>JAVJGG010000053.1:10753460-10778537 GCA_035590195.1 Aviceda cuculoides | reverse complement strand
GACTGTTTGATTCTTTTCTATGAAATGGCTTTAGATGGATTGTTCTCCATCAGTGGAAAGGTGGCTAAGTGGCCCATGGTTAAGAAAAGCCCTTCTCAGTACATGAGCTAACTGAACTATTATGTCAAATGAAGAAACAGGGATTTAGATATCAAGGGAGTTTTACTGGAAAAAGTGTCAATAACAACCAAATTAAGGGGACTTTTGAAGCTGTTTGAGATGCCCAAATTCTGTCAAGATCCCACTTCAAAATATCTAGACCTTAGTTTTTCTGTGTCTCGTATCTTTAGTGAAGGCAATAAGTTGCCTTCTTTCACAAGGACCATTATGAGTCTACAGTCTTGGAAGCTGTCAGGCAAGTGGGTAGTGCAGGAAAGGGATTCCTAAAATATATATGAACAACAGCTCTTTCATTCAGAGTCTATTTGTCTTCTAAATTAAGAAATAGAGTGTGCTGCAGAGTTGAAAAAAAATTAATTAGATACTTTTTTAATAGAAGGGGGTGCAGAAAAACAGCTTTGTGTCCCACTATCAAGCATAGTTGTTTCCACGAAATCTGAAGGTCCAGACATTGCCACAGCTACCTTTAAACCATTGAAGATTTCATGAGTTCCACCAGCAGACATGAAGTCAAGTCAGCAGAATATTTTTTGGGAGATGTTCCCACTTCCTTTCCAGCCAAATGTACCCACTTTGGTCAGGACTGGCCTCCTTAATCATAAAATATTTGCATCTGCTTCCCATTACTGCTTCCTCCTTCATTGCGAATTCCATAAAGTCAGCGATGTTTCTGCCTGACTGGTTTTCGTACAAGTAGATAACACACTTTATTCCTTAAGAATCTGTTCGTAGGGAGAAAAGAAGTCACTCTTTTCCAAACAATTGTCAAGAGCTCCTAAGCCTTCTGGAGCATCACACAAAAGCAACTTAATCCTGCTCTCTGCAAATGTCATGTTGCCTTGATCTCTCTTAACAGGAATTTGTTAAGTTGTTGCTACAACATTTGCAACAATCATGCCCTGTGTCATTGCCACGTGCCACAAATCACATGCAGAGAGCTGTCTGGAGTAACAATAACTTATCAAGGATGAAATGGCTTAAGTCCTGTGTGAAAGATACAGTGCCATAATTCCAGATTGTTCATTGGTTTTTCTCTGTGTGCTTCTGCTGGATCCTTTGAGACTGAATTAGGTCATGGATCTGTGGGGGGGGTGGAATTTGCTGTGTAGAGAGAAAAGAAAATATCAAAGTTTAGTGTAGCTGGTGCTTGATGCCTTCATAAGGATTTACTGGAAGTAGTTTTGCAGTGTGACCTAGTCTATAGCCGCAGAGCCAGCACATGGAAAAGGGGCTTTGTTACTGCCTTGCTGTTGGGGCAGAGCAGAGAACAAACTAACTCACGACTCGTCTATCAGGGAATAACTATTGCCATTAAAGTTCATTCTCTTACTTTTTTTGCAGTAAATCCTCCTATGCACATTCTTCTGCATGCCTTCATGCAGTTTCAGCTCATCTGCTTCCAAACTGGATTAAGATAAGCCTTATAATGGCAACACAGATGGGAGTAGACAATCACATACTTGTACAGCATGACCTCTAAGCTGGCAGATGTACACCAGCCCTGGTTAAGGAACTCTGTGTTAAAATGGCATTGAAATCCCAGGTGGTGCTTAGAAGGATGTAGCAGCTTGGGTTTAGTGCTGGGCCCTCGTAGCTGTGGATTTGCTGGCTCGTGACCTGCCAGCATGGGTTGCAGGTGGAGGAGGCATGTGATTGTCTTGCACGTGCCCTTGTACGTGAATGGTTAGTACAGCACAGGCACTTCCATGGGAGACTAAAAGCAAATTAAGTATTCTACAGTAGTTTTTGTGAACTTTTTCTTCCTCAAGGCCAGAGGCCCCATCTCTTCCTTTGCTCAAAATGGCTAGTAGCTTACTTCCAAATTCTCTGCAGCAAACCTCCCTTTCCCCCTCTGTGTACTAGCCAATTAGAAAGAGGAGTAACTGAGAAACCACTTCTGTCCCTGGCACATGCGTGTCAATGTGATGACAAACGTGATTTTTCTTGTAGTTAGCTGTAGTGGTATAGACCTAGCTGAGCAGCTCTGACTAGTAGGTTTTTCTGAAGGTTCAGGTACTGTTCGAGATATTAAAGGTATTTTTAGTATAGTTGTACCACACTGCCAAGCTATTTACCTTCCCATGGAAGTTCTAGGTAATGCTGTGCTTCACACAAAGCTTAAAATTTCTTTATTAAGCAGGCTAAAATAGTACAGCTGAGATCAGCTGTGTTGAAAACAAGCAAACAATAAAGGATTCCAAGCTGCCTTATCTTTTTTTATTGACTCTATTTTTAGCATGTTTTCCTAGGGAAATGAAGTTTATACGACATACATATTCATGAATTTAACTGTCAAGCCTGCCCTGGCATGTCTTCTCCCCCTGCACTCCACATGTGCCTTTAACTTGAACACACTGCAAGATTCTGATCAGATGTTTGAGGTGTGAAAGTCTTGATGTTAGTAAAACTGTACACATTCATGAACCCTGTGAATATGCAGACCAGAAGAGCCAAATCGGTGCGCCCACTAATGGAAAGGAAGGAAGAATTCAGCTGTGACGTGGCTTCGTCACGGTCAGTTGGCCAGTCAGCACCTATGTCCTGACCGGCCAGTTCTGGCTCTGTAGGTCTTAAATAGGAACAGAACATGATGTCTTCTGCTTGGTAGAAGTATCGTGGCAGGGAAGGGCAGAGGGGGAATTTCAGGAGCAAAGGATGCAAATTGACAGGAACTCAGTCTGTTCCACTGCTTCTGGAACAACTTGTTTTGTAAACAGTGCAGTTGGGAACTGTGTTTATCTGTTTGAAAGGGTAAGGTACAAGACAGGATGAAGACTGAAGTTGTGGTTCTAGTTTGAAATAAAGCCTGTTCATACAGAGCTGGTGCCATAAAGAGGCTTTAAGTTGTTAATTTCACTTGCTCTCTCTTCAGGGCAGGCAACTCAAATGGGCAATTGGGAATCTTCAGTTTGTATAGTGATGTCTTATTCTCTTCCTGTGTAAGGGAAGAGGTTTGTTTGTATAAATTCAGTGGGTTTTTTAATATGCAAAAATAGAGTGAGAAGAACCAAGTATTCATCTTTATAGAATGTTAGGGTATTCACAGGTGTGGGATGATGGTAAGAGAGCTAGTATGGTCCATTGAAGATTACCATCACCTTAAGATTACATGAAAACCTTTACTCTAATGCATTTTGACACATATTTATCCTTAGTCAACAAAAATTTCAAATGGTTTACAATTAGGCATTACACTTGCATCTCTACACCTACAAAAACTACGTGATATAGGCCCCGATTCAGCAAAACTCTTAAGAATACACTGAACTTCAAAATTCATTTGATGTCTATGGATTTGAAGATTTGGATTGCAGTGGTTTTTTGAGTAAATACAGGCACAAACCTGAAGTTCAACATGTCATATAGCAGGGTTTGGGGTATCACCGGCGCGTTTCCAGCTGTAATTTTTCTGCTTTCCAAATCTCTTTGCATCACCCTTTTGAGGAGAACCACTTTTTTGTCTCTGGTGTATTAGAAGCCACTGATTCTCATTGACATTCAAATGAAGTCTATGATGTATGAGGGGGAGGCTTTTTTTTCCCTTAGCAGATGCTATATGTATTTCTTTTGATTGTGGGTATACTGTTTTTGTGTTCTTACATAGGTGTACGTTTTCTGGTGCCAGTTTGTCTTTTAAGTCAGGATTTAAATCTGAGTATTTTTCTAACAAGCACCTGGTAAAGATATGGGTACATCTTGAAACAATATGTTGGTCTAAAGGGTCAGAAACCCTCACAGAAGTGTTTTTCTCTACTTTTACACATAGGCTGTACTCTGAGTCTCAGGTCTCAGTGATAATTTTTCTGCTATAAAACATTTTTATTCTTTCTTCCAACAGTATCTTTGAAGTCCCCACCATTTCCTACTCTAAATGTGGCTTTCCCAATGGTCTCCACACAGAAATCTGTTTCAGTTAGAGAAGAAAATCCTCTGGAATTAATTTTCCAAACTTATTTCACCTCCTTTGTAATTTTCAGTAGTAAAATGAGACTTTATAGTTTGTTTGGGTTTTTTGGGGAGGGGCGGGGGGGAGGCAGGAAGTGGGAAGAGGCAGACTCCTGAAGCAGGGCCTCTGCTTAGATTGTGAGCATCAAAATCCTTTATTGGCTCTAACCCTAGAGCCTTGGCCATAGGTAATGAAGTGAAATAATAGGATAAACAGCTTACCCCAGTCCTCAACTGAATTTTTTGCAGATATACTCTCCTAGAGTGAGAATGCTACTGAATACATAAGGCTTCCCCCTACAGCTCTTTTATTTAAGAAAGTGTTTTTCACATGTGAATTCCATTCGCTTGTCAATGGTGACTCTGTGACACCAGCTGTGTGATGCTGTGTACGCATCCTATAGAGCGGACAATTGACAGTGGATGTAGAAGAAAGCACTGGAGTTAGGTAGGTAAGTGGGCTTTGTACATGCACAGTTACAGATCATTAGTTGTTGCTCAGTGAGTTTGTTATGGTGGTCTAGCTTCTCCAGTGGAAGACACACAAAAGATGCAAGAAGAGCCTTCATCTCTGTGTCCTGATGAAGGCATTCTTCATTCCTGGAAGAGTAAGTGGTAAAGGAAATGCATGATTATTATGTTGCTGGGATGAAGTAGGAGGAGATCCAGTTCTTCTAACAGGGCATTGAAAAAATTTGTCAAAGTGATTGTTCTGTCCATCCTGCCCATTGACGACCTCTGTGATTTGCAGAGAGCCTGAGTCTTCTGTCAGAGGGGTCTGGATGGACTTCTGCAGAGGATTAATAATATTACTGACTTCCAGGTATACCTGCTAGATGCAGCAGCCTGCCATCGCTGCGGAAAAAAACTCCAAACTTCTAGTTTCTAGAGAGGATTAAAGGAAAGCAGTTTCTTCTTTCTCTTATAAAGTAACTGCTAATCAATGCTTTAAGGAAAGTTTTGTTGAAAAGGAATTCCCTATCCGGAGGAAAGATGTGGTGTTTGGATTCAGGTTTTCTGTTATAATAACAAAACTGTATAGTCTTCTATCTGATTTTAGCAGCTGAATCACTGATCTAACTGGTTTGAACCTGAGCTGCGTGAGGGGAAGGCTGATTAAGAATGGTGCATAATGTTCTTACAAAATTTTCTCAAGGGCTTGCAATTAGAGATTATTGTGTCATCACAGAGAAAGGGTAGCCTGGAGGTCGTGTCTGGTATGGGAAACCCCAGGCAGGTCTTTTAAAATAGCAAGGGCAAACCAAAATGACGAACTAATGAGAGAAGGCCAGCTTGTTACTCAGCATGACTTCACCAAAATCAGCTGTGCTGTATCAGAGTAGAGATCAGGCCCCAAATACAAATATATTTGCAGCATACTTGGACTATAGGATGTCATATTCTTATAAAGTATAAATCCAAGCAGAGTTTCTTCTGTAGACCTTCCTCATATAAACAGTCTATAAACACATGACTTGTCAATCTTATTATTCATGTCAGTAAAGATTAAGATCTGCCCCACAATTTCATGCCTCTGCAATTCACAGTAGGGCTATGAGACATGAAAAGAGTAAATCTGCTGATGTGTCTGGAGGCTGGAGTGCCTGTGGCGGAGGCAGCAGCAGATGTTTCTGTGTGGATACCCACACAGTTTGGGAGAATTGTGTGTCCACTTCATTTGTCTCTGTTCTGTGTACAACATCAAACTGACATTAAAGAAATGATTCCTTCATTCTCCGTGAGGCCAGAATACGCATCAAGTCAGCAGTGCTAGATTAGAAGCATCTGGCAAGCAGGGTGTGTGATGTTTCAAGAAAAGCAGGGCAGAAGGACACTTTAAAGCAAACAAAAGGTTGAAACAATCTGGCTCCAGGGAGCTAGAAGAAGGAGGACTTAGGTTCACGGTATGGAAACACAGCCAACACATGCTCTAACCCCAGGCTGCGTGACGTTTCACAGCAGCTATGTAAAACAAGAACTCTTTCACACTTCAGTCCCCCCACAGCTATGGGGTGTTGCACTGGGCTGACTGTTACCTGACTTTGATGTTCTCCAGACTGACCCCATATTTGTTCATGTTTACACATTTTGACAGGGAAGGAGCAGCTCTGCTTAATATCCCATGGGTTTCCTTGCAGCAGTTCTAAACACTGCAGTGCAAGTAACAAACTCAGCAGGTCCTACAACAACTCAGTTCTCACCAGGCAGAGTTTGTGTCTGGCAAGGCAGTGGGCAAGCGTGCAGATTGCTGACGCAGATTTCAGACCTACAGCCTCTCCTGCATGCAGATATTTGGAAAGCTCCCATTCCTTCCAAATAGGGATAGGAAAGTGATGGAGAAGCTGTGATAGGCTAATCAATTAGCTCCCTCCTCCCCCCTTCCTTTTTAATCCATCTCGGCATGCTTCATAAATACTTTTCACAGTAGCTGGACATTGAGGAGCTATTCCAACATACCAGTTGCAGGGATATACTGGAATCGCATGTTCAGTCAGTAGTATCCTGCCTTTAATATCATATGTGAATACGTCACTAAATCCCAGGTTTGTGGAAAATTTGGGTTTATGTAGTTGATGCTTTCTCTTGACACTGAACTTAATTCTGATTTGAGCCTTTATATAGAATAACTGGGATGGGGCTAATGTACTGAACATCCTTGGTCAAATTTTGTCCTCAGTTGTATTGATTTTACTCAGTATTTGTCTTACTACAGGCCCTGTTTTAATCTGTTGTGTTATGTGCACAGGACCTGGAAAGAAAGGTAGTTCCTGCCCTGAAAAGTTGGAAGAAATAAAGGACTTACACGTATCACTGGATTTCTGATGAGGAAACTAAAACACACAAAGAATATTAAATGATTTTTCTACGTCTTGGGGGTAATCAGTGCATTTATTGCAAGACTGTCTTTCCTCATCCTTCTGAACTTTGATCATATTTAACATCTTTTTTTGATGATTTTTCCTTTTGAGTTAACAAGGAGAAGCAACAAAGAAGCCAAAAGTAAACCTGAAATGCATAAAATCTATATACTGAAGATATAGCATGTCTTCCTCTGAAGGACCTTTCATCTAAATCCTAGGAAGCTGTATTATCACTACAGGGAATAACAAAGAACTACTGTTATCTGAAAGACAAGATAAGGCAGGAAGGCAGGCAAGGAATATATATACACATGAAAATGCGTGGCCCGTATCGGGGTGGAGCTTTCCTCTTTGTAAACAAGCAACAAGCAGGCATACTTCAATCAGTGAATTCCAGCACTGGTCTTCTCTTGATTTTTCAAGAACTTGGGCTTTTCTTGATTTCTCCCCCCGACCCCCCTCCTTGAATATTGTGAATTAGAACATTGTGTCACGCTTTAAACTGGAATCCAACAAGTTGAAACTTTATTTACATCAATGAGGTTAAATGCAGTAAGCCAAAACTTCATTAAACAGCAATTTCAGTGTCCAGGATTCAGGAATGCAAAGAATCAGCAACTAGAAATAATGAATACACTGCAGAGCTGTTGAAATTACATGTCTATTTATATCTAATAGCTGTATTCAAAAAAAGGCAACCCAGTCTTACTAGTAATTAGAAATGCAGGACAAAACTAAGAAGGGTGAAACCTCATTGTCTCCAAAGAGATATTGTAAGAAAACAAACTGACCTGCTGCTACTGCAGTAGAATCAGTGTTTGGCTTTAAGGCCTGGGTTTTTTACTGTGAGGAAAAAGAAATGAGAGTAGGTTTCCTTCCTTCCTCTTCACATCCCAAAGTTTCCTCAGGCTGTAAACTGTGGAAAAAAACAAAGCCCTGGGCCAAAAAGCCGAATCCAGTGCTTGTGGTGTTCTGTACTTGAACTGTTCATTTGGAGAAAGCACCAATCTACTAGTTTGTACAAACATAATGGATAAAGAACTGTCAGATGGCTGAAACTCATTACAGTTCATAGCTGGGGCTGAATTTGACATGCACTGGGCTGGGCAAGGATGGACTAAATAGCCTACCCCCATTCTTATGCATGAGATCGGCCAGTCAGTATCAATCCTTCACGAGACACAGAAAGCTTAGTGAGGCTAAGGCCTTTTGGGGAGCAGTGTGAGGAGGGCGGGTAAAGCTATGTGTGTGAAGCTTCTGAAGTTCAGAAGGGACTTCTCAACTAAACCATGAGAAACCATAGCAACCAGAGTAGACAAAACAGGTAGTCTGGGCATCTTATAGTATACCAAGGAAAGAAGTGATGTTATGAGGTCCTAAACGTAAACTATATACAAAACTAGATCTGCAGCTGATGAAAACTGGCTGAACTCTATTTGAGCAAAGTTGAACTGTATTGCTTTATATTTCATGAAGTTCTCTGTATTTGGCAGTGTAATAGTTTAGGCTTTCTGACACACTTAAGTGTAGATGGGTGGATGAAACAAAGTATGATTTCATTCAGTCAGTTGTTGTAAATATTTATGAACATAGCCATCATTGGTAGGGAATGCGTTGTTACTCGGCATTAATAAGAATGAAAAGGGCAAATATGACTGAGGCTCATGAGGGCAGAACTGGGGCCAGTGAAATTTATGTGAGGATCTGTTCTTTGCCACATTTTGGATATCCTTCTGAAGCTCTAGACAGGTAGGTAAATAACTATGCAGAGGTGTAGATGCCTGTTTCAAGCTAAGAATATTAGAGGAAGTATTTTGGTTTGTTGAGGGAATAAGTTTGGTTTCAGTGATGTGTTTGTTCTCTGCTGGCTCTAATAGCCCATAAGCTTCATTCTCCCTTGTGCTTGGGGTCCCAGTGAGCCAGTATGACACTAATGAAACAGATTTCGTGATGTGGGTTGTAGTCAGCTGAATGTGTAAGTGTCTGCAAGTTCGGGATCTGACAGTTATCGTGAGTCATTAGGAAAAAGTATCCTTTAACTTAAAGGTTGTGAAAGGGTTGTTGGGTTTTTTCCGTTCTGAAAAGCTGAAACAGTTTTTTCCCAGATATGTCCATTCCAAAGAAAGTTTCCTTCTAGTTCTGCCTTGCCCAGAAGCTACACATTCCATTGCAGAATTGCAAACTGATGAAGAATTTGGTTTGGCTGAGGCACCCTCCTGGGTGCAAGGAGACCTGGCTGCTTCTGGCGCTGTCACAGACACTGTATGTAACCTTATCTATGTTATTTGGTCTTTACCTTGTTTTCTCCCTGTAACTATATGTAACTATACAAAATGCAGTGTGGGTTTCAGGTGGAGGATTTTGGAATGGCAAAGAATAGTACTAATGTACTAGGAAAAAACTGCCACAATACTCTGAAGTAGATAAAGCTCAAATGAAGCATCTTCACTTGCACAGTTCTAGCCTGACACCTCAGGCACCTGTTTTGTACACACAGATCCATTTGTTCAGACACTTCTGGCTAACACCTCTGCAAAACCAGATGTGTTTAGCTCTTTGGCTTGTTGTCCTCTGGCTTCCAAACTTGATTCTTCAAGTGAGAGTCAGGAAAGAATGTCATTCCCCCTACCCACCCACCCCTGCCTCCACCACCTTTTCCACAGTCACCTTCTAGCTTCCAGCCTGCCTCGCCGGCACCTGCCTTAGCAGCATGTGATTCCTGGAAGTCTCTGCCCACTGGTTATGTTTCAAGACGACGGGCTTGGCCAGATCCTGGCCTGTGGAACTCAGTGGTAAACATTCTCACGAAGGCTTACTGTCTGTCACAATAATTTGCTAATCTGTTTATAGCTGGGATTGTTACAAAATGAAATCAGTTCCCCACATAGCCTTGTTATCCAAATATCTCCAAGAAAGAGACTTGATGCCTTTGATGACATCACTTTGCTTGCTGCTGCTTAACTTAATGACATTGAGCAATGTGTCTCCAGTATTTTTCCTACTTTGGAGCTCACAAGGTATAAGAAAAATTAAAAGGGTTCTTGCATCCCCCTTCCTTATCACAAGGGAACCCTGAATTGAACATGGTTCAAGATTGTATGCCAGAAACTTGTTTGTAGTAAATGTTGGCCAGACAGTGTGAATGGGAGCCAAAGCCATGTTTATCAAGTACATTTGAAACTTCAGTGAGTTAGAGAGTCATTAAAGGGTGACCATTAGCCACTTAAATGATTGTGCTATTTCTGTTATTCTGTGTTACAAGTTTGTGAAAACCCCATAGCTAGACAGGTTATGAATGTCATTCAAGTGAATGTCATTCAAAGCTTTCAAGTGAGCTTCAAACTAGGTGGCATGAATAGTAAGGACTATTAAAATACATGACAGATTTTAGTACTGGAGACATGCCACATTATATAGCTAGAGTCTCCAGCTGACTCTCAGAGCTAACTTCAGTTACAGACAAATCCCCCACTGCCACCTCCTTATTACAGCCATTATCCGTGTCGCTAAGGTGAAAGCCATGTAGCAAGTTGCACCTACGTTTTGCTGTGCAGGTGCATCCCAAGAATACATTAGGATGTGTGAACAGTAACCCCTCCAGCAGAGATCATACAGCTGCAAGGCCAAAGATCGCCGTTATTCTAGGGCAGGGCTAACCTAGAAGCTTCTATAAAGAAGCTGATGTTATAGATCTCAGAAGAACACAGTAACTGTCAATAGAGAGAGTTTCCCAGTCTTCGCTGTGGAAAAATTTGCAAAGATTTGTAGCAAAATTATGCTATTCTTTTATTTACATTCTTCTCTTAACTGATGTAAAGGGATGAGTTTTGCAGATCTGTGCACAGGTTTTAAAAAATACATATTTATTAGCAGTCCCCAATTCGGCTGCTCTGTTCCTTTCTTTTGTGCTTAAAGTGTATTTGAAAGTGCTCAGTAACTTGAGGGAAGTCACTACAGTCAGTCAGGAATGACCATGGGAAATGGAAAATCCGTAGCTGTCTTGCTGAGGAAACTCATACAAGTCTGTGTAATCAGTGCAGAGCTGTCCTGCCTGCTCTGTGAAGGGACCCACGCAGAACTGACATATCTGGTGCAGCCCAAACCCCTGGCAAAAGGGGAGAGCACAGGACAAAAGTCAGTCCAGAAAATATTTCATTTTCTAGGAGTTTCTGGTATTTGGCAAGTATCTTTATCTTTTATTTTCTCTTTCTATTTGAAAGAGCCAGACAGTTATATGGAGCCTTTGGGTATGCCTGTACTGCAGGCCAATGGTATGTATGATAGTTTAACCTTGGCTCAACTATATGCGTATAAATTCCCTAGTTCTGGTAGTAGGACCACAGTGGTGCTCAAAGGGGGCTTCAGAACTCCCCTGGGATTCTGAAACACACCTTCAGTGGCACCTATGTTGTGAGGCAACCTGTATTCAAATAGGCTGTATGGAAATTTCATTTTCTATGCCTTCACATTCATTGCTCTCTTTGCAATCTAGTCTAGAACTAGTTGCCATAAGCCGCTTCTACAATTTTTAAATTGCAGTTTGTCAAGATATCAAAACCATGTTGCATGTTTTTTAAAGGAGATACTTGAGAGGCTGCAGCTGTTTGCAAGAGCTCTATGTGATACAGGGCTAGTTTATGAACCAGCAGAAAACATCTTTACAAGCTGTTTCTGAGCCTTCGCCTGGATCCTGAATTCAGGTAGAATGAGGAGACATATGGCTTCACAGTGCCTGGCTGGTGGAACAGAAGGTACTGAGGGCCTGCTCCTCTACCTGTCATTTCCACTGCAGGTATGAGGAATGAAAGCATTTTGACTGTGCAAAGAGTGTAAAATGAATGAGGTAGGATGTTTCTCCAAAGAGATTTTGGCAGCAGTCTAGTGTCAGTTGAACATGCTGGACAAGCTTATCCTGGGCATAAGGATCCAGGGGTTGCTGAGTGTGCTAGGGGTCCTGAGGATAGGAGAAATAGTGAGTTGATTTCAAAAGCCTCCTTCCCTCCTTAATATTGCCATTTTAAATGTTAGGCTTTGCTCCCAGTAAATGTAGTTTCTTTAGTTGTCATGAACTGGTGAGAGGGACAGCTAGTTAAGTCATGGTATGATACTTGAAGATTATCCAGGACTGGAAGGTCGTAGTAAGAGCCAAATGCCTTTCTAACGTGGTGGTGTACACAGTCTCGGACTTGCATGGCATAGGTGGTGTCATTTCGTATCCTTTGACCAGTTGTTATAACTGACTTCAGGTTGGGTCTGTGATCAGGAACATTCATCAACAAACTTCTTGGAAAACTAAATGAGTTATAGTCATTTTTATTAAGTCCTCAAAACTTCCTATGCAGCTTGCATTTAGCAAGTAAAGAAAACCATTCAAATTATGCCTAGCAAGCCCCATAGTTCTCTGAGGAGAGCTGGATCTCATGCTGTGCTCAGCCTAGTTTCCAAGCCAAATTGACACAGGGGAGTTTGGAGAAAGCTTTGTAGAAGTGTCCAGATTGTTGACGTTTTCTCCAAATAGACCTATTAACCTGTAAAGGAATTTGAGATTTGCACACCCTGAGTCGTGAGGGTCCCTGAGCCACATTTTCAATGATTACATTATTCATATTCTTGAGGTAAAAAAATATTCCATTGACATATTATGTCTCATCTTGTGTTTCCTGATACTATATGGGAGGCTGCACCTATGCATTTCTGATGTAAAATTTGACCACATTTAGAAACTTTCTTTCTCTAGGTGGAATATAGTCTGTTGACACAGTTGGCTTTTTACAGTGCTGCGAAACATTAACCACTTCCTCTCCTCCAGTCCAGAACATCAAACTTTTGACCTGTCATTTAGGAGGCAAGCTCACTTACACCAATAAAAACCTGAAGTAATGTCATTTTTTGGGGGGAAGCTATTTTGGATTTACACCCCTTTAAGAGCAGAATCTGCTCTTGCGTGCTCTCCTTCCTCTCAACCTCTTCCTGCCTAGTTAAAACATTGAAGTTTTTGTAGGCTCCCACATTAAATCCACAGTAGCCTGGAAGCCAGGCAGTCGTATGCCATTGTGGTGAGTATATCAACTTGCTCTGAAATAGATTTGCCTTTCATCAGATTCTTCTTTAATGAGGTAAGAGATTTAATTTCATGGTTAAAAAAAAAAAATTAAATAAAAGATATGATACATGAGCAACTCCATTAGACTCTGTAGGAAAATGGGAATTGCCAGACCAGGTCCAGACAGCAGTCCAGGCAGTCCAGTAACTTGTCTCTGAAATGGTTAATTATGGAACAAATAGCTTACTTTCAATGCCGTTTTGAAAAAAGGTCTGACTGTCAGATAGTCCACAACCTGGAGAGAAAATTCCCTTCGTATTAAGTGCATCCAGTACGTTCTCACCTTGGCAAAGTGCATTGTCCTTAAACGAAACAGAAGTATAAGGACTAGAAATAAAAAGGGAAAGGGAAAAGCAGACGTCTGTGCAAAATAAGCAGGTATATACATTCATGTGTGTATATGCCTGAACCACCACCATTCTGTGCTGAACCTTCTGGCCAGCCCACAGGCACAGGCCAGGGCAGCTCTTCGCTGGGGCTGGGAGAAGAGAGCGCAGCACAGTGTAACTCCTGCTGTGTACCAGGCTGTAAAGTGGCCACAATGCGGGGGGGGCTGGGGGCTGGAGTTGACCCTAGGAAATGCTGTTCACAGGGACTCTCAGGCCTCTGCAAGCAAATCCCGTAACTTTTAATCATCTGAGTCTTTTATGTACAAGAGTTTTTTGGTGTTTTTTTGTTTTGTTTTTTTTTTATACGCAGTAAAAGAAGTATTAATTCCCTGGACTGCTTTCAGAAGAGAAAACCTGAAAGACGTCTGTTGTTCCCCTCAATATAGCTCTTATACCAATTGTATCCTTTGCAGTCAGTGTCTGGAAAGGAAACAAGTTAAGTTAAAAAACTCAGAACATTTTGTATGTTCCTTGCCCTCATTACTGGGCTGTTTGCTTTTGTCTGTCAGTAGATGTAAAAAATGTAAAATAATTTTTTCCTCTTTTAGTGAGGTTTAATTTATTCATCTGTACCACAGTGTTGGAACAGGCGCAGGTGCCAAGAGCCACTTCCAAGATTATATCTTAATAACTTCCCCAAGTGCCCATTAGCCTGGAGAAGCAAATTGTTTTACTGAGGTATTGCTTGTTATTCTCTCTGTACCTTTCTTTTTTTTTTCCCCCTCGGTCTGAGACCTCCTGAATCCATGTCTCTGGTGTCTGAGCCAGCTGCTGAAAGGAGTAGAATCTGTTGTACTATCCTTCCTGAATTGTAATGTGTCTTTAAACATATGGATCTCACAGCAGAGGGCCCCGTAGAATAAAAAGGGCATTTCTCCCTAGTTCTCTTGCTATCGTTGCCTGGCTGCCTGCTCAGGGGCTTCTTCCCTTATTGTTTTTCAGTACTGTAGGGCTGTGACACCTCCACTAAACAGGACATAGGCTTGCTTATACCTGCTCACACTCTTGACTGGTTAGAAATGCCTATTAAACCACCTAAAAGTGAACATCGAAAAGAGTCATATTGCATTCACACTGTCAGCATGGGGCTCTGTGCTAGTAGGAGAGTCAATGCCTCGAGGGTTAATATCCCCCTTGCAGCCGTGTCTTGAGTGCCTGACATCTGGGAGCATGGATGGGGAGGTGACACAAACAAGAAAGATGCTTTCTGGCTTCATGAAGCCTTTCTGTGCTGCCTCAGCTAAAGGAAGAGCAGCCAGTGTTTTAATGGGGGCTCAGCGTCATTTCGTGGTAGTCTCTCAAGGCGGGTTGAGCATCCTCTGACTACAGAGGATGGTTTATTCGGTTGTGGTTGCTCACAAAGAACTGAGATGCTCCAGCTCACTTCGTCAGCTACCTTATGGGATATTCTGAATGCAAAGGAAGTTATTTGACACCCTGTTTCAGCAGACAATATCATTGTTATTGCCAAATGTTTTCATCCTGGCTTGTCCTGGAGGCCAGCAGGCTGGGGAACACCCGCAGCTAATTAGAAACAGGTATTTGCCTGCAGGTAACGCTGCCAGACAGAAGGCCTTTTGCATCTCCCAGAGTCCACACAGTCTGCAACATCTGAACAAGCCCCGTGGGGAAAGAGATGAATTTTAATAATAATAAAAAATTCCATGGAAGCTCAGGAAGGCAACATTCCAGTAACATTTTGCTTTTACTGACTGAAATTTCCCGTAAGATGGGCCTCTGGCTATAGAACGGAAAATCTGTCCTCACTCACTTCCCTCTCAGTACTGGGCGGACGTATAGAGTCTGGTTGCTTTTTTATTCTTGCCAGGGCTGCTGCAGTAGCTCAGTGCTTTTTAGTCCCGGGTGCCATGAAGTCAGAGCCACGAGTCTCCCAGTTGCAGTAGGCGGTGGGGGTTGGTAGTTCGTTCCAGGGGACATTCCTAAGCCCTGTGTCACTTCGTTACGCAGCAAACTGGGAACAGACACTAGTAATGTAGACAGAAGAAAAAAAGAAAAGAAAAGAAAAAGAGGAGTCATAATGCTATCAGAGAAATATGTGCAAAGTCCATAAGTGCTTCTGCACCTTGGCCAAATGCCAAGTTGAAAACCAAGATGATTGATGTGTTGAATTCCCAGTTTCCCACCACACTGCTCTTTTTTATATTCTATTTTCATTCAGCAACAGGTAGTGAGATACAAACTTTACCACGTAGCAGTTACCCTGTTGAGGTTGTGGAAAACTACAGTAGGAAGACATGGTCTGAATTTGGCTATAATTGACTGGAATTCATGACATGGAGTATCTTTTATTGGCTTTACAAAATGGAATCACTTCCTAACTGTAATGAGCAATCTTGGACATGATCGTTTTGGGATACTAAAGCACTGGCTGTTACATGAGTACTTCTAATACTCATTGCATAATGGTGTCTGTAAAAAGCTTTTAAAGAAGAAATAAAATGTTTGGAATCTGATACCCATATAGGTTCTGAGTATCCCTCTGTTCTCTAGGCATCAGTTTTAAAATTCAGCCTTGTGGGAGGCACTGCCTTTGCCAGAATAAATGCAGTTTAAAACAACAACAGTAGAAAGAATTCTCATAATGCAAATGTTTGCCCTACAAATTGCTTTAGATGAGAGAAACCTAACTGCACTCTAACAAAATCAGGGCTGTTCTGGAGATGACAGATTAAAGCAGAGGAGTTCTTTTTTTTCTTGGTTAGATCCCCATATTAGTTGTGTGCTTCTGTGCATTCCTTATTATAGACGGCAACTGACATTTGTTTGGGATAATCAAGAAGATAAATTTACCCCTGTACACAGCAACAAGACGTTTCTACTTCATCTTGATTGTTTTGAAAACATAATTATTATTAAATTATTGATACTGCTAGTGGAAAAAAAAAGAAACGTCTGTTCTTTTGTGAATTGAACTTGTGCATTTGATTAACTTCAATTTTGTAAATGAAATTTTAGAGGAGTATTTGCACAATACTGTCATATAATTTGCACTCCAGAAGTATGGGGATAAAAGAATTTTATTCAGACTAAAAGCAGCACACATGATTTCTGTTGTGCTGTCATATAAATAAGTTGCAAGCAACCATATTTCAACGTGGAATGATTTGGATTATTCTGTTGTGGAAGATTTGCCTTGTTTGCTAGCTCTGAAAGGGAGATAATCTTAAATCTAAGCTAAGAAAGATGGTTGTGAGCAAGAGAGGAGGTTTAAAAAGAATTTGCTCTTCTGTTGTTGATGTTAAGAGAGTCTCAAACTTATGAGGAGATAACAGGGTGCTCCTGGGTTTTAGAGAATGCAGGAAAGGCACTTGGTATAAGGAGTAGTCAGTTTTTCATTATCCTGTCTTACTCTAGCGTATATTTTGCTTCTGCTGTGTTATTTGATGGACTCTAGTCTCAGTCCAGGGTCGACTACACTGCCTTATTAAAGACGTGAAGAACTTGGAAATAAGAAATGATTGGTTAGGACTCAATTACAAACTTGCTTTTTTTTTTTTTTTTTTTTGTTAAATTCATGAACTTAGATGCTTCTGACAAGTTCACTCTGGTTTGGTTTGGTGGTGGGGTTTTTTTTGTTTTTTTGTTTTTTGGCTCAAAATTATTGCTAAGCCTGGATTTCTAAAGATACAGAAGCAATGTAAGAAGTGAGCTAACCCATTTGAAGAAGTCTGGGATTACAGCTGTGTTTAATAAAATCTGAGTTAGCTATAGAGAATGTAAGTAAGCTAAATCCCATCTGCTTTGAGGTTTCCCTTTAGTCCCAGAAGCAGCCAAATGCAGGATATGAGTAGAGGTGTATGGGCTCCTACCGGAAATGCTGGGAAAAAGGCAAGGAAAAAAGGCCTCCCTCTGCTCCTTTGGTCTGCTTTTATGATGTGACCTCACCAGCGACACAGTGCAGTGCGTTGAGCAATACACAAGGAGGGGGTAGAAGGAGCTTGTGTTCCCCCTCACTGCCGTATAAATGGTATCAGAGCTCCATGAAGAGCCAGTACCACCTCATCCCATTGCTTTGCTGTGTCCATAGACACCCCAGGTAAAATGGGCAGCGCCAGGAATTGGGCTGGTAGGACTATGCTGCTGTCTCTTCGTGCCTGGGTGCAGACTGGAGATGAACTGCTAGATCGGGCAGGACATTTCTTGTTACATTATCAAGAAGTGAGGCAATAATTAGGAAAATGTGACTGTAAAAACCTCTTTGTTTAATACTCAAGAAAGCCAGAATTATATTTCAAGGATATGTATCTATTGTACCTACCAGCTCCCCTCCCCTCTGCTCCTGGGATATTGCTCTTGAACCTGAGGTTCAACATCCAAAGTTAGTTCTTCCTTGAAAATGAACAGATTAGTTCCAACTCTCACACTAAACCACTTGGCTGGTCTGTACAAATGCTGTGCAGGTCAAACAGCTCTGCTGTCTGGCTTGTATCTCCACTCTTTCAGTGAACCTTTCACCTCTTTAGCTGATTGCAGAGGCTAAGAGCTACAAAGCAAATGATCCTTTCTCCATCAGCCAGATTCCTGACTTTCTCTAATGACTTGATCTCCTGCTTATCCCCAAAAGCTGGATGGAGAGGTTAAATATCCCTATTTGTTAATCTGTGACCATGATTTATTAGTTTAAAACAATTTTAGGGTATGTTTTGTTGTCTAGAGACGTAAGTGTCTAGGGCCAGCACAAAGAGGTAGTTTTTAGTTGTTTTAGACATTTCCTGTCCTCTTGATGACAGCTCAAGACATTTCCTGTCCTCTCAATGACAGCTCAAGATTTCTAGTACTTGGATAGACAGCTTTCCTCTAAGGTTTGGGGGTTTGGGAGAGATTTTTTTTTTCTTGACTCAAAGTACAAGCAGGGCTCTTCCTCTCTTATAAGGGTGCTTTGAATAGAAAGGTTATTTTCCCTCTCTCTTTTATGTCAGTGGACCAGAACTGTCTTCGTAAAAGCCAGTCAAACTGTGCGAGGTGGACACAGTGTGTCTTCTTATTCTCAAGTGGGTCTTTTACGGATGCTGCTTATAGAACATTGATTGGAATACTTATCATAAATACTAATTTGACTATATGCTTGCTTACCTTCACTCACAGGAATGCCAGTGATGCTATGCATGATACGATGTTTATAAATGTGGCTAAACAGCAGCTTTTACTTAATCTCCAGAGGGTATGTAATTGAAGTTCCTTCTGCCACATTTTTCTTCAGTGTCTTCCTGTGTCAGCGTTTTGCTTTAGGATTAAGACAGCCATTGCGACCAGGCTTCTACTTTAAAGGTTGGACATGGTTACCTTGACAGCCAGGGTGTCTTGTCTCTCCAGGTAGCAAAAATTAGTCACTGGACAGTGATTATCAAACCCACCACCTTCAACTCCATGGATGCAAACCCTTGTAAAGCTTTTCTTTTGTTATGTTGGGGTGGGGTTGCATGTGTACATTTGTTATGGGTTACCTGTTAAACAGCTAACCAGGCCAGGTACAGCTGTTGGACTAATTGACAGCATTGCCTGAAGCTTGAGTGACTAAACTGAGCTGTAATCTTTCCTCTTTTCCCTTTTCTCTTTCTTCTTTCCTGTTTTCTCTTTTCCCGTTCCCCTTCACCTTCCACTTCCCCTTGGAAAGAATTTTTCACTGTTCTCCTCAGAATAGAAGCCTTCATCCAAAGGCAGGAATTATAATGGAATTGCGGTGTTGTGTATTTGGGTATGGAGAGATGAAAAATGTCAAATTTGTCATGTAGGCCTCTGGCTGGGTGTTAGAAAGCCTTGAACCCTGCCTGTCTTTGTTTTCTTATTCTGCTGCTGACATCATGTTTAATTTTGGTGTTGTTCCCCGCCCCCCCAAAAAAAAAAAAAAAAAAAGCTATACTCTTTGCCAAGCCTGTTTTACTAAACTGTATTGGGTTTGGTATAACTTATTGTGCCCTAGGGAAAGACCTACCTTTAAGATCCCATTTCATTCTTTTTCTGTGTGTTTTGATATTTTTGGATGAAACATGCAGTCAGGACTAAATATTGCTTAAACTCATTAAAGCATTTCTCTATCTTTTAGTTACAGCACAGCATGGCTCACACCAATTAGAATCATTTAAGGAAGTAGTTAGCTACTAAAGGATCTTCTCCTTTTTCCTAACAAAGTAGACTTTATATTTGGTAGCAGCAAACTAAGGTATGTCTATGTGACAGGTGTACATTCCTGCAGAGGAGTAGCACCATGCTTACGCTAGGCGATTGGTCCATTTCTGGTGACCAGTTGGCATGTCTCTTAATGACAGAACATGTTTTCTGGGAGCAACATCTCACTTGGGGAAGTGCTTCTTTCAGGCACCTTTTACTGCAGGGCCCTTCAGGGCCATCACTTCGTCCAGGAGGGCATCAAAGATTATGGAGTGTCCATGGTTTTTTTTTGCTGGGTTCTTATTAAACAAACCATACTTGATATACCAAGGTAGAGACCCAGAGAACATTGCTATCACTCTCTGTGGAGAGCTACATTCTTCAACTACCATGTTCATTAGATGCCCCCATCTCTATCTAAGGGAGTGCTTATGTAGAGCAATCCTGTGGGTAATGTAGGCTGCCTTCCAACCAGGCCAACCCCCTTGTGATGACAGTTGGGTGAAATTGCATCATGTTTTCTAACAAAAGGGTACTTAGGTGTGCTCACGTCTGTTTGTGTTGTATAACTATCCACCCTTCAGTCTTTATTAGCATTAGGAATCCTCATCACTGTAGAGCGTATACTGATAATGACTATTATATTTGAACATGTTTCATATAGAATGGATAAGCACTATGGACTTTTGCTTTGCTGGTTTTGTTACTTAAGCGTCAGTAGGGAAACTGTTCCTGCAAGACATTTAAGGATGTGTTTAACGTGATTAGCTGTAATTTTGACATCAATATTCTTAAAAATGTGATTATGGTAAAGTGCACGTAAGTATTTAGGGATGGATAGAAGCCTGTGCTTAAGCATTTTTATGAACCCAAGCACTTAGAGGATACAAGTTGGTGTGGCATGGTATAAAACCTTTACAGCAGTTGTTACTTTCCCTGTGTCACCTATGGATTAACCACTTATGAGTAATGCTAACATGCTGATAAAAGCTTTACACCATCCCACACAGTGTTACAATACAAAAATCAGTTTTGTACTTACAAGTTAAAATTGTAACTATAGGGAATTGTGTTAGGTACAATGAATCATGATAGGTATAACCATAGAAAACTTATATATTTTCTACTGAATTTTGTGTTTAAGAACTATATTATGATTGAAACAATAGACAAAAGTGTAGCCAGGGGACTAGTTAATAGAGGTAGTTAGAAAAGTGTAGTTAAGTGATTAACTAGTATTTACTCATAAGTTTTGCAGTTCTTTGCTCTTATGACTAGATGTTCCTGTACGCTAGATGAGAACAATGTTGAAATTGATCACATGTGACTGAAATTGCACTAAGCTTTAGGATCAAAGAATAAGGACAAGAAGAAGGACTTAAAGGACAGCCAACAGAATCTCAAATGGGTCGGTGGTCATGGAAGCAGCCCTTCGACTTGAATGAATTCATCATTGTGCATGATCAGATGTAGACAGTACTATGATAATCACTAATAATAATTCTTATGCAGATATATATTAATCTGATTAATATGTAATTATTACTCCATAACCTGCTTGTGCTGAAGCTGTGGCATGCACGCTAGGTGGAACTATCCTCCAAGCATCCAGCGCTGCAATAAACGAAGTGCCTGCTTCTTAATGTCACATTGGTGTTAAGGAATTTTATTCTGGATTTTGGTAACAATAGCAAGCTTTACATTCTCACACAGTCCTCAGAAATTTGGTATAGTCTTTCTTGTCACTCTTACTACCTTGATATATACCGAAAGCCACATTTTGTCTCATAAACTTCTGATATAATAAAAGCCAAAGATACTTATGAACTTTAGAAGTCATTCTGTGTCACAGAGTGTGACACCAGCAGTTTGAATGGAAAATATTTATGTACTGGCATAGTTATTATTGTTTATTTACTTTTTTTTTTTGGTGAAGCTTTGATTTTTCTTGAGTGAATTTTGCATAGATCATCTTTGTAAATATTTGTGTTATCAGTAACAACAAATTTTTGTCTAGTGTATATTATCAGTGTGTTGATGTCTACCTTGCAAAGGACATTTATTTTATTGATCAGGGAAAGAGTTGATCAAGGTCACCTTTTCAGAGCATGGCAGACTTGCATTAGCACCCAAGTCATCTGGCTCCACTCTCATGTATACCTTAACAGGCACATAGCTTCTTTTCACTGATGTGATAAGAGAGTTTGAAATAACTTTATTAAATGCCAACATTTGCTCAATTACCTCTCATTTGTGATTAAGCCTGTTTTCTTTCCAGGACATGCAAATACTGCCAAGGCATACTTAGCTCTCAAAAGAACAGTTAAAGGCTAAATGCATATCTGTCACAACTGCCTTCCTGTGTACAGGCAGTACGGAAGCCCAGTGGGTCTGATCTCAAACAGCTGCTTCCTATTTCTTCATTTAGGGAATGAATGCAACCCTTGGGAAATGTCCTGATGATAATAATGGTAATAAATTCAAATAATAGAGGAAATTTCCTTTTCCTGTTTGGGTATCATCTCTTAAAAATTCCAAAATCAACAAGTATGCTTTTGTAATTTAGCGTTTGGTGTGGTATTTAATGTTTTAATGGTCATTTTGGGGCCTCAACTTTACTGTCTTTACATGTGCAGTTTATTCCACTGAAGATCTCAGTAGTTAGTGCTCATCTGTGCAGTAATTGGAAACTTGTACCTTCAGTTTCTGCATTTGTCTATTTAGGTCAGACTTCCCCTAGGTTAAGAATGAGCTTCTGCATTCTCTGATGCCAAAACAGTGGACACTTTTCCTGCATTTTAACATGTGTTGCAATTATCAGGATCAATCCAGCCTCAAAGCAATGTTGTCTTCAGCATGGTTGAACATGGTCATACCAGTGTTCATTACATTTGGGAAAGGATGGTCTGTGTATAACCATATAAATTAGTGTTCTCACCTAAATATAAGCACTGGACAAGTAGCCAAAAGTCTGCAGTGCTTGAAAGCCGTTATTCTTTTTGTGAGTAATTGCATCAGAGAAGGGAGAATATTAGTGTAGAGGCAACATGAATTGCTGCAAATAGCAGATATTTAAAACAATAGTTTAGATATTTTCTGGGGAAATAAGTTGAAGTGTCATCTTGTACATTAGCATTGAGTGATTCTATATAACAAATGCTCTCATAGAAATCGAAGTCTGTTTGCAGATGATTGTCAAGGAAGAAGCAGTGAATGCACTGGGACAATGGTTTGCTGCAAATTAGTGGGAAATCAGCTGAAAAGCTGCAGATAAAATGGTAGCCCAGATAAGATGGGCTGCACTATGTGCATGGCAAAAGACTTCTCAGGCTACACTAACAGTAGCGCTAATTCCACCATGTTCATGTCTTCATATTCAGGGTAGCCTTCACTCTCTCAAATATGCTGCTACAAAGTAGATTGTTCCTAGCACTGGGTGAACCAACACAGGTATTAAATTGGAACTGTCTAATTACCTATGTTGTAACAATTCTGTCCCAAGGTAATAATGAGCATATTTTTTGCAATTCACTAATATTTTCAAAAAATTAGTTTTTCTCTTTCATGCTTTCATAAATATCAAGATATTCCTAGATTTGTCTATTTGTTATGATCTTCTGTACATGTTTGAATTTAATCTGTAATATGAGCTTATAAGCGCATAAAAACACAGCAGTTCAGTGTTCATTTGATTTCTCCCTGTTCCTTTCATTTAAAAAAATCTCAACTGCTATCAACATTTATCTAATGAAAGAAGATATCATAGGGCACAGAATTCAGTTTTAGTCCTGCTTGTTAGAGATCACGACCTAAAGCTGTCTTTCTGATTAAAATACATTTTCCCTGTTCTGTCATGTTATCATTTGCTTCTGACTCAGTATATCATTCAATGTTTGCAACAGAGTATGATTGAGGATGGGTGAGCCCAAAAAGATAAAACAAAAACAGGCCTGAACTCTTACCTGAAACTCATCTCATATGGCATATTTTTTTGAAGTCAGGTAAGTGGGTGGAGAATTACTGGAGAAAAATTTAGTTTAAATTTTGATTCAACAACTGTTGGCAGAAAAGCTAGTATTAGCAAATGCTCCAAAAACAAATCCTACAAGTTTCTTTCCACAGTTTACACACAAGATTTAACTATCTTGTTTAGGCTTCTGGGTGTGGATAATGAAATACAGTGTTTTGCAAATGTATGTGAAAGGACTACTGAAGTAAGAGACAGTGAATGGTTAATTGTATGAGGAACTATCTTTTTCTGAGTCCCCATCAGATTTTATTGGAAAAATTGTGTTGCATCTCACATTCAGTTTTTGGCTTTGAGTACACATTTTAATTGAATTTCACAGGACTATGTAGTTGGGGGAGAGCTAATGTGGGCTGGTACCAGGACCATCATGACAATATTCTGACAAGAATTACATGCAAAAATTGGAGACTTACTAGTGGCTGTATACAGTAACCCTATTGCCTTTAAGACCAGTAGAGATGTCCAGAGCAAGATTTACTTCTATGAAATCAGCAGCCAAAGAGGATCTGATGCCTTCACTGGGGATTAGTCAACATTTCTGACCCTCTCTCCAATAAAGCCTTGTTTCTTCTCTTAGGGAATGACTGCTATGAAACACAGCACGTCAAAAAATTACGCAGAAATTGGAAATGTGTGCTTATAAATGCTTGATACAAATACATCACTGATTTACTAAAACTTTTGATCTTGGTGTTTTTTGAACACTTCTGTAATTGGATGGAGAAGCAGCATGTGTTTGCTGGAAAAATAGTTTGTAAGAACTTCTAAGAGGTTTTTTTTAGGTTGGGGGTTTGTTTGTTTGGTTGGTTGGTTGGTTTTTGGTTTTTTTCTTGATTTTTCATCAGCATCTATTTGGAAAGGACTAAAATTTGTGCCATATGCTGAGGAAGGGAGCTTGGTGTGAGCTCAGTGATATTATTAGGCACAAGAGAATATACACATGGAGTCAATGTTATGTATGAAAGCCACAGCAAAGAAAATTTAAGTAGTTCAGTGAGCAAAAGAACTCTACTACTTATGGTCTCCGGAAATACTGATTCTAAAATGGTGATTCAGAATTTCAGGGTCAGGAATTCTCCCATCCTTTCCTAAATGTGTAGGATGGGCCAAATCTTCCTGGTAGTGCTGTGGTTGCAAAACGGCAAAAAGGAAAAAATCCTGAAAGTGATGTGTGAGTCCATGGAGCCTGAGAAAGGCCAGCTGGGAGGAGATACATTCAGAACAAAACATGATCAGAGAGGCCCAGGGAATCAATTTTTATCCTTATGAATATCATTGTTCCTGAGTAGGATCCCACTACTTTCCTACTGGGCTGTCCCATAGCCTGTTGAAATCCGTGAGTAGTGCTTTGTGTTTTCATTGTCTTTAGAGGTGTTTGGGTAAGTCTTGCTTTCTAAATCATCAAAGAGAAAAGTGATTTCATCCTTTATACTAGAAGATAGACCTGAAAGTTAAAGATTAATCTTCCTCTCCCCCTGTGCCACCCCACCCCACCCCCCC
>JAVJGG010000053.1:10730771-10753137 GCA_035590195.1 Aviceda cuculoides | reverse complement strand
TATCAGATCTGAGAAGAAAAGGAATCCCTCCTGTGTCATTCTCTTTGGGCTTTTATCTTTTTTTTTGGGGGGGGGGGGAGGGGGGCGGGGGTTTGTTTGTTTTTATGATGAATCGGGCTAGGACTCTGCTTAATGGACTTTTCTCTTGATTTCTCCACTCTTCTCCCAATGGCTCTTGAGAGCAGGAGTGCAAAAGGACGCGAAGGAGATCACAATCTTGAAAATGTGGGGATTTGCCAGATCCTCAGCTTGTGTGAATCTGAGTATTTCAGTTGATTCCAGTGGAGTGGGGTTGATTTATGCTAGCTGCACATTACACCCATTATGTTCTGTAGGAGTTTCTGGAATTGAAATCCTGCTTGTGATTCCTCTGATTTTATTTAAATTTGCTACTCTTTCGCAATGTTAAAATAATGGGGATGAGGGGATTAAAACTTCTGATAATGTACTCTGCTGATGCTGTAAGGAAAATATTCTGCTTTCTGAGTCATTTGCCCTGAGCTGACTTTCTTTTTTAATAGTTCAGGGGTTTCCTTCTTTAGCCATAAATTGCATGCAAATTCTTTTGTGTGTGTGTGCCTGTGTATGACAGTGTGTGTATGTGAGTGTGCGTGTGTGTCTTTCAGAAGCTAAGCCAAAGAGAGAGGCTGTTCCTTTAAAGCAAAACTGAAAAAAAAATGCCTTCAGGCGTCCTATTACAGTGGAATGAGCCAAGGATCAGGATTTGCAGCTCAGCTATATAAACCCAGCAGAATCTGGCTGATCTGACCAGTTTGCCTTACTGTCAAACGTTTCTGTCTTTCACACATTACACGCAAAATTAGACAACGCAAGTTCTCTGAGTTTTGACAGGACAGCAACAAAGTCAGAAGCCGATAGCTGACTTTAACATCATATTTATTTCATGGAGACTGCTCACAGCGCGATCTAATCTCTGTCAGAGTCTGTAAGGTAAGTCTGCTTCCTTCCTGAATTAAAAAATCAGGAGCTCTTCTCCCACATGAGTTTGCAATGACACAGTGTTATGTCATGACCCTCATAGTTATGACTATCAGTTGGAATAGTCAGGGATCTTATTAGGGAATATTTTTTTAATTGGAGCATGCCTGTCTTTAGTTTGTCTTTATTGTCCGCTGTAGTAATAATGTAAGAAATGTCTCAATGACACCAATCTGATCCAATGAATGAAGGAAGAATGAGTTAGTTGAATGCTGGACATCTACAGAAATATAGACAGAAACCTAATTAGAAACCTAATTGGCAGGAAGGGTAGAAAATCAGATCTGGGATTTCCACTTGGCTACTGAAGTAATATGTTTCCCCCATCCTCACCTCGTGTACCAGCCTAAATCCACTTACAGTTCTTAAACATCCCAGGTAACTCCTCTTCCTATGCTATTGTGTATGACTTGAAACGAGTCAGGGCCCTTTTACTTTTTAATTTGCTGTCTGCACACTTATTCCACTGAAGCCTTTGTCACCTTCCTCCCCGCCCCCACTGGGCTCCAGTTTCTTTTAAAAGTGTGGTAACATTAGTCTGCAGTGGGGAGCAAAAGACAAAGGAAGATTCAGCTGGTATCTTATTACCAGTACTTAAATGGGTGGGTTCTGGGGAGTGGGAGGGTGAAATTCTCCATCATCATGGAAAAATGGAGACACTTGCTTTACAGTGTGTCTTAACTACTTGCTCCCTTGTGCACTGAGATTTTCTGCGTGACTGTGTCTGCACTTGCCAGTTAGGCTCAAATTGGCTTAAAATACAGAAACTGACTGGGAGAAGGTGATTGCACTTAGCTTCACTTAAGAGTTAAGCCCACTTACTCAAAACTTTGTGTTACATCACCTTTGCAGAGTTTTCCCTGCCTGATTTGCTCTCTGACTACTAGGAGATAGTTTTTGGCAGTTACTCGAAACTTCTGAAAAGTCTGTGTCACACTATGCAGGAGAAAGACATGTTCAGATTGAAACGACGGTGACATCCTCTTGCACGGTGGAGGCATTATAAAATTAAAAAGCATAATAAAGATATTTATCAGATTTTCTTTAATGAATAAAATAGAAACCAATGAGGTGCATGCAATTCTATGGACTGGGTAAAAGCCTTATTGTCAAGCTGTCGTGTTTGGTTTTCCTTTCCCAGTTTATTTAAAAAAAAATCATATTAAATAATGGGAATTAATCTTATACACTTCCTGATTAATGTTATATGTGTTTTTTGTTCTATTATGCTGGGGTTGTGCATTTGCCTTTTAAAACTATGACATCTTAAGTGTGCTGTAGTCCGAGAATGACTTGGACAGTGGGGGCTAGCAGCAGTCCTTTGAATTCTAGGAAGACTTGCACAAAAATGTTATGATGCCTTTTGGGTTTTTTCTTACTGCTATTAGGAACTCAGGAGCAAATGTTTGATCAAATCGAATTGTTTAGCCAAAAGAAGAGAATCGGTTTATCTGCAGTTCACCTTTCCTGGCAGTGAATTTTGAAAGTACTTGGAAGTGTTCCCAGGGTGTTCCCAGTGCATCCCTTTTGCAGCTGCTACACCTCTGCACCTTTGCTCAGGAAAGGATGCGCCTCTGAGCGGAGCAGGGCGAGTAGCAGCTGAAAAGGCGCGGAGTGAGAGGGATGCTGTACAGTGGACTGCTTGCCCTCACTGCCACTGACCCTATCACAGCCACTATCCTCAGGAAATTGCTATTCATTTCCCATATTTTCTGCTCATTAATTTTATCCTCTGGCTCCTTTCAGCCCAGAGAAAATTCTTTGCAATTTCCAGTCTTTAATCCTATAACTACAGTTACTTTATCAGTGTTTCCAAAGCTGTAGAAGAGCCAAAGGATCTGCTGAAAAGTGTACAGCCTGCAGATTAGAATGTCATGTCTCATTTGGAGAGGAAGCTAATATTCTGCTGAAGAAATCTTATCCAGGTACACTATGGTGATAGGTATTAAAAAAGACAACCAACCAGATCCAATTCTCCTATTGAAATTATGCTTAATGATGCCAAACTTACTGGGAATATCCCTAAACTCAGGTTAAAAAGTGCTCCACAAAATTATGAGTAACTGTGTTTGTAGCTGGAGATCTTTTGTTAATGGAAATCTATTCTTTTTTTTTTTTTTAATCCCAAGTCTTTAAGACTGGATCATTTCTCCTTGGTATTCACTTGAACTTAACTACCCCATTGCTAGAACATCATTTCTAAAGGTGTTTGAAGTTCAGATCAGGTGGCTTATTTTTCATGTTACTGCTTTTTATAAAATATCTAAAAAAAGCCAAAGACTATTCATGTATGAAGATGTTCTGACTTGCTGTAAAGAGACTGTCAAAAGTTTGTTCTTGAGTATTGTTTCACTTCTTGATAAGAAAATGAGATCAGATGGCAGAGTTTGTGCTTCTCAGGACTTTTTCATCCCTATCAAGAGTGAAGCAGAACTGAGAAGCAAGTGTGCATTTGAAACAGAGATGTTGCTTTGGAGGCAGAGCTTTAACCCTTTCATCCCCTCTGGCAAAACCATTTGAAATACTAGACCTGCTTGTGCAATTCTCTGCCATTTTCCTCCTACAACAGAGCAGTACATCTGTTCATCTACCTTTGTAGGGTGTGTTCAGAGGTTTGAGTGGTGCTAAATGGCAATGAAGTGTACTGGATTGTATAATAGTTGTCTGGTGTAAATGGATGTCCTGTATCGGCAAATCTGTAAGGGGGAAACAGCATTCTTTCAGTTGGCTGTTTCCATTAGTGAACCCTGGTATCTGTCTAGGTTGAATATTACATTTGGAAGTAAGAGTAACTGCAGAGGGTGGTGTCTGCTTCATTATCAGCTACACATTTACCTGTCCTACCTGTGTGACATATATTGAAACTTGAGAAAATCAGAGTGGTTAAAAATTACTCTAATTTGAAGTCTGTGACTTGATGTATTTGTCTTTGGATGCGTGCCATCACAGTCTGCTAAGCTGAAGGGCCATTGACAGTTTTAAGGTCCGGTGCCTCATAAAACTCTAGGCTTAGAAATGGATGATTTATATCACTAGAAAGTTAGAAATCTCAGCTTTCCAATAACTAAAAGGCATTTGTTTTGAACTGTGGCAGTTTGAGATATTGGGCTTTAAAATGGTGCTCTGATTTACCAACATGCACTTTCTCAGACTTAATTTCTGGTGTGAATTTAGCACACCCATCTCAAAGACTGATCTCTGTTATCAAAACCAGTGGTTATAAACTACAGAAGTCTGAAACTACTGTAGAATGTAATAGCTACCTGTAATAGTTTTAAGGAAGTTGCTGGTGTAATATTGCAGAAAAAATCATTGTTACCGAAGTAGGAAACTAAGGAAGATAGCAATCAGAGTGTATTAAGTTAATGAGTAAATATTTTAACATCACTCAGGCTCAGAAATACGCAAAACTAGTGCAAGAAATTTGTAGGACTAGTAACTAGTAAGTTCTGGACAGGAAACATCATAACTTGAGCTCAAGAGCTGAAAAATAAAGGATGTGTACAGATCAATTCTGAGTTTATAAGATCTAATTTAATTCATTAAACTGCTTGATAACAAAGTGTACTTGCTGTCCATGGCTTCTGTTGGTTTTGTGTAGGAGTTTGTTAGAAGTTGATGATGATGTTACTACTGCTACAGCATTTTAGGGCCTCATTGTATTGGAAAGAGTGAATAGACATAATAAGCAATGTTCTCTGCCACAAAGAACTTAAAATTGCCATTATTAACCATTCAAAAAAGTTCTTTGTGTAGTGAAAAGGAAAAAGAAGGAAGAAGGCAGTTCTTTGAGGAATGGGACTTCCGGAAAGAAGGAAAATGAACAACTCCGAGAGACAATCTTGAGCTGTCTCAGTTTCCACCGAGCTCTGGGGTTTATACAAGTGTGAAACTTCCCCTAACTCAGTGCTTACTGTCCACTCGTGCGTTCGACCCTCTGTCCAATCTGAGCTGAAGTTAAATGCCTTCCACATGTGGGAAAAGTTAAAAACTGGGCATTCTTCCAGCTAGTGAAATCTTACAATGTATGATGTAACTAAACTGTGTGGAATGGGCAGACTGGGGAGGAGGAGTCAGAATGGGATTCTGCCTGACAAGAGATGTCTCTTGATCCAGCAGAAAGTGTTCGGGCATTGAAAGAAGGAATATAATAGGGATCCTTCTGCTAAAAGGACAAAGTTTGAATAACTTAGTGTCTGTTTTTTACATTTACTGGAATGATATATAACTAGACATGGCCTTAATGTAATGTTTTACTGGATTTCTACATGCATAATTTCTTTCTCTATCTCCTAATGCATATCCTGTTGCTGACAACAACAACAACAAAACCCTATAGCTTCAGTGAGGATGTAGACTTTAAGGTATACTAGTTAATACACATAATGTCCCATAAAGTACCCCTCACAAACAAATGTGAGATTTTGCTGCTCAGGTTGCAGAGTCAATGAGAATAACTTTCCATTTATGGTTTTGTTTGGCTTATGCATGAGTCAATCACCAAAGATAAATTCATCCTGAGTTGATCTTGTTGCAAGAACTTTCTCCAAATTCACATCCGTAATTGTCTTGCCACTGTAGTTTCAATTAAATTAAGGTGGGATATTGCCAAGTTTTCAGAACTTCCAACTAGAGAGTCCCTGTGTACGAATAGCCTGTGGCATTTTGTATTCTTTGGGTAGCCGGGAACAACGTTGCCAAGTTTGCATTCAGTCATCCATCACATATTAGCCTACTGGAGGTCCATTCTTCCCTAGCAATAGGGGAGCTCTGCTTCCTACTTAGAAAGATTACTCACACAGAAAGCTCTTTCCCCATAACCAGAACTGCCCAGGGAAGAGAAAGGAAGCTTTCTTCAATTCATATAAGTGCTCAGTTTCCAAACTGTTGACAAAAATGATATTGTTTCATGCTTAGAAAACATATTCTTTATAGTAATTGAGTAGAAAGTACAGGGCGGTAGGACAGAAATCTTTAATACAGATTTTAAAAACAATTGTTTGAATCATAGGCACAACAAAGGTCTACTGTAGTAGCGTGCCTCTTCCCCATGCCAGGCTGTAGCATTGACTGTATGTTTATAGATTGGCCAAGATACTCAAAGGAGTCTGAAATTGGGTGCCTGGGGAAATTCCACTGTAAGGATTTTCTTCAACTAAGTACTTAGGAATTTGTCTGTGCCTTATCCCAAGATGCACCAGAACATGATAAGCTCATAAAACTAAAATTACAAATGCTAATTTTCTTATGGGATTAGGATATTAACCATAATATTAACCTAAACTGTTTTGATTCTTCTTTAAATTTAACGCTCTTTTACACCACTCTGGCAGCACAAAGCTAAAAGGGGATGTAAAGATCTTCTAAGTATACACGAAAATTAAACTGTGAGATTGTTTCCCTGTGTGCCCATCAGAACTGGCTAAACAGTTATTTCCACCATTAAGGAACTCCTGCTGGAAAGGGATTAAAAAAAAAAAATATTTCTTTCCGAGAAAGGAGTTCGCTTTTCATTCCCAAGAAATTAGAAGAACTGGAAACAGACACATTTTGTCAATCTGTTTGGGGCTTGTCTCAAAGGCAGGATACAAGGTTAGCAGGTGAGAGAGCCAACTGTGAGCTGAACACTCTTGTGGCTGTGGTTTTCTGCCTCTTTGGTTTGATGAAAAGCCTTTATTTGGACAGGAAAGGTTCACTTTCAGTATGTGTTGTACACTTCAGTACAAGACTTTAGTGGTCATCTTCTTTCTTGGCCCAGCATTATCTTATTTTGTCAGAAGTCAGTTTGTTAGGCTTTCAAAAGGAGCTCAGTGTCCACTTTGCACAGGTTCTTTGTTTTTACTGGTTCTTTTGGAAAGCCAGCCTCTTTTGGATATGCAGAATCCTCCTAAATAGTTTCTCTGTGCTGTGTGACAAAGTTCTATGCCAAGAAAGATATAAAGGTAGCTTGTGATGTGTAGGCAATCCATTCCTCTTAGTGAGACACAGTGTAATGCATTTTTTTCCTTTACTTGTGGCTTGTACTTCCCTTCTGCATTGCTTGTACTACAGTAATTCAAGTCTGACTCAGAATGAATGCTGCACACTGTAGACTACAAGTCAAATGAGAACAGGATGCATATTAAGGGAAAGGTCTCAGATAATTTTTCTTATTGAAGTATTTTGGCAATGTAGTTTCCAGGAAAAAATGCTGGCATTTCCCATGGTGAGAACTCCTTATGAATGCCCTATCTACTTTTCCAGTTTGGTGGCCAAGTGAAGTGTTTATAGGAGGATATACCATCTACAAGCCAGGGAATTTATATTTCCACTGCCAAGTGTTAATTATGATGTAGACTTATACACTTTACAGGTTAGCAAGTCAATCACAGTGATCCAGCACTACAGGTGCTGCAGTTCCAGGTTTGATGGAAAGAATACAGGACCTAGAGAGGGCGTCATTCTCAAATGTATTAACACTATTTGTACTCTATCTGTCATTCGCAGGCCGTTATTTCATACACTGTTTTTTTGCCTTAGTAGTAGTACACTGGGATTTGTCAGAGTCTCTGACAGAAGCAAGGAAATATAGTTTACTGCCATCCAGCCATGTGTGCCTGTCCATGCCTTCCCCATCACTGGACATGGTCCCTAGGCTCTTGCATTTCTGGGAACTCACTGTCACTGCCCCATCTGTGTTCTCAGAAGCCCCATGCTCCTGATATCATAATGCTATGTCAGTGCCGAGGAAGGTGATTTTGGACACAGAGTTCATTCGCTTTGATTTGGTTGGGATCCCTCTAGGTTTGGGTGTGATTACATTTCCACATTACTAATGGTCCCACTGGCACCATTCAAATGGGTGAAGTCTCATCTCTAAGAAAAGGGAGCAGATCCTGAATTAAAACAGTGTTTTCCAGGTTGTGGCCTGACTGTCTTTTGTACTATTTATGTTGCTCAGAACATGTGCGGGAACCCTTAAACTCTGTTTATTTCTGTGTATATACATAAAACTCACACTTGATGTAAGAAAAGTACAATTCCTATAAATAGAAATATGCCTTATATATCCTATAATCCTGTATCCTAATATCCTGTTAGTATGCCCTACTACACTGACAAAAAGGGGGCCTTAGTCTAAATAAAAATGGAGTCTACGGTGTCTAACTTCAGTGGTTTCACCTAGTGAGAGAGCTTTTTCTGCTAACACAAGCAGTTATTATTTCACTTTAGTATAGGGTGTTGAATATGCATACAGTATACCTGCTTGACATTGTCTCTGTTACATAGTAGAGAAATTTCTTTTTGCAGGGGATGCATTGGCCTGATCTGGTTTGGTTTGTGCTCCTATAGGTCAGGAATAGTGCTTATGGAGTAACATGGGGATAAAACTAGTCTGACAGAGAGGAAATTAGAATCCACCAAGCATTTTTCATGGATAGAGTGGCACTTCATTGTCTGCATTATTCCTTGTCCGCTTCGCTTCAGCGTGCATTTCTGAGGGGATGATTTTCTCCTATGCAGACTTCAGAGGCTGCCAGCCAAATTCTCATGTGACACAATTGCATTGATTTTGCTGGAGATCTGTTGCTGGATAATTGAGCTCCACATCCTTTCTTTTATTCCATGGCTCAAATTGCTGTCAGCTAAGACTTTAGCACAGACAGGTCTCAAGTCACTGTGGGTTAAGAGAACAAGGTCAGATGTTGTTGGTAGAGGTCTCTCAAGTCTCCCATTAGTGTAACAGTGCCCAATTTGTTGACTTTTGAAGCAGCAGCACAGATTTTTGTCTGAGTTCAGTCACCGTTACGACTAATCACTTGCTCAGGGCTGTGTATATGGCTGTATTTTCCATTACATTACATAAGTGCTTCTGCTTTACATCAGAGCACTGAGAAACATCCTTAGACTGGACTTTTTAGAAACAGTCCCCTCTCTTTTTCCAAATGCCTTGCACTCAATTTGTTTCATATTTTGTGAATCTAATTTATATTCTATTTTGTCTTGCCAAGCCATGTTTGATTTCACTCCATCTTCACTCTTCATTATATATTTTGTCCTACTAAGAGCTTTCTACCCTCCCCTAGGTTGCCAAAGATGCAAATTCTTGATGCTACCACATCTGACAGAACTAGGCCAAGCCGATATCTAGCCTCAGGGCTATTACTGGAAGTTAGATTTCAAGGAACTCCTTCTGTGGTCTGGTGAGTTAGAAAAATGTGCACATTCCTGCACATTTCAGATGTTAGTACCAAGGACAGAGGAGCTCTGCTGGGAAGGAAAAGCTGCCCAAGTAAACTAATAATTGGTTTAAAAGCAAAGAATTGTCTGGGGAAGGGTTACCCATATGTTTCCCCAGCTTCTTTTAAGATGATGACCAAAGTCTGCTAATGACAGGAGCCAAGTAGTAATATTTCTGGTCACCAAGAACAGTACAGGCTTTTAAGATGGAGTTCTGAGACGGTTTTAGAGTTGTCATTTGCAGTGCTTGAATGGTTAAATCAAAGTAAAATTACAAACCGCCTGCAAATAACCACAATGAATTCTGAAAGTATCCTGCTGCCTGCTGTCCAATATAATCTGTAGCAATTCATACTACTTAAACACTTTTTGTTATTCCAGACCAATATACATGTAGATTATTTGTGCTCTTAGTTCCAGCAAAGTCATTAAAATAAAAGTATTCCACATCACTTGCCTCTGTATGTGACATTTATTCAGCTAAGATCACTTTAAATATGGAAAAGTGTGATGCTGGGTGTATGGAGCAGAATTTTAGCTAACCTCTTCCTTTTCACCTCCAGGAGAAATTTAAAAAACAGCTTCATCAGAGATGCTGTACAAAGCAATGTTGTCTCAGTGTGCTTAGCCTATTCACTTGTACACTATGTGAGTATTTGTTGAATAGGTCAATGGTTTATGATTCTTATAAATGCAAAGATCCTATTTTCTACTGCATAGTTTTCACTAGTATTTTTGGTAAATTTATTACTTTGGCATCTGCTTTTTATAGCAGATCACCTATTTATTCACCTATTCATATTATATTTATCAAGAGTATTGATAGTCAATTTCCTAACTCTGTGGAAAAGCTGATGTTTGATGCCCGAGTTGCAAAATTTAGAGACAAATGAGACTGTCCAAGCTCCTGTTTCCAGAATTGGCTGCTGCTTTGTTCTTAGAAACTCTTGCTCAGCGTGAAAGGAGTGGGAAGAAAATTCAGAAGTCCTGAATTTCTGTTCTGTTCCCATCTCATCACAAAACCATCTAGAACTTTGTGAAATAAGCTCTGGAAAACCTATAGGTGGTTTTGGAAGAAACACTGTGGAGAAGGGTCTGGAAATGAAGCAGAGCTTTGTATGTGGAATGAACGTAAGTTGCTGTGATTCATGCAGAAAAGCACACAAACCTCATAGTTTGAATCTGCATCAGCAAAGACCTCAAAATAATTCAAAGTGAAGTCTCCAGTGTCTACCCAGAAAATAATGAGCTCCTGACAAAGTGTAACTTGGCAAAGAAACTTTCCAAAGCCAAGTTTAGAAAACCATAGATCTTTTCCAGCTCTGTGTCTTTGCTATGAGGAGGAAAAAGCCAAGAGACCAAGCAAATGCTTTTGCTATTAGGAAAGGATTTATTAAAAGGTACAGTACATACTTAGGAGGCAAGAACGATTTCTGCTGTGAGATTATGCGCAAAAGTTGCTTTTGCTGTGAAAGGGGGTTTTTATATTGGAAAAGGCACTAATCTAGGCCTCAGTGTCTGTGGCAGCTCTGCTATGGATCTATTTCAATTCCACATTTAGCAATCCAGACTTCTACATGTGTCTTTGGAGACTAATGGGTAAAACTCACTTCTGTGCTGTAAATGCAAACGGTAGTTTCAGTGGGAAACTAAGCAAAAAGAAGGTGCGAATACATCCCTTCTGCTTTCCATGGAGGCCTTCTGAGACGACCCATTTCTGTAGTTCTGCTTCTGTTTTTAGAACACTGACAGTTTTTCTGAATCCATTGTCTTTGTTGCTGTTCACATCACTGATGTATCCTGCTGTTTCTAATCCACAGTTTTTGTCTGGGCTGTATCTGCTAGTGGCTTTTTTCTTCCAGCTTTGAAAGCTACAGTAAGAACAGGGATTGCTTTGCAGATGGGAGAAAAAAGTATTTAGCAGATGCATAGTCCTGTCTTTTTCTTTCTTTCTTTTTTCTTCTTTTTTTCCTTTCTCTCTCTCAAGTTTGTAGCAAATTGCTCTACTTGGCTGATTGCTGTGCACCCTGCCATGAGTCTGAATGCAGCTCAAAAGCACCCCACTGACCTGCTTGTTTTGTTTCTCTTTTCTGAGTTCCCATTTCCAGAAATCGATGCTCAAGTGTCCGAGCTCTTAACAAAAAACCAAGCTCCAAGGACACACTGAATTCCCTGTTAACTTGTGCCTCATCTCAGTCACTGGGAGCTAGACTAGATGGTGTTAGTGCTAGTTCTCCCATAGTTACTTCGTCTAATTCTGTTCCTTTTTTTTAGTTTATTTGTAACACATTTGAATAATCTGCCCCATAAAATAACTAGTTTGTTTCTTGTGGCTTATAAAAATCCTTCTGTGGTTTGAGCTGGATGTAGTATTCTTCTTTACTTCCTGTCTGAAAGCATGAATCACTTCAGTTGTGTAACAGCAGAAGACGTTGCTACACAACGGTGGATACAGCTCATCATGGAGGAATATTGTGTGTACATGTGTATATGAATGATTGCTCTGATTTCATAAAATGTCTGGAGACCGTTATAGATGAAAAGGCATTCTGTAGATATAAGAATCTTAGCTGGACCCATGTATTTTGTTTCAGTTGCAGATTTTTCTCAAATTTTCTGGTGTGTTTCTCTGTGGGTTTTGTTAACCTTATAATTTATTTCCATGGGTTCATCTTCTTATTCTGGTAACTGGCTTGGCACATCCTATGTTTTGGCTTCAGAATAAGTCTTCGATTTTCTGTTGTTACCCTAGAATTTCAAGTGGTCATGTAGCTGTCTGCATATTTGCTACACATCTCTGGTCAGACCTTCTTCTTCAGTGCAAAAGACATTTCCCTATCTATGATTGTCTCTCCCTTTCGTTGCAGGGGATAACACTCCAGTTCTTTGCTTTTAACTTATGTGTATTCTGGCAATATTATAGCATTCTTCAGCAAGTTGTTTAGTTATGAAAATGGGGATTTGACAGTACCTTGCCTGTGAGGTCCTTGGAATAGTTAATTCACTGAGGCATACATTCCCCCTGTGAGGTTTTACCAGTGGATAAGCTGAGACACACCAGATGATTTATAAAATAATTTCAGTGCAGGATGCCTGAGTTTCAGTCCTCAGTTCTAACCACAAGGCCACACTATTGATCCCTAGATTGTGAGCACTTCTGGAGTCTCTGCCGAGAGCACATGGTTCTGTGGGAACTCCACATGTCCAGCCCTAACAAGCCAGCTTTGTTTAGCTTCGTTTCTCTTGTTACAGTTCAGAAGACTCAGAGATGGCAGACCCTTGGTTGGGAAGGTTTTGCCTTGACTACTGTTGGGGCGTAGTTTTTCAGGGTCTGGGGAATCCATTCAGTGGGAGACCTGTTCATTTCTCACTTTGCAATGATCCTATAAGGTAACAGTCTACGCCTCAACATTCCGTTGAACTGTAACTCCCAGGTGAACATATTGTTTGGCTGCCCTATATATTGGTTCATCTCAAACTTTATTTCCATTTTGATTTTTCCCATCAGTCAGCAGCAGACTCCCTAGTAAGTCCATCTGGCAGTTTGTATTCCCAGTTTTCATAAAGGAGAGTCTCTTCTCTCCAGAAAGATCCATCCTCACAGCACAACAAACCAAGACTCTGCAGCAGAACAGAAGTGAGCTGCGTTCTCCCTTGCCTGCCATCATCTTCCACATGTCCCTGCACGACAAATCCAGAAGATACTCGCTCCTTTTCTTAGGCTACCTGAATAGCAGGACCCAAATCACACCAACATACAAGTCACTTGTTGTAAATGTCAGCTGAGATACATTTTAAAAAAAATTACTCCAAATGAACATTTGTTTGGTTTTTTCAGCGCAGTTATTCAGAGTTTCACCTCTTCACATCATAAAGGGAATAAACCTAATTTTTAAAAAAAGCCTGTGCATTTTATAGATGCAGCATTTTAATTTCCTGGGCTTTGCACCTCTAAGGCAGAAAGAAGCAGCAACATAAACCATGTGAGACATTACTTCAGTCAACCTACTGCAGTTTGCCTTATTCCCTTGAACTCATTCGATGGCATTGTTTTTACATGATCTTATCCTTATTTTGCCTCAGACAAAACCAGTATTTTTAAAAAAATAATACAGAGACATATTTTTAGCTGCTGTGAATCACTGGAGTGCCACAGGTCAAATTCACCAGCTGGTCTAACATGCTTTGTAGGAAAAGAGAAAGTGGAGTTGGCTGATATACCAGAACAGTACAATCAAATTAGAAAACTGAGGAATCTTACTATCTGTCTCCTCTGCTCCCCCTCCCTGCCCCCTCCCCAGCTCTTCTTTCTTCTCTTTTTCCCAGTCTTTCAAGCTGTTTGTTTCACATCTTGAGCCAAGATGGTTTCCAGCCAAACATGCTTGGGGATGCACGGGGAGTGTTATTTATCTGTAGTTACGATACTTTTTTGTATAACAAGCAGAGCTTGCCTGGGAAACTGAAGAATCAGTGCCCTCAAAGATAGTAAGAAACAGGAAGGTAATTGGACAATGAGTCAGCCATCAATAAAAAGCTCTTTGCTCTTGGACTACTATTTTTTAAGTATTTTGCTACCTGAAAATTCAGTTTGGTGTCTAATGGTGCTTTAAAATGCACTGACATGTCTTACTTCCATGTGGGCACATCTCTACACTTCTAGAGGTGTAAATGAACACAAGATTAATTCCCTTTCTCCTCCTGTCCTGGGATGAAGGAGAGCATGAGCACTGTAGTTTCACTTTCATAATACTTTTCACTTAGTAATTGAAGTCCAGGCTGCTCTGCTTTCTTAGAAAAAAGGAGGTTTAAGAAATGATTGAAGTGGTTATTCTTTCAAAAAGGCCGTTTTGCTCAAAGCAAGCCATAGGAGAAAAATTACTGGTTTCAAAGAAGATTTTTCAGGGTAAGATGGAATTTTTTCATGAGAAAGGGAACTCCAGAAATGCTGCTGACTATATTTTAGTTTTCTTCTTGCTGAGTTTTCTGAATTGAATGAAAAATGGCATCTTTCAATGGCAAAATATGTGTTGTGAAAAAACTCTCAACCAGTTGTACCTGTTACTTTATCATCACTTGATCACAGTTCTTTAATAGTGCTCTTTTTATAAAGCCAACCCTCATATGTCTGTCTGGTTGCTGAGATATCCAATGGAGAGGACAGGGAAATACTGAATTAAATAATCCAGAATAAGAGGAATTGAGTTAATTTTTTTCCAATATAGAGGATCAATGATGCCACAAAATAACTAATCTGAAATAATGTAATTCTAGTAAGTACAAGTATGTAACAGGAGATACCTTACCATTTACAAGCATCTTTGAGTGCTTACAGATAAATCAGAGCAAAACAACTTGAGCTTTGCTCTTCTTCACAATCTAAGCTGACCTTGAGTGTGTGTCCTGAAAGGGAAATTTGTAATGATTCGTAACTCACTCTTTCCCTGCTGTCAGAGCTGAGCTGGTGTTCCTGCCACTACAAAGCATTACAAAAGTCGTCTGAGCTGCAGGACAAAAAATATTCTCATCCAAAGGGCTAAGTCTTTCTTCAAGGCAAATAAATTTGGGGGCACATTTTTGTTTACCTCCCCCATAATGGAACAAAAGCCCAGTGATTTGGTAAAGGATTTCCATGCTGCAGAAGGTGGGTGCTCTGTCACTCCAGCAGTGAGAGGCATACGATGGCTTCTAGGAGGCTTGTGCTATTTGGATAGTCCACTGTGACCCTTCAAGGTGAAATTTGCCACATGGATGTGTATAACTAGTATTTGCCACAGGGTTGGGCTCTGTAGCAAATTTGGAAATAGATTAAGACCTTTGTTCTGTCATCTGAGAACAATAAATCCCTTTCTTGTTCCCCTTTCCCATCTTATTCCTCTCTCCTTTTCGTGTCAGATAAAATGAAAAGAAAAAAACACCAATTTATTTATTCACTTCCCAATTCTGCCTGAGACTGTTTTTTAAAGACCCTTCTTTTGTGAGTTTAATCAGATGCTTGATAAGAGAAAAAGCATTGCTAACTAACCCGGGTTACAAAGAAGCCCCTTCAGAGGCACACATGACCTCATCGACAGGATTACTCTATCACATGAATTCAGACTCCACCGCACACCCAAAATAAATGTTAGGCTCTTTTTGCAGCAAAGTGCTTTATTCGCCTCCATTCGGCAGGGCATATGCTTTGCCAATGTCTTCCTCAGTCACTGGGATTAAACGTGTGTGGAAATTCAGCACAAGAGGCAGATCTTCCTGGTCACAAACAGCCGGCCGCGCACTCAAAAGCTGCTGGCTGGACCGTGCCTTTGGGCCATTGCCCTCCTGGAACCAGTAAGCTCTGGCACAGGTTTGCAGTCGTGGAGCAAGTCTGGTTTTCGCTCACAGCTCCCATTGTCTGATTTGGTTTTGCTGGGTGCTCAGAGCCTTGTCGGCCAGGAGCTGACTCTGGGAACACTGGTGGGGTCACATGCAGTGCTCCCCAAATGAACCCTTTGCCAGAAGGTGGCACACATCCCTCCCTAATACGTAAGAAGGGACGCTATTGTATTGCCTCGATGCTCTCAGGGTCTCTAGCACCTAATATTAGACAGCATCGATATCCTTAGGATATCGTTTTTGTCAGCACTCTCAGGAGGTATGTGGATTTCTAGCCAGGTGCTTTGAAACCCCAGTCCGGCTGTAAAGACGTAGCTTGTCTTGCCCCGAGAATGAAGAGGAGGACACAGAGAGCAGTGCGGCCTCCCGCCCTGGCATGCTTTTGCTGGACAAGGTATTGCAGCAGAGACCATAGGGTCTCCAAGAAAAGGCAGGAAAGGCTTCTGCAGTTGTTAAAGTAAAATTAACTAAAAAGGCAAGATACTGCAAAGGCACAGGCTGGAGGCATATTTGGTATAAGCCACATTATCCATAGTCAGGCGCCCATGAGTGTGACGGAAGGCAGCACATCTGCAACTCGAACTGTGATGTATCATTTATTTGTTTCTAATCATGCACGTTTAACAGTATATTACATGAGAGATTAAACATCAAGTTATGAGCATGGTCTGACTAATTCTGCATTACGCATGTAAGTCACCCAGCAATTATCTTAATTCATTTTGACCTCAGATAGTTTTATTAATTCTGCTGGTACCAAAAATGAGTTAAGCGCTTTATATTCCTGTGTTTAGTATGGGTCTCTTCCTGTATCTGGTTGGCTGTATATAAATATTACGTAATGCCACGTTGGATGTTTCTCATACAAACCACTGCGTTTAAATAGTCATAAGGCTCTGACACAAGCCAAGAGAAGCTGGGATATTCTAGGCTTCAGCAGATGCCATTTCCTTAGGGTCTGATCCTGTAAATGTGAATTCCGTGTAACACTTGTTATACCTGTTGGTGGGACAACAGATGTTGCAGACCCTTGTTCTTGAGGTTTTCCAGTTGATATTCATGATCATTCTGATTAAGTGAGGGTTCAAGCCATTATGAGAGCATCATGTTACAATACATGCTGTGCCTTTACAGTTCTTTAAGGGACAGCAGGCTGCTTTTTAGCATGACAGCCCAAACCTACAACTTTGAAATTATCTGCGGGAAGCAACGGTCGGGGTTAGCGGCCCCTCACATGTCCTGCAGAAGTTGTGCCTGGGCAGTAAGCAGCGCAGGAGGTGGGCATGTTCTGCCACATCGTTTGCTGCCCTGCACTGCTGGCTGTGCAAACTGCAGCAGGGGCCATCGCTGCACCCCCCGCCAACACACTCGAAATGGAAATCTCCTTATAGTAGAACTAAGCATTTCCATAAGACTGATCTTCTTTTAATAATGTTAAACACAGGTTTGTTATTTAACTTCCTCCAATGGTATCTGGTCTCTGGAATGGCTCCAAAGGAAGCATCGAGTTTATTCTATAAATAATTGTGTAAATATGGCCTTAACAAGAGTATCTTATACCCAGCAGCCCTAAAAAACATGGTAGTTGTTTCAGAGCAGCTCTGTTCTAGCCAGATTGTATAATTTCCAAAGGTATCTAGTTTGCCTTTTTCACCATCAATCTTGTCTCCTGTATGTGGCCTATTTAGAAGATGACTGTGACCAAACCTTATTAAGAGCTATAGCCACTTGGCTACTATTGTTTAACATACTTGGGGCTTCGTCTAATATAGGTAGTATATAAAAGCACTAAGAGATAACTTGTAGCATGAAGATCATAGAACTTAGGCAGAAAAATTGAGAGCACGGAAAGCCTTTTCATATTGGGTAAAGAGAAGAATGTCTCTAGAGGAATAATTGGAAACATAAAAAGAATTAAGCAATTTAGTTTAGTTATTTGCACCTTGTTTAGGGTGCAAATCTTCCATAGACTTATTAGAAATCAGAATGATAACTGACTTGGCTAAACTCATGCCAGAAATTAGGAATGATCTCAGATCTCACAAGTCCCAGCACAGTGCCATTTCCACACACCTGGATCTCCTCTGCGTTCTTGCTCCTTTGCTCTCGATGGAATAGCAATAGCAGCAGTAGTATGTTCAGGCAGAATTTCTTTGCTTTTCTCATCATCAGCCAGGTAATTCCTAAGAAACATAAATCAAAAAAGTCCTTAGGACTATGAAACTGGAAGGCACCTCTTGGTTGTTGAGTTCAATATCCTGTTATTGCAGGCACCTCATCACATAATCTGTTTTTCACTTCTGTTTAATTATTGAATGTTTTCAGCAGTCATTTTCTCCCAGCTGTATCTTTGCCGGCTGACTTAATTTTTAATTTAATTCAATTCACGAGATTTGCTCATTGTATTTAATACTTTACTGATCAAAGGTGTTACTGATACTGGAAGAAGACCACCTCTGATCTCTGAACTTTTGCTCTGCTTTGAAAACCAGCCAAACTCATTGTTTAGTTTGGGAAGGTCTGTTCTCTCTCTGAGATCCTGAACAAGGATAGACCTAGAGAGATTTTCCATGGCTAAGAGTACAAAACTTTTGAAACAAAGTAGTTTATAATGGAATAATCATGCTAATTTAACTCAAAATAGTCACTGTATGACAGAAGGTTTAGTCTCTTATGGGGCTCCTTTTATGCTTATCATTCAGAATTTACTATAGCTCTTTCACATTTTTATGGATGTTGGCTTCAGTGCATTATTTTTCCTTCCCCTTTTGTGGCACTGTCATGCTGATGGCTTTGAAATATGAGACTTTGCTAAATTCTAAATTGTACACTGTTGTGGTTTAAGCCCAGCCAGCAACTGAACACCACACAGCCGCTTGCTCACTCTTCCCCCCTCCCAGTGGGATAGGGAGGAGAATAAAAAAAAAAGGAGTTAAACTTGTGGGCTGAGATAAGAACAGTTTAATAACTAAAGTAAAATATAATAATAATAATAATAATAATAATGATAAAAAGGAAGATAACAAAAAGAGAGAAATAAAACCCAAGAAAGACAACTGATGCACAATGCAATTGCTCAGAACCCTCTGACCGATGCCCAGCCAGTCCCTGAGCAGCGACTGGCCCCTCCCAGCCAACTCCCCCCAGTTATATACTGAGCATGGCATCCTATGGTATGGCATATCCCTTTGGCTAGTTTGGGTCAGCTGTCCTGGCCATGCTCCCTCCCACCTTCTTGTGCACCTGCTCACTGGCAGAGCATGGGAAACTGAAAAATCCTTAACTTAGGATAAGCGCTACTTAACAAGTAAAACATCAGTGTGTTATCCACATATTCTCACACTAAATCCCATACACACTGTTCCAGCTACTAAGAAGAAAATTAACTCTATCCCAGCCGAAGCCAGGACATACACAAAGCAATTAATTAAAATTCCTTCCAAAATAGCCTTGGTAAAGCCCTGTCTATATGCTACTTTTCAGCCAAGGTAGAATGGGTGGAGGCTAAAATGAATCCAAATGGTTTTATTTAAAGATTATGTATGGTAGGATCCGTGAACCAGAAACTATACAGCTTCCCCAAAGTAGAAATGTCATCTTAGAGCTGAAGCCAAAGATGAAAAATTAACTGGAGTGAAGAGTTCATGCTTAGCTGAGCGATGTTTAATGCAGGACCGCAGGGGCTGGATGGGGCAAAAAATATCTGTGTATTTGTTTTAATTGCTGCTCTTCGAAACAGCCTGAGGTATAAATCTGATCGCAATTCTAGTGATCACGTGGATCTACTGTAGGGTTTATTTATGATAATCTAAAATTTGTTTTGTTTTTATTAGTAATTCCAGTGGCATGGGCAAGGCCCTCAGAACGTACGACGGATGCATTCTGCACATGAAAACTCTGATCTATGAGAGCTCAGAAATCAATCGTGAATTGACTGTGCAAATCAGTTCCCACCTCTGCATTCAAAGTGCCCTTACCTGAGCGTTCTCAGCCTCATGAAGGGGGCTGCTCTTAAATGTGTGGTGCCAGCACTAGATGAAACAAACACTTGGCTTCAGGGTGTATCCAGAGCTCTGAGTCGTGGATGCTTACCCGCATCAAACACAAACTGCCAGTTTGCCCTTAAATAAAAAGGATTTAAGTCATAAAGGCAAACTTGTGAACAGGAAAGTATGGTATTAGGTCTGGTGCTATAAGGTGCTATAAGTGCCTTCTGGGAGGTGCTTGTGTTTGAACTACTGTGACGGGACTCAGCAAAGCTGGATCAGCTTCCTCAGTCTTGCAATGGGTAAAATACCCAGGAGCTCGGGTGTCTCAGTGCCACCCCCTCTGTGTCCCAGTTTTCCGTATTTAAAGTGGAGGAATGACACTTTGTTCATCCACTATAATTACAAAATCTTTTGGAGAAAAGGCTTTCTGTCACACCTATAGCAGACATGGATGCCATGGGGCCCTTGTTGTGGGGCTACAGGCATCACTGAATCACTTCTGTAACAGAAAGTGGATTTTAGTACCTATACCACCTTGTATCTTTATACTATATACTTCCCTAGTTAAAAAAAAGTGGTTTAAAATTTCCTTCCCAGTTGTTTCCTCTCTGCCTCTTTCTCCATGCAATTGTCCCAAAGGGTGATTTGTCCCTCTTTTTCACTATTGTTGGACATCTACAGACAGCAAGATCTTTTTGGTTAATGCTTTTCTTTCCTTTTATCTTCCAGGAATAGGTTCAATCTGTAAATCTGGAGCAGGGTGGGTTGGCAAAGGCTTTCAAATCACTGCCTTTGCATTTTGCTATTTATAACAGGGGGGTGGGGTGGTGGTGTCACTGAGTCCAGGTCAATAGTTGTTTACAGGTTTTCCAGATGCAGTATTTCTTATATAGAAAACTGTAGAGTACATGCAGGATGTTTTTTCTTCATGAACTGACCATGAAGGTAGAAATGAAGTTGTTTGAACATAGATTAAAGTCTTCAGAGTGAAACTTGGAAACTGGATGGATTACAGTTTATCACACTGCATTTTATCTGTTAAAACTTTTAAGAATGGGGGAATCATCTTCTTTCTTCTTCAGTAGTTATGATCCTCTTCTCTCTTCATGTAGTCAATCTAAGACTTTGAAGAAAATTTCTGAATTATGCTTCTCTCCCTTCGGAGCTTCACATCCTAGGGACCTATTCATACCTGTGGTGTCTAATTGGTGCTGAAACAGTTGCAAAGTTTCTTTGCACACATGTTCTCTGTGATCTTGGGGAACACAATTTTCTGAATTACTCTAGATTTGGATGCCTTAAAATTCTTCTCCTTAGAATGAATGTAATGTAAATAAAGAGGGGGGGCGGGGAAGGCAACAATTTGGCTTTGATCATTTCTGCTGGAAAGATTCAGTACTGATGGTTTAGGACTGTTATGAATTTCTGCTCTCCACTGTGATTTAATGTAGTTTGACCTACACTAAATATCCTGCTGGTTCCTTTGCCTCGTTGGAATTGGGAATGGAAAGAAAATTATTTTCTGTAGTTACAAATGTATGGAAACAGCAGTGAACGATGAAGAAGTCAGAACTGTTCTCGTTTTGGCCTGCCGTGTCAAAACTTTCAACCCCCACCCCCAGTCTCTTTCTTTGAGAACATTTCAATTTGCTTCAGACTTAATCCATTTGGGTTTGAGAAGATGCCTGGAGCCTCAAGAGTCACATGCTCTTGGCAAAGCTACATTAGCACTTTTTCTTTAAAAGGTTGCATCATTTGAAACCTTGCCTTGTAAAAATGCACTCTGGCAGACAGTTTCAATTTATTAATCCTCTGTAATAGCACTGCTTGTATTCCTTGTAGAAAACACACAAATTCCCGGTGTCTGCAAAGAGAGAGTATTCCAGGTCAGTTCAAATTCCTAATGTGGCTCTTTTGTCTGTATGGCAATAGATAAAGAGGAGAGCACCATGATACCATGATGCCAGTGCCTACACGTGTGCACTGCTGGATACCCCAGTCTTGAGGGAACAGATGACCGGATTACACCTTGGTGGAAATCCTTGAAACATGAAGTTTCTTCAGTTAACAGATCACAGAAAGCTATTTTGGGGTTAGCAATTAACAAACCTCAAAAATGCACTATTTTGTGTTTTCTGTAGAGGGCTATGGCTCTTCTCCAACTGAGTCTTCCTCTCTGTCAGAATCTAGCCCATTGCTACTTTTATGCAGATTTTAACAAGATGTTCTTGAATCCAATATATGCCGACAATATCTGATCCCCTCCTGCTGTAATTTTGGCTGTATCTGTTTAGAGAGGAGTTGTTTCCTTCTTTCTCTCTTTTTTTTCCCCTGCCTTTTTAATTTCCAAGTCATGACATGTAGAAGGTGTCTGAGTAAATCTAATCAGCCTTCTGCCTCCTTTAAGAAGGACAGCTGAGATACTTTTTAACACTTCCATTTCTTCATTGCTGCAATCTGTTTTGATTAAAATTGCACAGGGTTCTTATTTGCATATTTATCGCTCCACATACCGACAAATCATCTCACAACTCTGCCACTCCTGAATTTGCAAGAGAAACTAGAGTGGTACACTAGAGCTTCAAACTATGCAAACATTAATTTAGTTTCTCACACTTGCTGGTTTCCAGCACATAACTCTTTGGGCAAAGAAAATATTCATACATTACCTTTGCTTAGTATCCCCCAGGAGTCAGGATTCCTGGGGTTTTTTTCAAGATTGATTGAAAATTTCCTATTAAGAAACAAATTTCTAATTAAATTGAAAGGTCCTGAAAAAGTTCGGGGGG
>JAVJGG010000053.1:10659932-10730752 GCA_035590195.1 Aviceda cuculoides | reverse complement strand
CGGGGGGGGCGGGGGGCAGAATGTCTAAACAAACAAAAAAAAATAACCTTAATGTTTTTTCAGCTGTTGACAGCCAGATTATGATGTGCTTTCAGATCCTCAGATGAAAGGGCTGCAGTGGAAATGAAAATTATTCCTTTCCTTTGTGCTATTGACAGTCCATCTTATTTCCACCACATATTATTAAGAGTATTACTAGCTAGTGATCAAGTTTTTAAGGAGTGTTTTTCTAGAAACAGTCTTTTTTTCCTCTTTGGATGACATCTAACTTTTACAGTTAGAGTTTATACAAAACAAGGAAAAATTTTTTTCCTGAATTTTTCTGCATCAGCTGGTACTGCATAGATGCCATGATTAGCTTCTCAATTCATAGTCTCTATTTTTTAATACGCCAAAGAAACTCTAAAGTGAATATTAACATTATTCTCTTAGCAGCCAAGATCAAGGAGTAGTGAGGAGACAGCAAGTTTAGCCTGCAGCTGGGGTGAAAAAAATGTGTATTATCTTCTTACTCTTCTGACTTGAACTTGAACCCAACTCTCCTTGCAGAGATTCCAAAATTTCAACACCACTACTGCCATGGTGGATGAGCCATTGCCAAATGCTCTGTTCCCATGTCACATTGATATGGACAGCACATTTATCGCAGAGAGACTGATCTTTATCCTGGGCACCTAGACCAATAATTTCAGATATACCACTCCTTAAGTTTATGTGCCCTAAAGATCTTGCACAATTTAAGAAAAAAAAAAGCACTCTTATGATGATAGCTGGTGCATCCTGTGTTAGTGATCCAAGGTTTCATGGCTCAGCCTGTACCTGCACAAGCTGTGCTCAGATGTACCTAAGTGTTCTTGGAAACAAAGATGTGCACAGGTCTCAGATGACTCCAAGAGATACACTCTTGGATCTATTTTTTATCTGGTGACAGTATGCAACTCTTTAAATGACAGGACTGCAGAATTCAATCCTTCAGGAAGTCACTCCAGATCAAGGAAATTTAAGACATGTGTGAGAGGCCACAGCACCTTCTGTTATTATTTATATTGTGGTCGTGCCTAAGGCAACAGGAGAAAAGTAAAAGGTAGCTCTTGCCCAATGAGGGTGATGGCTGTGGGAAGATGCCAGTAATCAGATTGGGACAAGACAAGCTCTAGACTTTATTGTTCTACATGACAAGCAGAATATTTTGCAGACCAACCGCATAATCATTGCCAAGATTTTTTGAAGCAGTTGTGTTGTAGTTAGGAAGGCATGAAGACATAAGCAGCACAGTTCAGTAGGATGAGTAATATTCCATATTAGACAAACTGCTTGTAAAAAATGGACACATTTTTGGTCATACAAGCCTCTCAATATATCTGAGAGGTATGCTACAAACATCACCCAGCTCCTTTTATATGCATTACAGCAAGGCGAAACTCCTGATAAAATACAATCTACATGAACCATTCTGCAGGGAAGAAAATGGTGAAAAATGAAGGAATAACAGAGCCTGACAGTTGCAGTGGCTTCCATTTCTCTCTGGAGTGGCCTGCTCCTGGGTGGTCCCTTGTGGTCTGAGCTGTTGTTTAGATATGTTTGAGGAATGGGAGTTGGAGAGAAGGATGTCATCTTTGTTCTTCCAGCCAAAAATATGGCTAATGTATAAATAATTGTATAAAGGTGTCTTGTTTTGTAGATCTCAGTTCTAGGAGTGTAGCTCAGCTAATCATGCTGGGTCCTTGACAGATCAGATGAGAAACACCTGATCCGAATTAGCTCAGATATCACGCTAGGTGTCTAAACACAGAGGTCACAGATCAGACACTGGGGAATGCTTCTTCTAGATCACCACAATGCTTCTTCATAAACTTCAAAAGGATGTCAGCCAAGATGCATTAAGTCTCCCAGTATCATCTGTAGGCTGAGAGGTTTGGCTGACTCTAATGCAATGAGTATCCAGTAAAACTAGTGGTGTTCATGTGGCTTTCACCAATAGCGAAGGTGACAGTGGCTCTTGTCAGAAGCAGGTTTTTCATTTTCCAGGCATTTAAAAAAAAAATCACAGTTTGTACCATCATAAAATAATATGTAAACTCACGTCAGTCATCATAAAAGCTACAGTCAATTTTCTTGGTTTGGGTAAGGCCCCTATTCTTGTAGGTTGGGATTTACAAAAACCATAAGGAAATTGATGCTCAACTTTTACTAAAATTCAGTGAGAATTAGATACAGAGCTGCTTCCAGTTTGTTCCATTTTCCGTTGGTGATACATCTGTCAAGCAGCCTGTCCCTTAAATAACTACTTGAGGATTAGGTACCACCTTTAGCTGTATGACCTTGTCTCAGGGCAAAAAGTGTATAGCACATGGAATCTCACTGCATGGAAAGCAATTTGCAAACCACAAGTGGGAGTGCTTGAGAGTAAAATCCTGCTTCACATACTGTCCTGAACATGTTTCATGAACTGGCAACCCAATTTATGGATTGGCCTGAGACACAAATGAGATCTGGACCATGTCTGTCTCTGTTATTCTTTATTAGCTACCTTGTGATCTCTTCTGGTGCAGACAGGGGTTGCAGACATATTTGAACAAATGGGGTAAGTGTTAGAAATGGCTTAAAGCTGAATGCTTTTTCATTACAAGAAAAAAGCCTCCACTGATGCTTGTTTACTTATGATTTATTCCCCAACAAAAAGGGGTGAAGTTCACTCTTTGTGAGCTCAACATTGTCTACAAAAACCCTAACTTCAGTAAAGTGTCTGATGTATTATTGTCATTCTTTCACAAAAGCAGCTGTGATAGCATGGGGAAAAAAGTGATCTCTGCACTTTGGGGAAGCAGGAGGGTGGAATAAGCTAGCCTCTCATCTGACAAATGAATTATCATCAAAACAGTAGTGTTTAGAGAATAAATTGCTGTTTCCTCCATTAGTGGCATTTCACTAGCTTACAACTAGTGAAAGCACAGTCACTGACCTAACCATTTAACCAAACTTTTCTGGGAGTAGAAAGAAAAGCAAATGCTAAGATGACATTTATTAGGTGCGCTTGTTTAGTGAGTCCATTAGCTGCTTTTGGTTCTCACTCTACATGCTGAAGGGTTGATTCTGCATGGAAGTCAATAGATGTCTTTCAGCTCCCCTGGTTCATATCATTTGAAAGGAACTGGTACAGACTGAGGAGGAAGAGGAAATATTGAAGGTAATTGAAAAGAATGAGTTTCAGGAAGAGCTAGTACAGCCCAGCCAGGTGCTTGTAATCATAGCTAAGCTATTGTATTATAGCTGATGGGAAATGTTGCCTAGTGAAAAGGTGTATTGATTGCTAAAAAGATGGTTTTATACCTGTATTGATATAAAGCTTTCTCTCTTTCTTGAAGGACCTCAATCATCAAAGGATTTCTTTCCCTTCTCTTCCTCTCCCTTTTTTGTGCACATGTGTGTGCGCAAGTGTATTTCTATTGCTGTTTCTTACTGTATACCTCCCTTGTTGGAGTCTCATCTTCTGTTGTGCCTCACTACTTCTATGCTAAAATATTGCTAGCTATGATATAAGCACTGACACCGGAACCTTCAGCCTGCAGTGTTCTCCAGAGAGCTCCGTTTAGCTTCATGCTGTAGATAAATCGTCAGTATAGTGAAACTTACTATTGGGGTACAAGCCCTGGTGTTCAGATTCCCAAGCAATTGGAATAATTTAAAGCATATGGAAAAGGGCTGCCATCAGCTTAGTAGTGTTGATACACCTTTTGACAATGCCTTGAGTTTCTTACACGATCCAGCCTTCAGTAACCTTCAAGCAGTAGACAGATGGGTGAAGGAAATAGAGACTTTTAAAATTATTTGAATCATAACACAACATATATTTATTTTACCTATCTCTGTCTGAAAGTAGTATTTTCAGCTGATATGAGAACCAGCAGGCTTCTTTGCCCTGGTCTTCTGCTTGAGGCAGTTAAACCTGCCATACTCCACTATGCTTGCTCTAAATCGAAAATTATAGTAGCTTCCTTCAAGATTCGTGTCTTGTGACATTTTGTTCGCAAGCACACTGAGATCCTGGAAAACAAGGTAATGCAATACTATTATATATAAGAGCAAGCTCAGCAGCTTGGGTGAAGTGGGATCGTACATTGAGTAGCACCCCAGCCATGTTCTTTAAGGATGCCAGTATGCACTCAGTGCCATAGGCCTTTTTTTGGGTGGTGTACCTGCAGTTCATCCCTTACACCCCTCCTTCATCTTTTAGGTAATAAGTGTGCCAGGAAAGGAAAGGACATCCAACTTGGTTTGAACTGGCTCTCCAATTTCTGCCCCAGGCTACGAAAGCCAAACTTGTATAAGACTCCATCAGCTTTGAAAAGGACCTGAGCACAGCAATGGGACTCCTCACCCAGGTTTTGGCCTGTGCGATCTTAGCTTTGCTGTACCAGCATGTCAATGGTGGACTCATCAAGCGAATTATCCGGCACAAGCGGGAGACTGGGCTAAACGTGACCTTGCCAGAGGATAATCAGCCTGTGGTTTTTAACCATGTCTACAACATTAAGTTGCCTGTTGGCTCCCTTTGCTCGGTGGACCTGGATACAGCGAGCGGTGATGCAGATCTGAAGGCGGAAATTGAGCCCATCAAGAATTACGAGGAGCACACGGTGAATGAGGAGAACCAGATCGTCTTCACGCACCGTATTAACATTCCCCGCCGGGCCTGCGGCTGTGCAGCTGCCCCAGACATTAAGGATCTGCTGAGCAGACTAGAGGAACTGGAGGGGCTGGTATCCTCCCTACGGGAGCAGTGTGCCAGCGGGGCTGGATGCTGTCCTAGTTCCCAGGCAGTAGAAGGTAAGGCAGACTGGGGAACTGCTCTTAGGGAAATTCTTGTGCTGGCTGTAGATCTTGTTTAAAGTAGATACTCAAATCTGTTTCAAGAATGAGCAAAAGTCAACCTGCTGAATTTGAAATGTAATCAAAACTGGGAATGTATTTGGCCAGCTTGCAAGATACATTCATTCACAGTTTTGCAGTTTTATGAATCTGTGGGTCGGAAGTCTGCCTTGGACGCCTTATAGCTGTGGCACTGGACATGTATGGCACTTGGGCATAGTGACAATATGTGTCAGAGTTAAGATTAAAACTCATACAGTCCAAGCTCTTGGCTCCACATTTTGTCCCCTTGAATAAGCTGCCAATGTAACTGTTTTCATTTCCAGGTTTTCTTTAATAGAAACCAATAAAAATACAGCAGGACATAAGGCAATAGACAAGCACAAATAGCTAGAGAAGGGGGAAAAAAGGTATCCTTCTGGCTGTTTTTTAAACTGAGGTAAGGGACTGGTCATACAAGAGAGAAAACACAGGTCTTCTCAGTAGTAATCTGTCCCTCCAAGCACAGAGCTGGTCTCACAGTTGATGATATATGCTGCCTAGCTTTTTCTGTTCTGCAGTGAATTGGTGAATAATGCTTCATGGTGCATGCCCTAATGAAGCAGTCAGGAAAGCTTCTCAGTCAGTGGAAGAGGGATTTTGAGAAGGGGAGAGGAATCCAGCATGCTCATTTACCAAGTAGTTGGCAGGGGCTCTTCCTTGATATTAGTGCAAATTAAAGCGTTCCTGGTAAACTAAATCTCACTGGAGAAAGAAGGAGGTATTCTCATTTAAAAGCTTTGATGATTCTGGAAATTATGTCCTGTAGGGAGGTAGGAAAATTGGACCCCTTTTAAGTCATGTGTGCCACACTGGCCTAATGCGTCCCAGAGCCAAGAGGAGTAATGAGTTTTCTGGATCATTGGTACAGGTCGCCTGGACACAACACCCTATTGCAGTGGACATGGCAACTACAGCATCGAGATCTGTGGCTGCGTTTGTGAGCCTGGCTGGAAAGGCCCCAACTGCTCTGAACCGGACTGCCCACATAACTGCTTCAACCGGGGCCTCTGTGTCAAGGGCAAATGCATCTGCAATGAAGGCTTTACTGGTGAGGACTGCAGCCAGGCCACCTGCCCTTCTGACTGTAACGACCAAGGCAAGTGCATGGATGGGGTTTGCGTGTGCTTTGAGGGGTACACAGGCACAGACTGCGGTGAAGAGCTCTGCTCCCAGGGGTGCAGCGTGCACGGGAGGTGCGTGAGCGGGCGGTGCGTGTGCCATGAGGGCTTCACCGGCGAGGACTGCAGCGAGCCCCTCTGCCCCAACAACTGCCACAACCGTGGGCGCTGTGTGGACAACGAGTGTGTCTGCGACGAGGGCTACACCGGCGAAGACTGCAGCGAGCTCATCTGCCCCAATGACTGCTTCGACCGCGGGCGCTGTGTCAACGGGACCTGCTTCTGCGAGGAGGGCTTCACTGGGGACGACTGCGGGGAGCTGACCTGCCCAAACAACTGCAACGGCAACGGGCGCTGTGAGAACGGGCTGTGCGTCTGCTACGAGGGCTTCATTGGGGATGACTGCAGCGAGAAGAGGTGCCCGAAGGACTGCCACAGCCGTGGGCGCTGTGTGGGCGGGCGCTGCGTCTGCCAGGAGGGGTACCTGGGCGAGGACTGTGGGGAGCTGCGGTGCCCCAATGACTGCAACGACCGCGGGCGCTGCGTCAATGGGCAGTGCGTGTGCCACGAAGGATTCATTGGGGAGGACTGCGGGGAGCTGCGGTGCCCCAGTGACTGCAACAACCGTGGGCGTTGTGTCAATGGGCGGTGTGTGTGCCACGAGGGATTCATCGGGGACGACTGTGGCCAGCTGCGGTGCCCCAACGATTGCAACAACCATGGACTTTGTGTCAATGGGCAGTGTGTGTGTGACGAGGGGTACACAGGGGAGGACTGTGCGGAGCTGCGGTGCCCCGAAGACTGCCACAACCGTGGGCGCTGTGTGGAGGGGCGCTGCGAGTGTGACAACGGCTTCACGGGGGAGGACTGCGGCGAGCTGTCCTGCCCCAACGACTGCCACCAGCGTGGGCGCTGTGTTGATGGGCGCTGCGTGTGCCATGAGGGCTTCACAGGGGAGGACTGCCGTGAACGGTCCTGCCCCAACGACTGCAACAATGTAGGCCGCTGCATCGACGGACGGTGTGTCTGTGAGGATGGTTACATGGGGGATGACTGCTCCAACGGTAGGTTGCAACGTCCCTTTTGAACTGCTTCGCCCGGGTAATTCCCTGTGTCCATCCAGCAGGCTTGGAGGCTCTGTGAACTCTCTCTCCCTCTCTCTCTTCCTTAGCTGGGCCCTGTTGCCACTCTTCTTTATAATAGTCCAAACAGCTGAATCAGAGAAGTAACACCACCAGTAGCAAGCTCTTGGCTTCCCTTACTTTTCAGGGCTATATAGTATAGCGGTTGCTGGTGACTTCTGGTAGTCAGCAACCCAACAAGCTGATAATGGTGATGCAATCCATTTGTTATCTCCAATTTTACTCCCACCACAATGTCACTGGAGCTGTAGCTAGCACTGGTTGGGATTTGTCACCATGACCTTTCAGTTTCTTATATTATCTGAAAGAAACTGCTCTAGCTATGGAGAAGAGAGAGATGTATGCTGAGTCTTCTTACTGGGTATTCAGCAGGGTTAGTCTAAAGAATATGAATTTTGACTAAAAAATGAGGCTTTGGAGGAATGAGATAATGTAGATAATGAATGTCCATGAATAAAGAGCCTGGGTATCAAATGTTTCTTACAGCCAGGTTCTGGTTTCCAGTCTCAGGCTGCATCAATGAGAAAGAGGGTTGCATTTACAATGCCATCACTATTGTAGGAGCTGAAAATGAAACACACAGCACTAACAATATACAATGACAGACCCCAAGGGCTCAGTAACTTTGCTTTGAAGGTAGATCTCTGAGCTGGAGCCCTGGTGTAGGCAGAGGGTGTAGTGGAGGCAAGGCACACACGGAAAATAACATTGTCCTGAGTGATCTGTATGAGACAACTGTCACAATGGAATTGCCAGATGTTGCAAATATTACAGTGCAAGCTTTCAGAATTATTGCAGGGGCCTTGGCTATCCCTCAGTTGGCCGAATAGAGTTTTTCTAACTAAATTAAAACTTGATTTTATATATATATACATATATACATCTCTGTATACGTGTATGTATATGTGTGTGTGTATGTTAGATCTGACAAAAGCTTAGAGTAGAATCACGGAATCATCTGGAATGGAAACAGCTATAAAGCCACATGCTTAGTTTTGCAGTACCACTGACTCGATTGAAATTGATAGAAAATTTTGGCAGCTAGATAATGACAGGCTTTACACTATGAATGAGGTAGTTTTCTTTAGTAGATCCCAGGGGAGAAATTTTGGAACTAAGATCTTTGTAGAGTAATCAAAGAGTACTTTGAGGTTGGGAACATTATAAAGGACAATGAATACCCTTGAAAATAAATTCCCATTTTTCATCTCCTCCTTCTGGAAGACTCCTAAGCCACATTTTGTGCTCTTGCATGTGTAAATGTGGAGTAATCTATTGAAAGTATTCACAAAAATAATAATGTTTTATTTTACTTTGGAAAATCTGTGCAAACCTCAGGACTTCCAGCTATAAAATCATGTGTTGCTGGCAGTTGAATTAAACATCTGAACCCCTAGGGACCCAGCTATAGTAGTCCTGTGCAGTAACCATGAGAGGAGGAGCTGAAACACAGGTTGTGTGCAAGTGTGAGAGTAGAAGTTGGCCAGTGACTTTTGGAAATGTCTGTAGTCTTCATCAGCTGAACATTCCTTTCTTCAAGCGGCTAATCGTGTGACATGGCTTCCCCATTCCCTGTTTCTTAGATGATTCTTATAAACTGCTTCTGGGAAAATGTGAAACTGGGCAAGTCATTATTTTCTAAGCCTTGAAAACTTCTTATAAGTGTGTTTTGTTTTTTTCCCTTTCCTAGTGTCTCCTCCAACTGAGCTCACTGTGACAAACGTAACAGATAAAACTGTAAATCTGGAATGGAAGCATGAGAATCTCGTCAATGAGTACCTCATCACCTATGTCCCTACCAGCAGTGGTGGCTTAGATATGCAGTTCACCGTGCCAGGAAACCAGACAGCCGCCACTATTCATGAGCTGGAGCCAGGTGTAGAATACTTTATCCGTGTCTTTGCAATCCTTAAAAACAAGAAGAGTATTCCAGTCAGTGCCAGAGTAGCAACATGTGAGTTTAATATTCCCTGTATTCATTCTTTTGTCTGTTCCTTAGTATGTATTTATTTGCATCCCTTTTTGGGGGTATTATTTCTTACGTATTTTCTATTTTCAACTAATCTTCTGTTCTGGACAAAGACAGCCTTCTGCATTTTCATTTTCTATTCTTTTCCACTACCAGTGACTCTGTTAAAAGTACAGTTCACTAGCTCTTCTGCTCTCTGCAGTGCCTCCCAGTGAATATCATGGGGTCTTCGTAAATTAAGACCCTTGGCTTCTTCATAATAAGGTACATTTTCAAAATCTGCTAATGCTTCCTGAAAAAATATAAAAATGTAGCAATATGAAATCACTTGGATTCAAACTGTTTTGACTAAAATGGAGGTTGTATTTGTTTTGCATCTTCAGTGTGTTTTACCACAACTTACTTTCTATCTGCCTGTCTGTTCATTTGTTGTTCATCTTCCTTTTTGTATTGCGCACACCACAGTTACATGTAAACATCACAGCCTCAAAAAATGTTCTTTGACTCTGTCTTTGTGCTCATTTTTAGAGACCTGGGTCAGGATTAATCTCATAATGTCCGTACTAGGACATACTTCAAATGTCCATACTAGGCTTCTTTCAAGAGGGGAAACAAACAGATTTCTAGGGCAAAATTAATTTTACTCTAAGGTGATATCTAAAACAGGTCAGAAGAATGTCTCCCCAAAGACAGAATAACTGGCTGTGAGGAGGGTTTAAACATCCCAGATGCAGATACCTACATGGCAGATATTTATAGTGGTGGAAAGATGTCCCAACCCCAGTGCCCTCTTTATAGTAACTTGTTGCTCATGTAATGATATCCTTTTCTTCTGTCACAGATCTTCCTGCTCCAGAAGGTCTGAAATTCAAATCTGTTAGAGAAACATCCGTCCAGGTGGAGTGGGATCCTCTGAATTTTTCATTTGATGGCTGGGAGCTAGTCTTCCGTAATATGGTAAGGAAGCAGTGTTTCTTGTATAGAGGCCATATATAAGTGAAAGATTCTGGATTTTTTGTTTCTACTAACTGATTGTTCCATGTGTTACAGAAAAAGGATGATAATGGAGATATAACCAGCAGCTTGAAAAGGCCAGAGACATCTTATATGCAGCCAGGTTTGGCACCAGGGCAACAGTATAATGTATCCCTTCATATAGTGAAAAACAATACCAGAGGACCAGGACTATCCAGAGTGATAACCACAAGTAAGCACAACCTGTATTTGGTGTAGTGCCACCAATAAAACAACTGCTGCTTGGTGTAGCCTAGGGAGGTTTTAAACAAAGAGAAAGCCAAGCTCTATACTGTGAATTGATAGGGGGGTGGTGGAGCTGCTAATGAATACGTGAGGAGAAATTAATTCCTTTCCAAAGTACCTGTTTGAAAAAGAAAAGGAAATTTATGTTTAGCTAGAAGGTAGCAAAAATGTACAACAACAGGAAATAGAATTTCTTTCACCCTGGTGATATTTACATGAAGAAATTATTTAAAGGAGAGTTTTTATTGTGCAGATGGATAACCTCTTAGGGTTCCTGCTTGTCTTTCTTTTGGCAGCTTCTGATGTTAATGAATTTTGATGAATTTGCTTCTGATGAGTTGACTCCGTTTGGCACTTTCTTCTACAGCTATAGAAATTAAAGGAAGAAAGTGAATGAAGATAAGCTTCAGTTGGTAGAAACTATTCATTTTAATTTTGCTCTGATTCAGCAATTACAAGCACAGGAATGTGTATGAGTTTTCTGGCAAGATTTCTTTAAAAAACACCATCTTCTCTTTTTGTAACAGAGCTTGATGCCCCTAGCCAGATCGAGGCAAAAGATGTCACAGACACCACAGCTCTTATCACGTGGTCCAAACCCTCGGCTGAAATTGAAGGCATAGAGCTCACTTACGGCCCTAAGGATATTCCAGGGGACAGGACAACCATTGACCTCTCTGAAGATGAAAACCAATACTCTATTGGAAACCTGAGGCCTCACACAGAGTATGAAGTGACGCTCATCTCTCGTCGAGGTGACATGGAAAGCGACCCCATGAAAGAAGTCTTTGTCACAGGTAAGAGGCTTGGATACCAATCCAAACTTCTGGGAAGGTAATGCAATCACCATCAATCTTCTTGTACTATTTGCCTCATGTTGCTTGAGTTGACAGTTACTGCATCAACACAGAATCAGCTCTCTTACACAGATACATGAAAGTGGAGAATGTTTTTCTGTCTTATGTACCTCACTAGCTCAACAAAATATTTAGACACACACACACACCCCCCAAGTACCTAAATATATTTTGAAAATGGGAATGATATTATTAAGTCTCTCAGAAGCTTTTGCTCATGATACCCTAAATCTCTACTTCAGGAAAAAAATTCCTCTGGATTATTTGTCTGTCTGCTGAGCTGAATATCTTCCATGGTCCCTGTTTCATCTAAGACCTTATTTCTGTTTGCCTAAATGTACAACAGATTAGCAGAGAACTGCTTTTTTTCCGTCTTCAGTTCTGCAAATGTTTTCTGTCATGCTTTTACAAATTACTTTGCTCCTTAGTGATCTTGGGAATGCTTTATGAAAGTGTGGGTCCTTTAGCATGTTAGGAAGGTTTGATGCATTAAGGGAGCTGAGTAAATGGTACACAGAGAATTACCTCCCTTTTTATCCTAAAATGTAGTTGTTCATTCAGAGCAGGGTTTGAGTCTGCAATAGGTGTGACCAGTGAAAGCCCATTGAATTTCTACATAATACTCAATTTTTGTTTTGAGACTTATGAGTTACTTTCAGCCATGAATGCAAGATATTTACTGAAGAGGAATTCTAGAGATGATCAATTCTTTTTTCTTAGCAGCCTTTTTCCTTTTGAAAGCTGAGGTACTTATAAAGGAAAACCAATATTTTCATCAAAATACGTTTTTCTAGAAGCCTATTTTGTAATAAAAAATAACTACTAAAATTGAAAATTTTATTTTTGTCTCAGGAGATGAAAGTTGAATTTCTTCCACTGATGTTTACCCCAAAGTTAGCAAGCTCTCCATTTCATGCTAAAAGAAATCTGCTTGATGTAGTTAAGAACATAGTTGTGTCATGTGAAAGGAAACAACTTCAGCTTTATGGATCATTTCACCTTCTAAAAAGTACTGTTATAAGAGACTGCTGTCAGAAGAGAATGATTCCTATTTATTTATTTATTTATTTATCTATTGATTGATTGATTACAGACTTGGATGCTCCAAGAAACCTGAAGCGGGTGTCACAGACAGACAGTAGCATTACTTTGGAGTGGAAGAACAGCCACGCAAATATTGATAACTATCGAATTAAGTTTGCTCCCATCTCTGGTGGAGACCATGCTGAGATCACAGTGCCAAAGGGCAACCAGGCAACAACCAGGGCTACACTCACAGGTAGGGGAATGGAGAGATTGTTGTTAATGTCATGCCACTGCCATCACCCTAGAGCACAGTAGCGTAGTGAAAAAAATGCCCTTCTGGTCACTATACATAAGAGGTACAAGCAGAGGTTGTGCATTTTGATTACAAGCAACTAAATTAAAATATATGTGATATGTATTTACAAGCCTGCAGATGGATAACTAGCTAACAGAAAGAATGTAGCCATTTCACTTTCATGTGGATCTCTGAATCCTGTTAGTCAGTTCCCTGAGTTCTAGGTAGCTACATGTCTTTGTGGAGATGGCTTCACATGCCTGAGTTCAAAAGGCTTTTACATGTGCTAGGGATGTTATTTACTGATGCCAGTCCGCAACTTTTCTGTGTACCTGCAAGTTGCCTTACAAGCCTGCAAGGCTAGATAATGGTACTTTCTCCATGTCACATGGATGTCTTCCTGCTTTTCTTTGGCAGAAGTACCTATATTGCATTCTCTTGAAAGTAGAAGCTATCTCTGATTATGCATTTGCAGTGTCCAAAATGCAATCTCAGTCAGCCATAAGCTTTATCCTTTGGCTTGTACATGTAAAAAGATTTATTAACATCAGGTCAGCTGGACGGTCAACTGAAATCTTGATTCTCTGCATACACAAGAAAGCATGTATCTTACCTTGCATACATTCAGGCTTCCTTATTTAAACAACTGCCTGCAGACACATTCCATGGACAGGAACTCATACTTCTATTCCTCACCTCTTAGGTTTGAGGCCTGGAACTGAATATGGCATTGGAGTGACAGCAGTGAGACAGGACAGGGAAAGTGCTCCTGCCACCATTAATGCTGGCACTGGTGAGTAGCTTGATCCCCCTTTGTGCTCTGGAGGAAGCAGCAAGTCAGGTGGAGCCACTCTGATGTTTCTGTCATTTCCAAGTAATACTGTAAGAAATACTTTAGAAAGTTCTTGATTTCATTTTGGTACCAATGGGACATTTCCCCTCAAGTGAAACTAAAAACATTTCCCCAAAGATCTTGACCTCTGAATCTGGCTTCCTTTTCCTATATGAGGATCTCTTAGTGTTCTCGGAATTTCATCTCCAGGTGAGCTCCTTAATGGTAATTATGCTTACACTGATTACTCCGGCCATCCTCTAATTGAAAGGATTTCTGGCAGGAATGGTAGTTATGGCCAAAATGTTTATCTGACACAGAGAGCAACCTCAGTGGTTGCAATAGTCCTGACTGCCCTTCAAATCCAGGATTTTTCTCACAATATCCCCCTTTTCCTAGGTAAATTCTCTGAAGGCTTAAATTCTGCCTCTCCTCCATGCAATGCCTGCTGAAGTGAGTGTAAGGGGGGGAAATTTTTTCTAGTGTGCTTCGTCTGTAAAAGAGAACTTCATCATCCTCTACCTATATCAAGCAACGGGGCTTCAAAAGCTCCAAAAGGTGGAATAGACTCTGATCTGTGTTAGACACCCAGTATTGATGTTACTCTGTCTACAGATGCCTGAAGAACTGTCCCAGGCCAGTTCAGAGACACCTCAACTTTGCTTTTTTAACCTGTAGATCTCGATAACCCCAAGGACTTGGAAATCAGTGATCCCACCGAAACCACCTTATCCCTTCGCTGGAGAAGACCAGTGGCCAAGTTTGATCGTTATCGTCTCATTTACATTAGCCCCTCTGGAAGGAAGAATGAAGTGGAGATCCCTGTGGACAGCACCTCTTTTATCCTGCAAGGATTGGATGCAGGGACAGAATATACCATTAGTCTGGTGGCGGAGAAAGGCCGACACAAAAGCAAACCCACAACTGTCAAGGGTTCGACTGGTGAGTAACAGCTTTTGATGAGTGCCGCGCACCAGGTCACTGGGCAATGACTAGCCCAAGCACAACTTCCCTGCATTTGTAAGCCATGTCTGGGGAACAGCTTTAAAACATCAACTGCCTGCAGAGCAGACTTAGCTCTGCCTAGCATGATAGACTTAATTGAGGGATAGTTGTGTATTTCCCTACCTACTGTGTTTAGCTCCATGTTCTCAATGATTTCTTGCTTATCCTTTGAGAAGAGTCACAAAGAACGCAGCTATTTGTCCTGCAGGAAATGCAGACCTCATCTTTTGTTTTAAATTAGGTTGCTTTTTTGTACATTACATCTTGTTTTGTTTTCTACAGCAAAAAACTAAGAGGAAGAACAACAAGAATGTGTTTAACATTCCTTGTTCCTGCCTAATGAATTCTCTTCACAGCATGCTTCCACCCATCATGTTTCAGCAGGGTCAATAGGGCTCTGATGTTGCCCTTTTTCAATTTTCTCATCCAAAAGCGAGAAAGGCTACGGCCACAAATCTGGTCACAGTCACCGTTTCCATTGGATACCATGACTGTTACATTTGTCTACAAAGAAGGGGTCCATTTCTGCCATCTCATTTTTGTACAAACCACTCCAATTAACCAGTACCAGTGGACTACTTATTGAACAAGATTTTATTCTTTGTGAGACATTTTGACTCAAAGCTTGTTGCATACAGAATTATATCTTGGTATAGAACACAAAGAAGTCCTGAATCTTTGCATGCCTTCAGGCTAAATCCTGTGAGGTAAAGCCTTAACTGCTATAAGTAAGCAGAGACATTGAAATCAGAATCAGCTGGGCTACAGTTATTGTCCTTAGCAGTTAGAAAGGTGTTTATCCTTTTCTCCCCAAAAGACTATCTATGAGGTAAACACATGCCAGAAGTTGTGGATTTTACAAATTAATAACTATATAGCTTAACTGATCAAAACTGGTTTCGTATTCCTTGGTAGTGTTCATGCCAGCAGAACCTCTGAATGCTTTATAGAGTCAAGTAATCCAGGACAGCAGAGAGTTATATGGTATGGTGTAAACTACAGAAGACCATCAGTACTGAATTATTTGTTTGATGCATAAGTCAGGCCTGTGACCAACATATGGAAAAATTAGGAAGCCTTGAGGCACACACATACAAAATGAAGCTGAAGGTTTATGTGGCAGGAGTGAGCAGGCTTTGATTTTTCCAAAGCTATCTGTTTCCCCATCTGTCTAAAGACTGAGTGGTCTTAAAAGAAGTATGCATAGACAGTGAAAAGGCAGAAACAACATGCTGTGGAATTTCACAGTCCAGTCTTTCCAGCACCAGCTTCCAAAGTCTCACGAGGTGGCTTCTTTTTCCTGGTTTGGTTTGGGGGGGGGGGGGGTTATAAATACATTCATCTGGCCAGTGTATTTGTTTTAAGTCTTTACTCAGAGCAGCCAGTAAACAAAGAGTTCTCTGCAGTGGGCTCCTTAGAAGCAACAGCAGTAGTTGACATAACCTGTCTCTGTGACCTTCCTCCTGTGTAGGGATGGACAAATCCAAACACATAAGCATGGGGAGGCAGAAATGCTCTGTAAGCCTGTGGGGTATAAGAGAAGAGGTCTCTTCTTCGGTTTACTTTTGCATCCACCCTCAAGTCAGTCCTCTTTATCCATGTTCCCAGTACTTGGGAGGTCCTGATGTCCTCAGGCTAAGCCAGACAAACTTGTTGTTTTACCCTCTCTTGCAGAGCTATGGGGGACCTCAGGTCCATTGCACTGCTGGGGAGAGTACTTGGAGCAAGCAGGGAGAAAGAGGAATGGTTGAACTGGAAAATGCCAGTAGCGCAGCTAGGACTGGACTAGCTCTTCTTGGTGGGTGGAGGAGGCAGTCCTGCTGTTTAGAGGGCCATGTGCCATCCCTGATGAACAAGGGAGCCAGGGACTGCAGAAGGGCTGAGAGTTTTTCTTTTCAGAGTTTCCTTTGCTTCTCCAGATTGCCAGTTTTTCATCTTATATTCTTCCCAGCCTCTTGATGGTTCAGTCAGGCTTCTCTGGCGGCAGGTAGAGATGTCACAAAATCTTTCACAGTATAGGATGGCACCTTTCTGTTGCATCTGTCTCTTCATATGGATGAAGTGCAGCTCAAGTGACAAAGTTTTTTTTAACTGATGTCCATGATTCTGCATTCAAGAGATGGTAAAGATTATAAAGTGAACAGTTTGTTAAATGTTATTTTGTTTTGCTGAAAAGGAAAGACTAAATATTTCACACTGCCGTTTGCTTGTTTGTTTCTTTGTAGCTCTATATAGTCTAACCCTAATGCAGGCAATGACTCCTGACCCAGAGGAGCTTTCTGGCTCTGGGAGCTTTCTTGCTCCAGAGGCCTCAGGGATGCAGGAAGATGCACTGAGGGACCTTGTAGTCTCAAGGGTAACAGACCACAGCTTTAGTGTCTCATGGTATGCGAATACAGGCATCTTCAGTAGTTTTGTGGTGGAGTACGAGGAAGTGTCATTGGCATCTGGGCCCCCTGCAGAAATCTTCCTGCCCAGAGAATCCCTAGGTGTTGTGATTGACGGCCTCCAAGCTAACACCTCCTATAAAATCAAGGTGTATGGATTGGCTGGAGAACAGCGCTCTTCTCTGGAAGCTGTGGCTACAACAGGTACCTCCTTTCTGTTATTAATGAAGGTATCACAAACTAGGGTGCTACTGATTTGTTAGAGGTCCCACCCAGCATCGCACAAAGGCTGTGGTTTAGAACCACTTCAGAAATAAAAGAAAATAAGCCATTTTAGTAGTTGGAGGGACCTTTCTGGCAGCATGTCTTGAGAATGTTACATCAGGTTAACAACTAGTCTGTAGGGTGAGCACGTAAACCAGCTCTGAGGAAGTTGAGCAGTCAGACTGCAGCTTTGTTCTTTCTTGCTCTGGTTCTGGAACCCTGCCTGCATAGCACAATGTGGGTCCTGGAGGAGGACAGATGGTAATACATCAGGCACAAGAGGCCTGTGGAGATAAATGAGTGGACATTAGAGAAACTAAGCGCCAACTTCAAATTCCTCTGCTGAAGGACCCAGATTGTGCAGCAACTGTTGATGAACTGTGGATGCGATACTGTCTTGCCTCTGGAATTGAGCTGCCCATAGGAGCATGGCTTGGAGAAGTAACTTTTCCATCCTGTTTAATGTTTTTAAGAAGATTTATGCTGTTTACCAAAGAGCCTTGTCTGTGTGTCTGTGTCAGTCCCTCTTCCTCTCCTGGCTTCTACTGGTCTTAGATTGCACCACCCTTTTTTGTACGAACTCAAAGAAACATTAGGAAGAATGATTAGGTGAACTAGTTCATTGGAAAAAAGCAGCGCTCACCACTGGGAAACTAAATTTGCCAGTACAGATTGTCCATTTCTTCAGCTGATTCCTCTGCTGGAAGTACTTGGAACCTGACTTCAATATGAGGATTTTTAGTGGTAATTACTGTAGTATTTCTGGCTTGTGATATATTGCAATGCTTTCTTTATGAAATTCAGAGGTGCACAGGCACTGTAAGCCCAGTTGAATCAGCTGGTTTGAGAGAGGGGAAAGCCATTTAGCCAAAGGGGTCTGAAAAGATTGTGAATACCTTGATAGGCCATCATGTCTTACAGTCTGCTCAAGCTGATGAGAGACTCTGCAGTGAAACTGGCTGATACCCCCTCTTGGCAAATAATATATAAAATCCAAGAGACAGAAGCAAGAAATAATACAGAATACTGTTTGCTTCATCCCAAGGAACTGGGGAAATCTCCTGGCAGGACACTAACATTCTTTTTAGTAAAATTGCCAATGAAGCATTACAACGGAATTCCTCAAAAGGCTAGCAACAGCAGTATAGACATATTTAGGCCATATTCAGCCTGAAGATTTTCCTAAGAGAATGATATTGAGAAGTGTTCCAGTCTGAGAAAGAGCGTATGTTTGCTGTCCATCCAGTTTCCCTTCCACATATCTTTCAGCTCTTTGGCATCTACTATTAATTCATCTTGCTACCATGAATCATTCTATCTGGCTGTCATCCACCCACCTAGGGCTCCTAGAACTCTCTTTCTCTTCTCCGCATCTATTCCCCTCATTGCTAAGTCAAGTGTTTGAACTCCATTGGTCTCATTATCCTACAGTTTGATTGTTTTCCCAATTTTCCTTTATCTGTTATCGTATTCTGTTAAAAAATGAACACTGATACTGTCTGTGGTATGACAGTATTTTCCATGTATTTATATAATTTTCATTTTTCTATCTGTTGTTTGTTCACAAAGCCACATATTCCTCTATGACACATGAACTTAATGTGGGGTATATGTGTGTTTATATCTGTGTGTAGAGGGTAGACCACTCTTTCTCATCCACAAATTCATTTGTGGAGTCAAGTCATTACACCCAAGGTAATATTCAGAATTAGGTCTGAAAAAAAATCAAAGGTAATGTAACTACGTATAATTACATGTGCCCCATGAGACAATCTGTGCATGGCAACCTCCCATTTAGTTGTCAAAATTGGCACAATAAAATTAATCCACTTGTGACAGCAAAATTCTGAATTAAAATGCCACTTAGGTGGTTGATCCCTCAGTTTTTGTAAAATACAGTTGAACTGCTACTGTATTTCCCATTCAGATTAGAGTAACCAAGTCCTTGTGTGGTTATACTATTACTGGCAGGAATCTGGGAGAAATGTCAGTAGGGGTGGTCAAGTAAAATGAGAGAAAATGAGAAGCCAGTTTTGACTAGTATTACACAGGGTTTTCTCACGGATCTTTGGTATATAAGGACCATAATGCCAGCCCTATTTTTTTTATTTTTCCCTTGTATTTTTGGATGTTTTTTCCTCGGTTTCCAACTCAGAGTGCATGGCAGTTTCCCAGTGGGACCATCCACAGCATGGAGCTGTACCTGTGTAATGTACTGCTGCCCTTTCCTCCCTGCTGGTCTGTTCACTCTATCTGTGCTTGTCTTCTGCAGAAACACTCCACAGTAAAGCCCAGCTATCGCTATGCATGTTAAACAGACAACCTTAAGGCTGAACAAATACCAGTGCACTTGCTTGATGCCATAGTTTTTTGCCCGTTCCCAGAATAGGAAAGAGCTGGTTGGCACCTAATTGTGTACAAGCAGCTGAGAGTTGCAGAAGGCTAACGATTCCATACTGCATGCCTTCCTGCTTTGTTACATGAGGTCAGTAAGCCTGGTGCAGTCAGATAATAGTTCTGACAGTCTGATTACTGAGAAAGAGGGAATTATGCTGGTTGTTACCACTGTGGGTATGCTGGTGCGATGGCAACATGGCTGTCTTCAGGTTGCAGCATATGTAGGGCCTGGTTCAGATCATGTGCTGGGGTAATTTAAGAGGGAGCCCTTACCTAAGTCAAGAATATCAATGGTATATGTAAATATAAATCATTGTTTGCCTCACAGGCTTCTCGCCTTCCTGGAGGTGAGCAGAAAACAATGTTATTTCATTTGTGTTTGTCCTGAGAGTGTATTTTCAAGATAACATTTCTGCATTTATTTGAAAACATTTTTAATTTATCTTTCTCCTCTGAAAACTTGCTTTTTCTGATACATGTGTGAATTTGGAGACAGACATTGAATCCTGAATACGTATCTGTGCTGATCTGATTGATGGTGGTAGATGGCTTGCTCTCCCTTAATTGAATGCAAGTGGAGCATGAAAGCAAGGAAGTCATTGAGGTGTGAAACAATGTGGGTTGCCACTAATGAGGAGATAATTCTGCATGTCAGAAAAATCACCTGCCTGTTGCCTTGCAGCTGTGATCAGAAACACATTCTCCGTGATCTCCACGGTTCTCAGATTTTCAGAATCTGACTGTGCTACAAGATATAGTCACAGATCATTCAGCATGTTGAAGGCCAAGTCCTTTTCCCTTCTGTTCCTTTGGATCTCTTTAAAGAAAGATTGCTCAAGTTCTTTCTGTCCTAGTTTTTAGGTAAGAATGTGTGTGTGTGTGTCTCCTCCTTTTTTGAAAATTCTGCATGTATCCATATGGATAACTCCTCCAAGCCTATTTTTGATTGGATAGGATGAGATTTAGCATGCTTCTGCTGTGGCTGGTTTCTCAGTCTGGATTTGGATATGTTTGCGATACTTGGCATGCATTCCGCTTATGGTTTGTATCAGAAGCAATAACTGATGTGCTGTAGCAAAGATGAAAGGCATGTTTGAGAGACTTAGGGTTCAAATCCTCACCAGTGTAAATTAGCAAAGTTCTTTGGAGGGAATCAAAGTGTACTGATTTACATCTACTGAGGATGTGCCCGTTTCTCTGCTGGAAGCATTTCAGCTGATCTCTGTGTTTAATGGTTGTTGCTCTGGATCTGCTAGTAAGCATGGTTGTGTGAGAACCATGTTGTACTTGATGATGCTGCCTTTGCTTGTGGCCTGGATTCAGTCTCCAAAAAAGAAGTACCCATCTGTTTTCTCTGTTCTTAGAGCTCTTTAATGCAAAGCACACAAACTGTTTTGTAGCAGATGTTAGCTGTCTGTTGGTATATTTGGGGGTTTATTATCAGGAAATTTTAACTTGTAATTTACCTCTGTTTAGCACATCTAGTCACAACACCTGGAGAATCAATCAATGAAACGCCATTTAATCCTACCAGTCCTGCACCTACAGAGCTAAGTTATTTAACAAACCCTGGCACTGATTCTCATGCTTTGCTTTTGGTGCCCACTGACCTTCCCAACTCAGAAGTCACTGGTGCACTTCATGACCTTAATATAACACACAGGACTTTCAGTAGTGTCACCCTAACTTGGGGAGCCCAGGATGAGGTATTTGATCAGTTCTTTATCACTCTGAAAGACCTGCCCAGTTTAAACAGAACATGGGAAATCTTTTTGCCGGGAAACCATCGAGAAACAGAGATTACCAATCTCTCAGCTGGCACACAATACCAGATTAACCTCCATGGAAGCACTCAAGGTCAGCTCTCTTGGTCCCTGGAAGCCCTAGCTACTACAGGTATTTTCTATGGATTAATTAGCCATATGTTCCTTTTCTGCTTTGAAATACAGAACTTCATTTTCATACTGCTGTTCCACTGCAGAAATGCTAGGCTTTGTGAGTGATGCATTTCTTCTTAGTTGTTTATTTTCTTTCTTCCTTTTGCACGGGATAAAACTCTTATTGCTATGGAATGAGACCCTTGAGTGGTGCAGCATGGACAATGCCCCGTGCAGCTTTCAAGGTGATGTAGCATCAATTCTCTCTTTTCAAATTGCATGCAAAGAGAGACATTGATGCATCTGCTATTTACAAGGCACATGAAAATAGCAAGATGCTACAGGTTTTTTTCTGGATTGTGGTTCAAACACAGGAAAGATTGCAAGGAGGTTGCAGTTTGCAGCATTGGCATGGAAGTGGTGATGTCAGAGGAAAAAAAAGATTGTAACACATTGGGAGCATACCTTTCTGAAAACTTCTACCTCTTATCCCTATTACATGAATTTCATGAGGAAACAGGCCTGTAGACACAGGGCTCAGTTCAATAATGATCGAAGTACCAGTGCGTGAGTTCATATCTGGAGAACCTAGCTGGAGACTAATGACTGTACCTATCCATCACCCAAAAACAAATTCACAACATGAGATAAAATGTTTACATAGAAACATACAGATTATTTCACACCTACTACAATGCTAGAGCAGTCTTATCTCTCAATGGTTTGTTCTCTCTTTTTTTTTTTTAAGTAAGAAACATCATCCCTTGATATCATTTGCCATTACATTGTCATTGTTTTGTCATGTATGTTGGATGCTTTATGGATGAGGCTCTTGGAGGTCTCCAACAGTCCAAGTTGGTGCATGATTTTGTATGAGAATCCCTTGGTCCCTAGAAAGCATGATGGGGTTGTGTGTGCTAACATCTCAGACATGCATGAGAAACAAATGGAAGGAAAAGGGACTCTGCATCTTGGAGGCGAATGAAACTGAGCACTCTTCAGAGAAATCTGAATTGCTTTTAAGCTGTGATGATTACTGCATTACATACTATAATCAAGCTTTTACTTAAAAGATTTTACCTTATTGTAACTTTTGGTTTAGTTTCATTTTCATTTTAAGGAAATGTGTTTGTTTTGTTTCTGTTGCCACCAAAAGATCATTATTTGTGATACAACCAGTTCCTTTTCTGTCCTGCTCTCTCTTTTTCAGCTAAATGGCACTGTTTTGACAGGATTCATATTTTGCCTCAATGAGTCTCATTTCTGTTCCTGATAAAGCAAAACAGCTCTGGATTCATGCATTTCGTTGTTGTTGTTGAACATCATTGTGTTACTTCATAAACAATCTCTTCCTTTCTAACAGGATGGGAAAAGCTTGTAAAAACTTTTGTGTTCCTTAGTAGCAATTTACTATACATTAGTGAATCCCACTGAAGATAATTGTCTGTGATCTATGAGTGCCCAACCTCTGAAAATGCAACCCCAGCTACCTATATAAGGCTATGCAGCAGTCATACAATAAGCACTCTGCTTTTACAGGGTGGAACTTTATATGAGTAATGTTGCTGAGCCTAATTTTCATTTATTCCAGGACCGCTTTATCTACTACCTTAAAATATGCATAAAGCTTGAAGTTGAAGTATACAACTGACAAATCAGATCCATTCCCCTTCATGCATCATCTCTCATATAAATTCTCAGTCATGCAGATTGGGATTATTCAGATAGACTCTGTTTTTATTATAATGCTGATGTGTCAACAATGCAAATAAATAAGAAAAGTGCTAGAAAGTCATCGCAGTCCACAGGACAATGATAGATCATATAGCAAGATTTTTCCATGTAGAAAAACCCCCAGGTATTACTCTGTTATTTTCCCAAATGACTGCTGATTTTAAGGAATTAGTTGTATTTCCTCTGTAACAGAGGAGTTCTATTCTTGCTGAGAAAATGACCTAAACTTTCAGATTTAGCAGCATCAGAGAGCTAGCTCTGATGGTTCCCAACTTCCTTGACCACCCCTGTGATGGCTTAATGAGAATGTTGATTTCTGTGAATCCAGATTTCAGTTTTAGATTAATATCAGTAACTGAAAATCCAAGTTTCTCTGCCCCCAGGAAGCTTTTGTGGACAGGATAATGTAATATAAGGAAGACAAATCCATTAAACTGAAGACATGTGGACATGGAGGAATTTTCCCCTTCTTTATTGTTTTGGATTAGAAATTGTTTAGAAGAATAAATAGCATCCTTCATGTAGACACAATTAAAAGCATAAACATCTGAATCCCAGCTACTCTAAACTCAGTGTCTTCCTACCCTTACAGCAGTATTTACAGTATTATTGTGGTAGTCACAGTCACTTCATAATGGCAAACGCTGAGTTGTTAATAGTGCAGTAAAGTGATTACAGTAATACTTGCTTGTCTCATAGGGACTTGTAATTAATGTTGGCAAAACACTCACAGCTATAAGATAGTCTATATGCTGCTTTCTGTAAGCAGTCTTTTGGCATTAATGTGGTTATTATTTATTATGATAGTCCTTTTCTTACTGTTCTGTCTTGCCATGTCTCTGAAGAGATTTTACAAGTTATCTGGGGCAGTTGAGAATGTAAATGTGTGTGTGTGAGTGCATCTCCGTGTCACTGATTGCAAGTGAATTCATTAACGTGGAACATCATTAAACAGTATGTCATCACCACTAGTCTGTAATCTGAGTAACTGATTGACTCTCTGTCCTTATTCAGAGGAGGAACCTGAGCTTGGAAAATTGTCAGTATCAGAGATTGGCTGGGATGGTTTCCAGCTCACCTGGACAGCAGCCGACGGGGCCTATGAGCACTTTATCATTCAGGTGCAGGAGTCTGAAAATCCCGAAGAAACCCGGAATATCACAGTCCCAGGTGGACTGCGCTTTGTGAATGTTACAGGTCTCAAGGCCAACACACCTTATAACGTCACACTTCGTGGTGTGATTCAAGGCTACAGGACCAAACCCCTTTCTGTTGAAACCATGACAGGTACCTTTTCAAGTCCCTCATTCAGTCTCACGGCTCCCTTTCTTTGCAAACAGGGATGTGAGCCAGAGCTATTGCAACTGCTCGGCAAAGCTTGCTCACTTGGTTGGCTTTGCATGGGGTGCACTGAACTCATTAAACCTTGGCTGAACATCTCTGGCAAGGAAATGTCTCATGATCAGACTTTCCAATAAGAGTCTCAGTGCCCCCATGGAGCCCTTCTCTTTTAGGAATGCTTTTTTTCCCCCTGCTTCAGAATGGCTTGTTTTGTTCCCTTTACTCACTTTTCTGCTGGTTAACACTAACAGCAAAACCCAACTGGCTGTCGTACATGCTCAAGAAAGCCCACGTTGCCTTGTAAAATTATTAAAAAATCTGTTCTTCATACCCCAGATAATCAAAGCCTGGGAATATGTTTAGTTTTTAGCCTTCAGAAGCTACCTCTGAAATTAAGTACTAGCTTCTGTGTAAATACAAACTCAGGGGTATATTGTGTGCATCTGACTCAAGGACAAGGACAGACACCTTCTATATGTTCTCATATAGAAAAGAACACAAATTATTTCCTAGCAAGAGTAGTATCATATATTAAGCCACATAAATTTGTTAAAAAGTTTGATTGGTCTGAAAAAGATTTAGTGCAAGAAAACTGAATTCAGCAGAACAACCCTGGCATAAAACTGACCTGAAAGAAGGAGAGTAAGCCCTGCATTATCAGAAAGTTGCATGAAACTCATCAACAGCCACAAAAAGAATTTTCTGGCCAATCTTGTGGAAGGTGGCAGTTTTAAATGAGCGCTTATCATGTGCCTCACCGATTCTTCCAGGTGCTATGATCATTGGTAATGAACAGGGCATAAATTAATTGGCAATAAAGGGGCACCAGTGGCTCTTCCTTCAGATAACTTCTTGTAGACAGTATTTCCTGCCTCTGGGCTTCCTTACAGACCTTTGCAACCTCCTGTGATTGTGAGATAGCCAGAGCTTGCTCATATCTGATTTCCCCAAGCACATATTTCCCAGCACAGAAGGGAATAAAAGTAGACACAAGAACTAAACAGAATTAAAACATGAAACGCAGTAGAGCTGACTTGTTTCAATAATGCTTTAAGCAGCCTGGCTTAGGTAGAAGCGTGCCTGGCACAAGGCACTTGCCTTGGGCCGTGTCCCACTGCAGCTGGAAGTCCTGCGCTTTGACAGTCCCAAGGGTGAGCTGGTAGCAGATTGCCCATTGAAAATAGAGAAATGCGGCTAGACAAAGGAGGCTGGACAGGGACAAACAAGAAAACAGACATCATGGGTGTCCTGCCTAAATATGCAATGTTCTCTCTTTTTGTTAACTTAATGAAAACAGCAGAAGATGCCCTGCTGAGGTTTTCCCTTCCCTTTCTGGGTCATGCTCAGCACTCAGCTTTTCAAAATTTTCCCTTCTGGGGACTTCCAATTGTCAGAATTTTCTGAGCCTTCCTGTAACGCATCAGGGATGTCTACAGAGAGGAAGAAACCCCAAGGCAGCTATCACTTTTGCATTTTGGCTCTAGCTCCAAAATTACATGCCAGCTTTCATAGGCTTAAGCTGAAAGGGAAAGTAGAAGAGCAAACAAAACACAACCTTTTCCTCTGGATAAAGCAATAGCTCTAGTTTTAGCTTCTCCTAAAACTGGAAGCTGACTTTTCCGAATGCCCCTGGGGGCATTTGGAAAAGTTCTTTTGCATCTGCTTTCATGCTCAGACCTCAAAGATGCATGGCTGCTCCTGGAGGTAAAGGGAAATGGCAATAGCTTTAAAGCTTCTTTTTCTTTTTCTTTCTTTCTTTCTTTTTTTCTTAATTAACATTTTGAGATGCTTTCATTTGATTTCTTCCCCTTAGTCCCTGCCTGCTTGTAGCAAGCTTTTATGCAAACCCTTTTCTCCAGGGGCAGCTTGGAGCGCTGCCAGCATGAGCAGAGAGAAGCACGGCATTTCTGAACAGGAGGAGGTACAGGGCTTTCCCCTTCTGACCAATGTTGTTTCCCTCCTCAGGAGTGCACCCAGAAGTTGGTGAGCTAACCGTTTCCGACATTACTCCTGAAAGCTTCAACCTTTCTTGGACAACCACCAGTGGGGACTTCGACATCTTTACTATTGAAATTATTGATTCTAACAGGTTGCTGGAGCCCATGGAGTTCAACATCTCAGGCAATTCAAGAACTGCTCATATCTCAGGGCTTTCCCCCAGCACTGATTTTATTGTCTACCTCTATGGGATCTCTCATGGTTTCCGCACACAGGCAATAAGTGCTGCAGCTACAACAGGTATATAAAACCTACCTCAATGCTAACTCTCCTTTCTTCTAACTCTTCCTTACAGGTTGTGCCCCTTTCCCTGCCCTCAGCTAGCCCACCAGTGTACCAAATCCACTACCTCATTCTTTAACGCTTTCTAAGGAAGACCTGTAGGAGACATTTTGAACTGTGAATGTTAATCCACCATCCCATCCAGCAAAGTCAGTCAATCACATTGTGGTGTGATTTCATTCACACAATTAGTTTGCTCTTGTTCAAACATTAAGGTTGGGACAACCTCTGACACAGATGAGAAGCAAAACAAATTTCCCAAGAACCAACTAGGAGATGATTCATTATGTTAGCCTTGCAACATGTGTTTGCATCTGTCACACAGTACAGAGAAGATACTATTTCTCTCAGATAAGCTTATTTTTAGATACAGTTTTTATTCTGATTATCTAAATAGATTCCAGGCACATTTTAGTCCAACAGCAGACTCCTACAAGGCAGATGCATTGCTTGAATTCAACTTCAGAATTTAGTTTACGTTGCGTGAGAGATTGACAGAGTCCATTTGACTTGATGTTGGTGAATGAAATAGGTAGGCATTTAGTCGTTGGCACATTGCACATCTGGAGGTTTTACAGTTGATGTTTTTTCCGGAAAAGATGGGAAAGTCAAATGTTCAATGTGCTCTAGCCAATTACAGTATGAAAGTGGAAGGAGAGGACTAGACTACAGAAGCAGAAGGTGCATTCTCACAGTAGACAGGTAATAGCTCACATTGTGATCATTTAATGTCTCTACCAAATTTGCCTGCTGACGTGATCCTAGAGGAAAATTTGTCATAGCAATAGATTAACATGGTCAATGACACTAAGCAGAATAGCGAATATAAGTGACCAGATAATACAGAGTTGCAGTTTCTAGCATCAGGAGATTGTGAATATCCTCACTGAATCATGGATAACATGGGCAGAGTGACTGCAAGGGTGCTGGTATGAAAAACATCGAGAAACACAATGCTAAATGACCTTTGTGACCTGTGGCTCATGTGAATTCAAACTTTATTTTATTGTTTTGGGTCTTAATAATTTCAACACGTTTCCATTTGTTTTTCTTCCCATAGTACAGGAACCTCTCCTTAGCAAACTCACTGTATCAAATGCTACCTCAGGCAGCATGTCACTCACGTGGGAAGCACAGGACAATGCCTTTGACCATTTTATTCTAGAAGTCAGAAACTCTGACTTCCCTTTGGACTCCCTGGTGCACACAGTGCCAGGGGCCTCCCGGCACTATGTAGTCACCAACCTCAAAGCTGCCACTAATTACACTGTCCAGCTCCATGGTGTAATTGATGGGCAAGGTGGTCAGACCTTGACAGCACTGGGAACCACAGGTATTTCACTGTTTCACCTTCCAGGTTTGCTTTTTTCTCTTCTTTCTTTTGCTCTCCACCGAACTGCTCTAAAACATGGCTCCAACTCATCATTCCTTTGGTAAATTATAGGGTGATCACTCTGAGGGGAGGCTGAAATGCGCTGGGCTTGAGAGCGCTTGGGAAAAGAGAGATCTGAGACAACAGAAGAGGCTGAAAAAGTGTCCCCAGCATTAAGGGAGCCAGTAGTAAACCGTGTTTGGTTTCCTTATATATACACTTATCTGCAAGTTTTGTGTATATATAATTGACTTGCTCCAGATAGTTAATATTTTCCACAGAGTAACTTTGCACTTGATCTGGAATAAAGATCTTGTTCATCCCATCCTCACTTGCTGTGTTGTGGGTGGGAAGCCTTCACGTCTTTATGAGCCTGGAGAGGCACTTGCATGCAATTTTGGTTCTTCATTCTAAAAACCAAATGTCTTCCAAGACATTTGGATCTCTTGTGGAAGTTTCATGCAGCATGCTAAATGACCAACCAAAACTGCATGGGTTGGTCTGGCCACCTTGTTCTGGTTCTCCACCTAGTGTTTTTATGTGTTCCCAGCAAAGAGCGGGGCTCAAAAAGCAAGTTCACCCTTTCTTGATGGTCAGTCCACCACTCTGTCATTTGCATTGCTACCTTTGAGTCTCTAAGACCTGACTGGATGTCAGAGCTTTTCCTATGGTCATGGTGATTCCAGGATGGCGGGAGATCACTAAGACTTGCCTGAAGAGATAATTTCAACTTATTTTGCATGTAGTGTTCTTTGGAGTCTGGGTGTCATGATGTGAACGTGCCTGACTGGATGCAAGTGGCATGTGAAGGAATGTGGCCATTTCAGAATGAGTTTGGAAAGGATTGGTTTGTCCTCTCTGACCTGCATGCGGAGCTGATGGCTCCATGTTTGGTTTCACTGGGTTCTTCACCCAAGCCTGTTTGCTCTGTGGATATTTTCTCATCTCCTCCTCTGTCTTTGGAAATGTCGTGCTTACATGGTGACATCTTCGCTGTCAGCCATGAAGGCATTGATGGTCACTGGTTGACAGCATGACAACAGCGTGTGTCCTTAATTGGGGCCACTTGGCTTCACCTGTTCCTAGAAAATTCCAGAGAAGAAGGTGGACTATTATTTAAAAGTCTTGCAATGTGGGACGGGAGTAAAAGTTGGAACATCTTGAAGCAGTTCATGTTTTAGTTAAGAAAAGGATTTCATTCTTTCACTATTCTCTTTGTCAGTGGAATACATCTTTCTTACTTTTCTCCCAGCATGAATCACTTACATAGTTATTTTCCTGTATCTCGCTGGCTGCATTTCCCAAGGTGTTCTTGGTTTATATGCAATTGGCAAGAGAAAAAATAGAAAATCAGCCCTGAAAGCAGACACAGGGTTCCCTGACTACCTGACTGCTGGGTCATGTTTGTGCTCTCTCTGTGCTCTAATGAATCTTTAATGATTTTATGCTAAATGGAATAGCTTTAAAACAGGATGGGTAAGGAGCTCTCCCCCTCCTATAGCCTGAAGGCCAAGTTTCTCCCCCGGCAGGGGAGAGATGTGGTTTTTTATTTCCTTTAGCAGAAAAGGAAAGTCTTTGCTTCTTAAGTAAGTGCCCTGACTACTGAACAGTCAGAAAGGAGAGCAACAGCAGTGTTGTGGGGTTTTTTGGTTCAGTCTATTAGATATTCTCTGATTGTGCCTAATCAGAGGATAAGGAACACCTTATCTGTGGAGTCCAGGGAGGTTTTGGCATGAGATTAGTGTTGAGATAATCACTGTTAGGATTGAAACCCCTCAAACTTCAGGGTCCAAAAAGAAAAGTATCTACAACTCCAGGCAACAGAAACACTAAACAGAAGCTGAACTGGGATTTCGAGGACATCTGTTTTGGACTCACCTAATTCATGCCTGAATCCTACTTTGTCTGCTTTGGAGTTGCCATGGGTTTGTATTCCCATCAAATTCCCAGTGGGAGTTCCTGAAATTTCTATGGTTTTACCACAGGACTGTATGCTGTTCGTGCTTCTGTAAATCAGGCCCACATTTCATTAGGAAAATTGAGTTTATTTAAGAGAATTGAATGAAAAAATAAATTAAAAAGTCAGCACTAATTTCAGTGGTTTCTTTCCAAAACCTTACAAAATAGCTTTTGCAATGCTCTATTTTTTTTTTCCTTCAACCATTGCAAAACAAGGCTAAAAGATTCAGCCTTATCTTTATATAAACCTCCACTGCTAATTCTCCCAGCCCCGCGGAGTAATGCTGTCTCTTCACCTGTGTTCCTTTCTCCTTCAGAGGCTGAGCCACAGCTGGGCACGCTCACACTCACAAACGTTACCCCTGACAGCTTCAACCTCTCATGGACCACAAGAGATGGGCCTTTTGCCAAGTTTGTTATACACATTAGAGATTCCTATGCAGCACATGAACCCCAGGAGCTTACGGTGTCAGGAGGTGCTCGCAGCGCTCACATCTCAGGCCTGCTAGATTACACTGGCTATGACATTAACATTAAGGGGACCACCAATGCAGGTGTTCACACAGAGCCCCTCACTGCTTTTGTCATGACAGGTACCTGCTTAAAGGTTTGGAGTCTATTTATTGGCTTATAAAAATACATATTCCCACATGGATTTTAAAAAAAAGACTCTCTACGGCACTGAATATCTTGTCCAGCAACAATGGTTTTGTTTCCAAATTTAGTGCAAGGATGGGCCAGACCAGTCATGTTGACCTTAAAAAAAATTTCTAGGAGGAGTACTAGTTTAAAGTGAGTTAAGAGCCCTCTGGAGTCTTTCTCCCATGTCTAATGATCTTTTTTAACTCCTGAAGTTTGAGGGGGAAATTTGCCTAATACTTAGTAGTTGCATCTGAAGGATCCAGAGAGTACTGGATTTTAGAACACCTCCTGTCCTGTGATGTCCGCTCAACACATCCCTTACGTCTGAATATTTTGGCCAGACTTTGGCTGAAATTGATTGTATGTCACATGCCTCCTAGATGATCAAAGAAATGCCACAGAGTTCACCTTCTATGTATTATGTGGCCAGTGTGTGCTACTAGGGCTTGTCACATAGACATATGGATTCCCTAAATAGGATTAACAGAGAAAGTGAGGCCTTTTCCTTTTTCTCCTCTCTTCATTAACATGCAGTGGGCACACCAGTTGCAGTAGCAGCATCCCTCAAAGCATCTGGGCTGTTAGTTTCTGTGAAAGGCAATGTCCATGATCATTTTCCTTAAGGCAAATCATTGCATTTTGCACCAGCTCTGATCTGCCCCTGATGACATTCAGTCACACAGTCAGAATTGAGCAACTTTGCTTTCAAAACCCCTGCTCTTTTGCTCCATCAGAGCACAAATGCTTCCTTTTTGAAAATAAACCATGGACATTAGTATTTTGAGAGGGAGCTTCCCACAGCTAGGTAAACGTGTGGCACTCTCTACACAGCAGAAGGATGTGCCAGCAGTTCACATACTCCTGCTCAGTTTAGAGTGTTGGTGTCACTCAACAACTATCCCAGGAAAATAATTTCAGCATTTCCCGCTCTTAATTTGTTTACCCACCCGCCCAGAGACCAACCCAAAATGCGAATCTTCGGGGTTACTTGATTAGAAGCAAGTAAACTACAAAAATGTCTCCAAATTAAGTAAATTAGAGCTGAATCTCTGGCACCCATATGTGTAAACATCAAAACATAAAGACTTCCAAATTTTAAAACTTTAGGAGGGAATTTTTATGCTGAACTCTTAACAACATCAATTTCAGCAGTTGTGAAATGTCAAAAACCAAACCCCAAACCCTTTCCCAGAGAAAGTTCTGTGTTTAACTAACTGGTGCTTTCTTAAGTGAGCGGAATTTGAGTGACTGGAAGATCAGGTGAGTTAGCTCATGAGCCAACGTACCAAGGTTGGTCAAATAACTTAGAGAAATACCAGCAATGCCTGGGATCCACAATCAAGGCCAGGGCTTAGCAGAGCCAGTTATCTTCCTATTTGACTTGTCAGATTTTGAGTGAGCAAAATACACTGAGAAACTATCTTGTGAAAGTTTGGCCTTTTTTTTTCAGAGACTTGGTGAGAGTTTTGAGGAGTTGATCCACAGCCTCTAAACTTTGACAGATGTCATGCTGATGTGAAAAAAAAGACCCCTCACTGGAATTTCTTTAAGTTGTCAACATACTGCACTAGAGCTGCCTGTGAAGCAATTTGGACAGATTATTGCTCTGTTCTGCAGTCATTAGCCCCAGCCCTTAGCCAGTGCAAACTCTGGCTTCTCTACTATCCTCCTCAAAAAACAATCTTGCAAGTATTTAGTACTTGCACTGGCTATGACCTGACTGATCAGTGTCCTGCTTCTGACAGTCCTTCTGGCATCTCTGACCCCTCCACCACTGAAAAGAAAAGCTGGAGATATTCACGTGAAGTAGAAAGGTAAAGAAGCAAAATACAGGAATTGTGAATGCCAAAGTTGAGGCTTGTGCTTAAAGCATTGATGGTGGACAAAAGTGGAAGGAAATTAAAGCTTTATGCATAGCTTTTCTAAAGCAGTTTTGATTATAACTGTCTTACAGTGCATGTGTAACAGAAGAAATGTGCTTACATGGTGAGCTTGGAAGGAATTTCAATGGAGCTTGTGACATGAGGTGTTGAGACACCCTTGATGAAAATTAAGAATTGAGCATCTAGCTTCTGGAGGCTCCGTTGAAAATCCTAGTCTTGTGGTCCTGGCTATGCATTTCTATTAGATCCATACTTTGGGGAAAAATGTGATTTATGTTTGGTGGAATCTGTGAAACTTTCTAATTTGCAATGTTTCGCTTCTTTTTTTTGTGTGTGTGTTTTTGCACCTTCCCTTCTTTTAGAGGCCATGCCCCCACTGGAAAACCTAACTGTCTCTGATATTAACCCTTATGGGTTCACAGTGTCGTGGATGGCATCGGAGAATGCCTTTGACAACTTTCTAGTAGTCGTGGTGGATTCTGGCAAGCTGCTGGACCCACAGGAGTTCCTCCTTACGGGAGCCCAGCGGCAACTGAAGCTTAAAGGCCTTATTACTGGCATTGGCTATGAGGTTATGCTTTATGGTTTTGCCAAGGGGCACCAAACAAAGCCCCTAAGCACTGTGGCAGTTACAGGTATTTTAATGTGAACAAATTGTTCTCTTCCACCCTTTCTTTCTTGCTTTTCCTCTCACATGGAAGATGTTTTATGCAGTCCATTTGCAAAGCAGACCTTGGCTTTTGCATCCTTTTCTGCATCGTGGCTACACATAACTCCTCCTGATTTATGATAGGTTCACCAGTGAAATTCTGTTCCTTTTAACTTGATGTTTCCCTTTTGTCTTTATGAGGGACCTTGTAGAGGCGCATGATGTGGGTTGAGGGGTGAAGGTCTCTGGTATGGTCATGCAGGTACTTCTAACCAAAATCTTTAAAGAAGAATGGCTGCATGCAGGAGCTCCTCTTGTTAACAACTGCTGGGCACATCAGCATTCCCCAACTTGCCACCAACAGGACCTTCAGGAAGAGTCATACTGAATTTCTTGGCCATGGCCTCCTTTCTTTCATTCTCTGTGTGGGTTCCACCCACAGACCATTGAGTACTATCATTGCCACCCTTAAAGTTGGCATGTCTCTCTCCAGAAAGCCTTAGCTCATGTTTTCAACCTCATCATAGCTGCTGTTTTCTAGCAGCATTTGAGCTTTCTTGAAAAATCATTTCAGACTGATTCTCTAGCCCCATAAACATCAAGTGTCATTTGCATGTTGTTGACTATGCAGCAGTAAAGCTGGGGATTACCTGATCAGAAGTTCGCAAGAAAATAAGTGGGAATGTCTTTCTGCAGAAGAAAGAAGTGCATTGGAGATGCTATAAAATAGTAACCACTCCACTAGCATTTCTGTTGGTAATGATGCCTGACCATACTGAGCTAAAGATATTTTGCAGGTAATTAATAACTTACAGTTCCTGGGATACTCTCGAATGGGTTCTTTCACTAAAGACAGTAGGTCTTGCATTTGGATTTAAGTGTGCTGTTTAAGGCATATGAATTTTCATGATTCCCCTTCACTGCTTCAACTTTTGTTTAATATCAAAGTAGAGAATTCATCTGATCAGAAACATCACAGATGCCAGAAGTGCATGAAATAAGGGTTTTGCATGAAGAAAAAGACTCTTTCAAGTGGCTTCTATATTGTCCTCCTAACAGAGAGAGACCTGACAATACTACAGGCATGCCTGCAGTTCTGTAACAAGAGCTTGTTTTTATTGTACATAAAGGTTTCATATAGGTAGCAAGGGAGAAATGCACACAAAACTTACTATTAGCATGTGTAACTTTGCATGTCAGAGGCAAATGTTGTATGTCCATGCAGTGGATTTGCTATTAAGGAGTGAAAGTTTGAATGGGCCTGCACACTCTCATATATATATTCTTCAGTATGTGTATAATGCTAATACTCTTTTTTTTTTCTTCTTTTTTTTTTAATAGCTGGCAGATTGTTTCCCTATCTTTGAACTGTGGCTGGATTCTTGCAGTATGCTATATCCAGACCTCAGGCAGGTCTCTAATGAACTGATTAAAAAATCATTTCTTTTCCCTACTGCTATCTTCTCCTTTTTTAGAAGCAGAACCCGAGGTCGACAACCTTCTGGTTTCAGATGCTACTCCAGATGGCTTCCGTCTGTCCTGGACTGCAGATGATGGGGTTTTCGACAGTTTTGTTCTAAAAATCAGGGATACCAAAAGGAAATCTGATCCACTGGAACTAATAGTACCAGGCCATGAGCGCACCCAGGATATAACAGGGCTGAAAGAGGGTACTGAATATGAAATTGAACTCTATGGAGTTAGCAGTGGACGGCGTTCCCAACCCGTAAATGCGATAGCAACCACAGGTATTGTCTTTGCAGTAGGAAAAGCGTAACACATTCATGCCTGTTTCTTTCAGCATCTCTCCTTTTCATAGCCAGCTTGGGCTGTTACTGAGCTGTTCATACAGTCTCCTGTATGTCCCTTATCCAAGTTACTGATTCAGTGGGGTGTAGTTATTTATAATCAATCATCTCACATTCCTTAGCTTCATCACTGTCTATTTAATATGGTTTTTATTTAATTACTTTCATGACCTGGAATTAGGCAGCAGAGTCTAGCAATTAAAGCACTGCCTCTGAGAGCCAAGAAATATTGTTTCTGTAGCAGCCTTTTTCAGTGATTTCCTGGAACTAATTATGTATCACAACTCCACAACAATTTACCTCCCTAGAAAAGAGGTATGACAAAATGAATTTACCAGAGCTATTGAGAAGTTTATTTATGGCTTGATCAGAAAAGGACTAAGCACCATTAACTTAGACTTACTAGGATCTTAACAGGAGCAACATGTGCTCGATAATTCAAGATAAACTTGAGTTTCTTGCAAAATCAAAGCTTTGAACTCCCTCAGCAGAAGTTGCTTTATATTCTCATTCTTGTGTGTCAAAAATTCAGATTTGAATTAGTTTAGTGACTTACCCAGGTAAAATCATCCAGAAGAAAACATGCAGGTATGATTGCCAATTCCTGCCATTTTGTTTTAAAAATACCAGAGCCTTAATCCTCAGTTGCAGCATGCCAATTCCACAAAGTTGGAGTTCTTGCATTTCATAGTCTCACACTAATGAAGAAACACTGTAAACATAGCTGCAAATGTCTGCTGTCTGAAGTTCACCTAAACCTATATATGTTTCTGAAAATTTTCCACCAGAACAGAGCCTCATTTTCTCAGTGCCAGGGAGAAGAAAGAAATTTTTACTATTTGTAACTGGAATATTTTTTCTTATATTATTTTTCTGTTAAAATAAGCAGATATTAGTCAAGTAAAAAGTTTTTAAGGCTTAGGTTGAATTCCTGAGATTAATTTAAACAAAAAAATATTTATAATTTGAAGCATTTAATTTTGGCACTTTTGAAGGAAGATTTTCTATTTCTTTTCCACCAAAATCATGGTTTCATTTTGAAATGTATTTAAATCTAAAACAAATGAAGCAATGTCCTGTGACCCAAATTCTCTCTTAAAAATTTTGAGCTTGCTGATATGAAAACATAGTAATTTCAAATCAATCTAATTCTGGGAGGAGGGGAATTAGAAGAGGACAGGTAAGTTCAGTGTGTGAGGAAGCCAATAGAAATTCATAAAAGAGGCATTTGCTCAGCTGTAGCAGTGTACTCCAGACAACACACAGAAAAGGGACAACAATAATTCAGTGTTGAACAGCTTTTCCTGAAAGAGCATGGCCTCATGATTCACCTTAATGTCTGTGGTGCCAGTTGTTAGCATGGAAAGGCACATTTCTGACCAGCTCCACTGACTCCATCACATCCCTTGAATAAACAGCAAGGGCATATATACACTCACCCAGACATTTACATGAAGCAGAACATGCACCCATAACACACCACCTTTCCCATGCACTTTGACTCATAACAGAGAGGAATGTTTAAAGTCAACTGCACTTGTTAGCAGCATGTCTCCATTTTCACTGACTTCCAGGATATTTATGGTAAACCACTAAGAGTTATCATTTTCCTCATGACTACATTCTTATTCAGTTCTTTCAAGATTTAGCACATCACCTATTGAAGCAAATAGCCCCAAAGATGTTTGTCAGATGTAAATAGCCCATGGATAATTGATAATAGAGCTGGAACCACAAAAATCCAGCAAAATAATTTGGACTGCAGGTTACACCACATTGGGTAGCTGGGGCCACCGAGGCATCTCACTAGGTTCTTATTTTGGAGTTGATTATTAGACAAACATATGTATATTTACAGCATTTCCAGTATGGCTGCAAAGAATCATTTCTATCCCTGAAGGGGGTAGCTCAGGCTTATATTCAGCCTTGCTTTATTCTGGCATGTGTACGAGATACAAGTGAGCAAGGAATAAATTAGCTAGGCAGTCTTTAGCTTTAGCAGAGAAGACAGTAAAATAACAGTTGGAACAAAGCTAGCAAACAGACCAACAAACAAACCAAACACTACCATGGAAATGAAGGCAGGAAAATAATTTAGACTGGAAGTCCTTCTCTGTATTTATCACTCCATTATCCATGATCTATTATCCGTTATCCAAGCTTCCCCCTTCTTCCCTCCCTGGGCACGTATCCATGTATACACAAATGCAGTCTTCAAGGATCAGGTCCACAAATGGTTTAATTGGTGCAGCTGAGGGAATCTGGTTTGGGCATTGCCAAGCAATCCTCTCTGAGTGTCTGACCTCCTGTCTTCGTACAGCAAACCACCCACCTGCTGTGAGGAAGGATCTTGCAGTGTTCGCCTTTTGCTGCCTCATCCTCCTTTGTGGTTTCCTTTCCTTCTTTCTCTTCTAATAAGCCAGCAAGGCAGTTGATCTAGTGACAGTCATGGGCTTTGGATGAGGAAAGGCTGAGTAGGGCAGGACTAGCATTTGCCATTTTCTCCATGTAGCTTGTGTTGGTCTGGTAACTTGCCTGGAGGCTGAGATGATCTTCCTTGCTCCCATTGCACCGGGAATGTGGTGTGAAACTGCTGGGCATGGGGGCTGGCAATGAAGTTGTATCTTCCCACACCCATCATAAGTAGTTCTCCCTCCATTATTTACTTGTATATACAAGTGACCAGCAATAGGTTTTGCCTAGAACCACTGATGATAATGCTGTTAAAACATTATCCTATTTGGGGTGATGATGGTACCCTCTCTCCCTACTCTCTGTATTTGTCTGTCGTTTCACCACCAATTCTTCTGTGATAGAAAACATTAACAGTAAAATCACTGTAATGCGAGGCAGCATCGTACAGACCTGCAGTGTCTAATGAAGTTGGCACAAGGGAGTTTGTCCACTGCTGCTTTCAGAGGGACGGTTGGTGTCTTTTGGAGATTAGTCTGTAGAATGTCTGTTAAGGTGCAAATCAGCCCTCACTGGGCGACCACAACACAGCTCTGTGCCACCTAATATCCTTAATCGGAAGTGTGGGTCTCATGCTGCTACTTTCCTCCTCTTCTAACGGTGTTTTGCCACACTGTGACAGCATTTTTCGTCTGAGAGAATCACAAAACACTTCACATGCTCTTTAGACATGATAAATGCAACTTGATGCTTCCCATTGCTTAGAAAAAGAAATCCAGTGAACATATTCCTATAGTCTGTTAGTAACGAAAGTACCATTTTTTAGCAAAAAAATCCCCAAAGAATAGCAGCTACTCAGGTATCATGGGTGCTTTGGCAACCTCACAGGGAAGTTCTCTGTCTCACATACAACTAATGGGGAATGATGCTGGAGGATGATGCTAATTACCTGTATCTGCCTGACAGACGAACTAAGGTTTTGTATGAATGAGAAGACAGAAACATTCTGGCCATTTTTTATGCCTGCTTAATTTTGGCTTCCAGGTAGCTCAAGAAGATGATTTCATTTGCTCCTTTTTCATTTCCCTGTCTCGAAGGTACCACTCTCTCACATCTCTGGGACTCATTTCAGGACTGATGCTTGCTCTGATGGTCTGTTACACTTCCTTTGCCAGGTTTGCTCCCAGGAGAGTAGCTGCAGTTGGGGTAGTTGGGGCTGTGGAACTCTTACGTAGTCAAGGCTCCTTTTACTACTGTTTGTTATGCAGCAGTTCACCTGGTACAGAAAACAAGCATGAAGCCCATGGCAGTGTGCACAGCAGAGTCCAAGTGGGATGGATTGGGTGCTTTATTTTCTGGGAAAGGCTGAAATTCCCTCTGTGTATGAAAACTGAGTGCTGGTCCACCTCTTGGTCTCTAGAGTCATCACTGGTGCTTTTCACCAGTCACTAAGAGCACCTGCAATATGAAACAAAATCAATGTGATTTTCACTTCTCTCTCTTTCCCAAGTTTTCTTTATGCTCTATTTCCTACAGACTGTACCTAAATCAGTGGCAACTTTGTGTACAATGTAGCTTTACTAACCCCACCTTGCTTTCTTCATTATCTTTAACTCTTTTCTTTCTTTCTTTGGCTTTTCCATGTGAGCAAACCCCACAAACCCAACATGTCTAGTGAGCTCCAGAGAAATAATTTTCATTTCTCTTGAGAGCTCAGTTGTTTTTCTTTCCTTGCCTTTCAGTTGATTTAGTGCATTGCTGCTAGAGCTTTGGGGACACATGGAACAAACAGCCCTCTGACTTCTTTCCCGCAGACACGTTCTTTCCAAACTATTTCAAGCACGGTCACTTTTTTTCTTCTCTTGCCCCCCTTCCCCTGCCCTTAGCCTGTCTCCACCACTCTTAATGTGGCTGATGTTTGGTATCTCTCCCATTTGTGCTAATGGCCTACTCTGTGTGGGCTGTTTATTTTTTTAACGTGTCAGGGTTGTTTTGGTTACAGTCAAAAAAGAAAATTGGAAGCGAGATGCTCAATGTAAACTTTGAAGTGGCAGATCTCTTTACCATGTCCTCCTAGAAGCCCTTTCCACCCTTGTTTTGCAGTAGCTTAATAAGGCCTTAAACTAGAATGTTTCAGTCACATGTTGGTTTGCATCTTAAGATCGGGTGATTTTGGCAAATCTTGGGCTTTGTTTGCCTAGCTTACTGATCTAACTTATATGGGCAGATGTAGTGCTCAGGTTTATACAGGGAAAGGCTGGATTGTATGACAAAGAGCTGCAGCAGAACCACAAGTGCCTTCCTCATGATGGTTGTATTTGGATGTCCTCTGGGTGGATGTGCTTGAATGTACCTAATAAAAACCATGGTCTCAGATAGAGATTCCAAGAAGAAAATCTTGTCACTTCTAGTTTGAAGCCAAGAGAAGTTACAGGCAGTCAGTGCTTGAGAGAGAGGACCCTTGATGAACTCAGGCAACTGAGTCCAGGTCTTTCTTAGGCATCCTATAGTAGAAACTTTATGCTCAGGAAGAGAGATTTCTCCATTGCTAAGGGCTGCTATTGCTGTGTGTCACAGATAGGGTTCCGAGACTCAATGGAAAGACTAAAAGTCATCCAAGTGAAACTAGGGTAGAAAAAATGATAAATACAATGACTCCTGGGTAATAGAATAGTATTCCTGTAAATATTCCTCCATACTTTTCTGTAACACTGAAACCTCTGTTACTTCTGTGTACATGATATGTAGATATATGTCTCAGATATTTTTTAAGCTATGCGCTATTGTAAAGTTACTGAAAAGGGAAAATTCAGACCAAATAGGTTGTTGCTGTCAGTATGTAATAAAGCCATTAAGTGTTTGGTACTCTCTGCATTAGTGTTGTTTAGAACAGAATATTGATAGTATCAGCTCTTGGGATAAGAGGGATAACACAAATCAGTGTTCCAGCACTAAGGACTGATAAATTATTTATCTTTTCTATGTCATGTGTTTGTTCTCTGTTCTCCACCAACAGTTGTTGGATCTCCCAAGGGAATTTCTTTCTCTGACATCACGGAAAACTCCGCTACAGTCAGCTGGACACCCCCTCGCACCCGTGTGGAGAGCTACCGGATCTCCTACGTCCCTGTCACAGGAGGTGAATAACTGCAAGGAGGGACGGGAAGGAAGATAGTAAAAAGGAGAGCAGAAAGAGTTTGTTGTGTTGATATCTATCTCTCAGTGCATCTCCCAGATGATTCTACAGATCATCTCTTTTTTCTTCAAACTGCTGACCTGGAATGTGGGCAACCATACATGGTCCCGGTAGCCAACCTCTGTCTGAACATAGTTTCCCACATCCCATGGACAAGACTTGTAAGGGAGCTCAGAGCTAGATGCTGGAATGGTTGTACCCCTAATAGGGCTACATTCACAAAAATCTCTGTTCCCGCTGAGCCTCCTAAACAAGGATTTATTTCCAAACTGTCACATTATTTTGTAGGCAATTTATGAGCTAAGCATATTCGAAAAGATGACCCATGGAAATAATAATCATAATCTATGGTTGTAATAGTTTTCCAAGACACTGATTTTTCTTAATACTCCCCAGTGTTGTTTCATTCCATCCATTATATCTCTGTTTTAATGTTCATCTTAAAAAGCTTCCTATACTTAAACACATTTTTAGCATAACTTAGGGGCATCTCTGAAAGGAAACAGTTAAAGAGCAAACACTACAGATGTCAGGACCATAAAAGACATGCTATTGACTAAGACAAGTAAAGATATAGGCCTATAGACAATATAGTATGTAAGAACACATGCAACTTTAAATCCATAGTGATCCTACAGAAGAAAGGGAGCAATTCACAAAGTTAGGCACTTGTCTAAGTGCTTTCCTGGAATAAACCCAGAATTTGAAACAAGTATGTGTACTAAGTCCTCACCCACACATGCAGCACCACGTAAAATAATATATACTATATATTTATTTGAAATGAGATTGGTGAAGGAGAAACTTCCAGCCCTTACCAGAAACGAAGCACATCTAGACTGTGTCCTCACAGGTGTATGAACTTCCATGTAGAGTGCTGTGTTTTCACCTTACATCTCATTTGTAAAATCATATTTTTCTGAACAGAAATTTTAATTTTTTCTTACTGTTGGCATACCACTAGGAATGAATACAAACCAATGACTCAGATTTAGGTGTCATGGCAGCTGTATTTTTTCCTGAGGCTGCCCTTTGACATAGGCAATTGTAACTAACTGGGGAAAATTCACCTCCTCCTGCATGAGTATGTCCTTGTTGGTCATGTCTTTAAATTGAAACACATCCTTCAAGCATTTACTGGAGTATTGTGTCACTAATGTCTTGGCATTTGGCTTCATCCTAGGTACTCCAAATGTGGTTACAGTTGATGGAAGCAAGACAAGGACCAAGTTGGTGAAGTTAGTCCCAGGTGTAGACTACAATGTTAGTATAATCTCTGTGAAAGGCTTTGAAGAAAGTGAACCTGTCTCTGGCACTCTGAAAACAGGTAATATACAAAGAGGAAATAGCAGGTTTTCAAATGCATTGTCTGTGCTGTAGGAGAGACTCGGGAACTGGAGCTGAAGACCCACTGAGATCCTGTTTTTGCCGTCTGCACAAACCATAGGAAGTTTTTTGCCACTCTTTCTTTGTGTCTTTGTATTTCAGATGAGTATAGAATTTGTAAGTTTGATCAGGCTCCCATTTGCTAAGTGCAGAACCAACCTGCAGTGAGACAGAGACAATTAATGTATTTACAGTCCTAATACATCAGAAAAAACCAGAAGTTTAATTAATCCCATTTTACTGATGAGGGAGCAAATGGCCAGCTCAGCTGAACAGTTCAGACCAGTTTCTGTGGTGGGCTCAGATTCGACATCTCCCAAGTTCAGACTGTGTCCTAAGTAGAAAAACATTCTCTCTCCTAGTATTTCTTCAATACAGCTTTAAATATCCCTGTAGGGAATGAAGGTCCACTATGCTTCTGCTGAGCCCACCTTGCAGCCAGTCTCATTGATTCATTTGGGGGGGGGGCTGACAAGCATTCAGAGAACTGAGGCAAGGAACAAGACGATGAGTGCTGGATAATATAACGAAATTTATAAGCCATTCCAGCTGTACTGGAGACAGATATCTATCCCAGTTCAGGGAGAGCATAAAACTGTGTGCAAAATAGACTCCCATGAGGAACCAAGACGGGACATGTGGGGATGTTGACTGGTTGGCTGGCTGTTTGATTGGTTTATTTTTAAACATGCAGGGCAAGCTGGTGGAAGGTCACAGTGGCTATCAGTTGTTGTCACATTAGTTATTTTTCCCAGCTCTTTCTCCCGAGTTTGCTCCAAAAAGCAGTCCAGATTTGAGGGTGTTGAGAGAAATATGTCAGCTCTGACAGAGCCATTAAGATTGATGACATCAAGACTGATCTGAGAACGTAGATAGTTACGTCTGTTCCCAGTGTTTAATCTTTTCATGCATTGACCTCCCTTTCCAGTGGAGGCATTTGATGTCTCTTTACGGGCACTGACGTCTTTTCTGCAGAGCTTTGCTATTCCAAAGGGGACCATAAAAGCTGCATCAAGCAGCAGTGTTTGTGCATTTTATATCATATATTTACAACAGAGCATTGCACAGAGCTGAGAATGTTTGTCAAATTCCTTCAATCTGTTATTCTCTTTCTTTCAGCTCTGGACAGCCCATCAGGCCTAATAGTGGTGAACATCACAGACTCTGAGGCTCTGGCGACCTGGCAGCCAGCAATTGCTGCTGTGGATAATTACATTGTCTCCTACACTTCTGAGGATGGTGAGAAGAATTAGTGATGGGTCAGGGAGCTGACAGCTTTACAGCTCTTGAGAGATGCTCAGAAATGGGTGCAGCAGTGTGACTCTAGGAGGATGGCAGGGGGCTGTTATCTGAAGGAGATGCCTCACCGGAAGCATTTTTAAAATGATCATTTTAGTCAAGCATTCCCAATGCAGACATGAACAGAGATAACTGAGATTCTTGGAAAGAAAAGATGGTGTTATAATTCAAATGAACACTAGAGAGTGCTAGAACTTTTAGATAAAGGACCCTGGTGTTAATTCAGATTCAGCATAGGTGTAAGCAGAGATGGGCTCTGTGCTTTTACTATTTTGTGCTTGCTCCCAGCTAGTAAAAAAATATCACTGAGTGGAGCATGGAGTTGAGTACATCACGACACGTCTGAATGATGCAGGGACCTGTTCTCTTCTGTGTTTTCTTCTTAGAACCAGAAGTTACTCAGATGGTATCAGGAAACACTGTGGAGTATGACCTGAAGGGCCTTCAACCTGCAACTGAATATACGCTGAGTGTCCACGCACTGAAGGACACGCAGAAGAGCGAGACCCTCTCCACTCAGTTTACTACAGGTGCTGTGTCCCACCTCACAGCAGGGAGAGCTGCCGTCTCTTCTCATCCCACCTGGTTTACATTTCTCTAATACCATAAAGTCAGCCAGCACATTGTGCTTTTTTTACTAGAAACCTGAATTTTGACAATATTTGCACCAAATTTTCTCTGATGGAAGGCTGATGTGACTGACCCAGCAGGTGGTTTTCCATCACCAGTTCTACAGATTCTCACACAAAGCAGGATCAGGAACTGTTCTTTGGGGGCTGATGTTGGGGTACTAATGCTGAAGGTATCCAGTTGTTTTCATACTTATGACTTACCATTAGCATCAATGAAATCATGGATGTTTCTCATTTTCCTGACCGTTACTTGACTTGTCCCAGGGTGATAGCTAGAGAAAACTGGACATACAAGAGCTGAGTCACACAAATTCAGTGTTACAATTACAGTGCAGAAGGGAAGCTGTAGCCAGGCCAAGTATGAAAAGTTTTCCTATCCAAAAGAGGCATCATTGGAACCAAAGTTTTTCTTCCTGGGAATATGTAAATACCAATCTGTCTTCTTATGTGAAATAATGAAAGGCACAATTTTGTTTGAAACGACATTTCAGTGCAACTGTTTATAAATTAAAGTGCCTAAGACAAGCCAATGTTTTAACTTAGGTAAAATAAATACTTGTATTTTAAAACTTCCAATGGGAAAATTACCTTTTAATCACAAAATTTAGGTTGAAATTTTTTTTTATTTCAAATTTCTGGGGAGAAGTTTGCTTTTCTGGCCTGTTTTAATACACTGCCCATAAGGTAGCCTGTACTAAACTCCATATAGTTGTGATTATAATTGATCTGTTGTCTCCTTCAGGGCTGGATGCTCCAAGAGATTTAAGTGCCACTGAGGTTCAGTCAGAAACAGCTTTGATAACGTGGAGGCCTCCACGTGCTCCTGTCACTGGTTATCTTCTGATCTACGAGTCCATTGATGGCAGAGTCAAGGTATAGCACTTGTAACCAAAGCAGAAGGTTCCTCAAAACTGGGCAGTAGAGATGCTCTGAAGTGTCCAGGAATGGAACACGATCATGTGCCTTAAGTTAACATGGTAAAATACTAAGTAACTGTTTCGGTGCTAGCTTGAACGCAAATGCTTTTAAAATCTGCTTAAGTACTTTCCTGTGTTATACCCTGAAACAGAAGCTCAACTATAGTCTGAATTTTGACAGTCTTCTCTCCACAATATGGATAAAAGCACAAGCAACTGTTTTACCTCATTCCAAACCTGTATCATGAAATAAACTCACACATCCTAAGGAACGGGATTCTCCTTTCTAAACTCAGGAGAATCCATCCCTGTGCAAGTGAGGTGTCTAAAGCAAGATGAATTGCCTTTGGAAGTGCCTCTTGCTCTCCAATAATTTTATTAGGTTCCTACTCAACTAGATTGCACTAGGCACTTTAATATGAATGAGGTGAATCCCAGCAAAAATGGCAAAGAAGTTTGGATGCCGAGCCTGGTACCTCAGAAAGGGTTCTGGTTTTCAAGAAGGCAAATTCCCTAAGCATACTGAAAATCAGACTTTTAAAGTTACAGAAAAACAGACTTTTGGAGACTGGAGTATGACATTTCCTTGTCCTAAAGGGTGATTCTTCTCAATTTTTTATGAGTTTCGCAGAGACGTCTATACAATGCATATGTTCAAGGCATGTAAACTTTTATGCTGACTTGCTTTTAAACCACATAGCTTATACGTTGTGATGGTAAACACTCATTTCCAGGCAACTTTTCTCAAACTTCTAAAGAAAGTTAGCTTGATAAAAATCTTAGAGGGATAGAACTTTGGTATTAAATAATTTAGTTGGTTAAAAATACCATAAATAATTACCACAAAAAATAATGTGACAAACTAAAATATGTAACAGTTCTGGTCATTATGATCTTCTCACTGAGATTTCCCTGTATTATTTCTCGTCCCCATAGGAAGTCATCCTAAACCCTGAGACAACTTCCTACAGCTTGACAGAGCTGAGCCCATCTACCCAGTACACGGTGAAACTCCAGGCGCTGAACAGGTCCCTGAAGAGCAAAATAATCCTGACTATTTTCACCACAAGTAAGGACTTTAGAGCATATGCACAGCTGTAATGACATATAAGTTACTGCTCTCAGGACAGAGCTGAGCTCTGTAATAAGCAGACACAGACCTCATAGAAGATTTTTAATCCAATTGCCAGTATGCACTTCATTTGCTTGTAGTGTTGGTGCAAAAGTCCCTGTTCCTCCTGAGCTGTAGTGTCATCTGCTTTCCCCAGACTGGCAGGATGAAATTCTTTTCTTTATATCCATCAGTGTCACCTCTATAGATCTCTCTCTGATGAAACATCTTGCCTTTCCTGCATAAAATATTGAAAGGAACATTACTCTTTAAAATCCAAACTGACACCCTGATTTACCTCTATATTGATGCATAGCAAGCTGTTAAAACAAGTCAATGTTTCAAGTTGAAATGAAGCAAACCACACACACACACACACACACACACACACAGAGATCAGTTCAGTAGTCCGAGCAGATTAATTTCCGGGCAGGTTTTTTCCTCCTCTTTCTGAGACTGGTTTTCGCAATGCCACATGGCATGTCTGTTCCAGCTCTAAGAGGCCAGGTCCCCAGTGGGTTGAATGCAAGAATATATTGGGTTCTCTGAAAGTCACTTTAGAGCTGACATTAAAAAAAAAGTTGTTGTTCAGTATTAACTGTGAAATCTTGCCTGTCATTTGTCTCACGTTTCACAGTTTCCAACCTTTCAGACCCAGCAGGACCTTCAGCCATTTCCATTCTCCCTTCCACTGCTTGTACCAACTTCAGCCCAAGGACTCACAGAAGTGCTAATAAAAGTCACACAGCCCCGAGTCTGCTCACAGTCACTCCTTGTGTAGAGCAGGATGAACTCCACCAACAGGCGACAATCCACAACCAGAAATAGGAGAAGAATTAAATCGGGCTGTATTTAAGTGATATTTGGCAAATTTATATTTGGCAGGGACTGAGTGGAGTGCCTTCACCCATATGAATGCAGCGTCAGCCTTGTTCAAGCAGATGCTTAAGCCTGGCCTTAACTCTAAAAATACGTTTGTGTGCTATATTTAGTGAGAGGGAAACACTGAAGTGGCTCCCTGAAGAGCACTGCTTTTCTCCAAATCCTAAAGCTGATGCAAATTCTCTGTAGCTGAGGCACAGGCAGGGATGTGCAACACACTGGAAAGGGAGCAACAGCCACTCTGTGAGCAGCCACATTTAAAAACTCTCCTATGGACACACCTAAAACATGACTTACTTAGACCATTGGCTGAAAAAGTTAATGGCCTAAGTGAATTTAAAAAGAAAAAATGCAAAGCTTTTGAGGGGATTAGAAATTGTTCTGACTGCAATGATGCTATTAGCTTGTTGTCAGAAAGAAATGACATTTCCCTGTAGTTTCAACTGTTACTGTTTGCATTGTTTTTTGAAAGCCTACTTTTATAACATATTTAATATTGTACTTGCTAGCAAAATATTCCCAATGTATTTATTTTTGGTTGTAGTACTGTCTTTGTATTTCCCCTTCTCTTTTGTGTCACATATTCAGAGATTGGTTTTACACAGAAGTTGCTGTAAACACAGCTCATGCCATTTAAATATTTAGCTGGAGGATGCACTCCCATCATATCAGGGAGTAAGTTATCTGGCATTCACAGCACTTGCAAAAGTGTAAACAGATGTGCAAAAGCATATTGAAAAGAAAAATTTACATCATCTGCTGTTTACTGTGAATCTTTTGTATGTAGGGTAGCAATTACAAACCTGTTCCTGGGCTCCGTACCTGGCTGTGCCATTGACCCACAACAGATTTTCATCAGTCATCTCTATTCAACAAGTTCCTTGTAACTGCTGATTTCTTAAGGACTGCTTTCTCTTTTTTTTGTTTGTGTGTGCAGCTGGTCTTCTCTATCCTTACCCTAAAGACTGCTCCCAGGCTCTCCTGAATGGAGAAACCACCTCTGGGCTCTACACGGTTTACCTGAATGGTGACAAGGCTCAGCCTCTGCAAGTCTTCTGCGACATGAGCGAGGACGGGGGCGGATGGATTGTGAGTAAGAGGGAGAGGTTCTGCACCACCCACACACACATCTGCCTGTGCTAAGAGCAGGGGTAGCAAACCCCATCCCTGCTCATCTATGGCACCCCTCATAGTGCTCTATTATCAGAGAGGACTGACTTGTCTATAAATTTGGGGAATTTTATCTCGAGTAGGACACCTAGGTGCCTAGAACAAGGTTACCAGCTCTTTCTGTAGTTGGAGGAGAGACAGGTGTCTCCAATGGATGGGTCGTGGTTTCAGCACCTAAGGAAAGCACTGATCTCTTTCCACATCTTAGGTCAGATACATACCTTCTAAATAGCTCTCTGTACTGACATCCTCAAATCTGAACATGCCAGAAGGACCCAGGGCACAGAAAGGAAGAAGGAGCTGGAGAAATGCATGGCTAGGAGACTAGGGGGTGTAGAAAGTCTTGGCTGAGAAATACAGAACTGCAAGGGGCTGTTAAAAAAGCAGAGAGCAGGAACTAAAAGACTACATCATGTGGGGGAGCCTGGGAACCCAACAGAGAAACTAGACACTTTAAAAAAGCAAGGAGCATTCAACAGTCTTGGTACAATGCAGTAATTGCAGTGAGACTGCTGCTTTGGATGGTAAAGGCAGGGGAGGAGCAATGCCAAGCTCTGCACTTGTAAAAGCCACATTGCTAGTGCCCTTTCTGTCAAAGGTGGTCTGTCGATAACACTTCTTGCATACGGTGGTTATAGGTGTTCCTGAGGCGTCAAAATGGAAAGGAAGATTTCTACAAGAACTGGAAGACTTATGTGGCTGGTTTTGGAGATCTTAAGGATGAATTCTGGATAGGTAAGTGGCAAGAATTTTCTTTTTGTCAAAAGAAAACATGAACACAGCCCAAAAGACAGGAAGCCACTTTGAAGCCTCCATTTAATCAGCAGAGTATTTGTAGAGGGGAGCATAGTCTGAGCGAAGGAGGCTAGGGGCAGCGTGCTGAGAGGGAAATTGAAATTGCCAGGTCCAAGCCAGTACCTCCAGTTGCAGTTCATAGATGTCATGCTTCTTGGGTCACCGAACATACCAAACCAATGTTCACTGGTGCTCTCTAAGAAGTCGGAAGGTAACCTGAGAAGCAACTGCAAACCTTCATCTTCCTGTACTCCTAGGACAACCTCAGAAACAAAAGCATATGACTCAAAGAAATGAAGTGGGGAAAATAGCAATCAAAAGCAAATTTTCAAAGATTGTGCTACATTTTATTTGGTTTTTCATTTTTTTTAAAAAAAGACAGTTGAAAGCCAATGATGATCACACAGCACAACTTTGATTGCTTTTCCCAAAAGGCTACCTGCTACTGTGATTTGAAGGGAAGAGGTCTCTCACTCAGCCTGTTTTTATCTATTTGGTTTTGTGCTAACATTACCCTACAGCTGAAATAGCTCACTTTCCTCACCAGCATTTATGCCCTGGTACATATATACAAGCTAGTATGACCCCATTTATGGGATAACATGATGGTAGACAAATAAACACGGGAAGACAAATGAATTGTTCATTTATGTCCACAGGTCTGGAGAACCTCCACAAAATCACTTCTCAGGGCCAGTACGAACTGCGTGTGGATCTGCGGGACAAAGGCGAGACAGCTTATGCTGTCTACGACAAGTTCAGCGTTGGAGACGCAAAGAGCAGATACCGGCTAAGAGTGGATGGGTACAGTGGCACAGCAGGTGAGCTGAAATCTATTTTTTTCTTCTGATTTGCAATTTCCTCCCAGTTGGTTCAAGGTAACTGTGTGAATGTTGCTGATCAGCATCACAGCAGGTACCTCTTGTATGTTAGGTGTTTGAAAATATGAACATATCAATATATTTTATGTTTCTGTTTTAAATCTTCTAGTCATTTAGGTGTCACATTTTATGGCATGCTTATGACAGAATACAAACAAGTATATTAAACAGCCATATATCTCATTTGGCCAATGCTTGACTGTCATTTATACAGCTAATAATTGCTTGGCACAGCTTCATCTCTTGTCAGTGGAATATGCAGCAGAGTCCTGCTATAACATGATTTGTAATTTTGCTGAACAAATCATCTGCCTTTCGTAATCTTACTGGGTCAAACCCTGCAGCCCCTACTGAGTCCTCTTCAGGGCTTCAGAGGCTCAAGAGATAAATCCAGCTCCACAGGTTGTCTTACAAGGAGATAATTTTATACTACTAGGTGCATAAAACAGACCACAGAGATGTGTGTGTATGGACTCTGCCCTGTGACCATGACATGAACTTTGTGCACAGCCTATAGGGATACAAAGGATATGCAGCAGTAGCAGAATCAATGTCTATTTAAGGCAAACACACTCATGCAGAGCAGTAGTACCTGCTACAGCTAGTAGGATTCGATCCTCCTACTTCCTCTTCCTAAGCATTCAGGCCTAAGACTAATGGATAGAGCAGCACAGATACTAAGGCATGAATGTGAGCTCTGCTTCAGGCATACACTGAAGGCTGCTCCTATTGCACCCATCTTTAAATGGGCACCCACACCCTGGGGGTGGGAAGTCACCTGTAGGCAGACATCTCTCTATCGTGTTTCCAGCTAAAGAAGATGAGCTGCTTTACTGTATGGACTAGCTAAGTTTGGAGAGTCCTTTGGTCTCGATTCACTCCTTGTGGAGGTCTCTTTGGACATGGTTTGTCCACACTGCCTTCTGTACAGGGCCAAAATCCAACTTTCAGCGAGAAGTGCAGAAACTCTGCTACATAAAAAAACACTTAATAAGTTGGGGATTAGAGACAACCTGAAAAAATGTTTTTACTTGCCTCCAACAACAAAAATTGTGTACTTCCTTCTGTATTAAACAAGTCAATTTCTAAGAACTTAGATACACAGCCAGGCTTTACAGACTGTGCATGGCAGAGGCCAAACATTTTCCGCAGAATGGTCACTCCCATGTAATCTAAACTAGGCAAGCCACTGACCTTGTTCTTTTTTTTGTGTCCCCCATCCAGGTGACTCCATGACATACCATAACGGAAGGTCCTTCTCCACCTTTGACAAGGACAACGATTCTGCCATCACCAACTGTGCTTTGTCATACAAGGGTGCATTCTGGTACAAGAATTGTCACCGAGTCAATCTGATGGGCAGATATGGTGACAACAGCCACAGTCAGGTGAGTTTGGTGTTTGAAGGCTTCTGTAATGCATCAGAAGAAGGGGAATTGCTGTTATGGATATGCCTGGTGGTTCAGCTAGCCAGCCATCAGAGCACTGACCAAGCCCACTCTTCAGACCAAAGGGACATAGTTAAAGATAGGGGCAGTTGCTCACAAAACAAGAATTTAATGTCAGCTGGTGAAATCCTGAGAGTTTTGTATGATTTTCCAAGGCAATATCCCAAGTGTGCAGGGAACAGTTGCAATTTTCAACATGTGAAACAAAATGTTCTTCTTGCCATGAAAGCCAGGCAGAGAGTGACAGCTCTGGGGGTCAGCACGTGGGCTGGTTCGTACAGGCTGTGCATGTTAGCAGCCAGAGCCCTGTGCTTCCCAGAGCCCCTCTACTTTGTTGTGCCTCTGCTCCCAAGTTAGAAAACAGCCTGCAATCTGAAACGAGGGCAGTGAAGGCTGACAACAGGAGAAGAAGTGAATGTGTGACCTCCCACACTTCATCTTTGTCTTTGCAGGGTGTTAACTGGTTCCACTGGAAGGGCCACGAATATTCCATCCAGTTTGCGGAGATGAAGCTGAGACCCTCCAGCTTCCGAAATCTGGAAGGAAGACGAAAGCGAGCGTAAAGTCCCAGCAGTGGCAAAGGGGCTACGGGCAGGGTGATGGGGAGGGAGGGCTATAGAATGGGGGTGTGGGGAGATCCTCTGGCATCACTGGGGTGGTGGGGTGTGAGGAGCTGGTAGTTGTACCAAAGCATTGGTGACCCTTGGCCCAACAGAGGCTTCTGCAGCAGTCCAAACAACAAGCCTTAAGTGTCCCAGCATTTTCAGCAGAGCAGCTCTGTCTGCCCACCAGAAATGTCCTCCACACCAAAGACAACGATCTCAAGGGTTGTTTGTTGTTTTATTAATTTTTGTTTTCTCAGAAAGCCTCTGGGATAAAGTTCTTCCACAGACTGACAGTCTCTTGGGTGGCCCGGGGTAGGGGAGGGAGAAGAGCTTTGTACATTGGTAGTTTGTTTTAGAACCAGCCATATTTTACACACAGAAATGTGTATGATTAATTATCATTATTATTATTATTATTAGTTATAATTGAAATTCATTGGTCATTGGAAAGCCTTTTTATATATATATCAAGTACCACAGAGAAGGAGGGGATGGGAAGGGGAAAGCGGTATGTTTTTAAACTTCAGCATAAGATTAATATTATTAATATAAAGACAAAGTAATAATAATAATGATAATAATAAGCTACGTTTTTGTCATTTTTAAGAGAAACATGCTTTCAGAAACACAGCAGGACAGTGTCTGATTGTAAATTTTTTTTTTATAAATAAAAGCACAATTACTTTTAAATAAATTTCTACCGTTTTTCATACATGTTGAGTTTTTGCATGTCCAGGGTATATTTACTTAGGTGGGGAACTAAAAGAAAGGCTAAGAATGATTTGGCTGCTAAGCCCATACTGAAAACTGTTCCTTTTGTCAGTGATTGGTTGTAAGTATTCTGGTGGGTTTGTTAGAGAGAAATGCCTGTAAGGATTTGGTTTCTTTTAGAACATATTTCTTCTTTTTCCTCCCCAAAAGCTTCTTACATGTTTTTTCTAAGTGTTACTGACCACTGCTTGCTCCGTCTAGATGGGAATAACTAACAAAAGAATACAGAGAAAATACGGAGTTGTTGTTAGATACCATTGGCAACATTGAACACTTGTGTAAATAAAGGGCGCTCTTTTTTTAAATGAACAAAACCCGTGTGTAGTTCTTCTGTATCATACACTTTAGTTGAAGACAATAAAAGATCTTTTGTTTTAATCCAGTCTCTCTGCCCTACTTCAAGGTTGCACTTTTCAAACAGAGCAAATGTTTCTGCCTTCTTGGCAATCACTGGAAGGTGGCTGGGAAAGAAGATGCTTTCAGTCAGAGAGGATACGATCAGGTCTGTGAATAAGACTTACTATGAAGTGCTAGCTATTAGGTAAGGTCAGATACTGTTGATTTGACACAGGGTGTAAAAAGTGTGCATGCATGGGAAATATCGCTAAAAAGCTTCAAAATCAGGAGGGAGGAAAGGAAGGAGGGAATCACTTCTCTTCACCCTTAAGTCACATCTTCCTAATTTATATATATATTTTCTTTTAATATTGTTATTATTTTTACTGCAATTCTTTGATTATTGCATTGCTGAGGTTTAGCTGAGCGTTAGCCCTTGGGAATGGTTATGTGCCAGGGGCAACTTCTTCACAGTCTTGACTGAAACTTTGGCAATGCCCCAGAGGGGAGAGCCTCATAGGGACCCACCGTGCTGGAGTGTGCACTGGGACCAGCTTTACTGGGAGAGATCCCTGGAACAGCAGTAACTGCTGTGTGGAGACACAGACAGTGCTGCAGGCAGGAGCATCAAAGCCTGTGTGCTGTGCTTTATTAATAGTCAGTCCCAGCAACTACATTTCAGAAATGTCTAATTCCTGTAAGTATTTATAATGCATATCCCAGGAACCATCTCACACAGAGTGCAGCTATTCATCGCTGGGCAGACTCTAGGACTAAGAGAATGCATGGGGATGGAGCCGAGGATTTACCAGCTGGGAAAAGGCAATGCCTGGCTGGGGAAGTGAGAGAAGTTCCTGACAGAATTAGTAAAACGTTGGAGGTCTTCTGTTCATATAGTTTCTACTCCAGCATCTCTTGGCAGCTCTGCTCACCCTCCTCATCCATTTTAAGCCTGGCTACCTGCAGATGGCACATGCAGTCTGTCTGTCTTGGTCTGTGCCTCCCCTGCTTGGCAGCACTGGGAAATCCTGCAGGTATCCAGCATCGGTCCAGGTGCTGCCGTTCTTCACTGTTGTCTTCTCATGTGGTGACATCCATCCCTCTGAGGTACTGAGCTGTTGCTGGTGTCTCTGCAGCAGTTGTCTTTGTTAGGAAAACTAACTGCATGTAGTAAAGCATTGCCCTATGGCCACACAGCAGGAACATTGCAAGGACACCTGTGAGAAAAAGTTTATTTTTGGCTTGCAAGAGCAGCAGCTAGGTCACAGCAAAAGCACATGTCAAAGAGAAACAAAGAGAAACTTCCTTCATGAATATTATTCCATGTACTTTGAATTTCTCCCCCTCCCCGCCCCCCATTGAAGTTATACTAGTAAATATTGTTTGTTTTGCACAGGGAATGCAAGTCTCCTTTGACCTTCCAGAGCATTGGCAAGGGGCTGAGCTGCAGCACTATATTAAATTCATTCTCTGTAATGAATAGCCCTTCTTTGGTGTTTGTCAGAGCAAATGATTGGGAGTATAAAAGAGAACAAATCCAGTAATGAAGAAATATGCTCCACTCTCAAGATGCTTTTCAAGTTAGTAGGAAATGGCACTAAATCTGTATAACTGGGGACTTGAAAGCTCTTGCAGTCTGTTTGCAGACATTCAGAAGAAGAATTTACATTTATGAAATTATTTCCTCATTTCTAGTAACATCACAAAGGTGACTGTATCTGGCCGTGATGTCATTTATCTTGGCAGATCCAAAGAGGGCTGCTGGAGATGGGCTCAGATTTGCACCTCACTCCAGAAATGACGCAAACACACTGCACAGAAGAAAGATTATATTTCCTGTAATTACTCACTGACAGATGCCCTGCTTGGTATTTTTTATGATTACTACTGTGAGAGAGAAACTGGCAAATCCTTGAAGTAACATGTGCCAAAACACCCTTCAGAGCTGTCACAAGCTTGAGTCGGTACCGAGCAGCTCCACCATGGGCTGTTGTAAGGGATATTAGTTTTCAGGTTTTTGTCTCCCCCCTTTCCTGATTGTAACTTGGAAGAATAGCTTAAAAGCACCCTCAGTGTTGAAATCTATTTATAAACCCACCAAGGGTGCACCAAATTGCTGTCTGGTTGGTTTGTCAACTTAAAAACCCACAAACCACCTTAGTGCTGGTGTTAACATCTAATGTGACAAAGCAATTTAGGAGCCTCAAGGGGGCAGGAGAGGAAGGGCTTCAAAAACATGTAGGCTGCAAGATCCAAAGTCTCAAAGGCACTGAAGGAGATATTTGGGGAAGCAGGTGGGATTTATGGGCTTAGGATTGTATCCATAAGGGATATTTTTGAGACATGTAGATGGAAAGCATCTTTTCCAGTGCCACTGTACCTATCCTCCCTCCTTCAGTCCATGTTTGTGCCCAGCCCTGAAAGAGACCCTTATTGATACTGCAGTCCTTACAAGATCTCAGACTTGGATTTCTTACTTAAGTTTGGGTGAGGTAAGCGCTTCAAGCCAGTTGGTCAAAAGACAGCTGGATAGATCATTCTGGGGGACTGAGGCTTAAGTTGATGGCAGCTATTAGGTTATTAAATCCACTGGCTTTCCATGGGACTCGTACTACTAAATGATGGGGTTTTTCTGAATCCAAGCATGAGTGTGCAGCCACACTGACCGCGTGGCTAGAGCGCTCTGGTGTGATATGGGAGGTGACAGGTACCTTAAATTCTTCCATCTGCCTGAATTAGAGTAAGACCTTGATGTTGGCTCCATTTAATCCCAGGACAGCACCCTCCTCTGCTGCACCATCTCTGGGTGCAGCTCCCTTACCTCTTCTGATGCTATTCCATTTTGTTCATTAATCAAGGGAATTGATCTCACCTATTGCTGGGCTAAATGTAACCACAAACCCAGGGCATCTTGCCCTAGCCTACATTAGTGAATAAGTAGCCCAAACTACTGTAGTGATTTGTAACAGAAGACACCTTCTATTTCCCATCTTTCTTGTGCAATGATGTCACTTCATTCAAAATTACAAGTTTGACTTCCTTTGCTTTAAGAAGAGTTGGTCATAACTGGGGGTTAAAGAGCATGTAATACTAGGAATTGAGTATAGAGTGATCCAGTCGCTCCTCCCACTACCCATTTGGTCTCAGTCTTCACTACCTAAATCCAAAACTGCAGCCTTGAAAAACCATCTCGCAGCTGCCACATTAACTCTGAGGTCTGTTAAACTCTGCAGGAGCAGTATCTTTTTCTTTTTTCTTTTTTTTTCTTCTTTTTTCTTTTTTTTTCTTCTTCTTCTCTTAAACATTCTTTGTGCTTAACCTAATGAACCTACTCTGTCAGACCTTGATTAGTAGAAAGGAAAGCTGAATAGAAATGTTTAGGTGTCATGAGTAAGCAGGAGCTTGATCCTTCACCCAGAAAAAAGACAAGGTGGTGGCATCAGCCTCATAGGTACCTTGCCACTTCATACTTGTGCCTTCCAGGGATGTGGACAAAATGACACAGGCCTCTGGAATAGAGCTGGGATTGCTGAGACGGTTCTCTGCACTCCATCAGGAGCTACAGGCAGACTGGAAGTAATGAGCAGATATGAGACACCTTCATATAATGTTACAAACATAGGATCTTGACAAAATGATCAGGCAAAATGGTAAAATGTATTTTATGGGAAGTGGGGGAAAAAAATGGTAAAATGAAAAAAAAAAAAAGAAGATATGAACCCTTCAGCTTTAAAGCTCCAGGTGGGGATATCCCCTGCTCAGGATTGCCTTACCATTTTCTTTGAAAAAAAGTCTGCTCAGAAACCCTCCTGACTCTAGTCTTTGTTCATATGCTTTTTTCTTGGGTATTTCCCCAGCAGCCTCACCAGGTAAAGAAATCTCAGCCTGTAGTGCCATAGCAGCTTTGTGCGAGTACAGCATATGTTTGTCTTGATAAACAAGGTGTGGTTTGTCACCAAGAGACTGCAAGCAAATATCAGCAAAAGCTGCACATATGGTCTTTGTTCTTGGAAGGCTGACAGCCTCACTGTAAAAAACCACACCTTAATCAGACCTTCAATCTAGAGAATAACATGACTCCCTGGTGAAGAAGCTGGTTTAGGTGAGAGGGAAAGACAATTGTCAGAAAAAAAAGAATAAAAAGACAATGTAAGAACAGCTCTGGTTTTCTGGGTCATCCTCAGCTGCTCACAAGCTGTTCCTGGCTCCAGCCCAAGAAGTTTAGGAGTAGCACAAACCTGATGATTGTACGGTGAAGAGGTTTTCACTTGACTAGCAACTTTGGTGAGGAATTTCCACAGGGTTGAGAATGAGTCTCCATCCGGGCTTGTATCAACCATGTTCCTTCTGCAAAATGAATCAGTCCTATTTCATTTTGCAGTGGAGATGACATCCCGAGTGGAAGATGGAGCAATATGGAGAAAATATAACCACATGTAAGCATTTTCAACACCTCTGTAATTTAAAGGAAGGTTTTCTGGAAGTAGTAGGAGTTGGAAAAGAAAGATAGAGGAAGTTATTGCATTATAGTTAAACAAAGAGGCTGATGTTCTACCCAAGTATACAGTCTTTGTACTTCATCCCTTCTACTCCTACATTTAGACACATGCACACTGAAAAACCCACTTCAGTTTTTGTCACTCTTAAAGCATGGGGAACTCATGGTCTCATGGAGATGATATCTGAAGAGTTACTCACTTGTGCCCTTTTAGGTGACACTGAGGATAAGGGTGGGGGTTTTTTTGAGGTGAAAGTCCATCTTCAGGAACTCTGAAGTATCAAAAGTTTGGGCTGAGCTTTTCTAAAGGGGTCTTGCAATGTAGGAGGCCCAAGTCACATTCCATAGTGCTGATGTTTTGCTTCCCCAACTTGGCTTCTCAGAAGACTGTGGAGAGGAATAGAAGGTACAGATTTGAAATGGTAGCTATGGTTATGCCATACAGACAGGAGCTTGCAAACTACCTCCCCTTGCCCAGTAGCCCCATTGCAGCTCCCAGGAACCAGACTGGCAGCCTCACACTTTTCAGTCTCTGGATACGGAGAGGAGCCTCCAAAGCCCACTCGCTGTGTGCTGAATGACCACTAGTCACAGTGTGTTAATGGTTAAGAGGGTTTTTTTGGTGTACAATGTGCAATGTAACTAAGAGCTGCTGTTATTGACAAATTCAGGAATCCTTGTGCTTGGATTGCCGCAGGGAAAAATTCAAGCCTCATGTACCTCCTGCCTGCCACGCACTGTCAAAACCACTTCAAAGGCGTCTCGTTGCAAGATAGCGTCTCTGCCTGAAGCCACTGAGGATAGATACACTGGTAGTGATGAAGTCAAAGGGCCTGATGATTTTAGTTGTTCACCTCTTTGTCAGGTACTTTCCTCAGAGGAAATCATTCAGCTTCCTGTGTTTTTACTGTAAATTATATGCTGCAAAGAGGAAAGAGAGAAAGAGACCAAGAGAGATAGACAGATTGTGAGGGAAAAAACCAACACACGGATGGTTTCAGTACAGATAATCCCTTTCACTGCCACTTTTGTGGCTCCCTTTGCCTAAGGCATCCCCCTTCTTTATGGTTGTGCGGAAAGGGTTAAAAACAACAGCTAACCTGAAATTGTGTCCACTGCTTAAATTGAAACTACTTTCAGGTCTGAAAGTGTTTATTTCCTCCCCGCCCTTCCCCTGCCTCTTTACTTTTACTTTACTTAGTGCCTTGTCCTTCTATTTCTGTAACTGGCAAAAGAAGAGGAGAAATAATGTGGAAAAGACTGTTTCTTGTCCAAGTGGAAGAAAAAAATTCCTGGCTATGTCACTAGAGACCACAATCATTCAGATGATTTATTCTCAAAGATAATTTCCACTTTTTCATCAAACCACTTGTAGAAGTCTCAGCTTTAGGAACAGTTGGGACTTTTTTACTAATAATATGTTCTAGGTTTCCATGCAAATAGGATGCTTCTTGCAAAGAAGGTACTTAGCCAAAAAAAAAGCTATCTTCCCTAGAAAAAGGTTTTGAAGGGAAATTTTGAAGTAGCCCCCCCGACATGTTTCAAGTCTATTATGACAGACCCAAGAAGTGTAACTGACTCAGATAAACTGAAAAGAAAAAAAAAAAAATCCATCATACTATGAGTACGCATGTACCCTGAACCATTTGACTTTTCCCTAGAAAATAATTAGTAAAAATGATCTTAAACCTTAGAGATGCCAATTTTTATTGAAGTACAAGCTATGTGCATCCTCTACCTTACAGTAACCAGAAATAACACACCCCACCACAGTGCTGGCAAATCAGTCTAATTGCAGATGTTTTTTTAATATGAAGTTCATCAGACCAATGATACAGGCAGCAACTCAATGTTTTGGCAGGCTCACATCAGTCCAAAGGAGTCCCTCTGAAGCCCTGTGTCTGAATATATTCCAGCTATGGTTATTCGTGGATACATGGATACCTGGGGGAGGGCTTAAGGGAGAGGTTACCCTGATTTCACACTTGTGATTGCCTCTGACTACCCTGATCTTTGCTTTCCAAAAGGCTTTCCAAGCACTCACAGCTGCAGCTACTGCTCTGAACTCTTCTCACTGAAATGGGTTAAAGTCTCACAGGTACTGAAATTTCAGTGCCCCTCATCAAAACCTCGATGCTAAGCCCTACTTCACCCCAAACCATTTCCTCCACCCCAAACCCTTGTCATCTTACTTGGCTATGGAGCTGAAAAACAGCTCTTAGATGACGAGCTGCTTCCACGCCATAGCAGGAGAGCCTCTCTTTGCTGCAAAGGGAAGCGGGATTGTTCTGCATACACAGTGCAACACTCACACACACCAGCGCAGACGGAGTGTGTGTGTGCGCGCAAGTGCCCTTTAGCTGCGCTGCCTTGCAACTGCCAGCAGCCCAAGGGACGCGTTCAGGCAGGAAACTCCGCTGGCAAAGTCTCATGTGCTGGAGGATGTAGTAAGTCACTTTAGGTGACACATCCCTGGTCACTTCTGCACCACCCCACGCTGCAGTGCTAGAGGGTGCAGTCCCTGTAGCTTGTTTTCTTTCCTGTTTGCCTTGCACAGGCTAGTGTGGGCTGTTGTGGGTTTGTAGAGGCCCTTGGGCTATGGTGCTGCCAGGGCAAAGGCTCTCCGCAGCAGCTTTGGGGGCTGGGTTAATGTCCTGCACCCTGCCGCCTTCTAGCAGTTTAAATGAGGCAGCAAGTGCAGGGGAGCATTGCTGTGAGCTCCCAAATAGTTTCAGCGCATCAGCTGTACTTCAACAGGTGACGTGTGTGTATCAACCCCACGCAGCGCTACAGGCCTGGGGAAGAGTGGCTGGAAAGCTGCCCGGCAGAGAAGGACCTGGGGGTGCTGGTTGACAGCCGGCTGAAGATGAGCCAGCAGTGTGCCCAGGTGGCCAAGAAGGCCAATATCATCCTGGCTTGTATCAGAAATAGTGTGGCCAGAAGGACTAGGAAAGTGATTGTCCCCATGCACTCAGAACTGGTGAGGCTGTACCTCGAATACTGTGTTCAGTTTTGGGCCCCTCACTACAAGAAAGATGTTGAGGTGCTAGAGTGTGTCCAAAGAAGGGCAATGAAGCTGGTGAAGGGTCTGGAGAACAAGTCCTATAAGGGGCGGCTGAGGGAGCTGGGGTTGTTTAGCCTGGAGAAAAGGAGGCTGAGGGGAGACCTTATCATGCTCTACAACTACTTGAAAGGAGGTTGTAGTGAGGTGGGTATCGGTCTTTTCTCCAAAGCAACAAGTGATAGGATGAGAGGCAATGGCCTCAAGTTGTGCCAGGGGAGGTTTACATTGGATACTAGGAAAGATTTCTTCACCCAAAGGGTTGTCAAGCATTGGAACAGGCTGCCCAGGGAAGTGGTTGTGTCACCATCCCTGGAGGTATTTCAAAGAAGTATGGATGTGGTGCTTAGGGACATGGTTTAGTGGTGGACTTGGCAGTGCTAGGTTTATGGTTGGACTCGATCTTAAAGGTCTTTTCCAACCTAAATGATGCTATGATACAGTTAATTTTGCATTAGATGTCTTCAAAGACTTTTGAAGTATTCGTAGCAGATTTTCATAAATATTTCCATTAATATTAGCCTTATATTCTTCAGTAGGTCCAATAAGGAAAGGTTCAGCTAAGCATCTAGAATAGAAGTGGAGTGTATTCACAGTAGTTAGTTATTTATGCTATATACATTGGTGAATTTAATATTTGGTAGTTCAGTATTGAGACCCTGAATCTCAAACGCAGTGCTGACTCAGCAAATTGGTTGGCTTGTATAATAGGCCCCTTCTTTCTCACCTTGTAAGGTGGTTCTTTCCAACAAAGGTGCTGAAATGTGAATGATCCTCATAACTGAACTGGGCTCTGCTAGCTCTGTACTGCATCCTGAAGCCCTCAGATTAGGGAAGAGTTGCTGTTGGGAAAACATTGTTTACAATGGATATCTGGATTGCAGAATGTCATAATCTGAGGGATAGCAGTCTTTTCAGCAGTAGTACCTCACCCTTGTCCAAGTTGTATGGTAATTTTTTTTTGTCAGCTACGTCATTCCGGCATTGGCAGCAGACAATTTGTCTGTTCTATCTTTCTCTGAGGAAGTGGCTTCTAGCTCCTCAGAACATGCAACTCAGTAGCAGAGGGACTTAAGATAAGTATCACTAAGAGGAAAGAAATCTTAGCTAGTGTAATGTGCCATTACAGAATCTACTTGGATGGTCTTTGGCACTTGCTGGTTGGCGACTGCTTGCTGGGACCAGGATGGGTATAACGCATAGAGAGGGTGAGTTCATACAACCAGGCGTTGGTGTTTCCCTTTCTTTGCCTTTCAGAGCTGAAAATCCTGTTTGTAGTTCAATCTTCTTCACTGATAAATATCTTGAGTTGCTGGAACAGATATTTGGGTGACACCGCTATATGTAATATGTGCTGAGAGCTCTCTGTGGCTTCCTGAAGCTGTGTCTCTTGTGGTACGCTTAAGTACATTAAAGCATTGGTAATGTAAGAAGTGATTCTTTGTCTCATGGTTGTTAAAGTATTTCTCAACACTAAGAGCTGGGAATGTCTGAGTTGTATGCTTTTATTCAAATGATGCCAGAAAATGGCATAAATTCTCAAGACTTGCAGTAAAATTGATAAGTTTTTATTTATTATTAATGCCTTGTTGAAGCTCTTTGTGAAGAATCTGAACATACAAATTATACTGTCAAAGGAAATGTAGGCCAATTACCAAAGGTCTTCTGATAATGAGAACTCTTCTGATTCAGCTGTTGTTTTTCTTCAAGAAAACCTGCTGTTTAAAAGATGTGGTATCCTTTCTCCTCTTACAAGTCATAACTGTGAGGAACCTGGCACTTCTTGCCTCTATTTGATACAAACTGACTGGAAGGGCCTTGCTAGTCTGTTCCACCTTTTTACGAGGCATAACACATGTGCTGAATGCCTTCAAAAAGCGCTGTGGCTCAGTAAAGCTCATTGAGTTCAGTCTTCCATGTGACATTCAAAGTCATAGGTTCTTAAACGCTGATGGTTTTTTGGACTTCGTCTTTGACCTGATCTATGGCCTAATCTACACTTGAGACTGATACAGGTTAAAGCTGTAATGTTAGTATACGGGAGGGGAATGCACAATGGATGCTCTAGCAACCTATTGCATTGAAAAGACTTAATGCATGGTGCTGTACAGTTGAGAGAGGTCAAAAGTAGAGGTTGTCAAAATGGGCTTGTATTTATTTTGTGGATAAGATACAGTATCCCTTCTACCTGCACACCCATAATTGTTTTCTTAATCACCCAAGTTGGAGGATAAAATTATATACATAGACTTCCTATATGATCGTAACTGTCACTTATGGAAACTCTGGACTGTGGTTGCATACTTCATAGATATAAATTTAGATCAGTTTGTTGTTTTCCACTGACAGTTTTAAAGCTGTCCTGAGGCTATAACTTGAGCATCTTTTTGCAGCAGCACTGAGTCTGTCATTCACTTGCCTGATTCTACTGGCATGCCATTTAGCTATGTGTAAAGTGGGGAATTGATCATGCTTTAATTTTTAAAAACAAAACAAAAAACCCCACTCCTTCCCTGAGGCTCTTTCTGCTGAATTTGGTTTCCTGATCCAGCTTGCACAGGAAAGACTTCAGAGGAGGAAAAGCTGTGGGAGCATAAGGATTGCTTAAGTGATGTTTTCAAATGCTTAAATACAGCCTGAAACCTTTGTGTGTTGTAGCTCATGTATTAGTCTCTCAATGCTGTTAGTTAAGAGCAGCTTGAGCTCTGGATAAGAAAATATAAAGTCACTTGCATCTTCAGGGTACAGCTGGGACACTCCCTTTTTTTTTTTTTTTTTTCCTTTGACCTTGTGAGTAACATTTCAGGCCCAAGGCCAGAAATCATAAACATCATACTTGGCTATCTTTGCATCTGCAGATTAGCACCAACTCTTCTACTGAGATCAACAACTGATTTTGAGGTGGTCTCAGCAATAGCTCACTTGCTAGTTTTACTTTGTAATAATTTTTAGAATTATCACAAAGTTATACAAATTTATTTTAGGATAATTATACAAAATTTATTTTAGAATAATATAAAGACTAGCTTAGTCTTTAATAATTGATTTTATCTAAAAATATAATCAACATTGTGGCAATATTTACAGAAGATCTTGGGTATTGCTAAGGAAGATGAGATGGTAAAGTTGTCAAAACTGCTCGATTGTTGCATTCAGCTGTGAGGATTTTAACTTCTGTGCTCCTTAGAAGGTGGAAGTCTGTACTATAGTTCTGCATTTGGAAATAACTCCTAATGTGTACTTTTTCACTTACTTCTGATGTTAGTTTGGTTTTGTTCTTGCGGTCAGAGAAGAGCTAGTGTAGGGCAGAAGCACTGACTCCCACTACGTGTGCTTTCAGTATGTATAGTAGTTGCATTGAATATGCAGCCCTCTGAAGGCGTGTATTTTGGAGAAGTCATAAGGTAGCTGGAGCTGGAAGGTAGCTCAAGTTATCTGATCCACCTCTTCACTCAGAATAAGGGCTATCTTGAATCAGGTTTCTTAGAGTCCTGCCCCATCAAGCTTTAAGTGTGTCTAAGAAAGGAGATTGCACAAACTTTGGGTAGTCCTTCTGAAGTGGGAGTATTTAAACATTGATGCACTTCCCCTGCGCACACTTTACAGAATTTCCCTTTATGTGACTTGTCTATTGACTCACTCACTAGACAGAAAGAAGAGTCCAGCTCCAACTACCTACTGGGGAGTATAGTGAAGATAGACAGCTCTAAAATTTCCCTGTTCACCCTCTCTTCCTAAAATTTTATAGGCCCTCTGGAGGCCTTTGCTGGACTTGCTCCACTATGGCAAATGAGTTGTACAGGACAGCCACAAACTGAGTGTTGTACACCAGTGGAGTCTCAAAAGTACCAGACAGAGGGGAATAAACGCTTCACCAACCTCCTGGTTATGCTCTATTTGAAACTGTTCAGCATAGCTTGCCTTGTTTGCAGTAAGGGCTCACTGCTGACCTACACTTGAATTACAGACCCTAGAGGCCTGTTGTGCCAAACTGGAATGTCACCAGCTGGTCACCAGCCGCTACTGATAGTTGGGGTTCTGCCAGGTGCAGCACTTTGCATTTGCCTGTGTTGAACATAAATGAGTCCCTGTCAGTGAAGTTGTGTGGTCTTTTGAATGTCTTTCTGAATGGCAGCCCTGCACTCCAGTGTCAGCTGCTGTCCAAGTTCTGTATGAGCATGGACTAGCAGAGAACATGCTTTGTCCCATTATTCAGACAATTAATAAAGATGTTAAAAGTATCAGCTCAGTGTTGACCCCTGAGAAGTGCTACTAGGAGACAGCTGCCAGTTGTTTTTTGTACAATTGGTCACAAGCCTTCTGAATCTGGCAGTTGAGCTGATTTTTCCACCTCCATTATGGTTCACTTTTCCATATTTTTAACAATCTGGTTTTAAAGATGCTATGGGAGACTGTCAGAAGCCTTGCTAAGTCTGACTAATATCATCTGTAGCCTGCTATCACAGAAAGTAGTCAGGTTTATCAACATTTTATCAAATGTAACTTGCGCTTGGCAAATCCTGGCTGTCTACAGTCACATTTTTGTTCTTTAGGTGCCTGGATGTGGTTTCCAGGACAATTTGCCCCGTAGTCTTTCTGGGGACAGGTTATGCTGACTGGCCTGTAGTTCCCCTAGGTCTCCTCCCCTTGGTCTTGAAAATAGGCATGGTGGTTTCTTCCAGTCACCAGGAACCTTCCCCCAGTCGCCATGACCTTTCAGAGCTAGTATAGGTCTTGCAGTGGCATCCATGATCTCCATTGACACCCTTGTTTTCTGTTTGGTACCATGGATGCTAACATGTTTGTCTTAACATTTCATCTGTTGTGCTGTTTCATGCTCCTTCACTGCCCCCAACTCTGCCACTAGTCATAGGGACCATCAAGGCCGGAGTGCAGACCTTAACAGTAAAACTTGAGGCAAAGTTCTCAATGTACCTTAGCTTCTTCAGTGACCTATGTTACTTGATGTCCTGTCCTGTTGGGCTGTTCTCACACTTTCCTTGGCCTTCCTTTTGCTTTCAGTCTTGTATTTTCCTCAGCAAAGTAAAAAAGACCAGATGGATGCTCCTGTCCTTCAGCTTGGCCCCCAGAGCCTTGTATTTACTCTGGATGTGCAGTGTGATTGGCGTCCAGGTGTGTGAGCAGCAAGTGGTGATGGTCTGAGGACAAGCCTTGGCAGATTCTAACAGTATCCTAGATCCAAGTCCCTGTCAAGCACCAAACCTTGTGAGACATGAAGTCTGTTTAGCAGCTGAAAGTGGCAAATGCTTACATAGGATTTTAACAATGACAACTGCTTTGTTTCCTTCCACCTTTCCCATCTTGCCTATTACATTAAAGTCTGGTTATAGCTGGAAATCCTGTTTATTTAAAGGTTAGTCAGGACATCATGTTACTTCAATGTCATGAGTAGTGTAGGAAGAAGATTAGCCCAGCTATGGAGCACAGTAATACCAGTTTCTGGAATCAGGAATACATTTTGTGCTGTTTTACCAGCTTACACAGAAACATACAAAATATGCTTTACTATTCCTTGACTTCCCTGTGCTTCTTGTGACAACAAGATCTCCTACAGATACTTAACACCTGCTTTGCAGAACACCACCCAGTGTTCTTGCTCATCCTTTAAAATTTCACAATTCGTTGTGTGCTAGATGAGTAAGCAGGAAGGTGGTTGCTATAATGAGCTTTGTAGGAGTATATGCATCTTTCTGTGGTCCCCTTTTATTGTTGAAATTTTTACTTGGTGCTTGCTGGGAATTAGTTTCTTCCAAACTTTCTTGTGTTTTCAGTTTAGTGAAAGAGTGGCACAAAGTCACCCAGATGCATAAACTCCTAGAAGAGCACCGTAATACTTAGTTTCATATGCTAGAGACTGACAAGACTATCCAGGGGATGAATGGATCCATATAAACTTGCCACTAGACACAGACTTGAGTGGTGAAGTAATACTCAAGTTTATTCTGTATAGTACACAAGTATGCTATGGTATACATGGAGTGGATACACATAATCAGGGAGTGAGGAGGGAAGAACCCTGTGTTAGCTATACCTCACTTTAATTTGGGATTTACTAAGTAGCATGTCTGATAGTATAGTTTCATAGTTTTTGAAGAGGAGTCCTTTAAGAAATTTCTGAGACTATTACTTGTGACAGCTATGGATCAATGTAAATGAAACCTGCACTGCAAGAATATAGTTTTCCCCTTGTGAATCTTTTGCTGGGAATAAAGCTTTACACCTTAGTCAGTAGATGCTTCGCCCAAGTGTTAAATCCAGGTTCTCTTGTGCAGAGATTTATGGAGTGCAGTTTGCTGCAGTATTAGAAAGGACATAGATAGTTACATCAAAACATTGAAGTTGGTGTGAAATTAGCATCTGATACCTGATGCTGAACATCGATATCTAATTTATTAAAGGGCATCTAATCATTAAATGCAGAGATGCCTTTTACTATGAATGGTTAATGGGAAAGTCTTGGGTATTTTCATAGTAGATTCACTTGGTTATGGAAGATAACTCAGGAACTCGAAAAACACGTGTGTTGCAATGTGGAATGCAGTTTATTGCTGTCTTTTGACAGCCCATGATACAAGGCTCTTTGTTTACTCTGGTATTCCCAGTGGTCATAACATTAGCCCCATTTAATTCTGATAATTCAGAACATGGAATTGATAATGATATATATAGTGGACACAACAGAGGCTATTGAAAGCAAACCTGGGGTTAATAATAGTGTTAGAAGTATTGCCAACTTAAAACACAGCTCACTAGAACTAGGTGACGTTGTCACGTATCAAACTAATTCTTAAACTTAAAATGTGTTGTGACTGATATGAGAAGCATTTTTACTGAACACGTAGCCACAAATTGCCTACAATTAGTTGGCTTCAATTTGTCAGCGTTAGGGAATCCTGCGTGGTGATACTTTAATTTTTTTCAGTGCAAGTCACCCTAGATTGATTTTCCTGCTGTGGACATCAAGTGCTGGAATCTGCTTCCAGTTGTTTTTTCTTCTGCATTAGACTCTCAACTTCTTTCCATGTGTAATGTCTCTTTTTTTTTTTTCCTTCTCTCCTTCACTCCCCAGATTTCCAGAATTAAAAGTGGTAGGGCCTTGATCACTCTGAGTGTTGTGCTATGTATACAGGTTTGGTGGATGAACTTCACCTGGAGACCTGTTCAGTGTGGAAGGTCTCTGCATCAGCCTTCACAGCATCAAAACTGTCAGGATTGGAAATCCCTGGATCTTAGAGTAAATGCACTGGACATGTATTAGTTTCTAAGGAAATGGTGTATTTGTATCCAGTAGAAGGATGTTTTCATCTTATTAAAGGAAATTATTAATTATTCAGTTTGGTGTGGATTGTGAGTGTTGTACAGCAGTCTCTTCTGTGAGTCTTGTGCTCTACTTTTTCTTTCTTAAGTTTCCTGAGACTTGTTGCATCTCTAAGCACCAGGAAACCTGCATCTTCATATGACCCCAACCTCACCCTTTTGGTAGATGAGAGTCCTTTCTGAGCCTCTCTCCTTGTACTGCTTTCTATATAGTTTAAGGGTGTTCCCACACACAACTTTCCTCAGACTAGTGAGTGATGGCTTTGATAATTCTCAGGGAAGTGAATTGACTGGCTCATCTCACTAGTGTTAACACTAAATGTAAAATTTTACACTCTTGGCATTTTGTTACTCATTTTGAAATCTATTTAGTCTTCATTCTGGTTTCTTAAATGACACTAAATGCTTTGATACAAAATCATCCTTTGTCTTTTATAAAAGAATTTTGTGGTTTTATTTATATGTATGTATGTACATGGAGAAACAAAAGTTGCAGAAGATTTACTACTGCAGAATAGGCTTTTTGAGTTAAGCCATTTCAGTTAACTTTCAGTACTTAGAAATTGGGAAGTTTTGCTGTAGGACTAGAGAAGTGACAGGACGTTGTACTGTTAAAATCCAATGCAAACACATCAAAACAGTAATAACTTAGAAGAATGGTGTGAAAGTATTAGAATACAGTCAAATATTAGGGCAGATAATGTAAAATTACATTGGTTTAATTTTTAGGAAAGACTTTTAATGATTTTGGTTTTTTCTTCATTTTGTAGGATTCACATGATGCTTTACTGGAATTTGGGAATAACAACCTCCAAATATTGGTGGATATCACAAGGGAAGGAGTGTGGAAAAATCCAGTTCTTCTTAAAATTCTATCCCAGCAACCAGTAGAAACTGAGGAAGGTAAGAATGTGATTTTAGGGATGATATGTGGTTATTAAATTATTTGGTGCCGTTTTGGTGGGGAACCAGTGATTTGAAGCCAGAAGAGAGTTGTATTTTAAATTGCATTGTGCAGTAGTATTTGTATGTTGCTAAATGATATTTGTGATGAAACTGTCTCACTGGCACTCTGAATAATGTGTCCTTGCTAATGCATCTCTGCTTAGGCTGTACTGTCCATCAGTTTGAATATTTCGAAACTCTATTTTTAAAAAGAATTATTTCTTTTTCCATCATAAAAATATGGAAATTGCTTCCTGAGGAGGTTTGTTCTTCATAATTCTGTGCTTTTAAATGTTTTCTTGAGTGGTTCACAGGGAGGAATTGTGTGTGTCCACACCTTCGAGAGGCATAAAAGATGCATGTGGAGTGGTGACATGGTTGTGGAGGTTTCCTTTTATTAAGCTCTGGGCTGGGAAGGTCATTGTGTTTAGACTATGGAAATAAGATCTTGAATCAGAAAGTGTTGGGAGGTGAGGGAGAAGGAGCTTTTATCATCACTTTATATAACTTTTTAATGTCTTCTCTTAAAGTCTCTTCATTTACTCACTGATTTTTTTTTTCATATCTATTAGTCATACCATTACATACTTGCAGGTATTCCTTTTAACTGTTCTGTTAACAGTACATGAGACTGCAGTTAACCTCAGTGGTGATCTAAAGTTAAAAATAATATAGAGGAGGAGAAAAGCTTAAAATATTTTCTTAAAAATTAAAGGAGCACAAAAAGGGATTTTAAGTCAAGGTTACTTCCATAGCAGAATCCTTCTTTCTGGCTTTGGGTAGCCTCTCTTTGAGTTCTGTAAGTTAGTATTTTTTAATAAATAAATGATAAACACGTTAAGGTTATTGAGAGGGTATGTTGCTTCCCTGTGCTAGAAATCTTAAAAAAAAAAAACAAAAACAAAAACAAAAAAAAGCAGCCAGGGGTGGACTGCAGTCTTTGCTAACATTCACTTCAGAAACATTTGAACTGCAAACAGCATTTAGTCCCATCTCCAACATGTCTTGAAAAGAATTCCATTCCCTACTAACATCCTGTCTTGCGGTCTTTCATTTTCAGTATTCTTGGGTATCCAGTTGCATGGTTGCTGCTCTTAGTGTATTTCTGCTCAAAAGGACTTACATTTCAAAATTGGTCCATATTACTGAAAACCTTCAGCTGTGAGTGGTATACCAGTGAGGGCTAATGGTTAGCTAGCTTTGCAAACTCCCTTTACCTGTGGCAGGCCAAGAGCTGTTCTGGAAGACTGATGTGAATTCCGGTAGGAGTGATTTCCTCATATGTATCTGTGTGGACTCCATTATAAATGAATTTGTGTCTTACACACGTGACTGGTTTTATCAATGGCTATATTACTAAATGCTGCTACACTTCTTCGTTCCTGTGCAGGAGGACCTTGACATGGTTCAAACTACCTCTTGACTTTGGCACTAGTAGGATAGAACTAGATTGTTCAGTCCTTTGGCTTTTAATTTGGGTTGAAGTTTCTGCTGACAAACTGATTGACATACCTCTGACCATGTTGAATTGGGCTTAGTGTATGTTCCTGAGGTCACTTGACAACCTTGAAACTATTGATTTCTTCATGTTCTTTATTTAGTACGTATTTGTCTGTTCCGCTAGATCTGAATATATGCCCAGAAGAGTTGTCCTCACTGGTGTTTCTTTTATGCAATGCAAGCAGAGGCAACAGGACACTCATTGGAACTCTTCTGGGAATTTTGTAACCATACAAGTGCATTCTCGTATAGTCTGGAGTAGTTCAGAATCCCTTGTTAGACCAGTCTGTCAAAGGAAGGTTTCTCGAGTAAATCATAAGGTAAAGAGTTAGACATTTTAAATAAAGGGCAGTTCTGAGAAGCCAATTATCTGCCTAAAATGTCACTTCTTACCAAGTGTCTTGCTTTTGTGGCAATCTTGGAAACCTTGGTTTGGTTTTTTGCTTGCTTTCAGGGTATCAAAGAGCAGATAAACAGAGAAAAGTGTCTGTCGTGGTTTAACCCCAGCCAGCAACTAAGCACCACGCAGCCGCTCACTCACTCCCCCCCCCCGTGGGATGGGGGAGGAAATCAGGAAAAGAAGTAAAACTCATGGGTTGAGATAAGAACAGTTTAATAGAACAGAAAAG
>JAVJGG010000053.1:10622923-10659832 GCA_035590195.1 Aviceda cuculoides | reverse complement strand
GAGCGGCTGAGGGAGCTGGGGCTGTTTAGTCTGGAGAAGAGGAGGCTGAGGGGAGACCTCATAACTCTCTACAACTATCTGAAGGGGGGTTGTAGTGAGGTGGGTGCTGGTCTCTTCTGTAGGGTGGCTGGAGATAGGATGAGAGGAAATGACCTCAAGTTGTGGCAAGGGAGTTTTATGATGGATATCAGGAAAAATTACTGACAGGGTTGTAAGACATTGGAATAGGCTCCCCAGGGAAGTGGTTGAGTCACCATCCCTGGAAGTATTCAAAAAGTGCATAGACGAGGCACTTCAGGACATGGTTTAGTGGGCATGGTGGTGCTGGGTTGATGGTTGGACTCAGTGATCATAAAGGTCTTTTCCAACCTAAACGATTCTACATGTATGCATATATGTGTATACCTATCCATATGTAGAAACTATCCATGTCTGTATATGCGTTTGCCCACAAGTACCCACCTGTACTAGGGTGTATTCATTGTGCACGAGAGAGAGCGAGAGGGTATACACATGAACAGCATGTGCACACGCACAAACACCCATATATACATATATAAATATATATATATAAAATCATTGCAAGGCTGGGAGCATCATTGGTATAGAGACCCCAAAGTGCTACCAGCTCAGTGTAAATGTCAGTATTTCTTCCAGCTTAGAAAGTGAGCAGAAACCACTGAGGTTTCAGGCAGCAGCAGGTACCAGGATCTCAGCATCGGCCCCGGCAAGCTGACAGCAACTGCCTGCAGCTGCCAAGTCCCACCAGCCCCACACTACATGCAAGCGGAAATCACCAATACTCCAAAACATTTTGATGGATACCCCCTTCCATTCCTCTGTTAGTGTGTGATAAAAGCATATTTATGTTTCTTGTTATAGTGTGTTTATGACTAGGAGTTCTCTGATTTCTGTATCAGAATCAGAGAGAGAATACAGATATCTGTATCTCAATCAGTTCATTCACTTATGTATATGCTTCAAAGTACATTAAAGGGAAAAAAAAAAAAAAAAAAAGGAAGAAAAGGAGAGTTGCCTCTCTCCTGGGAGGAATTCATCCCAGATCAGAGCTTGCTTCATGTGCCTAAGGCCTGAGCAGGTGGGGAACATAATGAAAGTAAAAGAACAGTAATTGTGTACTTCTAGCTTTGTTTAATGCTCCTAGCTGGAAAGTTTTGCTTCTCCCAGGGAAGGATTTTAACAATCTGTGCCTTTAGAGCTTCTGTCCTTACTACAGTTTGGCAATTCTCCTCAAAATTCCCATCTCAAAGCATTGATTTGGGAGGCTTTGCAACACACTGCGTTCTGGAGAAGTCTGTTTTCTTCATCTTAGTTGAAAACTGAATAAGCACCACCTGATCATGTTACCGATGTGGATACCCAGGAAACTTTACAGTACAGCAAAAATGGAGACACATGGCACCTCTGAGACAAGAGACCAACTTTTCATCTAAATGGGAGGCAGTAAAAATGAGGCTATTCCCTCAGCTCTATCACAAAGGCAACAAAACCAAAGGCAGCTGCAACCGATGGGCTGTGTGGAGTAAAAACATAGCAAGAAAGCACATCATCAGTATGCTCAGCTGTCTGAACAGTTAGTGCCCAAATGAAAACTAGAAAACTTGTGCATACACTTTGTTAGACCATGGATCTGGAGAAGAAATAGCAGAAAGGATACAGATGGGTGACAAGTGACTTTTATTCCAATTGCAAAGTAAACAACACATGATAAGAATTAAAGGTCTCTGTAGCAAAAAAACTCTGAGATTTGCATGTGTTACTGGACAAAGAAACACCAGCTGCTTTATTTTTCAGTTGAAGGTAGCATATTTAGAACCTATCGTGAGGGCTTTGCTCCTTCCCACGTTCTCAGATTTTCAAAGTGCTGAAGGTACAGGAGATTTTGGGGGGCTGTTCTGCACTTAGCATTTCTGGAACTAAGAGCATCTTGATAAGTGGCCATCTAGAGATTTTAAAACCCTCACTGAGAATCTTATTTTATGTTAGTCCTGAGATAGGTATGCATGTACACACAGATTAGGAATCAGACTAAGAGTGAATATATGATAATAGTGTGTGCTGTTCCTGCTAAGAAATCACTTCTATTTCAGACAAGTGGGTGTATAATCATAGTTTATAAATCTTTTATTGATGATCTGCAAATGTGAATATGTGTGGGTATATGTATTTTTTAATATCTCTCTCTCTCTCAGAAAGATGTTATCTATCTCCTGTAAACAGCATGGCGAGAAATGTCCCATCAGCACAAATGTGTTGTGTGTGATCCTTCAGAGTTAACAACAGTGTCTAAAAGCAAGAATATTCCGTGGAGTTTCAGTGCAAACATTTCACAGAAGGCTTCAGTTATTGTTATTTGCAGTGCAGTACTTCCTAGAAGCTCCAAAGGAGAAGTCGTAGCTTTTTAGGGGGACTATTGTGTGAGCATCTAATGTCCTGCCTGGCATTTAGCCCAGCTACCTTCTTCTCAGAATAGCACCTTCGGAAAATGAAGGCACTACATCCTGAGTATGCCATCCCTTAGCACACAAGCGCATCTGTATTCAGATGTTTTTCCACTGACAAATCAACCAAATGCCTAGGCTGCTACAGCACTGCCACATTTCTTTGAAAAACAACCTCTCCTTCCTATGAAGACAACTGATGTTAGGGTCAAACACGCCAAACAGGCCAACCGGCCAAGGGTATTTGCAGAATCTGCAGCAGTGGCAAGGAGCGGAGCTACCTTTTGTGGTCAACCCGGGAGACCTCAACAGAGAAGCTGGCAGGCATTGGCTTCTGCAATGGACAAAGTGAGAAAATAATAAAGGAAGGCAGGCTGTCAAAGAGGATTTTTAGCAACCAGTACTCATGTTAATCTTCTGACCTAGTTTCTGAAAGGCCTATATAAGGAAGAATATTCTCCACTGAGCAAGCAGCTAATAAGCAGTGCCAGCATTTAAGAGTTTGGAGTGCACCAGTTCTGAGATTCAGCTATCTCTTCCTGGAAAGAAATAAAGCACAGAAAACAAATACTCTTCAAAAAAAAATCTACCCCTTCCATCGATTTCTAACAAAAGCTTTGCACCTTAACAATGTCGTGAGTTGGAACCATGGCCCCAACAACATTGCTGTGTTTGCCCACTTGTGGGTAAGCTGCCAGGTGGACTTCACTGGAAAGATTGATTCCTCCCCTCAAATTACCACAGCTTATTTAATGGAGTTACTGCAAACATACATCCCTTTTAACCACGTGTATATACAAGCAGCCATTAGTGCAGTCTTGGCACCATACTCTTAAATTTCCCTTGTGGACTCTTTCCTTTTTTTATGGTTTAAAGCTGTTGACAGCCTTAAGCCTACAACACGTGTAGGTAGGTTCAAGTTGGGCAGAAAGGCCTCTCACTTCAGCCAGCGTGACCACTCTTTGGAAGTCACCTGTGACTTTGGGAGCCTTTGTTTCCACTTGGCCAATGTGAGATGTTTCAAGGCTTCTTTCTTGAGCCAGGCTTAGCTGCAGGACTTTCCCTTTGACTTCCAGTGGGGCTGAAGGTACTCAGCAAATTAGTATGAAGTTTATCAAGCTGGACTTCAAAAAGCAGGAAACCTAGAGCTATTGTCCAAATCTGATCATTTTTGGCCAGTTATCACATCTGGCAGCTCTTGTTTCACTGATTACATTGTTTCTAGTTGGCACAGGTATTTTTTCTAATTTACTAAAAGTTGAAAGTTACACAGTTAGTCCTTGTAAGAGTCATGAGATTATTTTTCATGTCATTGCCTTTCAAAAGGTGCTTCATATGTTCCAGTGTAAGAGACATCATAGTCTTTCAATGCTTCTTACCCATCTAGCAAGGAAGAGGTATACCAGAAATGCCTTCCTTTCTGAGAGCCCCAGTCCCTTTCTATAGACTGAGGTACAGAAACATGAGCTCAAAACAGGCCGCTCCTCAGAACGAGGATGTTTTCAAGGCCATTGGGAGAAAGTGAAAACCCATTGTGCGGTGCTGTGGTTGAGGGAAGAGCGATGGTTTGGTTCGTTATCATCTAGTATCATTGAGTCTATAACTTTCTTGCTTTCTTCTTAGGTGAACACATATGGAAGAACGAACTCCTTATATCTTTGCTTGGATAATTGCAAAAAAGCATAGCCAGATACAGGTGTTCTCCAGGGACATGTGGGAATGGGGAAGCATGCAAAATAAGGGCTACTTACTGCCATTCTGTACTTTAAATGTTTTCCTGATCTTTCTTCTTCTTCCATTAAATTTTTCTTCTCACAGAGAAATCTGCTAGAAAACACTTTCTGTTGGAACCTCTCAAACATGCCAAGAGACAGCAGCCCCACAACAGCCCTCCTCGCTCCTGGGGGCTTCCATTTTAGCTGTGTCAAAACCCAAGCACAGAGGCACTAAATGCCCAGTTCAATACATACAGCAAATCACTGCCAGACCCAAAACATCATCCCCTTCGTCCCTTAACTGCCACCCCCATTGTTTCAACCATACAGAGTGTCTGCTCTTGCCCTCAGCTCTCTCCTCCTTGAGGCACAGGGATCACGATGAGCTCAGTATGCAGATGGAGGCTGCCTGGCTCCTTTCTACGATGCTGCTGTAATAATTTCCACTGAATGTCCCCGTGAATGAAAAAAAAAAAAAAAAAAAAGAACTCTAAAGATTTTTTTTTATTTTTTATTTTTCCAAAATAAAATAACGAGGCCCAGGGGAACATATGACACAATCATCTCGCTCCTCCTGTTCTTTCTGCATCATCTTGTACAACACACACTGCCTTGTGGGAGGACCTCTGAGAGGAATTTGCCACAGGTGCTAGTAAAACTAACCACATTTTTCTTGCAGCTTCATAAGCATCCGCCTCAATGGTATGTCAAAAATCTCTCGGCGCAGCGTGTTTGCTACAGCTGCAAGTAACCTCAAAGGAGGTTTGCTGTGAGGGGCTAGCAGATGAGCCGACTGTGGCAGTGCTACAATTTTTTGCCCCTCACTAACCTTCCACAACACCTACCTGTTTATTAGGTCTTTAAAGCACTTTTAGGCATACTTGTGGGTTTCTGTAAAACTGCAAAACAAGAAATGTCCCCTGATTCTCAGGAAACCATACAAAACCACACCAGAAATCTGTCAGCTAGTCTGAAGTGTGTTCTCACTGTGCCTGCCTCTATAGGGATGGGGGAACTAATACAGATCAAGAGAAAAACTGACCTGGCATTAGCTGAAATGAAAACAAACCTAAGAACCTGCCTCAGCTCTTTTAACAGGTAAATATTGTTTCATTTTAGTTTTTTCTTCATAATTTTGACCAGCTTGGGGTTTCCTGCTCTTGGATAAACCTCTTAAGACAAAGCAGAGATGCTCTTCCCTGCCGGGCACGGGGCTCAGTCCCCGGGAAGGGCTGCATCCTTCCTGGCTCTCGCTGCCGAGGATGGGGCGTGCAGCTCTGCCCCCCCCACACCCCCGCCATGGGGACAGTCCTGCCTATGCCGTTTCTTCCCAGAAACCCACAGTGACACCTTCCCCTTTCACTGTGCTCATTTTTGATGCCTTTTGCTCCAAGCCAAAACAGCAGCACGCAAGTCCTTTCGCTCGTCTCACGGGGTTTCATCAGCAGCTGCCAGGAGCTGCTCCTGGGGGTCACAGCCCTTCAGGTCTGGCTGCCCTGCAGGGTTCATATTAAAGAGCACACCTTGCTTTTGATTTTCCTTATTCTTTCCCATGCCCTGAGACTTCAGGCAGCTTCTCCCCTGTACAGCCGGACTCTGTTTGCCCAGACATTCACGTGTCCCAGAGATGGAGTCCTCTTAGCAAAAGCAGACAGCAGCTGCGTCGCTGGATAGAGGTGGCTGCTGCCAGGGCACGAATCATGCTGTCCTGAAGCAGATACATAAAATAAGACAAACCCCTTCTGAAAAGCGTCTATTTCTCCCTCTGGATTGCAAAGTAAAAAGTGCAATATGCAGGCAAGTCCTATTGTAGCAGTCTAAAGCTGGGTGAAAGTAACTCTTTCATGTCCTCCAAAGCCAGCAGCTGCCAAATAAAAAGGCTCTCGGTGCTCTCCCAGCTCGGTTTGCATGCCATAAAAACTGGAGCACAGCTCTAGGGATCCTTTTGGTTAAGGGACAGCTCCTCACCGACGTCCATCCCTGCACCCAGAGGGCTGCAGCTGTGATTTGTTTGGGACACCGTCTGGTACCAGGGTCTGATCGCATGGAAATCCTTGCACAACGGGGATGATGCTCTTGGCTGGTTTTTTGCCAACAAGTGTTTGGGCAACATCATCATGTACTGGAAAAGGCACTTTTTGGTGCTGTAGCTGCTGTCTCACCCCGTGGAGAGCTGGAAGGTCTAGAAGGGGACCAGGCAGAGGGGACAGTACAGGGAGGGTTAGAGGGTGGAATGGATTCAAGGCTTCACTGCCATCCCTAAGGGAGGAGGTATGAAAGAGCACTATGACATATTGAATGCATGGAGGCAGCGAGCCAGAGATGAATCCAGTTCTTTATCTAACAAGGCTAAGGGGCACCCCAGGAAAAGAAGCCCTTCAAAACATTTAAAATAAATGAAAAGAACATTTGTTTTATACATTGAATGATTAAATCATGGATCTCATTGTCACGGTGTGTAACTGGACTCAAATAGGAATTAAATTACTCAGGTGAATGCCCACTAAATTTTGCCTGCTGCTTATACTCTCTCCCAAAGCATCTTACACTTAATTACTGTGTTTGCAGATGGTGTATCAGGCTAGATGGGTATTTGGTCTAACTCAGTACAGTGCTCTGATTCACTGCAGTGACCAAAGGCAGAGGGTGGTGACCTATTTGACATCTCATTAAGTGGCTTTTGGCAATCCGCATCCGCTGGCTACAGAATGGTTTTATTGTCTGTATGGAGCACACCTTTTTAGTGCCTATTGCTGCTGCTCCTGTCAATAAAAATAAAATTACAGCTCTCTCCTTATCCACCTAATATTAAAAGGGTGGTTGATTTCCAGGTCATAAGTGGTTGAATTCACAGACTTATCTAATAGGTACTCATCCTGTAAAATTGAGTCCCAGGGAGGGAATTTTAATTTGCAGTTTTCAGTAAATTATTAACAGGTATTTTCCTACCCTTTCATTCAGCTTATGGTATTCTGACTTGTGCATGTTATTTAATAACAATGATTTCTTGGGGATGGGAGAACATTGCTTAGGTCTGTGGTCTGAATTACTCAGAGAGGGAGATCATATCTACAGTTATTACAGTGTGCATCAGTACCTTAGTCAAGCCAGTTAATGGATGAGGAACAATGTCTCCATCACCTAGCTCAAGTCTTGGCAAGAACCAAATCTGTCAGAAGTGTAAAAGCAATTAATCTTGGATCTATCTAAATCACTGTTTCATCTTGTCTAACTCCAGTGTTTCAGCACTTCTGAAAGCTTTTAGCATTTGTGGTTTCATCTCAACTATTCAGCAAAATTCAACTCAAATTCATGAATGGGCTTAGCCAACCTGAAAGTGCCTTTTCCAATGAAATGATGATTCACTGAACCATTTTCTTCCAGCTTTAGAGCCACAGCCTTTCATGGAAGCCAATTCTTTGCTCAGAGAGATGGCTATCACAACCGATTCCACCGTAGGAGTGTTGAAAGTGCAAGCTGTGGGCTGTGCAACTGTCTAGGACTATCTTCTGTGGTAATTTAAACACTTGTGGTACCTCCTCTTATACCTTCTTTCAATTAATCTAACAGATTTATTGTCATTAAACCACTGCATTCTATTTACCAGGGTTAAACTTATCAGACTTTGCAGTCTCCTTACGATTGGGATGTGCTTTGATTTGTGGGTCCATCATGTCCTCTGTCATTTTGCTTTCCACCTGGCTGGTGTCCCTTCCTTTATGCTCCACAGTCAGCTGTAGGTCAGGCTAAATATTTAGATTTTAACATCATAAAAGAAGAGAGGTAAAAAGTCTCAAAGGTGGCCTATAGAAAATTCCCCTTCATGTGGAGAACCGCTGTCCCAACCGCTGGTTTCAATTGGAAAAATGGTCCCCAAACCAAAAATTTCCCAGTGAAATAAAGCGCAGTCATCAGTGTCTGTCTGCTGCTCTGCTGGAGTACTCACCGGAGGAGCTGCCTGACCTCTGCCTGTCTCCATCTATTGCATCTCCAGTGGCAGTTGCCTGCAAGGAGGGACACCGGCTCCTCGTGCCCAGGTCCCATGAAGCCTGGCCAGGCTGTGCCCTCAGCCGTCTCCCCCCGCTGCTGCTCACTCTTCTCCAAAGCAGAGGGGTGAGCAGCAGCGGTGGGGCTGGGTCTTCCCCGCTCCTTCGAGCCGTGCACCACATCCTCTGCCTACATAGTGACTCATCACCAGTTGTGCGCTCACCATCCAGCGCCTGTGCAGCACCCCGGCGTCAGCTCAGGGCACACAGCCTCTGCTGGCCCACCGTGCTGCCTTCAGCCCCAATCACGTCTTATTCTCTGTTCCTCTTCCAGCCCCCAATCATATGTGTAAATGTCCTGTCCAGTTCTGGACCATATCCATAGTCTCTTCATCCTTGGTTTGCTCCCACACCCTACCTTGATGCTCATCCTGGGCACCCCACGGCTATCCCATCAGGCCAGCTCCCTCCTCCAGCCCTGTGCCACTCTCAAGTGTTTCATCAAGACGGGCAGAAAGCTGCTCCCTTGCTAGCAAGGCAGCCCAGTCTCTTGCTGCTTTAATAGAGTCACTGATAGATCAGCAGTTCATCTGTGGTGTGTGGCTGCACTGTGAGTAGTCATGACCCTTGGGTGGCCCTATACTCCTTTTCCAGTGTGTTTGACAATGTTCCCAAGTGAGATGTAGTGGTGGCAGAAGTAGGGAGGCCTGGCTCTAAACCATGTCATGGCAGACCTGTCTTCATGAAGAACATCCTTTCCATTCCTGTGGACCCACAGACTTAATCTTTCAGCCACCTAGTCCCTCATCTGTTGCTACAGCTCCTTACCCCTCCAGCTCCCCCTATATTCTGCCCACCTTGCCTGTCTGCTAGTCCCTGACCCCACTTCCCATGTCTTTGTGCACCATCATCCAACCCTTACTGCACTGAGGTGTCTCTTCGGGAAGCAAAGCAAGCCTATCATTTTTCAAAGTGTTATGAAATTCTTTAGATATTAGCAGTAAGGGAAGTCTTCCTGAGTTACTGAATAAAAGCGCTGACAGAGTTTGCTATCACTGGAGAACCACTGGTCATGCAAACATTTCATCAGGAACTAGCTTTTGTATTTGCATTGTAATGCTGCAATTTGAGAATAGCTTCTATTCAGAAAAAAAAAAAAAAATCCTAGAAATGTGTCACAAAGAAAAAGTCCCTCTCTCCACCACCAAAGTGTAGCAGAGATCAAAGGGCTTAATTTTTCCCATAGTTTCAAGCTGAATAAATACACTGAATAAATAAAATAATATCAAGTGTTCCAAAACAAAACGTCATTTTTATAGGAAAATGAAATCATTCCACTCCCAAAATGCTGAACTTGGGTCTTTCAAGCTTATTAAAATGTAAAAGTTTTTTAAAATTTCTTAAGTTTTATCAGAATGGCCATCTTTCTGAAAAGGGGTTTTGCTTTTAATGAAACAGCATTTTTGAGAGGAGGGGAATCCACTGCAATATTTCCAACTGGTTGCATGCCATTTTGGACTCAGACTCAGAAGACTAGAGGCCCGGTGTGGGATCTGACGCAGACCTGAAATATGACTGTCACAGGTCACTTCCTTCAGGCTAGCACTACCCTGACAGTTAAGGTTGCCCTGAAGGTTACTCTAAAGCCTGCACTGGCTGGATATATCCACAGTAACCCCCAAATATGCCGTGGCACCCATAGGATTAAATTTACCTTGGGTTTGCTGAACCTACTGGCACATATCTACCAGCTATCACTTGCTGAGACTCTCCCTTGTGCCTGCAGCCCACCTGGACATGCAGAAATGCCTGTGGATGCCCCAGGAACCCCATCTCCAGAGTCCCTGCTCCTGTCAGTCCTCCCTTTCCCGCTCTCCCAAACCAGACCTGCTCCCTGCAGGACCGTCCTTCACGCACCAGCACTGAAGGGCTTTGCTTCCCACCCCTGAGGATGCTCCAGGCAAGCAAGAGCAGTTCACGCACTTCAGGCTGGAAGACAGAGCCTTAAAGACCAGATAACCAGCACTCTGTGCTTTTGCTTCCTATCAGACTTTGCATCGCCTGTTCAGACTGCGAATTTACAAGACTGCCTTGTAATATGTTTGTACCAACCAATACCGCATGTTTCCATTGCTAGCTGTTACCATGACACAAGCAAGGCTTTGTCAAGGCTAAAAAGCTTTCTTATACAAGTGTACTGATAACCCTGTCTAGCTGCTTATCGGTACTTTTATGCCTCATTGCTAGTTTTTATACTTCAAGGTGTTTGTGTCTCTGCCTAAATTGTCTTTTGGCAAGAAAAATGCTTATAGGAATATAGATGGTATCACAAAACAGCAATAATCACAGCCACAGATTAGCGGTCCAGCTGTGCTCTCCCCCCTTCACCGCAGATGAGTGAATGACCTATATTTGGCTTGTGGCTAGCCTGTACCTGGTACATCACAGCCTCAGCCCCTGCCCTCCTGTTCTTCATATTGACTAACAATAACAACAACTTCTTTGCAAGCTGTTTACCACCCACATATACCTACCCCCCCCAAAAAACCCAGAGGAAATAACATGAGGTAACATGCTTTTTCTATTTATAAACAGAAAAAGATTCCCAGTAATAAAACAGATAGATGTTTATCTGCTATGGCAGAAATGTTGAGTCGATTTTTTGAAATTCCAAATGTGAAGTTTCCTTTGCTTGTGTCAAAGCTGTTTCATCTTCTCTCACAGCCTACACCACCACCTCCTCTTTCTCATTATCTTCACCAAAATCCTTCCCTCATTCCCTGCCTTGCCCAGCTGCATGTGAAGAGACTGCTTGGGCTCAGGCAGGCCGACAGGGACAACCCACTGTTTGTGGAGCTTTTCTTTGGGCCATGACCCTCTTTCTGCAAACTGTTTGAGTTCAGGGCAGAAACCCACTGCAGCTCCATGCATCTCACTTGTCCAATGCACCTGGCAAAGGCTTCGGAAAGATGCAAGGTGTCTCTGCTCTGTTATTCATTTCTCCATTCTCTACCTTAGTTTTTCTGTCTGTAAAATGGCAGAAATCAGGTAGATCTTTCTTGTAAAAGGATTTGAGCTTTGGGGTGGAAAAGGCTGGAGTTAGGTATATTGCAATAGACCCAAAGGCATTAGCAGGTCCTTCTGCTCAGTGCTGGGTTCAAACGTTTCTCTTCCCCAAGTGTTCACAGAAGAAGCAGACAAGTGCAGAGCATGTGTTGGTGACTTTTCTTGTGGAATGGTCATTTGCTCCCCTCCCACCCTGTTCCCTTGGGCTTTTGGCCTAAGAAACTCCAGGCAAAGTCATTGCTATCTCGCCTAAAACTATCCTCCACTTCCAAGGAATGCTGACAGATGGCAAGGCTGTACGTTTGCCCAGCTTGCACTTGGGTGAGTGTGCTGCTTTTCTCCCAGAGCCACTGGGGAAAGTGGGACACAGCGGGTGACATGGCATTGGTCAGGCAGGATGGCTGTGGCAGAGACCAGACATGAAACTAGATTTCCTTTCAGTCTGAGTTTTACCCATGGACCAACCTCCTCTAGAAAACAGCTCAAACCAAACCAAACCAAACCAAACCAAACCAGCTTGTCAAGACACATCTGAAACTGCCTCATTACATTTAACAGTGGCCACAGTGAAATGGGATTTTTTTGCATCTGAGTGAGTGCCTCTAACTTTCAATTGTTTGCTGTGTTTTTTCTCATTCGAAGCACTGTTTGAAGCTACAGTTTGCAGTTTCCCATCCTGCATGTTCTGAGAAACATACTCTGTCACAGATTTTCCCTGCTAAGCAGTTGCAGTGTCAGGAGTGAGCAAATGATTCGGGGTCTAGAAAATACCTTTACTGAGAGAAATTTCAGCAGTTTGATTTATTTATTTATTCAAACTGAGGAAAGAAGGAAATTTGAACATAGGTCCATGTGAATTTAAGTTACGAAAAGGAAAGTTTTGACCAGTGGAAATGAGAGTTAATGACAGATGAGGTGAAAAAAAAAAACCCACAAGGCTTTCCTCTTTTCTATTTTTCTGTCTGACTCTCTGTCAATCCAATAGAAAAGAGAAGCAAATCTGTGAGACTGAAGTTAGTTAAACATTGGCATGACTCCTTGAAAGAAATGGCAGGTCCATCATGACTTGAAGTCTTTGAAATGAAAGCTAGCTGTCTTTAAAAATTAAATCTTCCAGTCTAGTTGAGTTTCCTGGTTCAGTTGTGTTCAGTAAGGTAATTTCTAAGGTATTCAGCAACAGAATTAGTACTGATGTATCCTGGATGACAGAATTGGCTCAGTAGGTGAGACAGCCTTTGGAAATGTATCCACATAAATATGCACATTTGCTTATGTATCACTAAAAATGCGTTATATTTCAAGACAAATTTTCTACAGTGTAATACATCTCTAGTACTGCCCATCCTTCATCTCACTCCTATTTTCATTTATCTACTATTTGACTGTCATGAACTCAAGACTGAAGCTATCTTCTACGTCCACAGCCCTTGCTGCACCACACGCACATGCGAGTAGCCTGAGCTACCAAGTGCTTGATGAGTTCCCTGGCCTAACTTAGAAATGGTCCAGGTTTTATCCTCTGCTGGAAGAAGCCACTGTTAATCAATAAGAGAGAACAACACTAGAGTCTTAGTATTTTCCCAGTCTCTTTAAACCTTGAGATCTAAAAGATGTAGACTTGTCTAAACCATGCCTGCACCATCCATAGATTTCCCACCATGACAAAGAGATTCTTTTATTTTTGTCTTCCAAGTATGTATTCAAGGCTGAAACTATACTAACAAGACCCATACAAAGGTCCAACCCAAGTACAAAGGTCAGGAGCCAAGGAGGGTCAATAAACCAATCTGTTTTCACTTAAAACAAATTGGGGGCTCACACAGTGCAGAGAACTGTCTCTTTGCAACAAGGCATCCGATAGCAAAGACTTGCATTGTCAACTATCATATTCCCAGTAGAAAAAAGTGTCTAGATAGCAATTCAAAGTGCTTAAACATCATGCTGATTTTTTTTTCAGACTCCATGAAACTTTCATAATGAAACCCCCAAAAACTAGGTGAAATGTATGGTTTGGTCTGGAAACCATGAGCAATTCTGTGGTTTTGCTTAGGTTTGTACTGAAACTAGTCCAAACTAGGTAGTTTCTTCTAGCTGAATTTTACCTAATGATTTTCAATTCATTCATACCTGAAACTGAGAGCGAAATTTAGGGGGCATGAACCCATATAGTCTAAAAGAAGGAAAAAGGGTTTGCATGAAACCGCAGGTCAGGTTTGTTAACTGAGTTTAGCACAACTTTGACTTGCTCTGCGTGGTGTTTGCTGCTGCCTCATGGAACCATGGCTCTGGTTGGTGGACCCCCTGACTCTTTGGCTACTTTTGAATTGTCAGGTTGCTGTGGGAACACACAGGTACCCAAGTGGGGCTGGTTTCATGGTAGCACCTTTGAAGACATGGCTGAGCCTTACCTTTTGGCATTCCTTCTGCTTTGCTTTAATCAGCTAGAAATCCACGTGCAGGCTGGCAAGCCTCCAGTGTGGAAAAGCCTGGGGAAAAAGTACGGAGAAGTAGTATTGCCAGAGAAACACTTGCTATTTGGTACAGTGGTTCGTGTTGATGGGTTCTCTTGATTGTCCTTCAGGCATCTCAGCATCCAACTCTTTTGGGCAGGGTGGAAACCCTGCTTTTCTATCAACAAAACCTGCTGTGTGTTATACGCCCAAGGAAGTACTAAGACATTTGTATAAAGGCATCAAAGAAAGAAATAAAGGAAATCCAGGGGGTGGGGGATTCAAGAATGGACAAGATTAAATTTTTCAGCATAAGCCTGCATAAATTGAGACTGACATTGCAAAAGTTCCTGGGTTACACTAATTCAAGAGAAGCTGAAGTAGAAATGATATGAATATCAATGGGAATGCACACAACTTTTGTACACTGTGATTGGAATCAAAGACGGAAACACCAAATTTAATTCCACAGAAGGCAAACAAAACAGGATCCATGGTGGGTATGTCCTTCTTTTGGATAAGAAATACAGCTTTGATAAAAGTTTTGGGTATTTTTAGGGTAACCGTTCTAGTGAAAACACTGGCAGATACAGTATTTTGCATGACAATTACCTTTGTAGGGACAAAGAAGGACTGTCACTCAAGGCTGAATATTTTGATTTTACTTTTTCATTCTCCTGTAACTTAGACATTTTCCCTGGCTTATGTCAATGAACAGCCAGTTTCTCCAGAGGTGATCATGCCCTAGCAGTCATGGCTGTTGTGTGACAGAGTGATGCCCGAATTCCCTTATCCCGCTGTTACTGCTCCTCCCTGGATGCATCGAACTGAGACAGCTCTCAGTCCCTAGGTCATCTCTGCTTGACGATGGCCTTTTGTCATTTCATTCCCAGACATGGTGTATTATGCTTATTTGGTGGCTGTCACCCTGAGAAGGGTGATATCAAAAGGTGGGTGTGATTTTTCACAAGAACCACAATGATTAACCTCCCATCCCTCTGCCTGCTAATGAGACTCATGCTCCTAAATTGCAAGCACCCCCAGACTTTTTCCCTGCCTTTAGCTATCTGAAAGATATCTAGACCAAATGAGTTGCCTAGGCCGTTTCTATAATCCCTCCGTGATATGTGTTGGGGACACAAACATTACCAAACTGATTCACCCACCTAACTCAACTATTTTGAGCCAGGGTAAATCACTTACTGAGAGACCATAGTCTAGCGTACACTGATGCTTGCCTTCAGAACTGGCCTGGGGAGCTGAGAAGTATTTCACCCAACACATATGTGAAAATCTTGCCCCTTTTCAATGAGTAGAGCTTGTGAGAAGCCAAGCAACTCCGAAAATTCACTGCAGAAAAATGCAGAGTTGTAAATTAGCACAACTGTAAATTAACAGAACTGTAAATTGCACAGGGCTGGGATTTGAACAGCTCTGTTTAGAGACGTTGATTGCAGCCAAGTGCTACACTGCTCCAAGGAGGGAACTTGCAGATTTTCTTATGGTGATTTTTGTCTTTAACTATAGTTATGGGACACTAGAAAGCAGCTACTGCTTGCAGGTGTCCCAGGCCCAAGCTCATAACCAAAAGCTACCAGTAGCTTCAAGTTGACCTTGTGCTGATTGCCATGAATAAGAAACTCCAGATGACAGTCATCATTTAAGGCTTTTGGAAACCTCCTTGCCTCATTCTTAGGATTTCTACCAGTTCCACATTTGGAGACAAAGCTCCTATCTCCCTGAGGAGATAGGATTTATTTCATCATTTTACCATTGATTTTTGTGTGGATTTTGACAAGTCACTTCAGCTAAGATGCCCTTGGCTACAGCTTTTCTGTGTGTGCTTAGGCTCCTGAGCCATGTCACATCAACTCCGTAGAGGCCTGGGGACCTCCTCAGGGAGCCTTAGTGGGGACCAACACCTGAAGAGTGTCCCCAGACTTGAGTGCACCGCTGTATTTAACCCCCAAGCCTGTATAGAGGCACTTTCAGCCTCTGATGCTTCGTTACTTGTCTTTAACAGGGAGGTAGAGGAGAAACACCAACACTGACCCACCTTAAATAGGTGCTGTGAGGATAAACCCACCTCAGACTGTGAAGTGATGTAAGGTAGCTCTGGTACCTAAGGCAGCTATCTCTATCACCTACGCTACAGTGGAAATTTTGCAAGGTCTTTCTTTCCTTGCACTATAGGGATGGAAAAAATAGACAACTTCACAGTTTCTTCCCTAAGAAGAGTGATGAAGTTTTATTACTTTGAGAAAGGTGAACTACTGAAGCCTTTCAGCCTGCCAGAATTATAAATATACTTTCACCCTACATTCCTACTCTTCCCATGATGTATATACTGCATTTCAAGCTAGTTGCGACTTTGGCTTTTTGCTGGTTCTCATATTATTTCCTGATACGGTTTAGTGTATGAATGCCAGGCTGAGCAGACTGTATATTTCCTTCTTTATAAGACACAGGGAGATTTAGTAACTGTCAAATGTAGAATGCCATCCTTTTGTGTTGTGTTTATTTCTAATCTGGGTACGTTATACTGCCAGCTAAATTCAGTCATGCTGTAATTCTGCTCTTGTAGTGAAGTTTAACCAGAGGTGATGTTTTCCCTGTGAAGGTTTCATTATTTTCCATCTGATCCCCAGATCACTCACCTCTCTTCAATCAAAAGCTTTCAACATACTTCTTATGCATAGGGAACACAAATAATAGCTTTTGACATAAATCAGACCAACTAGTCTTTAGTTCAGGATTCCACTTCTTATCATGGCAAATTATTAAAAGTTTCATATTCACACATGGGAAAATTTTTATTATTACAGCCTGACACTTCCAGAGCAATGCCTTTCCTAACCTAGGCCTTTATATCTGTGTCTCCGAAGACACCCGAGTTCCCCTTTCCATCTAAGAGGCACTGTCATAATTTCCAAAATCATTGCTCATCTGCATCCCCAGGTGTCTACATGCCTCATACTCTTCCTTAGGTGAGGTGGGAGGGCCACACAGGAATGAAAAATGCTGCTCAAGCCTGATCCTGTCCCACAACTCAAATCCCACCTGATATTTCTTTGCCTGGCTCATCAGCGTTATTATTTTCAAGGTTTTCTGGGCAAAATTGTATGCCCTTTTCCTGATTAGCATGTCAGATTATATGATCTAAGGGCCCCTTTCTGACTTAAGGTCTGTGAATCTCTTATACATGTTAAATGTAAGATCCTTTTCCATGATGCTTTGATTGCAGTGCTGCATTTCTCTGCCAGCCCTGGATATAGCTGGATATGGGTGATGCTGGATACAGCTGGTTTCAGTGCCACTTCCCCTCATACAACACATGGTCACAGTGTGTTCTCTGCAGACCCCACCCAAAGGCCAGCACGAGGAAACGGAGCGGTTCCCTTCATTTCAGTCGGTTTCAGTGCTTACGGTTATTTCTTCCTGCTACCCAAATCCATTTATTAGAACTTCCTCCTGCTGACCCAAACCACCTCATGGATTTGCTCAGGCCAAGATTTTCAAGTGTGTCCAGGGACTTTAAGAACTATACTCAGATCAGCAAGTGTGAATGTCCTTTTTCTCTCTCTTAATGAACTTGAAGTTGATACGGTTCTCTTTCTTTTGAATTTAGATCCCAGAGTAGGCACCAGAGTCTTAGTATACTTCTGGGTGGCTCAACTTTTTATTATGCTGCTTGAATCACACAGAAATAGCCTGTTTTTCAGGAAATTATGAGAACCATGTTGGAAATGAAGATCCTTCTGATGTTTTGTAACAGAATAGCGGAATTTCAGGTATCTGAAATCTCTAGACATGCCTGAGAATCACATGCTAAATAACTCTGCTTTTTTTTTCTAATTTAAGCTATGTTATTAATTATCCAATTTCTTCCAGTTTTACGATTCATGCGTTACCTCTTCATCTTATTCCCAATTCATCAATCAGAATACAGAGGCATTTAATATCCAGAAAAGAGTTTTTCCACTTGGATTGACTTTTACCAGCAAATGCTGCTGAAAGATACCAAAGATTTTCCAGCAAAGCAGGCAGCTCTCTTCTTTGGAGAGGGCACTACATGGGAAGAACTGTTACTTACTGTTTGGGCAGACAGTTACTCCTACAGAGCAAATGCATTCTCTGACAAATCTGTGGAAGTTATTGCAGTTTTATAACTGTTCCATTTGTACTGCTTTATTATTGCATTTTATTATCTATCCTAACGCCTCTGGTTTCTACCTGCACTTCAAAAGAGATGGATGGTGCATATCACCTATAGTATAAAAAGGTGTTTTTCCCCCTGTAGCCAATTTTCAGCTAATTTAATGTACCTGGTTTTTTTATTGCCTTCCAAGGCTGAGTGATATAATTCTTTTGAACAAGGAAGACAGTTGCACAGCACGAATAAATGCTATGCATCTTCCCAAGGAGATAATACTGCACAAAGGCAGCTCTAACCTTTCTTTTTTTCTCTTATTTTCCTCCTGTATGATGTCTATTTTTATTCAGTAATTTTATTTGAGAAAGAAAATGAGAAAAGAACATTGTTATTCTTGGAAACCTTCCAATATGTTGCAGGAGCAGAAGGCTTGGATGAGAGATATGCAGCATCTCCCTCAAAAGACCGTTTTATGGTGCCAGACAACAATAGTGTCACAACGGTGTTAGAAATGTGATATTGGAGTGTCATTTACTTAATTCTGTGGCCAACCTTGGATTAGGACCACATGAATGGACACAGATTCTAATAAATATAATTAAACCCCCCCACCAACAACTTTGTCAACCCAGGCCCAGGCACCCATATCCCTTGGCTTGAGCTGAAATGTGGAGTACAAACATAACGCTAAAGTGCAATACAAGAGAGTGATTCACCAGAGGAAACTTAAAAACCTCCGACAAGAAGGTGATTCACACCCTGAGTGCTAATGGCATTTTGCAGTAACCTCAATTTACTGATCAGGCATTTCCATATCAAATGATTTACAAGCGTCCACATGCACTTACATGTTTATACGTGTGCACTCAGGTGTAACTCAGCTGAAGTTAAATAACTCTATATTTAATGGGGTGTCTCTTTGAAAATAAGAAGCCCAATAGCATCTTTGGGTACTAGGGATGACTTAGGGTAATAAAATATACACTATGGTGCATCTTCTCTGAGCTCTCTTAGATCTTGAAAAGCTAAGGACAAGGTTCTGGTAACACATTACATGGATGTAAACATGAATGATGGTTTTGATGAGAAATGGACCCAGTTCCCATTGAAGATAAAACCAGAAACTTCTAAATGCACCTATACACTTCACTCCCCTGGATTTCAGTGGCAGATGGGTAGCTATGCATCTTTGAAGGATTGGCCATTAATGTATTTTAGAAAGGTTTTCAGTTCTCACAAAATTCAGTCGAGGGTGAATTTCCATTGACCATGTGGATGGGGTTTCAGTTCTCAGCAAGTTTATTTCCTTTCAGCGGAGGAGTAGATAAATAAACATTAATAAGGGGCTGGGATATTTTGTATTTTTCTGCTAAAAATAGTCATTTGCAATATCTACAAAGAAATAATTAGAACTGATGGTTTTGTGGTTTACTTGTTTTCTCCCTCTTTGTTCTTTTGCACAAAGCTCTTTGCTGCAGAGGATGCAGCACGTGCTAATGCAAATACAGCACAAGCACCTGCTATTTAGCGTCTTGAACTGGAGCTTGGGAGAATTGATGTAACATTGGTCAGAAGGCATGAAAGCAGTCAACTGTGCTCTGGAAGTCAGGCATAATCAGGCAGATGATAGTGTGATAGAGTTTGTAGAGTGACGTTATTAGGAACTGGAGGGTAACAAGAGCATTGCACTAAAGTTATGTTTGAAAGTGCATTACCATCTACAAGCCAGGATATACAGCGACAGTACCCCAACCAAGAACACCTATTTAATGAGGAGGTGCAGTGGTTTATTTACTGCCTAATACAAACCTACAGAAGTATCCACTCATTCTGCAGTGTTACCCTGTTTAAAAATTACTGGCTGCCTTAATACTATAGCGGTCTTAGATGAGCAGTATTTCACTTCTACATATCAAGATATTTCACCCATCACAAAAGGAGAATCATTCATAGATCCTGCTGTTACCTGGGGCAATCTTAGGTGTTTGCCTTTTTTGTCTTGGAACACTGTTTAGCATGATATCACTGCATGAGTGGATGCTCAGTGCTCCTATATATTATTATGTGATCTTCCCAGCAGATTTCAGCATTTCCAACTCACTGACTGCTGTGGGTTTCCAATGCTGTACTAGTGGGCTAACCAAATTTAGCTTAGAAAGTAACAGGCCAAATTTAATCTGGACCGCACTTGTTTACACAAAAGATTAATTTGTCCTGTTTTCCCTCACTGGCTTTCACTCATCTCTTTTTCTTTTGTAGTCATCACCACTACGGCGTCTGGTTGTCTCCTTGTAATTTTAGCACAAGTGTTTTACAGTTTGAAGAGCCGACCATGCACGTCCATGTGCAACCATAAAAGCCTACAAGCTCACAGAGCACCATGCCCTCCTCGTGTCACCAAACATGCTGTGACATCCTTAAAACTACACCACCATTATTTGCTTGAAAATCATCTTCCTTGGTGAGGTATGTATCTACTCAGCCATGAGCAAGAGATGCTGAACTGTCTTTTCAAGAATAGTAGATGCTGCCAGTCACTGCCAGATCTTTGTAATTTGGATTTTCCCGCATTTCAGAATTGTCACATTGTCAAGGAGGGTTGATGTTAGGCAGTCTCCATGTTCTGCTTCCCAAAGGGTGGGTTTGCTGCTCTGCAGGACTGGCTGCTTTAAGGGGTCGAATGAACTTTCACAGGCAACACCGTACATCTTTCCCTTGCAAATCAAGATTAATTTCCACTACAAACCAGGGTGAGTGAGAACAACTGCTGCTAGCAGCTATCCAGAAATTTTGCATCCACTAGGCAGGACCCACTGTGTGAGGATCCACCTCATCCAACCTGTCAGGCCTGAGCAACAGATTTCCTGAGGAAGGCCTGACCAAGTGAAACGATTGTCTCATCCCTTTGTCTCTGCTTAAGATAGATTGTGCCCGTTTCCACAGTGATAAGAGGTACTCTGAAAAACGCTACTTTGGAAATCTATAGAAGCCTTTGTAGCGCTGTGCTCTAGTGATTTTATTAAAGATAGTAGTAATAATAGTAAGATGCCAGGACTCTATAGTGTCAGGGGTGTAAAGAAGGATTGGATTAAGATAGAAAGATACTACCTCTGGTTTGGGAGTCCCACAAGACCAAATCAGAGGAAACTGGAGAATTATACTCAATAAATACCTGCTTCTTCTGTTCTGATATTCTTCCCAAGGCATCTCTTGTTGCCCTCTACTGAAAGCAAGATGTTGAGCTAGATGGATCATTGGTAAGATCCTGTTTGGCCTCTCTGATGTCCTTGTATTACTGAACTGGAAATAGCTGAGAAATAACGCTCCTAGTCTTTTTGATCACGTTACGCAAGTTAACTGGTTTGTATAGATACAAATCAAAAGAGGACACACATCTAACCGTGAAAATTTTAAGAAACACTCAAGTGTCTTTCGAGTTGGACTGGCCAGAAAGCAAGGAGTCACCTCACACAGAAAATGCAGGGTGAGAAATGACTGGTCCTTCCACACTGGGATGAAGTAAGAATGTTTCCCATTAAAGAAATCTCATTTAAGTTCTGTGAGAAGCCCCATGGCTGGGTGATAGTCCCAGGCTAGGTCAGAGGAGAGGCTTGTGGACAGGATAGAAACGAGCATTAATTTGCTAGCTGCAAATAAGCCGGGGCAGGGAGGTGAATACAGACACCCTCCGTGGGCACATCGTAACATCATGCTTTCAGCTACTTTGGTGTGATTGCTTTCTTTCTACGCTTCTGCCTAGAACTTGTATCCCGCGTCACAGATGTCTTCCTGACACATTGAAATATTTCAATGAAAGTCTCGCCCAACATCTCCAGACCTTCACAGGCAAAAGCAACTGTCATCAAACTCCAAGCTTAGGTCAGCTCTGAACACAGAGCTCTGGAGATCACAGCTCTGGGATGCTACTGGGAATAAGAAGAGGTTACTCTGTGCAACAGGAAGGCAGAACTCCGGGGTGATTTACTGTACCAAACTGTAGCTGCGCTGCTTATAAAATGAAACAGAATTTGCATAGCTCTCTGTTTCACAGAAAGCCAGTGGTGGGGCGGGAGGGGGAGGGGGGAACTGATCTTGGTAACTATTCACCTTCTGACATCAGAAACCTCTGATGCAGCATACAAGACTGTCGGCGCGAACTCCCTGATCAAGAACATGAAGCTCCTTCCCCTCTTCACAGCTGCGTCCTGCTTCACGCCCCCAGGTCCCTCTTTCTTTGTACTACAAGTGATGAAGTTTTTTTTCCAGATCACATGAGCCAGGATGAAGGGGGAAAATCCTGCCAGGAACAGAAATGGGCTGCAGCTTGAACCTGATCAAGCGGAGATACAGAGCAGTACCCTGAGAGCTATATAAGAATGTGCTCGGCACAAGAGCAAACACTTTTTCAGGTGAAGGACTCTCATGAATCAGCCATGCATGAGAATGAAGACACCGTTTCAAGGAGGCTTAGAGCCACTAACAAAAAGTGTTTGTATTTCACCATCGCTACCCTTGTTGTGTTACTCGTCTTTGCATTAGCCACCATCATGGTCTTAGTTGTTCAGAGGACGGTAAGAAATTTCTTACTTTATTCATTGGCTCCTTTCTTCCTTTCTTTCTTTCTTTCTTTCTTTCTTTCTTTAACCTACTGCTTTTCAAAAATTATTCTGTGGTCGGAAAAACAGTCGCTGCCTCTTGTTATAAATGCACACACGTGAATTACGGGAGAGAAAGATGAAACAAAGAGGGAGAGAAAAGAACTTTCAAAAAAGGAAGACCTTTCTCCATGGGCAGCATTAATTTCTAGCATGCAATTTCTACTCTGTAAATGGAAGTGGAAAGCTCATAATCCAAGATGCAAGCCACCCTCTGTCCTGCCTGGTTAGTAGGAGAGGTGGAGAGAAGATAGATCAGTGCCTCAGTGTCTGCTACCTGGTTTTACATGTGTCTCCTGTTGCTTCTTTGGAGAGTGACCACTGTCCGAGATGGTCTGGTACTGTCTACATGTGTTCCTCTGAAATAACAATAAATTTCAGTAACGGACATAACACAAGAGATCTCTATGTGTGACACAGTGTGGTGCTGTCTGTTGGGATGCACTGTGATGTGGTGAAGCAGGGCTCTCTCGAACTACCTAGAGCAGTGGATGGGGGCAAAGTAGCTCTCTGCTGCTCTCTTTTGTGTCAGTCCTGTTCTTGGCTGTGATTTTTAATGCAAAAGTAAAGCTATAGCAAGGATGACTGAAGATGTAAGTGAGGCAAGGTCTCACAAAAACAACTGTTCCCTCTGCCTACAGACATGTTTTTCTTCTTAGAATAAAGATGATTGCTCTCAAGTGGATCTGGGATTGAATGGGGAATCAGTGAGACAGTTACAGCCAGGGCAGAGGTACAGATGGTTGTGAATATAAAAAGTGCATTTCTAGTCTGACCAGGAACATTGTCATGAACTTCACCAGGGTAAAATGCTAGGTTAGAATTTTTACAGGCTTTGAAATCTTATTGCAAATATCTAAGTGCTGAAGTACCTCCACTGCTATTCATAGAATGAAAACACCAGTGCGGGGCAGCTGGAGGAAGTTGGCCATGGAAAACCAGATATGATCTTTCATCTCAGTATTTTCTCTTACTAAATTTACCCCATGCAATTTGTGTGACTGCGTATGACCACTACTCAGAAATTAAACCATGAAGGCTTGACTGATACTCCTTTAAGTTGCACCAGAGAGGAGTCATTTACCTGAAATCAGCATTCTTCCAAAAGAGAAGCAGTTTGGGCACAGTTAGAATGAGACATGGGGGTTTTCAAGTGATAAATAGTGGGACATTAAAGGGAGATCTTTAAAATAACAGCCTGGGTAATTACAGAATTGCCACAGCTTTCCTATATAATGAGGCTTTCATTTGTACTTATTATGAAAGTAAGCATTAAATTACCTCTCCATGAGGATAAACGCAGTTACACTAGTTGCCAGAGGAACAATATTACTGAAAGAGTCAAGGTTTTCATTTAAAAGACTAATGACATTATTGCAGCTGCTTTGGAAATGAGCTTGGCTGAAGGAGAAAGTACGAAGCTGAGGTGTGTGAGAAACACAAATAAAATCAAGCAGCAATTTTACACTGTGAGAGGAATTTGGCAGTAAAAGCGTAATTTGTGTTCTTGCTCTCAGGGACCTGAAAGACCCCAAGTTCAGAAGCAGCATAGTCACTCTCCACCCATGACTGGTCTTGAATTTCCAGACCAGGGAACAAGTGTTGATTCTGTGAGACAAATTCCTCAAGAAACTACAGGGCTTGCTCCAAAACCACTTTAGCTCATGGTCACACTGTCAGCGTAAGGCTAGGCACAAACTCCTTTGGTAAATACAGTTATGGTTGGGATGTGCATCTTGTAATGTTGACTTCAGCAGCTCCAGGACAGGAGGTCTGGGGGGTTCTTGGAGTTCTGTGGATATTGAGTCCTGTTGCTGTAAGGATTAGAGCATCATCAGTTGGCTTAATTATATTACTTCTGAAGAGATGACCAACATTTCGTGTGATCAGCCCCTTGGGAAGATCTGGTTTCCTCATCCAGACGTTGTCAGCTGGATTCTGTGAGTAGTCCTTGACCACAGGGGCAATGGTGGCAACTTTATGCCCTTCCTATGCTGAGTGGAGATTGAAACATCTATTTTCCTCTGTTCAAAGGAGTGTTAGAGGGACAATGCAGGCCTTGTGACCTATGCCTCGGGTACCACTGCATTAAGAGAAGGCTTCTGGTGGCAAGCAGATCACACAGTCCCCTAGCCCCTTGCAGGTACATGGAAGTTGGCTGCTTGTCTTTGTTTTGATGAATTTACACTTGCCTAGTTTAAGATGAAGGAAGATGAATTGGAAAGGGAAAATCAAACTGCATAGAAACAAGGCATTCGCATCACCCAAAATCTAGATGCTCTAGAAATCCAACAAGAAAACCAAAACAAAAAAGCAACTATGATACCAAAGCCACTTCTCTGAATTTAACAGCACATCTAATACACATTATCCCCCAACCCCGCATTTTCCAACACCCCAAGAAATTTTCTTTATGCCTTGTTTTCAAGAAGAGTGGCACAGCACATTGGTGTCAGACCTGGGAAGTGTCATTTTTTGGAACTAAATTACATTTTTTAGAACTAACTACATGCAATGCTAAAGTTGGTTCGTTTCTTGAGCTTTCATCTGCAGAAATGCTTGGCTTCAGGCTATTCACTTGTCTCAATCTTTCACAAGTGACTTTATTTTTCTCTGGAATAAAAATAGTTGCTGGATGTTGGTCTGTAGCCTTAATTTTTCTTAACACTGTTGTACAAGTGCTAAAATCTCTACCCTTCTGCCTGCCGCATTTCACTGCTGATGGTTATATTTATAAATACACATCTATGTAGATATTTATGTATATAGAGAGATATATGTAAAATCAGTGGAAGACTATGGGACAGAAAGGACTAGACAAATGTAATTTTAAGACACAGAGACCCTAGCAAATCTTACATTATACTGCAAGGTATGCTGTATCAGACACCTAGGCCATCTACCTCTGTGAACGAATTCTGTGTGAATGTCCTAAGTCCGTAATCTGGGACAGTCCGTCACTGCTCTGGATTTTGTAGACTTCACATTTTTAACCCAGAAACTGTGTAGGCAAGTCTTTTCACCACCATTAAGGAACTAGTGTGACAAATGCTAGAAGTCAGTGCAGTTATTTATATTTGCTGATCTAGTCTACAAGGCTGCTGGAGTGAAAAATGTAAACCCCCTTTAGCAGTGGGACTGCTGTAACCAGAAATTGCTCCTGCAGCACCTAGCACGTTCCTGCACTATCTATTTGGTGATTTATGTCTGCTTAAAAATAATCTTGCCACGAGGTGACCCAATCGGCGCCTATTGGCCCCCTCTGGTGGACAATCCTGACAATAATGAAAAGGGGGAAAAAAAACCCCAAAAAACCAAAAAAACCCCACCAAAACAAAACCCCAAACCCCCAAAAAACCCAACACTGAAAATTGTCCCTGAAAGCAGATTTCCCACTTGTCGAACACCACAGGAAAACCACTGAGGCATTTTAAAAGAAAACTGCGCTGTTCCAACTCTTGCCATGGGTATTCTGTACAGTGACATTCACCTGCCGTCTAGAGGTGTCACTTTAATAGGTTTTGTCAGTACCGGAAAAACTGAATTTCACACGGGGCTCTGTTTCCTGTGATGCTCATTATCAGATCAGCTGTGGAGATGGCACTCCGCTTTCTGGAGTTTTCACGTCTCATTTCTACCTTTGCCCCTCGGCATCTCAGGGCCACCTACCTGGTGGTGCCATGGCCTTCCTTCCCTTCAGCCAGAGACAGGTAACGATGGTTTGAGGCTGAGCAGAAACACGGGAGAACCTTGAGGCTTTTCTTCAAATGGCAAAACTTCCTTCAAGGACAGCAGGCTGAAGAGCTTGTCCCTGCAGAGCTGCTGTGCGGACATGCTCTTGGAAGAGCTCTGGACCTAGTTAAGCCGACCCCAGGACAATTTCTGGGGGACCGTGGTTTGGAGGTGTGTTCTCTTGGGCTTACTAGAGGCAGATAACACACTTCAGAGACCTCTGGTTAAATGAATAGTCAAGTCTGACACATTAGAATGACCCGCTAGCAGCACCAGTCTGTCTTAGCTTGGGAAAATTTCTTGTAAAATGATTAAGGGAACGAAGAAAAAAATGAATTTCACTGGCACCTCATTATCATTTTCTCTAATGAAGCAAACCCAAATTATTCTGCTTGCTGAGTAGAGACTGAGATCCTTCAGCAGCAGCACCCAGATCACTCCAGACAGGGTGAAATTCATTGTCATGAATACTTCCTGAGCTGGCACTGTAGAATTTGATCTATTTGGGCTCCTACTGTGTTGCTCTTTGCATTCCAAATTACAGCATTACGTGCAATATTTTTGCTGGTAGAAAAGAAAGAAGTAATGCCAGTAATATTTCAAAGCAAGCTCTGAAGTTTTATTTGAATATCTACTCAATTGTCACTAAAATAGATTGCATTAGTATCTGCTGTTTTCACCCACTGGGAGACTTCCCAGGTGAGAACACAATACATTAGTACATTTTAATTTTGTTTCCGTTGCTCTAACTGCAAAGGAAGCTGCTGGCCATCAGCCTTGTCCTGCATGCCATCTCCAATGGATGAAAATGTCTCAATCACTTTACAAAACACTTCTCTACAGGCAGCAGTGGATCCGCTGCCTGATTTTATTTAGCATAATCTAGCTGGGGACAGAGCATCCCCTTTGTCTTATGCAAAAATGCCTTCAACTCTCTGCAGAGGGCGGAAACACTCATACGTTGCATTGAAAAGTAATGCTTCCCTGCGCCCTGAGTGCATGTGAGAGGGACAGCCCAGGGCAAGGGTTCAAGATGGGAGCAGAGAGGCTCTGGCAGATGGTCCTTGGGAGGGTTTTCATCTGAGACTGTTCTCAGTCCCACATTTTATAACATGGGTGCATAGGATCCATGAGAGTTTGCAAGGGAGGATGTTGTGTAGGGGACCAAAAAGCTTGGAAATGCCTGGTTTTTCAAACTACAGCTCTACGTTCTTCTTCTAACCCAGCAGCCTTCCTGTACAGCTTAGGAAGATCATCCAGAGAAATACTCTCTCAACAGAGAACTTCTCCCCTCTTTTACATAGGTGTGGGGAGAGAAAATGAACAAATCATATATTACAGATATCCAAATTATGAAGCACCTGTGCCATCTGTGTGCAGGACACAGCATTTTGGCATTAGACCAAAGCGTGACATTGCTTTGCTGGGAGCAGATGCAGTTCTGCACTTTAGCCACGGTTGAAAACATGGTCATGTTAGGTCAAAGTCTAATTAAAAGTATTCTTAAACATTTAAGGTTGGAACATTAAGTACCACAAAGAGATACAACATAACTTCTCTCACTGTCCAACAATCTTCCTTCTCCCCACAGCACACGTTATCCTATTTACACACAGAAATAAAGTGTTTATGTTTTAAGACCGCTGTGGATGAAGTTGTCTCCCACCACATGTGTGGTGTGCCTCATTTCTTGTAGGAAATATTAGATGTTCTGCTAAAGCTGGTACCAGCTTCCCAACTTTCTTCTTCTGGGACGTCCTGGTTGGTCACTGGAGCAGGCTCCCCAGGGAAGCGGTCACAGCACCAAGCCTGTCAGAGTTCAAGGAGCATCTGGACGATGCTTTTAGTCATATAGTTGAGTTTTAGGTAGTCCTGTAAGGAGCAGGGAATTGGACTCGGTGAACCTTATGGGACCCTTCCAATTCCAGATATTCTATGATTCTATGCTATATTGGGTCTGGCCTGGCTAGCCTGCACAATTAGCCCAGGTAATTGGCATCCAGCTAAGAGGAGCTGGTTTAGGCTAGCCTGAGCAAAACCCACTCCCTGATACTGAAATCACTGCGGAACTGCCCAGTGTGTGTAAGTGAAGGGACATGACACAGAGTTTCAAGCACTGAGGCACTCTCAGTATCTTTCCTCAGCTGTTGGGAGAATTTCTTTGCTCCTTGAGGGCATTGCTGGATGTTTATGAGCTGTCAGTGACTTTACTTGTGTGGAAGTAATCTACAAGCAAGCACAGGCTTCAGGGCTGTGTGTTTGGATGGCAGAGAAGTGTGATAAAACAGAAGCAAGATGAAGCCTACCATATTTCACACTCGGAGTTTGTTTCCTGAGAAGTTCTCAGGCCATGCTGATTGAGGACCATTTCTTGTGCCATTTCGACCCTTGGGCTTACATCCGAGCAAGAAGTAGGTGGAGAGGTGAAGCAGGACAACAGTCACTCTCAGACCTGTGTTGGGGCTCTACAGCTTTTATTTTCATCCAGCTACTGGCCTCCTCAGGTCAGACATTGGCTCTCAAGGATGTCCAGTCCCACTCTGTCCTACTCTCTCCAAGCTTTGCAAGCCACCGAGTGAGGTTTTCAGGGCTTATGCTTCCAAAACAGCCCCCCCCCCAAAACACACACATTTCTTACCACACTGAGAGGATTCCTGGCTGTGTCAGAAATGTAGATTTTTCTATGTTAGAAAAAACAGGCTGTGATGAAGGATGACTGAGGATGGTACCTGGATGAGTGCAGAGAGCTGTTTGCTCCACAGCAATCTCTCACTGACCTCTGAGGCTCTATAGGAGCCATACACTCTGTAGCGCCTGGCACTGGCTCCCTGCGCAACAGGCTCTGTATTACCTTCCCAGCATGCAATAGAAACTTTTAAGATACACTTTTAAAGCAGGGTTGTACTTGAACATGTATGCGCCCTGCTCCCAGAATAACCAATCCTTCTCTTGCTTCTCTTTCAGGCAGCTGATCCTGCCATGGAGGGCATTGCAAAACCTATCACGACAGGTAAGACACCTAAATAATACATGTGATTTGTCTCATCTGTAATGCAAATATTGCCCAGGATCACAAATAAGCCAATCGTGCACATCTTAACATTTCCCATAAAGTCTCCTCTTGGTGAAAAGCCAAGGTAGTGGGAAAACAGAAAAAAAAAAAAAAAAAAAAGAAGAAGAAGAAAAAAGCTTTCAAATTACTCGGTACCTCCGGAAACCAGCGCAAGGCTAAGGAAATAACAAGTATGTCTGAATGTGCCCGGAGGTGTCTTTGCAAGAGAGCCGTTTTGCCAGAGGATGTGAACATCAGTCTGACTATTAGGTCTTATTTTAAGGACTGACTCTTGCACATGTGGGTGTAACATCCCCATCTTCACAAGGCATGGGTGCAAATGTGTTGGTACATATTTCAAAACAACTGAAACTTCTCCTGTACTCCTCTGGCCTGGAGCAGTCATGTGTTTCCTACTGATTTGTGGGGAAAAGGGAGGAGGGAACGGGTAGGTCTAAAAGGCACAAGTGGAGACCAGCAGCAAGAGGCACACGGCAAGGAATTAAAACAGGCAGAGTATGAGCACAGGGAAGCCAAAATAGGAAAAAACTGTCCAGCTAGACTAGCAGAGGCAGTGTACCAAGATTCTGCTTTTCCTTAGTGTAAATCAGGAGGAGCACTGTTTATTTCATTGACACTGCCTCCCTGGTTATACAGCCTTTAGCACCAAGTATTTTGACTTCTTGCAAATACAAGTTCATACTCAGTTGCAGAGGATGGAAGATACCATTGCCCGTCACTCTACAGATGGGGAAAAATGAAGCACAGTGTTCATCTAGAAGCTATGGCAGAATGGAAAATAGAAGTAATTGAAGTTCAAGGTCCAGAGAGTCCTAATGTAACCATCTTTCCTGCAGCCGCATTTTTGCACACAGGTGACGTAATGCAGTATTTGGGCAATGCATCTATCTAGGTATCTCTATCTTAGATAAGTTTTGAATCCAGGACTCTTCCATATTAGGCTTGTTTCATAGCCCACAGGTCTCAAAGTAGTTCCTGCATCCTGAGAACTTCATGTCTTGCCTGATAATCATTTTTTATGTTTTAAAATTCCTGTAACCTGCAGGGATTTTCTTTTCCCTTTAGGATGTCCCTAGGACATCTTAAGCACATGTTTCTTTCTCTCTATCAACCTAAGTATCTCCTTAAGTATTTTTAAGTCTTTCTTAAGTCTTCCAGTGCTTTATTTTGTACCTGAAGTTCCTCAGAAATAAAGCAGGGTCTGAACATACAAGGCAGATTTGAATAAGGGCATTTGGACAGTCACATCACAGCCCCACTCCAGTGCATCCCAAAAGGTGCCCAAAAAGGAGCTTTGCAAACCCAGTGGGCTGGAAAGCATCAGCCTTGCTGGCAACAGTCCCCAGTGACAATATAGAGTCCCCAGCAGCTGCAAGGCGGTAGGGCCCCAGAGCAGAACCTCTGCGCTTGTAAACCACCATAACCTCAGAGAAATCGTCAGAACTGTGCTGGTTTTCATGGCTGAGTTTTACCACCAGTTAGGAAGAGGTAGTGAATGCTGTCAGTGTGGAGTCTAGTGACTGACAGAGGAGAAACCACAGAGACTGTATCTGTAGGTCAGCATTTTTCAAAGCAAAGCATGAGCGATACTGGCATTCCCTGTGCAGGGAGGAGAAGTGTCACTAATCCACAAGTGCATTGCAATATGTATATATGTATTTATTTATTTCATCTCAGGCAACCTGTGCCAATTGCTTTTTCTCCTCATCACTAACTGGCAGGTGCCAGGCAGGGGGAAAGCGCTGTCTCCAGGAATGTACAAGATGCCGTTTCATTAGCCAGAAACCTTTCTGTCTTCGGGTCAATATCAATTACAGGCACTCTCTTGCTCTGAATTCTGCTGCTAAATCTGAGATGACGCCATTAGTGAAAGACAAAGGAGGGAATGATAGAGAAACCCGGCAAGGCAGGAGGACTTGTTGAAAGCTGTTTGCAATGGATGTAAGCGCTCTGAGTCTCAGCCTACCCCTCATTGCCTGTCAGTCTCTATTGTATGTCTCTGGCAGAGTAATAGAGCATTAAAGTGTGAGCGAATTACAATGGCCTTTTATTTTTCTCTTAAAATGCATAAAGCAAGGCTAATTGATTAATATATCCCAGTGGGTAATTTACTGAGGCCCCCTGGGCAGGGAGCTCTCTCATATGCTGCCAGGCATCGCTTGCTGACTTCTAAGCAGGGAGTCGTGGCGACCGCTGCAAGGTCCCATCCAGCAGCTGCAGGGCAGCAAGAAACCGAAGTGTAGGAAACATCGCCAGATGGGGACTGTGGTGAGGCTGAAGTTGCTGTGGATTTAGATTTGGATCCGTGTCTGCCTCTCAGGCAGCCCAGAAGTTGATAGTGTAATTTGGATGTATTTTTGTACCCACCTTGGTCAAGCCAGGGTTTGAAGCTCTGCATTTTAAAAATGGGCAGGCAAGCAAAAAATTAGCATTGCCAAGTTGCCAGCCGGGTGCTCAGCCTTGCTCCAGCCCTCTATCTGTACCTACTTGTGCAAAACATCTTGAAGATGCTAGTGGGGGATGCAGGGCTGTGCTAGTGCGAACAGCTGGGGCTCGCTCAGGCAGAGACTGTATTGTAAAGCAAATGGACAGTGCTCTGGACACGGCGGCATCTCAGAATTAATTTTGTAATGTTAAAGCAAGAAAAACACGCTGATTTCATTTAGATTTCCAATGAGATTATGTTCTATCATTAGCTAAACACCAGTGGGCACTAAAGCAGATTTATAGAAGGTTTGTGTCCCTGACTCAGCTATCAGTCCCTAATGGATGGGTTTGCAGAAATCCATAAGCAGTACCTGAGAGCGATGCAATGTCAGCTAATTAAATGTTTGTCTGAAAAACGATATCAATCTCCTCAAATTCTCTGTGCCATTGTCAGTGGAGTACCTGAGCAACAGGGGGAAAGAATTAAATTCATCATCAACTAAATGTTTGTGAAATAGTTTTTCTGTGGAAATATTTCTCTGTGGAAGCTCATCCACATTTCACAAATATCGAATCATATATATTAATATGGGCCAGAGAGGTATTATTATTAAGTTCATTTTTTAGAGGAAAACTAAGTCACAGAGAAATTTATGACCTGCCAACGTCTGGAGAGGTTCAGCCCTCATCATCTCCTTGCTGTCCTCTCCGAGCCTTGTTTCCCCGTAAATGTTGTAATACTGGACTGACGGTTTTTCTTGTTATGTTGAACTGCAAAGACACAATACTAAAATCTCTTCTTATTTATAAAAGGAAAAGCTGCAGATACATATGCACGCTCACTATTTATATATATTTTTGTCTGGCAGTAAGATCCATTAGCAGTTGATGGACAGACCAGGGGAGGAAATCTAGCACCCCATTCACAGTTTCAATGGGAAATAGGTTCCCAAATAAAACCTGGCTCTGACAAATTAATATAGTACAGGTGATGTACATATCCTTGCTAACCTAGAGTAAATCAGGCTGAAGCCAGTGAAACAAACAAGCCTTTCCAGATTTGGGGCAATATCTCTAAGTGCAATTTGGCGTTGTGCAACTAAATCTGGTCTCTTCCAGCCTGGAATTGTCCCAGTGCAACACTAATGAAATTGCTTATGAAATTGCTAATGAAAATTTGTTAGTCACAAATCCCATGACGGTGGGTTCTTCAGAAATAGGTATTTCGTATTTAGATTTTTGCCTTCTCAGCTTCAGTACATGTATGTGTCTGTGTGCATATATGTGAAACTGTCTAAGGTTCTGTCCGCTCTTGGGAGGTCAGGGCAGATAAGCTGTGTTTCTCAGATCGAAAAATTTTGACAAGCCTAGGCTTGCAAATGCTAGAAAGAGTGCACAGGCATCATCCTAGGCAAGCATCCGGAGGAAACTGCAGCTAGACAGATTCCAGTTAGTCATAACGGGGGCTGGTTGCTTATTTATTTAATAATGAGATGATCGGTATTGCTACAAAATGCTGAATGTTAGGTCTTCCATCTCTCCAATACTTAAAATGTAAGTTACAGATGAATATATGTATATATGGAGAGATGAACAGTTCATGGAATTATGTGACCTATGCTATACTGATGAGCAGGCTAGAGACTTGAATAGTTTTGGCCTTAAACTCTCCAAGTTTTGCAGTAGTCAGGCGTGCAGTGATGAGTTTGTAAGAGGTTCTTCCTAAACTTGGGAGTCAAAAAAGGGATACTTCTAAAGTTTACGTTTTTAGAAGGAGGTGAAATTGGCAGCTGAGTCCAGTCCCCTTTCAATGCACAGGAGCAGAGTGACAGTCCTTGGGCTCTTGAGGACCAAAGGCACTCGGTGCACGTGTGACAGGCAGAGCCACGAGCAGAGCCCAGCTCCGCCACTGAGCCCAGGAGAGGTCGTCGCCCAGCTGGCACTTGTCACAGCGTCACTCCGTGGGGACAGTCCGTCAGCGCCAGCTGGCAGCTGTTTGCGGGACACTTAACTGGAAGGAGAGAGTTAAAGATAGCTGCGGGGACTTCAGATGGCGGCTTCTGAGGAATAAAATTAGGCAAGTTCTGCTAACTCTAGCATGCTGAGAGAGATGTATGAAATCACCTTGCCTAATTTTATAAGCACTTAAATTGGTGGGGGGTACAGAGGAACTGAAAGCTGTTTGTTGCCTGCCCGTACTTCTTTACGTTGTAAAGTAAGCTCAGGTTTTTGACCTGCTCTTGTGCCTGTCCACCCTCAGCCTCCAGCTAGCTGCAATGCCATACGCACTGGAGAGGAATCTTACTCTAAGAGGTGACCAGTACTAGGACAAGCTTCAGAGACCCCATTTGAGGGGCATTTTGTGTCTGGGTAGCAATACTTTGCATTCAGCCCTTGGTTTCACTGCCCTTTGTCCATGATCCCATTAAACCCATCTCAGAGGTGGGGAAACTGAGGCAGCCAGCAGTGAGGAGAGCTCCCGGGGCAGAGTCACACCTCCTTGGACCTGGCTGGCAGCAGCCCATATGTCCACGTGTCCCGCAGCCCTTGAGTTCCTCCTGGCTGGAGAGGGTCCTCCTGTGTTTTGATGAGATTCTTTCTGTTTTGCACCACAGGTGGAAATCATGGGAGTCCCATGTCACAGTCCTGTGGTGCTTCCCCTTTGGCTCGGTAGGGAAAAGCTGCATTAAGCTCATGGAAAGCTCTGGCCCTTTTCCTCAGGCCTGCACTCTCTAGATGCTCACCCTATGGTAAAAAGGGTCAGGAAAACAAAAGTGAATTATCTCCTGATAGCTTCTTTAGGACAAAATAGCCTAAATGGCCTCCTGCTAGGGCTCCTTCCTTATCAGCAGACTTCCTTAAAGTAGCCTGATCTACAGCATCCGTGCATCAGAGCAGATGATGAAACCAGTGTGGTCTCCTTGGTACTTAGTCCCAAATGTGGCTTTGCTTTTCCTCCTTCTCACAGTATTTTTAAACTCATATAATCCTATTGACTTCAGTGGGTTTACTTCTGATTTACACTGTTACTAGTGCAAAGCCAATTAGGCGACGTGATTGAACATATCCATCGATCAGTCCTGAAACTCTAGTAATTTCAGTCTATCCTGGCTTGTGCTGAAATGTTTCAGATAAAAGAATTAACTTGAGAAATAAAACTAGAAAAGAGTTATAAGCTGCCTCAGCAGACTGAGAACCGGAAATGTCTCTATAAAACAATTTTTTTTCCATAACTTGCCTTCTCAGAAACACAGCTGATGTCACCAAATAAATGGTGTAAACACACACACGCAAAACTTGCTGACATCAATAAAAGTACAGCTTTGGAAATGCAAAGTACAGCTAGGTCAGTGAGAGGTAAATGCTGAGAGATGCCATGAATATCGTGAGACAGCTCGTGGCTGATCGGGCTCCTGGCAGCACCAGGCTGTTAGTGTGCAGGTACAGCATTTTGCTTGCTTAGCAGATGTTGCAGGGCTGCAGCTTCCAAAGTCGGCTTGAGGAGCAGGGGATTTTCTGCTTTATAAGGTAAACCCCCCAAATGCCACTGAGTTTCTGTAAAAATACTCTCGCTTTCTGCAGGACACTTGTAATGCGAGTGGGCTCAGGGTGATGACTGCATCAGCCAGAGACTGTTGCTACCACTGTTAACAGCTTTAGTTTGAAGTAAGGGCCAGAAGGGTTTTCTCCTATCCTATGCCGTATCTCCACATCTCTGTAGTGTCTGTTCACTCACTAAAACACTATATTGACATGACTAACACCAGGAAAGCAGGCTTTGGTTTTTCTTTGGGGATTTCCAGTGCGGCCAAGGGACTTTGATACATGACTGACTTACTTACTCATTCTTGGAGTGCAGTAAGCACCTGCTTCCCTCAAAACTGTTTAAACTACTGAAATCAGAGAAAGATTGTGATTCTTTCAAGATAGGCACAGCCTCCTTCTCCAACAGTGAGTGCAAAGGGTGCAATATTACAAACCGCCAACCAGGAGGACTTGTGTGGGGGACCAGCTTCTCCCTGAGTTATCCGTCCTTCTGACCAAGTACCTCCTAGAAATCAGGCCATGCAGATACTGCCAGGGTCTGGAGATTTGACTCTCTTTTTTGCACCCTTAGTTTCAGGAACCCTATGAAACTTAAGGTCCTTGTCTCACTCTGCATTTAGTAGACTCCTTCTTGTTCATGTAAGGAACAAGAAATATGTCATCTGATGTCATGGAGTAGCATCAAGTAGAAATTTAGTTTTGTAGAAATTAGTAGAAATTAGTTTTGTGTATTAACCAGTCCTTCTGAGACCCTTGCAGGATGGGTGACTCTTACACCAATTTTATAAACCAAGTCACAGGAAAATTTAGGCGATTTGTGTACCCTGGGAGAGGGGAGTATAATTTGGTAAGGCTTTACTGAAACTCCTTCATACTTTTTCCCTGGTATTCAGCTGTAGAATAAAACACAGGAAATTCCTAGTCTCCCACCTGAGCTCCTGTGCACATCCCTTCCACAGCTGCAGCAGGGCCAGATGTAAAGAAGGTGAGCCAATGTACTGAGAAACCACCATTCACCCGTCTGGTTGCAGCCACTGGGATAGACACTATTTTCCCAAATCTGTATCTTGCCTGTGTATCCATGTGCCAGAGGGCTGCACGGGGCAGTACAAACTCTGCTCTATACAATCATAAAATATAGGAGGAATAATCAGTGTCATTCACTGAATGCCCAGGAAGGTGAGAGGAGAAAAAGCTTACGCAGAGCAGATGGGAAGCTGAAATGTGGCTGGGAAGGAGGTGAAATTCAAGGGGAAGCGGTGGGGTGCACGGTCCGGGATGCAGGAGCTGGGGCACGGGCATGCAGGAGCTGGGACGCCGGGATGCGGTGCCAGGATGCAGGGTCTGGGATGCCGGGGTGCAGGGTCCGGGCTGCAGGAGCTGTGACGCCGGGCTGCCGGAGCCGTGACGCTGGGCTGCAGGGTCTGGGATGCCGGGCTGCAGGGTCTGGGATGCCAGGATGCAGGGTCTGGGATGCCGGGGTGCAGGAGCGGGGCTGCAGGAGCTGGGACGCCGGCACGCCGAGGCTGGGAGAGCGGGATGCGGCGGCGGGAGGCCGGAGCCGGGAGGCCGGAGGCGGGAGGCCGGGAGGCCGGAGGCGGGAGGCCGGAGGCGGAAGGCCGGGAGGCCGGAGGCGGGAGGCCG
>JAVJGG010000053.1:10596780-10622570 GCA_035590195.1 Aviceda cuculoides | reverse complement strand
CCCGGCCCCGCCGGCGCCTCCCGGAGAGCGGGCCGGCAGAAGGCGGTGGCGGCTCCGCGGGCGGGCGGCTGTCGGGCCCGGGCGGCCGACGAGCTCCGCCGGAGTCCTGGCGACGCTGGCGTTCGGGGCGTGCGAGAACAGAGCGGCATTTCGGAAGCCCCCGCAGAGCCGTCCTCGGGAGCTGTGTTCCGGTGAAATGTTCGAAAGCTTCTTTCTGTAACTGCCCCATACAAATAATTGCTTAAATTAAGCTTACCCGCATGTAAGTTCTATTTGTAAGAGGGAGAGTAAGAAATACGATTTTTTGGACCGATAACTGCCATCTACCAGAGCTTTAGACTGTTAGAAATTTACCTGTCGAGTTACACTGCTATGAGTTCCCTGTGCAGATCAGATATTGTCAGCCAAGGCGTAAGAACCAGCTCTCCTATGTGCGGCTTTAGCTGCTGCTGCTTGTTGCTTTGGAGCTGCCGCTGTGCGCAGGTATAGCAAATAAGTGAGGTGCCGAATGCTGACAGCATTTTACAGTGTGAAAAAATCAGGACCGGTCACTTAATCTGTTGTTTCCTTCAGGGAACATCTCCGAAGACTATTTAAGAATCCTACAGAATGTCCCGACCAAGAGAGCCGCTGCGTACATGAGAGGTCAGTGGGGAGCTCAGTGGAGGGCAAGAGTTGGCAAAAAGAGATTGCAGATCTGGGTGAAGAGCAGGCTGTTCACGTTATTCAAACTAGTCTTAGTGGCAAATAGTTTTTGGACCAAATGGGCATTTTACAGGAAAAAAATCCTTAGCTTTCCTGAAATGTGGGTGTGTTTGGTAAACCCTCTATCTGATCACATATAAACTTTTTTTTTAACTCAATAAGGAAAAATAAATAAAAAGATACCTTCTGCACACAAACATATGAATATACATCTCCATTATTTCCCTCCAAATATTGCAGAAGGACATTTTCACTGCATCTCCCTGTCTTGGGTTTCCCAAGGGCAGTGTAAGTCCTTGGAACTTTTTAACACCCCACTTCCACGCGGGAACTCCCAGCCACCTGGCCAGGGCCTTTTCTTGGAGCTTCCTGCAGGAAAACCACAGAACAGGTATCTCCATTTACCAGGAAATACATTGCTGCAAGTCACATAGAGCTGAATTCAGGTCACTAGAGCTCAGCGGCTCATTTTGAAATTTGTTTGCTTTCCTTTCTAGTGTCCAATCCAGTAAACAGTTCAAAACTGAGCTTGGTCGAGAAGGGTATTTGTGAAGACATCCAGTGCAAGAGCGAAGAGCTGGTGATAAGGAAAGAAGGCCTCTACTTGATCTATTGCCACTTAAATTTTCATTTTCCCAACTGTTCAAACAGCCCTACTGACCTCAAGATAGAGCTCCTTGTAAATGACAAAGTCGACAGGCAAACGTTATCCACATGGTGCGCAGCAGAAACATGCCAAGAAAAGACTTTTAAGACCTTGTTCCAGCTTCATTTGACTTACCTGAATGTGAAGGACCGAATATCAGTAACACTTAATCATCCCAAATTCTTGAATGAAATCTCTCTTCCCAATGAAAACGTTCTTGGGGTCTTGAGGTACAGCGATGAAATGTGAGCAGCCCTCTGACTTCCCGCTGCTGCCCAGACTTAACTTTCTCTGAACAACAGTAGCCTGCTTTTACTAGGCAATATCTTATTTTAAATTTCCTATCTTACCTCATCACTAGGGTAAACAAGGAACTTTGTGAGTGTCCCAGAATGAAACCTAAAACACTGCAAGGCCCACACCTGACAGATTCCTCTGGTTTGGCTCAGGGTAGGATTGTTGTTGGATTATCCAGAATGTAACCCACAAATCTGCCAATGGTTCCTCAAAACAATACTATGTAAGCACAGATTAAAAAGTAACCAGATTATGGGAAGAATAAGCAATATCGAGACTTTTTGGCTAATGGACTGCTGGCAAGGTACCTGTGCTCAGGAGATGGGGTAATCCTTTTAACTGAATTTTATGGGTAGTATTTTGATGTGGTCTTTCCAAAACATTGACAGTCAAAGCTTGTAATCAAGGCTTTCTTTACAACTGGAGCACGCAACCACAACTCTGGAGTAAGTTTATGGATAGATCACACGAAAGCAAAGATGATGAAATTATTGACTCTCAGGCTGGTAGCTAAATCTCTGGGACAGGACATAGGAGATATGGGTCTTACAAGATATTTCTGTGCTGCATTCTGCTATGGACTTTGTGCAATTTACTTCCAAGTGTCTTCCTTTTCACTATTTATCCATCTTTTCTATTTAAATATAAAGCTTTTGGGGGCAGAGACTTTGTGTATGCACAGTGCTCAGCCTCTGTTCTCACCTGGGGTTTCTAGACCTTTTCATAACAAATACTAAAATAGTAATCTAGTTGCAAATCTAGCCACATAGCAAAGTTCATTATGATACATTTTCCTGGATTCCTGTCCTGCCTGTTTGACAGTACCCTGCATGACACCAGACCACCCTGGTGTGTAAATTCTATGAATTGCAGTAACACAGGCATTTATTTGAAATTTTATTCTTACAGTGTGGGGAGGGAAGGGATCAAAAAGTTACAAAAACTGGTACCAGTTCACTCTTTCCTCTTTTCCCTTTATCCCTGAGATCCTACTAAGGTCTACTTTCACTGGTATTTGAGTTTTTCCCCTTGCGTACATATACCTTCTTTCCTTTACATGACTAGATCTTAGTGAACTGTTCACATCAAAACATTTAGTCATAGATTTAGTTTCTGCCTTCAGAAACCCAGTGTTTTATTATTCAAGCTTACTTTATGTTGTCAGCTGATGTAGCTTAGTTTGTGTGAACACACTCAAAATACTCCTAATAGTAGTAATTTATTACTTGCGTTATGTCACCAGAAACTCATGGTATGTATTGGCGAGGTTTCGTCCTATTGACCAGGTGACTTCAAAATACACAAGAAACTTTCAAAAGGTGATAAGCAATTGATATGAGTCATTGCTAGAGATACCTGCTTTCTGTCTTGATAAACACTGACGAAAACAAAAATTCCTTTTGCTATTAATGGTTGGGAAAAAGAAAAGAAAAAAAAAAAAGAAGAAGAAAACTAAATCCATGTTTTCTTTCTTTCTTTTCCCCTTAAAGAAAAGAAATGTATTTTTGTAAGAGTCAGCTTATCCTGCCTATGACTTTGTAACCTCCACTGGGATCTCTTCACCCCTCTGGACCCTATAAATCTCTCATGTCTCTGAACAGGGTTTTAACTTCTATCTGTCTCCACCTCAAGACACACAACTAATGCCCAGAGAAGTTTAAGCAAGCCTGGCAGACAGAAATCATAGCTCCTGAATATAGAAAAGGCAACTAATGAATGGAAATATGCATTTACTCACACATACCACCCCCCCTGCACCTTTTCCTGAAGGCTTTGAGTTGAAAGAGAAAGACCATTATTTCAAAAAATAAAGCAGCTCTCTGCATAGGATGATTTTATTCTATCATTTTGCCAGATGGAGAAAATCCTGACAAAGCAGTGCTAAGCTTCTCAGCCCCAGGCTTTTTAATACCACAGGATAAAGCAATCTGGCCTCCACTCTCTTGCCTCTGAGAAATAAGAATAAATTATAGCCCTAAAAAGAGCCCATTCATAGCGTGCAATTTTGCCATCAGTTATAAAAAAGTTAAATAGCTTTCACTGAAACAAGGCCCTGAGCCAAGCAGCAGCCTCCACGCTTTCTGGCAGACTCGAAGTCCCTTCACTGTTTTATCTTTTTTCCTTCTTTTATTTCCTAGTTTTTTGAAGCAGGTCATTTTTGACAACAATCCCGTACTAAAGAAAAAAAGTCCAGGCTGATCCTTTGCACAATGCTGATTCTTATCAACAGCAACAGACTTCGGGGAACAACCCGTTCCCACAGTCTCAGCGTCTCTGTTTGCAGCAGACGAGCTTTTCTGCAGGAGGCTCCTCGCTCTTCTGAGGAGCACCTGGGACCTACAGACCCTGCTCTGGTTCCCCACCACAGGGCTCAGTCCATGAGAAAGGAGAGGGACTACTGAAAGCACTGAAGTCACAGAGAAATTTTGAAAATTCCTCCCTTTGCTCTCAGATGTGGCAAACATGTGGCTTTCTGTGCATATGCTCTGCTGCTAACTCGACCAGAAACAGGAAACATCAGCAATCTCACAAGCGAGTCTGCTCTGTTGAGGTTTCTTGGCCCTTCTCAGACACCCCAAAAGTTGCATTCTTAAACTGCTTTCTGCTTAGCTGAGGTGCATCTATGGGAGTTAATACATGCCTTTATTCGTAATCTTGGTTGATAGGAAAAAAGGCTTGTTATTGGTTTAATTCTGGCTGTTATTAATAGCTATAGAAAATTTTAATAGGGACTTAAATAGAAGTCAAGTCAATGCAATACACTTCCATCCAAGCTCACCCGGGGGCAGTAAACCAAAATCAGATCAAGTTTAGTATCAGAGATTACAGAGTTGGATCTCAACTTCACCAAAGCTGTGAAGACTTTGAATCCAGGATTGCAATTAGACTTCACCTCGCGTGAAATTGGCCTGAACCCAAACTGCTCAAAGCTCAGATCTGAAATTAGGTCACAGCTTATCTGGCAGGGATTCATTATTTAGGCTACACAAGTGCTTACTGAGGGGCTTGGGAGTTTTGCATTCACTTCGCTTCTGGTTTTGTTTCATTTTCTTCAGCACTTCCCAGAGGGAGGAAATGGGATAGTCACTTAGAGAGAAATCCTTTACTGTGCCATGGGCCAGCCAGGGGCTGTGTGCTACCTAAAAATGCACAGCAGTCCCATGATCCCACTTGGATCAACAGTGCACTGATCTTCTGCAGTCCTGCACCCCTCTTATGCACCCAAATTTCCCTGGAGAGCAAACAGCATTCTGCAAAAGCCTCAGCCACTTGCTCATGCTCTTACAAAAATTACAAGCAGCTCTATTTGTTTCCAAGTATGCTATCCTGCAGTTAAAGTAAAAAAGGGACCACTCAACACAAATAACCAATGAAAAAGCAAAATCAATAAGAAGTCTTTGCTTTTTGAGACCTCTGACTGACCCATGCTGACAGTACTTTAAAAAATGGAAGTGATACTGCTTGTGTTTGGTGCAGATAACAAGGGAAACCTCAAAGCAAAGGCAGCTTCTGGAGGAGGAATAACTGTGAAAATGCAAATTCTGATGAGCAACATTTGTGACAGCTGGAGTTGCACTCAGTGACTTCAAAACACCTTCCAGCCTTGCCTTTTTTGTGGTTATAATAGGCTCAATTTCAAGAAAGTATGATGGACTGTGAGGATACAGAGTCTTGGAAAAATGTTTTGGAAGAGTGCATTCTGCAGCAGTGCCCCCCGGGGGATGTCAGCTGAAGTGGTTTAAATTCCTGATTCCTGTTTTAAGTACTGATCTCAGGAGCCTGAAGATTGGGGGTGGAGGAGGGTAGAGACCAAAGAAGGACAGCACGGCACATTCTGAAATGCTGGTGCTTCCAAGGAGAGTGAAGCTGGAGAGCCCCCAGAGCCTTGGACCCCTCCAGGCTCAGCATCCCCTCTGGGCTGCAGAGGGCTCGCTGCAGGCAGCAACCACCCGCCTCTGCTGTAAAATGAGGATGTTTTACACCATAGGTGACGTCATCAGTTTTTCCTGAGATACCATATCCTGCAGTGTTGGCACACCATTTCCTTTCAGTCATGTCCACAGCATCTAAATTTAGGCTCCGTGTTTCCCTCTATAGCCAGCACAAAGCAGGGGGTGAGTCAGAGCACCCAAAATAGCTGCCTAAATAAGACATCCTCAACTGCTGAGTGAGTCTTTACTCAGTTCCCTCACCTGGTCCTCAGTCTCAACAGCTTCATTCAATTCAAGATAAATCAAAGATTTTTTAATCTGTGTAATTTATGGACACTTTCTACTGATAATTTATGGACACTTTCTACAGCTTCCCAGAGAGCTGCCTGTGCTTTGAGGCTGTGTGAGGCTCATGGAAAGCCCACAGCTCTCCAGCAGAATACATCTGTAAGGTAAACCACAAATGCCAGCTGAGCAAGTTGTTAGATTTATGGACACACAAAAAAAAGATTTGCCTGCTTAGGTAATTTTCATTCCCACCAGCACCTATTGCTTGGAGTTGTCCATGACTGATGAAGGGAGAGCAACATTCTGGAGTTAAGCACCAAGTCAGTACTTAGGTTTTGAAGTGACTGTTTTCTCATCTAAAAATGTTTAGCAAATATTTGAAATTTTTTTCATTTCTTCAGTTTATATATTTCTTTTTTTTCTATTGTTTTTCTATTATTCTGCTTCTTCCTCTCTTTGCTTCTATTTTTCAGTCTCTATTTCCACATAAAAATGGATGGGAAAAAGCAAATAAAATATAAAGTAAAGGGGAAAAAAGGAAGGAAACCAAACAAGTGTGAAGAATTGGGGAAAACCCCCCCCACCTGTTTGAACAGTTAAATGAGCTCTACAGAAAGCTCTAACTTCAAGGATGTGAGTGAATATTGGCATAAGCAGCAATCTGAGAATAGGTATTTCTAAAGCTTATGCTTTAGAGGAAGAATAAGTTTAATGCTTAAAAATGAGAATTTTATGCAATTTTTTAATACTTTATATGAATGTAATTCCAGGGGCTTCAACCAAGTTCCTTAAGCTTGACAGCGGTAGAAGAGCAGAACTTTTGCCTCTGGCAAGGAGAATTGTGTGGAGTATAGCAGAGCCTTTATATTTAAAGGGTATTTTTTTCATGTATAAACGCGACTGTGTTGTGAGACAGTTCACTGGGGCCTTTAGCAATAGACACACTTGAAATGTCAAAATAATTATATCATGTAAAATGAAATCGTTCTATGTTAATTATTGCAGTTTAAATATTTGGGGCATAAGTGTTTTCCTGAATAAACACATCTGATTCATAAGACGGTGGTAAGCGTGTCTTTAATCATCTTCAGACACATCACAGAGCATGTCTGCAGACCTGATCCTGCAGCCTAGCCAAACCCCAAACCTATTCCTTATGGATGAACTCACCTGATGCTGGACCACAGCAGCCCTTTGACATTTGCCCCTCTGCAGGAGCATGGACCCCTGTGACACCTGTAGTAACATGCATGCGTGGGTCTAGTTGGCCTTTTCCTAACTAAGGTCGTAAGGCTAGGGAAGGGCTTATGAAATTTTGGCTGGTTTAAATATGTTGTGAGCTTGAAATATGGCTTCGAGTGAATGGGGGCCGGTTGGCTGGTCCCCTGATGCACAGTTCACACTTGCAGCAGTGGGATGAGGTTGTGCAGCAATTAGTGGAGCGAGAGGCTGGGTCTGACCGTGCTCGTCTTGAGTCAGTGGCATCTGAGTAAAGACAACTGAAAATATCACAGTGCTCTTGGGCAGTGATGAGAGGGAGATCTGGCCCTGAAAATGTAAGAGTTCTGCATTTCACAGATGCAGAGAAGTTTGCAGAAGGTTAGCAGGATTTTTCAGTGCTTGGCCGGTTTTTGTTTTTCTCAGATGAGAATAAAATGTCTGTATGAAGATTTAATGATTTAAACATTTTAGTTGAATGCTAATTAGAGTTTTGGAATTCAGACCTGGGAAGTGCTCAGTACTTTTGCTCTGACTCAGAGAAACACTTCAGTGTAGACCTCACTTCAAGCAGGTGTTTAATTGCAACCAAGAGGCTCTAAAAATATGTGACCACTTAAATACTTGAGTGTTTTTAAGCAGGAACGGATACAGTGCATGAATTTAGGTGCCTAAGTAATTCTGGCTCATGGCATTATATGAACAATTCAGCAATGTACATTAGTCTAGTGTCAATATTTTTAATGATTCACTTGAGCTTTTCCTTAGAATTTGATCCTTCATTATGATACAGATTAGGGGGGTTTTAAGATGCAAATAACTTCAATTCAATCTAAAGGTTGTAAAACTCAATAAGCAATAAGGACCTCAGCGTGCATTTTGTTTAGGTATTACATAAAGTTGCTCAAAGGATAACAGGAATTGAAGAGCCAAAGATCAAAAAAATTCTTGAGCTGTTTTTTTTTTTTTTTTTTTTAAATTTTAAATAAAACTAATAAAGAAAACCTTAGCAACTCTAAGTTTGCATAAGGAAACACAATAGATGACTCATTCTACAAGTCCTCTTATATTAAATTCTGTGCAAGTAAGACAAAGTCACTTCCTTATTGTAAAAGATAAAGAAATTCGAAAATAGCTTTATAAATAATCTACCCCATGAGGTACATGCCATGTACAATTCAAAAGGTAATTTTTTTTGGTTTACTGAAGTCTGAGATTTATCACCAGTAGGACTGTAATGAAACAAAAATATGGTTTATTGTAGCAGATTCAGTAGGATGTTATTAATTGTCAAGGGTATACTTCATTAGCAGCACTGCCAGCTAGAAGACTGATCCTTTTAAAAGGTGAAGTAAAGCCAGTTTATGTATTGCAGAGGAAAGCAAAACTTGCTAGCCTGAGTCAAAACCAGGAGCCACTATCCTGGCATCCACAGAAGCCAGCATGGCTACGCCTGGTAAAAGGGCAAGACCATGTCCCCAGGTACCATCACGTCCCACCAGCAACTGCTGGAGATCACCCAGACCACTGACGTGGGATTTTTCAGTTATTCTTAGCGTGCTGTGTGTGTATCAACACCCCATCACTCTTAAAGGTCACATTAAAATCTTGTAACTCACATACTTCCTGGAGTGCAATAACCACAGACTAATTATTCAGAAATGTGAGGTGGAAAAAATCAGTCTTTTTGCTGGTTTTTAATTTATGCCCTTTATATCAGACACACCGTTGCTTGGTTTTCCTTATTGTGTTCCCAAAGCAGAAATGACTCACGCGCACCTCACTTGAGGTGTCATAGCTGATTTCGTTCAATGTGCAGTCCATTTCACATGCTTTCTCTCCTGCTGATATCTTAGCCACCCACAAAAACAAAAGAAAGTGGGTAAATACAGGGATCTGTAACTAAACTGCACACAGAGGAAACTAAACAATGAAAGAGAAAACAGTGAAACTTGGTGTGAAAAAAAGCCAAGTTGTATACTCCCCTATTTAATTTGTGAGATAATTCAGCTAATCTGGTTTTATACACCGTAAATGTTTCTTAGAAACTATCTTTTTTTACCATATGACCCAAATCCTATCAAATGGACAAAATGAATGCATTGGACAACAGTAACTACAACACATAATACAGGAAATAAAACTCAAATCCACTCCCGTTCATTAGCAAAAACTCTAGCTTCTAAAAGCAAGGAAGTTTTTTCCTTAATAGTTTTTAGAAGTTCATATGCTACAGTTGATTTATCCTCCAGGATTCTAAAATATTCTTAGTCTACTCAGACCAAATATGCATCCCTGTTTGATGCGGACCTGTATTACTGAATACATAAACTCATATAATTCATAATACTACTTTTTTTTAATGAAAGAACAGGCTCCAAAGGAGAAGAAAAAAATCTGTTTCTCTACTCTACATTAGCAATTGCCCACCAGAGAATGAAAATGAATGGATTATGTTAAAGGCAAAAGGGAATATTGCATAAAAGAAACTGAAATCGATTTTTTTTTTTTTTTCCTCCAAAAGCTTGCAGGGCTCGGCCCCGCAAGGAAAACCAATGTCCCAGAAAGTGGGAGCCATGAGTTTTTCAACAAAGCCTCATTTTGTCTCACTTTTTCTGGAAAGTACCAGTTTTACTGAAATGCATATCAACAGAAATTGCCAAGACCAGGCTGGATTTTCTGGTCAAAACCATAGAAAGACCAAGCCACTAACACAAAACATCCAGGGGACCTGGCTCTTCCCAGAGGCAGGAGGATGTGGCTGCAAAGCCTCACACCAGGTCCCCTCTGCGGGAGGAGTGCCCCAGCAGACAGCCCCAATCCCCAGTGCTACGCTTCCTCTTACCACCACCAACGCAGTCCTGCCGCTCAAATTTCTGGTAGTTAATTCAAGAAATTGACTGTGGCTAATAACATCCTGTTGGGGTGTCCCTCTCCTTGGCTGCAGAGTAGATGCTTCCTTGCTAATAACAGGTTATTTCTGAAAATCCCCAAAGCACTAAGCAAGGAGCTAAGTGCTGAAGACTGAATCTGGGAGCTGCTGCTCAGGATGGCCCAATACAACTCCTCTCCTTAGCACTGATTTCTCCCAAGGGAACCAGAATGCCTTATCCTTGTATCAGAGGGCTAGTAAATGGGTTTCAGTTACTTTGTTTGGGGTTTTGAAGGTGACGGGAGAAGCTCTGAAGAGAGTCCTGGAGAGCTGCAAGTACTTAGAATCATAGAATCAGTTAGGCTGGAAAAGACCCTTAAGATCATTGAGTCCAACCATCAACCCAAGACCACCATGCCCACTAAACCATGTCCTGAAGTGCCACATCTACGCGTTTTTTGAACACCTCCAGGGATGGTGACTCCACCACTTCCCTGGGCAGCCTGTTCCAATCCCTGACAACCCTTTCAGTAGAGAGTTTTTTTCTAATATCCAATCTAAACCTCCCCTGGCACAACTTGAGGCCATTTGTAACATGCAGGAGCAATTTTCAACCCAGATTCAGCATTTACAGTCCGTAGTTGTTGGAGTCCTCTGGAAAATCCATCACTGCGTAAATCCCCAGAGGAGGTGGTACCCATCCCTTCTGAATTTTGCAAATCATCCCCTTGGAAGAGTGCCTGGAACAGCATCAGTCAGCTAAGCAGCACTGACAGTACTCACCCTCACTCACGTACTTATTTTCCAGCTATGTGTCACTGCCCTCTTGACATCAGGCTTTTACTCCCCTCTTAAAAACAAAGCAAGCCCTGGAAAATGTGTTAGGCCTTTTCATTGCTATTTCTTTCACCACACAGAAAGGCAGAAAGTGCAAGGTATTGACGGGCCAGCACTTCCTCTTTCCATTTCCTCCAGTACGTTTCTCTCTCTGTACGCTGATTTGCTTTGTGCCAGTTCCAGGCTCTGCCACCTTCCTCTCTGGCTTCTCGGGGAGTGTCATGCAACCAAGAGGTACCTTGTCTCGAAAATGGAGGCAGACAGAAACTCTTTAGTAGCAGGGCACTGGGACACAGCCACCTGCTTCCTCTTCTTAGGAGAAACTCTTGTGGGAGTTAAAGAAAGAAGAAAATTGTTTTGCACATTAAAAAGAACAATCTTTTAACTCGCCAGAGCTCAGGATGGATTTTGGCTGGGGTTTTCCAAGGAGTCTAAACCAGCGAATGTACAGCTTTCTTAGAAATTGACTGACATTTGAACAGCAGCTTTTTAAAAATATCATATTCCTGTTCATTCCCAGCTCTGCCACTGACTCAGTATGACTGTGCCTACACCGATGTGAGGGCAGGGTTTGTCCTGGGCATGCTGCTGGCATCAGCCAGTCTCAGTGCTGGATGCTGGTGGTACAAAACACACACAGTGGGGTCAGGGTATGACAGATCCCACACCTGGCGCAAGGCTGGGGCCATCCTAAGAAGGATTCTGGGATCAGTGATGCTGCTACAAGGCAGGCAGCGTGGCTGGCCAGGCTCACCTGTAGGCAGATGTTTTCCTACCCCTTACTAAATCTCACATTGTATCCTGCTGCTTGTTTCTGTTTTTTTCTCAGGCCATGAACTGATGGCACATGACAGCAAAGGGACACCAAAGGTGGACTCAGGATCCAGTCAAAATCCACATTCGGCATGTAAATGCGTCCTCTCCAAGCTCTGTCAAGTCAAGGACAACCATTTTAGGCTGTCTCCATTTCCACAAGCCCTGCTTGAGGTGCATCCTTGCCCTCACCATCCTCCAAAAGCACTTGCACATAGTGAGCTATCATCTATGAAAACATTTGCCCATATCCTGCCTGAGGTTTATGTTCCCTGATCCGCAAGAAAATGTACCTAACACTCCTTTAGCTCTGCATCATCAGATAGACCCTCCAAAATTAGGGCAATGATGTCAACAGAAGAACTTATAACAACGACAGATGCATTTGTAGAAGACACAGAAGGCTTTAAAAGGCAAGTTTTCTCTATTGCATATGCACAAACCACTGCTGTGGGATACAGCCGCTGGGACTAAAGTGGTATAAGGCAGGTCCCACAGTATCATTTGTCAGGATCCAAATACTATACTATGAAAGTAGAGCCAATCCAGCACGGCAGCTTAGACTTAAGATAGTTTGGAGACATTTCAGCCGTACATTATGTATTGGATTATGCACTTCATCCACAAATAAAGAGATGTCTTCCAAGGAACAAATCATAAGGAAAAGTTTTGTAAAGAAATAAGTTTAATTCTGCTAATGTCTACTATTTTTCTTTGGCTGAAAGTTAAATTGCAGTGCATTCCTCTGTTCAAAGTGTTGCTATTTAATCGTGATTTCTGATATTCAGAATATTTCAGTTTACTTGAAATAATTTAATCTTGACAAGTGGGGTATCAGAAGTTAGAGTTCAATATGAGATAGAAGGAATGGTCAAAAAAAATCTAACCTTATGCTTGAAAATAATTATCTGTATCATATATTGGAAAGTCTTTCAAATACTCTTCTAATTATTTTCTAGAAAATATTAATAAAAATTAGTCACAGGTCTTAAGCAATCATAAGCACTGAAAAGACTCTCGTCAACTTCCCCTGGAACTGATGAATGCCCTAAACTTTGCAAACAACATTTATGCGTTTATTCATATGTTTCATTACAAGCATTACTCTCATTACTTCCCTTGCCCTTTGGTTTTCCTTTTGATTACGAAAAAGGAAAAGCACACCTCCCTCCACAGTTACCAGACATCGAGCACAGTTTCCCAGCTCAAGAACTATTTGGATTTTTACAGTCTGCCACACGAAGTCCGCGGCCTCGCTGAGCCGGTGCCCCAGCCGCAGAGCTGCCGCGGCGGCGTGTGAAGCCGTCCCAACCCAGGCTGCAGTCGGATCTAGAAGAGCAACTTTCCTAGCCCATTCGCTGCTGCAGCACAAGCTCAGCACATTGTTTGTTTCTGGCAGGGCACTAGCGAAGCCATACAGCCTGATTTTCATTACAGTCAGGCCCGGACATACCAAGGCCATGGTGAGGAGGGGAAAACCCCTCAAACTGTGCCTTTCCCTTCCCCTAATGAGCCAGATGCCACCACCCAGAGAATTTCTTTGGTACCGCTGGCATTTCTCCTATCACTGTTGTGGTTCTCCACAGTGGCAAGGAAAGAGCTTTTTGCACCCTGTCCCCTGTCCATGCCGACAGATGCAGTGGGTCAAATGGAGCCACGAGATTAAGTGGCAAATCTTTACTTACCAATGCAAGGCTCTGAAAAAGACTCTGTAGGTTTCCAGATAAACCAACAAAAAACCCAGGCTCTGATTCATACAGCGAATCATTTGGGTGAGGAATGGGAGGAAATGGCTCAAGGCAGACCACTGAGCAGTGATTTTATAGACATTTTATCAGGCATTGAAGTGGTTGGAGCCTATCACAATTCAACAGCAAGGCTTTCGTGGCAACCTGCACTCCATGCAGGAAAGGATCCTGTGAATCTGTCCAAAATCTCTGATCATCTCAGTGATGGAAAGAGGCCTATGACCAAGTCTTGTGCAAGTGGCAGATGGGTTTGAATGCAGGCAATGAAGAACCCTGTAGTAACATTTGACATTACCAAGTACTACTTCGCTTAAAGAAAAAGTGACTACAGAATGAATGTATTGTATGAGACATGAGCCAGCAATTGCTATTCAGTCTGCTATGGGTTGGTTAAATGTATTCACTCTTTCTCAGGCTTTATTCTGTGACGGAAGAGGCAATGATACCATCTTTGCCACTTTCTCTGGAAACTGAGCAAGGAGCTCTGTTACAAAGAAAGGGGGGTGAGAAGCCCCAGGGGGAAGATCACAAGCCCAGAAGCTAAAACAATTTGCCTTACATTTTCCACACTCCCCTTTTATGCCTGGCTTCTTGCTCAGGATCAAACAAATCAACTTACATAATCTCCTAACTGCACAGTGACGTCCTCAGTGTACTGATCTTGCTCATTACCATTTCACATGTGTTTAGACATGCCTGTGAGGTGCAGCATCTAACTTCTGCTGCCTTCCACCACAACCACAATGCCCTGAAGCAGCTCCTCCTTTTTTCAAAGGGCTTGAAATATTAAATAAAGAAGAATTATAACTTTAATCAAAGATGTAGAGGAATAGCCATCAACCCACTTGACATTGCTTTAATATTTTCATTAACATCAGTGCAAGACCTCAAGGTCCTATCGCATTTCCCATCATAGCTTCTTTCATTTGTGCCTAAATCTGCACTGTGCACATTAAAGAGCCCTGCACATGCTTTCTACTGCTCTTGGTCTCTTTCTGCAACACACAGATGTGGGGCTCTTTAATCAGAAAGATTAAATTTGACCAGGCACTACCAGACATTGCAAAATGAATGGGATCTTGCCAGGGATCTGAATGACTCCAGGACTTGGGCCAATCCAACAAACAATTAGCCTGGTTTTGGCAGGAAGGGAAGATTGGCTTTGGGGAGAAAAGCTTTAAGAAAAGAAAGGCTGAACATAGTTTAAATTACTTGGTACAGCCCTTGGGTCCAGGCCCATCCTAAGCAGTGTGACATAGCTCAGCATGCCCTCAGACTGCACCCACCAAAAAGGAGGGGGAAAAAGCAAAAGGGTATTTCAGCCCTGGAGACATGGTTTTGCTGCCTCACCTGACCCTGGCACCCCTGCTGAGCTGCGAAAAAAATGGCCAGCCTTTTCTGCGCTTGCTTTCCTGCTGAAGGGACCTTGTTTTGTGGGAAAACACAGATCTGGAAGCACTGTGGGAAGGACTGGGCTTCCCCTGCCCCAGTGAACCCCGCTCTCCTACAGCTCCACTGTGCTGTTGGTGACAAGTCATTCCCACATCTTTCCTGGGATCCTTCCAGGTCCTTCTCATGTGCCTGGGCTGCTGCCAGCCATATCTGGTATGTGAGCTCCTATGGCAGGGAAGTCCAATTGCCATCACACCACCCGCATGTTAGGTGAATCCTCCCACCTCCCTGGACCTGTACCATTCCTGAGGAAGGCTGAGTGTGCTCTACATTTAGCTCAGTATCCAGACGGTGAATATTTCCTTTGACCCAAAAGATGTCAAAAAGGAGGCTGAAGTACTCCCTGCCTTCTCAGCAGCTCTGCCCAAAACATACTACCAAAGACGGAGAAACCTCACTTGGCCTCTGGAGGTCCTCTGCATGTAGCAGCGGGTCTCTGCAGGTCTGCTAGCAAGCTGTGCAGGCAGGGCTCCACTAAACCCATGTTTCTGGTGACTCACGGCAGCTGCTGTTACTCTTCCTTCTGCTTTCTCCATCTCTGCTTATGGTCGTCATTTCAGAATTAGAAAAATGAAACAATGACGTGTATAACGTTGCATATTGCTGCCTACCCTGCTGACCAGTATTGCTTCATTCTCATCCTTGCTCTCTCTTAATGGCATGTGGCCATCTCTCTTACACTGAGCAATCATTATCATTGCAGCTGTATCTCAAAGACACCAAAACATCTCCCCAGAAAATCTCAGATAAAGCAAATTATCTGGTATATAAACTTTTATTCAGTGCTAACCGGACCCATCCCAAATCAATAAACAGAACTATGTGTTGAAAAATTGTTGTTTTGCTGGTCGCTTCTCACAGTTAAGCTAAGCAAAGCTGGAGGAAGTTAGCTCAGGACATAGCAGGAATTTGGCTATATAACCAAGGACTGTTTTTCACTTTGCACAATATCTGACACATGAGCAACTTGGTACTACAACAATGCTACTTAAATGATTATTAGTAACATTCTCCTCTTTAATTCATCTGCGTCCTCGGCTGAAAGAGTTATATATGTATCTGTACACTGGCTGAACCAGATCTTTGGGATCTCTAGCCCACGCTCCTGCTCAAAGTGTGACTGTCAATGACACTATGTCATGTTGGCCATGGTTTTCTCTGCTTTCTCTGTCCAAGTCTTGACAGCTTCCCAGGGAAGCGATTCCGGCACCTCTCCCATGGCCTATTCCTGCGCTGTATCACCCACTGAGTGACAAAGGTCATCCTAACATCCATCATCAAGTTCCTAAACTACAATTGATGGCTGTGAATAGCCCCTGGGTATATTATCTGGCATTACCAAGGCTTTTTGGCTTCCCTTTGCCAAACTAAACCAGTCCAGCTTCCTCAACCTCTCCTTGCAGGTCATGCTACCTAGGACCCTGAGCATCTTCGTAGTCCCCATAGGAAGTGGAGAGGGAGGTGCTGATGTGTTCTCCCTGGTATGCAGTGATAGAACACATGGGAATGGTTCAAAGCTGTGTTGGGGGAGATTTAGACTTGACATTAGGAAGCATTTCTTAACAGAGAGTGTGGTCAAACACTGGACAGGCTTCCTAGAGAGGTGATCAATGCCCCATGCCTGTCAGTGTTTAAGAGGCAACGCCCTTAACAATTTGTTTTAACTTTTGGTCAGTCCTGAAGTGGTCAGGCAGTTGGATTAGATGATCCTTGTAGATCCTTTCCAATATTCTATTCTATTCTATTCTATTCTATTCTATTCTATTCTATTCTATTCTATTCTCCTGAGCCAAAAAATGGACACCATATTCCAGATACAGTGTCACTCTCACCAAATGGGGGGGTCTAACAACACCCCTTGGTCTGCTGGCAACTCTCCTTCCAACTTTTATGAAGATATAAAGAAAACGTCTTGTTTTGTCATCCACACCTTATTTTGTGTAAAGAGGCCTGAGTCAAATCTTCATCAAAAGCTGTAGAACACTCTCCACTTATTTCACTGGATTGGGATCAGGCACTCATACTTTACTGACATTACCACAAACCTGGTGACACTGCCAGCTGCCCACAGAGCATAAGTTTGAATTCCTCTTCCCTGGATATTGGTGTTTTCCCTTCCCTGGGCCAAACAAACAGTGTCACCCTGCTGGGATTATGGAGAACATTATCTCTCGCTGCATCCCTTTCAAGTACAGGTATGTGGAAAGAAGTTTATTTTAAATCCCTTTTTCCTTTGGCAGCTACAAAGCTCCCTGCAACTGCAACACCCACATCGTTCCTTGGTGCCTTGTTTGTCAAGGAGATGCAGAGCAGTTTCTCTGCATGGAGGTGGCCTTTTCGGCCTCCCCCAGACATGGTGGAGGGGAGGAAACACTTCACAGGGTGTGTCGAGGCAAGCAATGGGACTTTCATCCTATGTGGTAACATGCGTGGACTTCCAGATTTTTACCGTTTTCTTTTTTTTTTTTTTTCCCAGCTGTATCTTTGCGCAAACAATATGTAGAGATGGAAGCAGGTATTTTTTCACTGGAAAGGTGAATAATAGTGAAAGAACATAAAGATTTCCTATATTTCTGGAACTTTCCTCCCCTCCTTGGGAATTTTTCCATCATGGCTGAAGAACTTTTATGAATTAAACAGGGTTGGCCCTCCTTCCTAGGCTCTGCTCCATCAGCAAAGTAAGCAAACTGAATGTAGCCTTTCAACCAAAAGAAAAAAAAAAATTTTTCTTAAACATTTTCTGACTTAATCAATTCTCTGATACATGTTAACCATGGACCATGTTCTCACTAGGGGCCGGATGAAGTCCTAGCACACTGTGCTCATCAGCTTTTTCCCCAGAGCATTGCCCTCAGGAAATATGCAATGGGTGGCTGTCATGAAGTGTCCTCCCTGTAAAGTTCAAGTTGCTCAAAGTGACCACAGGGACATTTCTGAAGCACTAAAGTTTCTGATTCAGCTCAGACATAATCCACCCGTCAGATGGTGCTGAATGGTGGGGGAGGAGTGTTGATGTGAACTCATGGCACCTGTACAGAAGCAGTTGAAGGGTGCTGTGATGCTGACCTGAAACACCATACCAAAGCCTCAAATAGCCTCAAAGCTGGAGTGACCAGATGTGACTTGCTTCAATGCAAGACTGCAACCAAGAGGTCTTGGCACTCCTGGGCTCCCTTAGGAGCGACACAGGCTGCCAGCAGTGAAAGAAGGGAGCCAACACCATGTACAAGCAGAAAAAGACAGGTTTTTCTCTTAGATTTCTCCACAAAAGCCCTGTTGAGGACCACTACGCAAAGACCAAAACCTATTGGTATCAGCAGATGCACTGAGAGGACAAGTTGTGTAGCTCTCAGAGTGCAGACCTCAGGTCAGGAGGTTGTCCCCAGCTTCGTTTGCTGCGAGCATATACTGGAGGAGCCTTCATGCTGTTATAGCCTGCCAAGGAGAGCAGATCTGCTTGAAATGGTAGGGGGGAAGTAAAAAAAGGTAAAGCAATCTACCTCTGCAAAATCTGACGTGTGTGAAGAATGCCTAAGCCTGATCCCAGACCCAAGCTTTCACATTTCTGCATTTAGTCATTTCTAATCCAGGCTTTTCTGGAAGAAGTAATGGAAAGACAGATGAGAAGTGGTTAATGATCAGAAGCTAAGGTGTTCACTGGGTCTAGTCCAGCTCTCTCTGGTAAACTCAGAGGACATCTGGAATAGCTCAGGATGACAAATATGAACTAAGATCCATAGAAAGAACAGCAATGTAGACAGGTCCATACCACTGGGTTCATCTCACAAACATTCTGCTGATTGTGTCATATTCATACCAAATTTATCATGAAACAACTTAAAATTCTGCTTCTATTTTTAGCACATCCCTTCTCAAAATAAGTGAGATAAATAAAGATACTGCACAGGAAAATAATACAACTGTTTTTGACCAGTGAAATCAAGGCATAGTAGACAACTCTGGAAATGTGCTTGTGCATATTGTGCACAAAATACTGTTTGTATTACAAAACCCACTCTTTTTCCCATGGGAACAGTCTCATGCTATGACAGCCATAGGTTTTATTTTGTCACTGCTAAACTGAGACGATACTTGCAATTTCCTTTGTGTAGGCAGTGTTCAGAAGTTTCACTTTGTTTTCTTCCAGTACAGAATGAAAAGCTTAAAACTTTTTCCTGAATAGAATTCATTAATTTGTCTAAGATTTAACTTCAGAAGAGTCGAGGTGCTTCTTTATAATTTTGATGAAGACAGAGAAACAAACTTGATTAGAATAGTTTGAAATTAAGTCAAATTAAGTTGAAACAGGACAAACAAACATTGAAATGAAACCTATGGATGATTATTCTTGACAAAGGCAGTGCCATTCCTCCAGGAGTTTTCAGTTCATTCAAGCAAAATTTCCTTCCAGAGGAAAAATATTTTTATCAGAAATATTCTGGTCAGATCTGACATGGCTCAGAGTGAAGTGTCAAGGGATGGATGCGCCCTGGGCTTGAAGTTTGGCATCTCACTTTCTTTACGCTAATCTAGTTTAGCTCTCTGAACTATGTAACAGCAGGCTGTGCTGTGCCTCAGTCTATGGTATTAATTTTCTCTGACATTTCATGTTTTTTAATTGGGTGCCAAATGAGCTGATCATTCCAGCACATGGCAAAGGCAGCAAGTGGCCTGCCTGGAACTAGGCAGATTTCTCTATTAACTCCAGTGATGGGGTTTCCATCAGACCAGTAGAAAAGACCCATGAGCTAATTGATCTCTAGTTGCAAGAAATTTCCCTTAGCATTGCCAGGCCAAGTTTCCTTTCAGTTACTACCACCCCTCTGTCCTAGACAGTCCTCCTTCCTTTCCATCCTGGCACATTTTGTTATTTTCATGTTATAATTGCACCGATCATGGAATAACCCTTCGGTGCTGCATGATTTGTGTGCACAGCATGAAACAACCTCCGTTCAAGTGGTCTTGCAATGGACCTGAGAGGTGATATATGAATTTTTCAAAGCTGAGCATTGAGGCAGAGACCATTGTGTGGCAGCTAGATTTTTAACAGTATTTCAGCACCTATTTCACTGACAGGAATCAAGCATAATTTCCAAAAGCAACTAAATATACTTCATAAGAACCATTCCAGATGAGTGTCACTGCATTAGCACCAAGCAGCAGTATCATGTTATCATGTTACATCACGTTAACATGGCTGGTTTCCCAATAACGTGAAACAACAGTACCAAAAAAAAAAAAAAAGAGTCCTCTAAAAAATGTGTGTTGGTTCCCTTCTCCCCAGTCATTATGTTAGACAGCATAAATTTTGTTACATGACCTGGGAAGACGTAGAAAGTATTTCCATGCTACAGCTGCAACCCTAGACAGTACAGAGATTAATGTAAACAACATTGACACTACAGGTGAAAACATTATTAGCATTTAAGAAATGCCTGTTACTGAAGAAGTCTAATAATAATAACAACAGTAATAACAATAGGAATACTAGCAATAATAGTAATACTAGTAATAATAGTAATAACAATTTCTGATTAAATCCTCAAGCGCTTCACAACTAAGAAGCTCAGTATCATAGCCCATATTTTCCTTTGTAAATTCAAAGCCCAGACAAGCAAAGCAACTGGCCAGTGCAGAATGCACATTTTTAAGCTGTAGGTCAGTGCTCTGTCCTCTTCCTCCTCTTGAGGGTATTTTACATAGTAACAGTAAGCAGCTCTCAAAGAAGCCTGTAATAATCTTTTAGCCACACACTTCATTTGTGTTTATGCCTTATGCTATTTGCATTCTCCACACCTCTAGTAATCCTCACGGAGTTTTCCTGGAAACCCTTCAATTGGACATGCTGCTACAGAGATGCTAGAGACATACATACACAACAGCACTTTATTCTGTTATTTCAGAGAGTCTCCTCCATGGGAGTTCAATAAAAATCCTTTGAGACCAAGTGCTCAGCAGCCTTGAAACACACAGAGCTGTCTAGTCACTTCTGGAAGTTTTTTCCAAAGATGGTGGAAATGACCATGCCCCAGCATGGAGGTGAACTTTGTACCCCAAGCGCCAGTGTTGGGCCAGCTGGGGAGCCACAGCCATCCCAGCGTGGGAGGGCTGTCCTCAGCTTCCAGACTTGCTGAATAGCTGTGTCCTGGCACTTCAGCAAGAGCTGGCTGTTGGCACGTCATTACGCACTCTGGGTGCCAGGGATTGTGCAAGCGGTGGTGGTGATTTCCAGGAGCAAGATGACTTCCCTGCCATGAGAACAGCCACTACAATGAGAGCAAGTCACCCTGTTTATATTAGCTGGCTGCTGTGAGCAGTCAAGCACAGTTCAAACCCATGAATGAGGAAAGGGATGGATTATTTGGTACCCACGAGAAGCCCTCTTTGTACCACAGTGTTGGGACATGCAGCTGAGCAGAGGCAGAGCAGAGGTGCTGTGGCCTCCTGGATCATGCTTGTGGCAGCACAGTTTGAGAAAGGCATGGAGGAAAATGAAAGAACAAACCAGACCTAGATATGGAAGAAGCCTTTCTATCTTGACTTACTAGGTTTTTGTCTACCAACGGTCTGTGATATCCATTAAAGATAGTAGTTACTCTTCCCTTGTACTGATAGCTTTTGACCCCTAATGCCCTTTCATTATTCATTCTAAAAACCAGTCCTAGATGATTCAAGGCAGATTTTCCCCCTGAATCCCCCCAAGCTACCATGCTTTAGGTAGCTCCTGCAAAATCCAGAGGGCACAGTGGTGAGACATCACCCTGGGAGTTTGAGATTGTCGACTGAAGGGTAGAGGAAGACCATTCAGTGGTGTAAAAATATGTTACTGGAATGACCCAGAGGACAAGAAAGGAGGGAGGAAGAGGAAAGGGAGGAATTTGGGAAGACAAGGGAAACGGTGTGATTCAAAAAACTAGCAGAAAGTTTAATGGAGAAGTGAAATAGAGGAGTCTGCTAGCCCAGGCAGGGAGACAGGAATAGCTTTATGATTTGATCTCATTCATTTCCTCCCATGAGGTGGGGAAGGCTGCTCTGCTAAAGGCTCGATGGAATAGGATAAAGGAAACACAAGGGCATCTTTTGTCCAGCATCTGTGCGAAATGAACGCACACAGACAATTTATTTCTATTGATCAAGGTTGTTTTGCTGAAAGCTGTAGAAGTCACTACAGTGACCCTCCTTTGGTTTTCTACAGCTTCATTACCTTAAGACCATTGCTTTTCTCAACAAATGAGATTATTTAGAATGTTCTTCCCCAGTTGCTCTACTTCACAATTTTAGATAACAGGTGCAAGTTTCTGGGAATGACATGGTAGCCTGCATGGTATTTTTGCAGATGGAAGAGTTTTATTATACATTACAGACAGATGTTAAAGTTTTCCACAATAATTCATGTTCGAGCAACTAAAGAAGAGAGTTTAATCAATAATAATTACAAATAAATGGGCATTAGTCCTTTAGCTACAGCCAATACCACGCAACTTGTACATGACAAAGAGACTAGAACACAGGGCAAGATTATTTTGCAGATTTGGGAGAAGCCATATTATTCTTGCTTGATCCACCTGTGATAGCATAAGGGAGGGAGAGAGGGTGTGATTTGTGTCAGTTCTCTCATTCAAAGTGATTTAGTAAGTCTTACACAACAAAATGTTTCCAAGTACTTCAAACTGACACTCTAAACCCACATTGCTCAGATTCTCCAGGTACTTCTGAAAGTCCTGGTCCGCATTCTTCAACTTGGTAGTAGTGAGACTTAAGGATAGAAAAGAGGCTAAGAAAAAGAGGCTAAAATCCTTCTGCCTCCATCTTGTGTAATTTACCATGGCATGTCTACAGCCCATGGCATGTCTATAGCCCGTTAGCAGTCCATCTGCACTTCTCTCCAACCTTCTCTGTACCTGTTCCCTTCCCACTTGTGGAGCTAGATGTTAACAGGACCCATTACGCAGCTGAAAGGGAAATATATGCCCTCAAGAAGTCACTTCTGTGCCTGGAGGAGCAGGACATGCTTGGGTCTCAGGTGCCTTTTGGAAGGCCAGATCACTGCTGTCTTATAATATGGCCAGAACAGTAAAGTATCTGTGCATAAGTTACAAGATGTATGTAGCAAGGTGAAATTAGACGAGCAACATAAAATATTTCTATTGTTTCTTCCCTCGCACCCCAGGATATTTTGTCTAATAGAATTATTATTTCCCCCAGCCTACAGTCCCACCTTGCTTCTATTTTTAGATTACCAAGGCCAGAACTTTATTGATCAATGTGAAACCAGAATTGATTTGCCTTTAACAGTTGAACGGGTGAGAGTATCAGGGAACAGCCTTTCTTGATAAGACACCTGCATGCTACCCATGTCATATCCACCTCCCCTCTGGCATGCCATCTGCAAGCCTACTTTCTCTACACTTATAAGACTCAAAACTAAAAAAATTCTTCCTATTATCAATGGTAGTCTGTTAACTTTTAGGCTTCAAATCCCATCATATCAGCTAATAAAACATTCCAAAGGCTGAACATTTTGGCAAGGATTATAGCATGATATTTATATGTAAGTAACAATGACTTTAGATGAAAGTATAAAAACAAGCTGGTGTTTAACCTAGGAAATGAGATGCACTTACAGACAGGAGCTATATGACTAGGTATAATTTTGTGATAATGCACAGACTGTGTCATTTGGTTGAGCAGCTGTTTTTCAGCATATTCCCCATATAATACCTTTAACATCAACTACCTTTCGTTTTGCCATACCAGAGACATTGCAAGTGGGAAAAAATAACAAGCTGTTAGTGAATTTTGCCTTTTCAAATAATTCTTTGATCCCAGTTTTAAAAAAATGTAACTTTTACTGCTTGATTTCTGTATAGGTTAACCTATAACTTCTAGCAACTATAGCTCAGAGTTCAGCTCTACAAAAGTAATGAACTTTAATTAGATCCAATCAGTCTTATCAGGTAGTCAAAAAGTCAAAGTTTTGATTGTGGCATAGTCACATCCTGTGTCAAGAGATAGAGATCCTTCTAAGAGCCACCGCTGTACTCCAGTAACCCTATTATTTCATCCACCGGAAATCTCGGCTCCAATGCTCAGCGCAAATCATTTCTACTCTTTCCCAGAGGCCATTGACTCACTGGCTTTGCCCACGCAACAGAACTGGGAGAAGTGGCTGTTGCATCACTCTTCTAGGCTCATGGACGTACTGGAGCACATGATGGCTCTATCTGCCCATTTGCATGACTACAATTGCACATCCCTGAGCATTCAGAGGATGGTGTGGTCCCAGCTCTTGCTCTGGCCTGCAATGTGGTCATGGACTGAGAGCACATCCACAAACCAGGAACGGTGCATATAGCAGAGGGCTCCTCATCCCACAGGTGAGATTCTGCCAAGAGAGCCCAGGGGGAGATATGAGGGATACATGTCTGCTGACAAGTTTCAGGAATTGACTCATTGACTTCCTTGGCACTTGAGAAAGGCCCAATTAAGAAGCCGCAAACTTCTGACCTCAGAAAGCAGCCAGAAACATTAGCCCCACAGAGACTCCTGCAGAGCCTGCATCTGGCTGTTCCAACAAGTCTCCTTCCTCACCCACTCAAGGTGTAATTCAATGACACAGTAATAATGCCTTTCAGTCAATTGCCTCATTAACCACACCCTGGCAGCCTTCCCTTGTGCTGAGACAACTCCTCTCAATGCTTTTCCACCATCCCAAACAGGAAGGTTTCAGAGGTGCAACTTCATCCTAATTACACCACTACTTTTACCAAAACCTGTGCAGTATCAGAGCACACTTTACCTGGGTGCATTCAAGCCTGCTGTAAGCCAGTTTCTTGGATGTGACAGACCCACTTTCCCACCTCAGGCCTCCTAAACCTAGATCCTAGTAGCTAACCAGTTACCAGCCTCCACGAGGTCCTTCTGCACAGATTGACCATGAGATTTGGCCATCATGTCTTCCACAGATCTAGTCTTCCCAGACTCTCTTGTCCTTCTGCCACATCTGCCCACAATCCCAGATGCATTCGTAGTTCAAGCCTGTCTCCTGTCCACCTTAAGCACTCTCCTCTTGTGATAGGAACCTCATTGATCAATTTGTACTAGCCCCAGGCTCTTATAGCCCCTCTACATAGTGACCCAGGAGTCAGGCACTTCCCTTGAGAGGTCCCATCTTATTATTACTCACTTCGGTAGTCTGCAGTTAGGTTTGGAGCAGACAGTTATTTTCTCCCTGGTGAGTACTTGGGCAGTCAACCCCCTGCAAGTGCCATGAGGTTGCAGCTGTATGTTGTCCCAGGTTACTAGCTAGCCAGTGCAAGCTGCAGGCATATTCTTGCAGCTTGATATACTCTTCCAAACAATCATGGAGGGAACTAAATCCCAGTTCTCCAAACAATTCCGATTATGAGTCTCAGATCAAAATCTTAAATCAAAATATGAATCTCAAAGCAAAAAAGTCAAAGCAAATGCATTGGAAGACATGCATGCAAACAAATAACTGTCCTGATAAGAGACTTCCCTCCACACGAATGTCACCTCAGAAAACTAGGAGGAATTTCCCAGCTTTACTGCAGCTGGGAAAAGTACCAAATGGTGCATCTCAGGAATGCACTGTTTTTTCTTTTGGGGGAAGCTACAGTTTTGCTCAACTCTTCTGAGCATCAGTCCAAGAAAAATAGGCCTAATCTGCCAAAGAAAAGCAGATCTCAGGAATTGTTCATACGATACCTGCATTTCACAGATGTTGAGAGGCCCAGTGAGTTTAAATTGACAGAGCACTTAAGAGTCCTTCACAGTGAGAAGCCACATAAACACTTGTTGTGGTTTAACCCCAGCCAGGACCTAAGCACCACGCAGCCGCTCACTCACTCCCCCCCACACCCAGTGGGATGGGGGAGAAAATTGGGAAAAGAAGTAAAACTCGCAGGTTGAGATAAGAACAGTTTAATAGAACAGAAAAGCAGAAACTAATAATGATAATG
>JAVJGG010000053.1:10572675-10596680 GCA_035590195.1 Aviceda cuculoides | reverse complement strand
CACTGCGCATCATTTGTACATTCCAATCCTTTCATTATTACTGTTGTCATTTTATTAGTGTTATCATTATCATTATTGGTTTCTTCTTTTCTGTTCTATTAAACTGTTCTTATCTCAACCCACGAGTTTTACTTCTTTTCCCAATTCTCTCCCCATCCCACTGCTGGGGGCGGTGGGGAGTGAGTGAACGGCTGTGTGGTGCTTAGTTGCTGGCTGGGGTTAAACCACAACAAGGGTCTATCAGATCTGAGAAAAGCTAAGGGTGCCCAATACATACTAGAAAAATCTCTCAAATAACAATCCTTTGTGAAAGTATAAGTCAGTGGATATCATTTCAGCTTTAAATACCAGAGTTGGGCTCTGAGCTGAAAACAGGCATGCACATGCCACCCTTTATGCAGATGAATGGAGTTTCACTCAATTATTTGAGTGTGTTTTTATGATTTAGGCCTTACTATGAAAGAAAGTCAATTTTTTGTTGCACATTCAGAGAAAATCTAACAAATAACCTCATAAAGCTTATCTATTTACATTTTCAAGGGTTTCAATGGGGTAACATCAGAGTTACAGTCTGGAGAAAGGATAAAATAGGATTTTAAAAACTGTAAAAAGAAGTTTTATATCTCCAGACAACTGTGCTATCTGTCTCACAGCTTCCCTTGGATTAAGGCCAACAAAAAAAACACTGAACTTCCTGTTTTATCCTGAAAATTCAGGAAGACCAGGCCCTTGGGCTTTTTGAGCCCCAAAGGCTAGCTACAAATACCTGCCCAGAAATGATTTGTGACAATACGGACACAACAGTATGATAAGCTTTCAGCTGACTGATTAGCTTGCATTTTGAAAATTATGTTCACTGGAAATCTAAAGCAAGTAATAAACAAATAGATTAATTAATAACGGGCTCACAGCTAGCAAATTATACCACCAGTTTCTGTTTCTTTTTCAGAGATGACTCTGAACTGGCTCACATATTTTGTTCTGTATGTTTATAGCCCATTCTGTGTTTGTCCCATAACATGATACACATCCTGGCTCTTTCACAGTAATGTCTGTTAAATGTATCAGGAAGAATAGTGTCATTTTTCACCTTCATGAGAGGAGGAAACAGAGGAACAGAAAAAGGGAGTGAGAAGACAATCTGAAATTAGTACTGATGCAAACCCTTACAAAAAGGCCTGCTGTAAGGTTCTAAAGATGAAGTAAGTTACATTGCCTCTGCTCCCTTTCCATCAGTAATAAATTTATTTGTTGTGAATATTGTTTAAGACATCACCTTAGCAAGGAGTCAATGTGAGACTGCTGAGCTGGATTAGTTAATTTTGTTTAAAAATAATCAGACAAGTCAGAAGATCTTGTTCTCTTGCTGAATATAAGTCTTAGAAGGTTTCGTGTGGCAACATTCTTTGTCGTTTAGTACATCACAACTTGCTTTTGCTAATATCCAGAAACTTGCTATTTCTGCAGAGAGTCCAGATGGTAAATTTACTTTCTCTAGGACTTGGAAAAAGCGAATACAAAAAAATGGGATGAACAAAGTCTGAGCAAATTAATTTAAAATTTATAAGGGGATATTTGTAGATTGTTTTTCTCTGATCCTTGCTCAAATGTCTGGTGCAAGTTTAAAAAGGAAGATAAAATAAGATGTTTAAAATCTGCATTTTAAATGTGCCAATAAGTGGTAGTTAACAGGCCCCAGACATCATCCCTTTATGCAGAAAAGGCATATGGCTTATTCCAGCTTAAAATCAATTACTTTTCCTTGTTTAACAAGTACATCAGAAGTACTGATGTAGTAGCATTGTGCTTACTACCATGCCTGTCTCTTTTGGGGCACTGAGACTGACACTTGTACATAGCTTTTATTCAGTGGGAACTATTGTTTTAATCCTTGTATTGCAAGATAGCTGAACATCTGACAAGAAACAGAGGTTCTCTAGCACTTCTCTAATAGTGTCATGTTATTTCCTCTCATGAAATTTCAAATGAATGCATGATTTCATTTTTACTTTATGGTGCATCAGAATAGTTATTGGTAGGTTCAGTAGCCAGCCATAGCCCATGTTTCTATTATGAGCAGTTAATAACCTTTCATGTCACTACATACAAGTAACAGACCTTACCATCACAATGCTGATAGCAATAAAATGTCTTAAAATGCAACTGTATTACTATTTCATGTACTAAACTCTTTTATGGTAGCACTTATTTTCTGAATAAATACACTTTTCAGCATGGAAGGGTTTACCTGTCACTATTCATCATGATCATTTTAATAGTATCTCCTGTTGACCTGATCATCTGGACTGCCTACTGCAAACCCTTTACTATTTTGCAGCCCATTAATTTTACAAATTTTAACTGTGTATATTTTGACAGCTTTAATTTTCCTGATATCCTAATGAGATCTTATCAAAAGATGGAACATTATTTAAATTAACACTGCAATTGGTGCACTGGGTAGGACTGCAGGGATGGAGAGAAAGGGAGATGAGAAAAAAGAAAAGGTTAAGAAGTTATCATCTGAATCTAAATGCAAGCTTAGGGTTAAATGGTGACATTAAGCATAGCCTTCAGAAAGAGATAGCCAGTAATTGGTAGTAGCCTCCATGACACTATGTTGCAAGCATATCTTTTCAGATACAATTCCTCTGTGTCAATTTCTCTCCTGACCTGCTGTGGATGATTTAGTATACCTACAACATAGGGTTAGTTCAACTAAGCCAGAAAAAAATAAGCAAAGTTTGGTTCCTGTTCTCTTGTTCTCAGTCACTATCTATTTCACTAACAACATCGATGAGGTTCATCAGAGCTTTTCACAAGTCATCATTCCTTCTGGGGGCAATTGAAGAAATCTGAAATAAGGCAATGCGCTAAAATTTTTTTGCAACAACTTTCTTGAGGAAAGGAAGTGAGCACTGTTAAAATCAGGTTAACTGTATGTATTTTGGGCATTAATCTCTTAAAAGCCAGTCTGGCTCACAGCCAGCTGTTTCCGTACCATTTTGTACAGGAGATGTACTTAGTTCTCCCACATCACAGAGGTAAATCAAAGCCAAAACAATGCTTACTGAAGACTTTTTGGGTTTGCCTTGTCATGTTCTTTTAATTCCTTTGTCATTGGAAAGCTTTGTCCTAATCTTTCTTGAGAGCCTATAACCTCCCTGTTCATTTTTGACATCACAGCTATTTTTCTGCCAGTGCAGTTTAATGTCCATAGCTACCGGAGCTTCAAAGTCATCAGTTGACAAGCTGGTGTTTGAGATATATATGTGAACCGCAAGGAGAGAGAAAAGCTCTTAGTTCAAAGGAAACAGAAAATAAATGCATTGTTAATCAAGAATGGTTTAAAAGGCAACCTCCGTGCATTCAAAATAATAGAATCATCCTGTTATAGAGGCAACCGTGTCAATCCAAAGTGCTTTGATTTGTTTTTACTAAACCAATGCACTTTATCTCCTTGATTAGTAACTATAAAGTTATAAAAAACAAACAAACAAATAAAAAAAACCAACCACCAAACAAACTAGTTTCACATCCTCTTATTTTAAATTAAAGACAGTTTTAATAAACTATTTAGAAATGTGTGTTAAAGATACAGGTGAGGGATTCCACTTGTACTGGTGCATACTGACATTTTAAGGCATAAAATGGTAGCATCAATACCCTTGAAAGTGCATAAGCATTCTCTAAAAATGATGATGGTTGCTTGCTTGTGTAAAACTCAAGACACATTTTTCACTGAACAAGCTGGTAGCACCCTGTGGCACTGTATTCAAGACTGAAAGTTCACTGGAGAATTATACCCTCCTGCTTCACATGCACTGCTTGTGTTCCCAGTGCACACTTCTTCCAACCACATTGCTGGGCTTAACCACATGGCAGCAGTTCTCTGTTAGGGGACATTATGTAAGGTGAAGTCACATTATCTTTCTACAAGCAGATTTTCTTTGGGGACATAAAATCACTTAAAAAAGAACATGCAGTCACTTAGTCTTCCTGATAGTAATGTAGAATCAAGGGCATTTGAGCTATTCTTCCTCACGCAAAAAGGAAGAGGAGTGTTAGTGTTAAGTGACTACTAAAATGGTCAGTTATAGGATTAACTGTATTTGATTAATAGATCCTTTGCAGGACTGAGGTACTCTGTTCAAACCTTAAATTCCCCTCAGTCTTACTCCTCCTTGGCAGACATGCTAAACTCCAGAAAACCCTTCAGCGTTACTGACTGTGCTTTTTTTTTTTTTTACTACTTTATTTATTTATTTATTTAAAGTAGGATTGAGTAGGTTTAAACTCCTATATCTCCTATAAAGGAAGTAAGCATCCTAATTCTGGAAGTAAACAAGAAAAAAAGGGACCATTATTCCTTTTCTTGAAGATCTGAAAAGTTCATGTAAAGTTCCTAGGTTGTTTTCAATCAAAATCATTACATGAATTTCCCCTATACTCATAAATATTTTGTGACAATAAAACTTATATTTTTCCTTGAACAAGTATTTCACTAGAAGAAGAAAAAAACCCCATAACTTTGTGAATAACTTTCCAGATGGCTGCATTCATGGGAAAGGGGAAAGGAGATTGTCAATCTGAAATGATGCTACCATAATTCATAAACAAAACTAGATGGGTCATCATAAGGCCATTGATTAGATTTTCCAGTGCATATTGTGTATAGATTAAGCAAGGATACCAGACAGAGGTCCAGCTGATATAGATTCTTTGATATTTTAAATTTCTGCTATGGAAACTACTGTGTTTTTACTATGTCTACTGCCATTGAGATTAATATCTTTCATTTAAATTATTTTAATCTGCTTTATCATATTTATTTAAAAGTTAGTAGAATATGCTCTGGGTTTGGGTTCTTGTGGAGTTTTTTTTTTTTTTCTTTGTTTCTTCATTTTAAATGCACTAGAGTTCTGGGAAGTTGAGGAAAGTTCCAGAAAATGAACAGAACTGGAAAAACTGTCATTTTTGGGTCATACTCTTCTCCTATTACACTAAATTTTCTTGTTCTGTGATAGATAAAAATATTTTGTCTCTATTTCTTTAGTGTTGTTGGATGACAGAAATAGGTTAACAGCGTAAAAATATCAGTGTCACAGAAATATTTTTGACAACTACATGTCTAGTTATGGTCTAATTAATAGTATTAAGGGACTTTATTCATGCTTTCATCCAAATTGGTCTTTATTTGAGTAACCCTTATAAATAGTAACGGAATGTATAAAAGCAGAGTATAAATAGTCATTTTAGTAACATTCCAGTCAGATGAATATATAGACCAACTCTACAGTATATACCTACCTGAAGTATATCACTAGCTAGATACACATATGGACACGCTAACACAGGTGCATGTTCTTTCCCATCGAAAATTCCAGTGGTTCCAGAATTACAGCTTTCTATACTACAGCAGCTCCTCTCTATTTAACAGCTTGGACTCAGTTTGTCTTAGATACATTTATTCTTCTTGTTCAGCTTGGATCAGAACCTGTGGTTGTGCTCAATTGTGGACCATTGACAGTCACTTCTTGGATATCTTCACTTCAAGATTCTTCCCCTTCCCCCTGTGATGATCTTTCTCATCACCCACCATTTTCCCTTATACTCCTATAGGGCATCCTTCACTTTTTTCCCTTTAACTTGTATAACCCATAGGCACCCAAACACCAAAATTTCTTTTGCCATAATCTTCTTTTTAGCCAATAATTTCTGTCCCCAGTCCCTTTCTTTTCTGCTTTGTCTCCCACAACAACTTCTCTAGACTCCAGAGCCATGGCTGTCAAGTCCTGCAATATATTCAAAACGTAGCTGCAAAGAATATCTCTGTTGGTTCCTTTCATCTCACTTGTATGTGAGATGAGTCTCTTCACTGAGAATTTCCTATTCACTGACATATATTCAAGAGTTTTCGTTGGACCTCCAATAGTGTTCAAAATTCCACTTGTTCTAGCTTTCCAAGCTCTTGTCTTGTACCACACCGCTGCTGTGCCAGGGATGACAAGTGTCATCAGTATCATTATATCTGTCCCACAAAAGTTACTGTGCTTCTTGCCATGTTGCATTTCATTCACCCCAGTTCATTCAGACTTTATGACTTCTAGAATTTCATTCATTCGGAACCCTTTCTCTGCTGTGACACCTAAAAGAAATCAGTTGATAAAAATGATTAGCTTGTAACAGGAAAAGCAGAAATAGCAACATAGTTAAACAACAAGCCACACCGAGCTAGACCAGTAGTTGCATACTCATAGGCTCTTATTAGCACTGGTGTCCTGTATATGATCTTGAAAATGGAGCACTGCACTGGAAATCAGAAATCATCAGTTCTGGCTGTGGAAAGATATGTTCCATGAGCTGCAATTTTCATTTGAAGTAGGTATATATTGTTGGATGGGATCACCTTTCTTATTATAACTAACCTTCAGCATTTACAGGTAACCCTGATGTACATAACTACTTGTGAAGGTTTTAGAGGACTATTTACCTTACATGTCATTCATCACATGTCAAGGACCACATAGAGTTTTCATATGGGAATCAGACTCAAATATATATTAAGATTAAACAAAATCTACTGGGGGAAAAAAGGGCACCTTCAGCACCAGCAGACATTCGAAAATAGTGGACGTGAAAAGTAAAGTTTATAGATAATCATAGAAATTGGGACAGTTATCACATTAGAATAAACTAAAAATTTGATGTGAAATATAAATTTCCTATTGTCTCAAAATAGGATGACCAGTCTATCCCCGAGATTAGGAGCAGGATATTGTAAATGTTGAATTTCTACTGATGAGGAATAGTGCCGATAATACCACTTTCAGCCTTCCAACTACTTGCAACATCTCATTGACAACTTAGACTAATACCTCTGATACACCTGTAACTGTTGTTTACTTACACTGTGTTTAAATCCATGATGCTCTGTTTAAAATATTTCAGAATGTATAGTAATCATTTATCTCAATAAACCTTGTGATTTTTTAGCTTGTTGTGAAGCTTGCTAAAATGGGAACCAATGCAAAACCTTAAAAAAAAATATATAGTAAAAGGTAAAGAAAAGAAAGAGAAAGCTCCAACACTCTAGATATTAAACAAAACCAGAAACAAAACAAAACAAGCTACAACAACAAAACCTGGCAATGTATATACTGAATATAATTACTGAAAATTCTAAAGGCTAAAATTTTTCATAATAAAAAGATATAACTCTGAAAAATAAGAAAATCTGTTAGCCCTGTATCAGGATATATTCACCTCTGTGACCTTCAGATTAGTTGACTAGACTATGTGGTTCTAGAAACACAGTGCTTTTCTTTTTTCAGTATGTAAAGTATCTAAGATAATTCTGGATCAACGTTTTCCTTGTAAACAGGTGTTGACAGTCAACACACATATTTGGTTTCATATAAAGCAAAGGGAATAAATTTTTGTTAGTAAACAAGAAAATATTGACGTAATTTTCAAAATAAGAGTGGAAATATAATTCATAATGACACCATTTTTGCAGAACAAGAACTCACTAGAGAGAAGTATTAGAGTGTGATAAAAACTCTATGATCCTCAGACTTTGCTAAGACAGCTAAGCTTAACGTTCTTGCTGGGAAGCTGATATATGTGCTGTTGAAAAATCACCCATAACAGATTGAACATGGTAATCGCATCATGCATTGAAGCTTTATGTAGCACATTTTCCCACTGTTCATATTCTGGCTAAACAGACGTAGCAGAGTTGTCATTCGATCCTTTTACCCACTTGGAGACTTTATGCTATGATCTAATGTTGGCCGTTGTTTTGGTTGTCCAGAATACTTACAAGTCACTTGGGTGACAGTGTACACTGAAAGATGGGGGAGGCAACAACAAAAAAACCCCAACACCAACATAAGGCAGGTATCAGCAACTCTCTGCTTACAGGATATATCAAGATAAAAGATCAGAAGTTTTTTCTTAACCAGTGGCAAAATCAATTTTCCTACCACAGTTTCTTTAATACAAATAGGTATTTCTTATTTTAAATCAAAATATTTTGCTTGAATTATCTATTTGTGTTCTGTTCAGAAAACCAAGTCACATGGTACAAAATGGGTACATATTATTAGAATATAAACGTCATTGCTCTTTAAGACAGTTTGAAAATTGCATAGCTTGAAACATTATTAAACCCAAAGTTTTTTATATTTTAATGATGGATGCCATTATATCAAAACCATGAAGACAGTCATTAATGCCAATATATGTATCGTTGCTGTTCTTTGACAGATGGAGTTAAAAGTTTTATTTAAAAATACTAGAGTTCTGCTTAAGTCTTGCAATAAAGAAGAAAGTGATTAGGCCTAGTCTAAAAATCTTATTAATCTGTAATGGCATGTGTCATCTGTTAAATTACATGATGTTGCATCATCTGTCATCAGCTACATTAGCTGTTTTTTCTCTCTCATTACCTGCCTACATAAAATATTCAACACAAGAATAGCTGAAATGAGTCATTATGTTTTAAACTAAAAGGCAATAATAGCAACTATACATTTAAAGACACAGCTCTTCTAATGAAAGCTTGTTACTCATTAATTGCTGATCTAATTTTGTCCCTTAACATTGTTTCTATTATTATAGTGTTGGAGTCGGGAGGAAGTTTTATCACTTCAGTTGAAATGGTCAATAGTATTAAAATATTAGTGCCTAGAAAAACTAAACTACAGAGGAGGTTGCACTGTAGGGATCTACAACTCTTTCTCCTAAAGACAGACTATTTCTAAAAGTATTTTTTTCTGTTTTCTTCTGTTATTTGTTTTGGGGGGTTTTTTTGTTTGTGGTTTGTGTGTTGTTTTTTTTTTTTTTTAAATTTTACTGCAGTAATAATTTTTTTTCCAGTTTTATGCTAGTAACTGTTTAATGTCAGTAACTAGTCTAGGTCTGATTATGGACCTAGATCCCATTGCATTAAATTCTGCATGAAAGCAGAAAAAATGTCTGTTTCTCAGCCAACTTACAATTTAAGAGTATGTTTAATCTCAGTCACCTTTAGCTGCCTAAAGCTAGACTTCTAGGTTAAGCTTTGATCTATATGCCAAGCTAGGTTCCCTCTATGAACTCTGGAGTATGATTCAACACTACTATCTTAGTTACTTATCTCTCTAACTAGAAAGGGAGCAGAGATGACTTGCTTAGAATAGGTATCTACCTAATTTTTAGACAGATGTTAGATAACTCTTTCCCTAAGTATGATATGAGACAGAGCAAATAGACACAAAAACCTGTTAGACTACAAGGAAACAATGAGACAATGTTAGCCATAAAGAACAGCAGTGATCTCAAAACATCATTTGCTTAATTGTTACTTTTTCCTCAGCATCGTAGCAAAAGAGAGGTATCAACAAGAAAAAAAGAGTATAGTGTTTTGTGCATGTTTCTGTGAAATAGCAGTGATGAAGAGGAGTGGCAAGGTAGTAGTCATAAAGAATCACTTATCCACTTGTTAAAATTATACCGCAGGACTGGACCTATGATCAGAATCAGGAGACAGCCTCTCAGTATTGAATGAAGGAAGGAAGAAAGAAAGAGTCTGAAAGGCTTTGGAAGAGAAAACATAATTTATGTTTGAGTCAATATAGAAGATACCAGTGAAGGAATGTAGAAGAGTGGTATAGTAAGAGGTCAAGATGAGAAAATATTATTTACAGCAGCATTCTTAATGGATAAAAGTAAATTAAGATATGTTTGTCAAGCCAAAGAAAAAGAGGATTGAATAATCAAAGAAGGTGCTGGACTAGACTTTAAGCATGTGGACTCTCCTCAGACATGTTGGACAATAAGAATGTGTAAGACTAAAATGTAACCTGAGTATGATGACCTAGAGAGCTTGCATTAACTAGAAAATTAAAGATTTGAGTGACATTCAGGACGGAATTCAATTTACCCAACTGTAAACTTTATAAACACCTCCATATGGATGCTGTTCCTTTTTTGGCAATAGAGAGTAACGGGCACTTTTAGAACATAATTCATCTCATCTTAAAAAAAGTAAATAACTGAGGCAGCTTAAGAAGACTAAGAACTCCGAGTCTGAGCCGACAGCTAACTATTTGTAGGAAATGTCAAGACACAGGCTAAAAATTTTAAAAGTCAACATCTCTGTGCTAGAAAGACAAGCCAGTGTAAACAAATCAGAGGCACCTTTTAGAATATTTCCTTTAAATTATTATAATGTAAAGCAAGCTTTCTCCTGCATGCCAGTTTTGTTCCACCAGTTTAACCTCAGGCCATATGGGATATGCAGCTATTGGCTCTACCATCATCTCCACCTCTCATCATTACACTACGTGACTGCATTCAGAACAATTCTAGAGAGTTTTTATTTCAAACAGCAAAGCAAGATGACTAGTATTCCTGCTTCCCTTACATATGCTATGCAAAGACTGTAGATGACCTTTCCTGTTCTCTGCAAAGCACTAGACAGAAACCAAGCCATAGTGTTTAACTGATTTCCTTGTATGGCAATAGAAAAGTCTGGGTCTGAACTATCAGCAGTTTCAAGACTGTGGTCTCCTGAAAGTAATTTGCTACCTTTGAAGTCAACCAAAGTTTTAGTAATAGAAGATAGTTCATCTTTAAAATCATCCAGCTGATTACTAGGAATGTTTATTGGAATGCTAACCTTTCACCTTTTGAATATATGTGCAATATATTTTGGATATATGAAGTCAAATACACAGGTGAAGTAAATCAACACAAAGCCAGAAAAATAAACAGCATTATTTCATTTTAAAACAGCTGCAGATTTGACCCTTAGCTAAATTATCCTCTGAATTTGGCTTTTTTTTTTTTTTTTTTTTTTTTTTTTTTTTTTTTTTTTTTTAGTAATCTGCATTAGTTTTTACTTGGCAAAATTGTGCTTCATAATATAAAGATACTATCCATATATTAAGAGTAAATCTAAACAGGTTAAGTTTAATGGCTAACTATGCAAGAAACCGATTTTCAAAAAAACCCAAGAAATTAAACATGACTGTGTGGCAGTCAACACAGAATGTCAATTTAGTGTCTCAACAGTACAGAAGTAAGTGTAATGGAAGTCTAATCCAAAAAGGGAGAACGGTAAGAAGCTTAACGTTACTGGAGGGTTGCTGTGACAAACACAAGGGGAACTGAGTTTCCTCTGCACTTGTTCCAGGTGGGCTCAGGGTACCAGTAAGGAATGCTGCATTCCTCTACACTTTAAAATATTTTTATTTTCTCTCTAGAATTTTTCATAATTAAAAAAAAAAGTTCTATTTTAATTTAGATTTACTTCCCGATAGCCCGATTAAGCATTTACCTGTGATTAGTCTCAGACTTCTGCAAATAAAGACTTGTTAGCAGAAAGTCAATCCAATAGAGTGAATTTATTTTTTCCTCCTTTCCCTCTAATCACTAAAATAAAAAACTAGTGATCTTAAAATCAATATAAATTACTAGTTACTTACTACTTAAAATCAACATAAATTAGTAGTTTCTATTTCTTTTTCTTTCTCTTTTGGAAAAAACATAAATCAGTAAACATGTTTAAAAGTGTAATGTTCTCCTAAAATTGTCTCAACTCACCTCTAAATTTGTAGCTGCTTAGTTGGAAACTAGCATTTTCAATTTATAACATTTGACCTGAAAACTTCTAAACATGCCACAACTTCATTGTGATTGGGAGTGAGCAAAAAGCAAGAAACAATGTGGATAAAAAGCTTAGAGGAGATAACAGAACAGGGACAATGAAGGAGAACAGAACAGTGGGTGGAGTGTGATGAAACAAAGAGGAAGAGGGCACTGCTCTTGCCTGCAAAGGAAGATACATACCCCATTATTTTTAAAAGAGGGTGAAAAAGAGGGCAAAAGAAAGACAGAGAGGAGACAAAATGAAAGAAAAGAATAAATAAGTACAAAATGTGGGAGGGACTGGAAGCAAGAAAAGCTATTAAAGGCCAAATTTTCCCTTCATAATAAATAAATTAACAAAGGCTGTTGAATTTATCAGTACAATTTAAAACTCACATGTACATCTGTGTTAGTAAACTGAGTATACCTGGGATTGTTCACTAACATTGAGACTCTGTGATATGGATTGGCTCATATCCAGTCTGTGACGTTCCCTTGCCTTTCAAGATAGAGTGGCAACATCCAAATTGCCTATTAGGAATGCTTCCTTACTCATGCTCACTCCTCAATGGTGCCTGAAAACCAGGGGTGTTTATATGAGCTAAAATGATTCTACAGCACTTCCTAATAACTTAGCAATACAGATGATAGCATGCCAAAGTCAACTAATGTTCCTTGGTGTCGTTTAATTTATCAGCACAAATTCAACTACAAAATCTATGAGATTCTCTCCATGATGAATCTACCATGAGGTAGATAAAGACCTTCAGCCATGGTACAGTGACCATTTACATATCTGTGGTTTTCTTGTACAGGTAAAGTAGGTAGCTCCAGTGGTATTGCTAATCTCAGTAATGTTACAAACAGGCTTATAGGATGAAGTTTTTAAAAACTAAGATTTATATTCTACCTTCAATTGCAAAGTTCACACAGTGAATATTTTTCTGAATGAGAAATGGAAAATACGGAATTTTTCCATACGTTGATTTAAATTTATCTTAGGAACAAAAGCACTGTGACTATCAAAACCAAAACAAAGAAAGAAACAAAAAAACCAAACCCTACTGTGAGGAAATATAAAGTTTCTCATATTCTATCACAATAGTGAAAAGTCAAATGTCCTAAACATGGCAAAGAAGCCAAATTATGGAAAACTCTAATAAAATATATGACAAAATAAAACCACTGTTTCCATCCCTCTGTTAGATTAAATGAGATTCACTTCATCTATGACTCATCAAACTATACAACAACAAAAGTGAAATTAGCTAACAATCCACTAACTCACTGTATTACACAACTATACAGGAAGTTCTAAGCAGCAATTTCCAGTGTCTGGACAGACACTTCATTGATTTCCCTGGAGCTCTGTGCTAGTGTGCCTTGAAATTTTTTTCCCTATACAACTGTGTATTACAGGATCAAGACCTATCTCAAAGTTGCCTGTCTTCAGGTTCTAAAGATACTTGTCACTTCTCCAGTTTTTAAATTATTTCCTCTAGTGGTTTTCTCCAGCAGCATAAAACTTCAGCCAGATTGCATTGTAGATAATTTAGGGGTACAAATGAGTAAGTATTCTGGAAGTAGAAACTGAATGAATTTTCTTTCAGGGACTATGTAATAACTGAGTTATTTGAATAGGTAGTAATTCATCAAATTAATTAGCAATACATTTTCTAATTTAAAAACTGGAACATGTAATAACCAACAAAATTATGCACAATTTAAAGCAAGCAGAAGACATCTTTTAAGAATCCTGTCTGTGAAAGAAGAAGAAGAAGCATTCCAAGCAACAGAAACCAAGCAAATAAGGCTGAGCCCTACTTTTATAATTCCCATTTCAGACACCTTCTCATGATAGATATTTTCCAGTTGCTCACATTCTGGAATTTACTCTTTTGTATATAGAAACTGGATGCATATTTTTATTTGAGCCTGATTTTTGTATTTCTGGGCCACTGCACATTAGGATTTTTCATGCCTTTCTATAGCCATCATAAGACACATGAGATATGATTAAGTTAAGTCAAGTTGAAGACTTAGATTAAAATTCTCCAAAGGGTTAAAAAATGTGTTCTCATCACCCAGGTTTAGACAGATAGCTCTGACAGCACCAAATCCTGCATAAGGGAACTCTTCAGTGCAAACTCAGCTGTCACTACCTGTTCAGCCACTTCTGTGTCATTGTAAACTTTCACTTTCTATTAGATATCTAAACTGGCAGACGAAAAAAGCCTCCGATTCAGATTTTGCAATAAAATAATAAAAGTTCAAAGCAGAGCACAAACAGCTTAGTTTCAGATAACAGCCTCTACCGTGAGAACTATGTGCAGGAAGTGGTACATGGATGAAAAAGGGGAATATAAATCTCTTGTAAATTCTAATTTGTCCACTCCTCTCACACCTCTGCTGCCCAAGATTGTTTTCTGCTAAGCACAGCTTAAGGAGATTGATACACGCATTGCAGCCTGATGGTATAGAGAAGATGTGATCATTTCCATGGAAGTAGTCCACATCAAAACCAAATAGCAGTCAAAAGTTTTTGACATGTAGGCTATCAAGGCAAAACCCCATACAATTAACCATTCTACAGCTGGTACAAGTTCCCAGTTGCATTAGCAGGCTGAAGAGAGAGGGCTAGTTTCAACAAGTCTCACTAATAGTGCAGGAAATCAACTCAACAGGCATGTTAAGGATACAGGTACACTTGGGCAGCTGTAACGACCATATTGCAATGTAGGGTGGTGCTAACACTAACACAAGTTAATATGGATACCCATGACAGTTCACCGCTACAGCACACAACTTCTCTGACTGCTTTACAAACCACGTGGAGCTCCATACAATAGGTAGAAAAGGGAGGAGTCTTGCACAATTTTTGTCTATACAAGTTCATTAATAATTAAAGGCATGTATCTTTCCACACCTTTCCAGTCCGCACTTTTAACAGAGGAAAGATCAGGTCATCAAAATTATAAGTATGTGGATGCCAGAAATGACATAAACAGATACCTTCAGAAGAAAACTGCCATAAACCACAAGTGGTTGCATCTCTGATGCATCTAAAATTATTATGACAATAATAATAATAAAAGAATTGGAATATAAAAATGATGTACAGTGCAACTGCTCATCACCCGCCAACTGACGGTCAGTTAATTCCTGAGCAGCAATTCCCCTCCAGCCCAACATCCCCCCAGTTTATATACTGGGCATGACATCACATGGTATAGAATACCCCGTTGGCCAGATTGGGTCAGCTGCCCTGGCTGTGTCCCCTCCCAACTTCTTGTGCCCCTCCAGCTTTCTCACCCGCTGGGCATGAGATACTGAAAAATCCTTGACTTGGTATAAACACTACTTAGCAACAACTGAAAACATCAGGGTGTTATCAACATTCTTCTCATACTAAACTCAAAACATAGCACTATACCAGCTACCAGGGAGACAATTAACTCCATGTCAGCCAAAACCAGGATAACACTCAAGATGAATGCTGCATAGAGCTAATCTTATTCTTCTGATAATTCTATAAAATTCAGATGATTTTGCTCTTCTGTTCAGATCTTCATAGCTGTTTATATCACCCCTGAAACACGAATCTGTTCAGCATTAAATATAGCAAAGCTTTAGTGAGTGAAGTCTTGAGTCAGTCCTTCCTTGTTCACATTTGTGTCACTTCTGCATTTGAAGCCATGACAACATATTTTGTGCAACATGAAAATAATACCCTCTCTCCCCTTGTAATTTCCTTTCCCTAGTCCCATCTCACCTGTCATCCTAGTATGAGGTTGTGGTTTTCTTTGCTCACCATAAGTAGCACTTGTCCACTGACAGTAGAGGCTCATGACTGACGCCTTACAGACCTTACATAGTGTCTCTTGTTTTGATTTGCATGTCTTGTATTCTGGGCTGAACCACCCCTTATGAATCACAATGAATTTTATCATATATTAATTCAACAGAGCAGCTTATACATTGCAATTTCCAGGGACAAAAATCAAGGTCAGCCCTTTATGGGTAGATGGAAAACAACCTTAATGCTGGCTGACAACTAGTCTCAAATCGTACACCAGGTCATATAGGCTAAATTTAAGGATAGTTTCGCAAAAGGGAAACATCATCCTCCATGCATCCAAATATATATCTACATACCTATCAAAAGGCTGACTCTGAGAGGTCACTGTCCCCCCAGCAAGAGTTGTACATCTCCTGTATGCCTGGCAACAGTCCCAGTGTTTATTAATTGCTCTTCAGAAAAAAGAGGGAGAGACAGAAGGCTCTGAAGCACAAAGAAATTTACTGTGCTTTGTTGTACACCTAACAGTCTGGTGTTTCTTATCTTTACAAAGCAATATTTGGGCTCCACTACCATGAAACACTTGCTTTTGTTAACAAATACCAATATTTGTTATAAGAGGAGAATCAATAGACAATGAGCAATTACCCTATTGCAAGGTAAATGATATGAGCTCAAGCCTGGCTGATATTAGTGCCTGCATCTTTTTTCAGTGTTAGAATAATAAACTACAATTGCTTATCTGTACTTCACATTCAACAAAAAAGTACCCGTGATGGGTTTGTAATCTCTGTGTCAATAGAAGTAAAATGCCTTTGTATTAATGAAAAGACCATAAGATCATGCAGTCTCAGACAGGGCCTCTAAGAGAGGGGTGTTGAAATATTAAGATCAGCCTAAAAACAATGCCATGTACAATCTTCGTGCCTTTTTCAGCCTGCTTTGTTTCTGAAATGTGTATTTTCTTCACAGATTTAGAAATGTAAAACTGGTCTTGGAGAACTTTCCCATGCTATTTCCACCTGGAACCCTGAAATTTCTCATGATACATCATGTTTCTGAGAACATCGGTTTGAAGATCAGCTCCTGAAGAACAGACATGCAGAACCTTTAGAAAACTGACTCTCTGAACTCTGTTGAAGTGCATTTATTTCTTAATCCTTAATTTAATTTGAGGTAGGGTAAGAGTTTTGTGTGGGCAAGCAGGTTGTTCAGAATTGCAGCCAACAGAAAGGGTGTGTTGGAGGGAGGTGAAGAGTGATACGAGTGAGGAATTTCCCACGCCAAGTGCACATGACAGCTGCCAGCAACCCATTGGGGATACTCTTCCACATCCCACCTGGGGAAACCATAGAGGTATTACTCAAATGACCAGGTTTCAGGAAAGGACAAATAAGTGGGCTGAAACGCTCAGATCAGGAAATGTGTAATTAATACTGATTAAAAGAAGGAAGCAGACTGAGCATGGCCTCCTTCAGTGTGGGCACCCATCCTCTGCTGGTCATAAAGGTGTAGCCACACCACTCTGCAGCCATAGCCTTGAGACCTGGCACAGTAACTCCATCTATTTCCTCCCATTGGAGCGACGACAAGTCGCCAGTATCAGGGAGCCACAGTGGAGTAATTTCCAGAAGTGTCCCAGCACTGCCTGCTGTCTGCTGCCTGCAGCTGGAGATCTACCACAAGGGCATTTCCACAGGCACGTCCCAGATCTCCCCGGCCCTGGTGCAGATGAAGATGTACAGGGCAAATACACACAATGCTTCCCCAAAACATTCCCCCAGCTTCCAGCAATCGGAGGCACAAGGACTTCCTGAGACATACAAATTCTGAGTATTTAGTTCCCACAGAGAACTCCTCTTCTACAAACATATCTAGTATGTGCTTGAACCAATGTAAATTTTCAGCATCCACAATATCCTACAGAAAGGAATACTACAGCTTAGATGGGGGGGGATGTTGGGTTTTTTGGACCTCTCTCTTGCTAGTTTAGATTTTCAGTAAGTGCTAGAACCCATCCTATCATTAATTTAATTGGTTTAGGTAATGGTGGCCATAAAGACCTGGCAGTGAAGGCTGATCATAAAATTTATGTGCAGGTTCCTGTGATGTTCACAGAACCCCAGGGTGAACCAAGCTGTAGACGTTCACACCAGTAATATCACTCGTAAAATTTTGGTCTGCTGAAGATTGGGCATCCTGCCCAAAACCAGAGAGAGGGGGACCTCACTGAGGTTTCTTCTTGTGCAGTTATTAATTACATTCTCTTCAACCAAACAAGTGCTTTCTCGGTATCATGATGCTTGCTAACAACTTTCATATAGTGACAGGCCATGGGTCAACACATCTCAAAACTCACAGGAGGTCAACTGCTTCTCCAGGGCAAGGAGAAACTCTGCCAGTTTTGGCAGGGTCCTTCCAACCTCCTGGCACTGAGACACATGCAGGTGGCTTTCCCCTCACCTCCTCTCCACCAGCCCTACAAAGCAGTGCTGCAGCCCCTGAGCCCATGCCACCTCCCAGCTGAGCTCCCAGCACCTCTCCAGTGGGGCCCCAAGGTGGCTGAGCTGTGCCAAAGGCAAGTCCTGCCACCGAGGTCAATGCTAAGGAGTGATGGTTCCATCGCATGTCTAATGTAAGGCTCTAGTTGCTTCTCTTTTGCTCTCACACATATCCTAGGACAGCAGGGTCTGGCTCACTGGCTGGGGAAGGAGAGCTCTGAAATAAGTGCGAGTGAAGGGTACTGGCCCTGTGTTTATTTATTTACCTGGTGGGAAATGATCCAAAAAGATTTTGCCAAAGCGAGCCATAAAGCTATTGGGGAATGGCATAAAGGGCAAAATATTTCACACCAGAAGTGTGGCAGGAGGTGTGTAAATGAGGAATAAATATATTCCAGTGTTCATTTCAGGAGAAAACCAGGGTCAAATCAGCACCAAGAAATTGTAAGCATATGGAGAGATATTAATTACTCTCAGATGAAAAAGATAAAGTTCGGTATCCTACCACATGCACAGAAGGACATAGAGATCCTGAGGTCAGTTTGTGCCGACTTCTCTTTCCTGTCCCTGCCCTTGGCCGGGGCCTGATGCCTGCGATGAGATTAAGTGTGACCGTACTGACTTATGCAATGTGATACAATATCCCAAGTAGAGTGATCCTTCCTTTTCATCACAGATAATGATCTGCTCCCCAAAGCATAAGGATTAAGAGCCTGGATTTAATTTTCTCTGCACTTGCTCAGCCAAAGGGCTCTATCTTCTGCAGAGTTGTTCCCTCTATGGCTCTACAGTAATCTCTCTGTTTGCTGTACCACTGAAACAAGTCTGACATCAGAACCTTTTCCTTTGTGAATAGGTCTTTCAGCACTGGAGAAAGGCTGCAGCTAAATCAGAAATACGGTGGAAAAGATTTGGATCTGACACAAAACTTCCATTACAAAATTCCTTAGAGCACATCTAGAAGAGACCTCCCTAAATTCCTGCTTCATCGTGCAAACAACTCTTTCTCATTGAGCTTTGTCTGAAACCATCTGGGGTTTGCTTCCTAATTTTTCTCTCCTGTGAGAGTGCTCCTGCACGCTTTGGCGATGCCCCTGTGGTACGGAGGAGCAGGAGCAAGGGCAGTAGTGCAGATGGCACCCTGGCTCTGCTCAGCTCTGGCTCCATTTGCCTGGCTGGCACACAGGCATGCCGCTTGGCACCAGCAGCATCCTGCCCCAGCATTTCAGCCATGTCTGGGGCTATTTTGGCAGACTTGCTGTCTATGGGAGCAGCAGGCCTTGTCTGAGGAAACATGGGTCATCCCTACCCAGAAAGAAGACAACTCCTACTTCCCAGGTTTTTATGGCATGCACTTCACATGTCGAAGGCAGCCTAAAACTTGAAGCCCTGTCTTAAGACTGAAACAGGAATCACTCAAAAGCATGCCTTGGCAGACTGAGCCTCAAGGGTCTGAGAGCGTATTAGGGCAATACGGGCCAAGACCTTAAGCTGAGACTATGTCACCATTGCCCTGCTTAGGGAAATCTGGAGTTTGGAGCAAGTGAGCTGCAAGACCCCCTGATCCCATTGCTCACACTTGACAGTTTCTGGGCTGCATTGTTCCCAGAGAAGGCAATAGGAAAGGGAAAGTCCAGCTGTGCCCAGCTGTGACATATGAAAGGAAGGTAATGGCAAAGTCATTGTTCCCCAATCCATGCCATATAATCCTTTCTACAAAACAACCAGGAACTGCACTGTATAATCAGGTTTTCTTCATCTGTTTGCACTTGCCACATAGAAACATGCATCACTGATGCTGTTTCTTGTATCCTCAGCAACCTCTCGATGTTCAGACAACAATAGCTATCTGTGGTTTGCTTCTGATTGATAGGCTAACAGACACGTAGAGTAGGGAGGCTGGTGCAGAGCAAAGAGCTCTGCTTCATTTGACCATTTGCTAGGGACTGTCAACAGCAAGGAGCAAAACAAAGCCCTGGATCACGAAGGGAATACTTTACAGAGCCAGCTTCCTTGTATGCACTGAAACAGATGGGAAAATGTCCAACTAACGTGTCCCTGGCAATACAAATGCATTCTTGCAAAACCTGAGTAAGGTCCACTCCAGCAGCAGACAGGAATGAGCAGTGTATCTGTAAATCTATCTTGTAGTCAGTCCAGGAGAAAAACCTTATACATCTGACTTGATTATATTATTTCCTGCTGATACTGTCTGCTCCCTAAACATCCCCATGAATGAGGAATGGGGTTCAGATCTCGCACCCATGCACAGGTACGTGCATGAATCTCACCCGAACAACAGTGGGGAAGTCCACCCTCAACTGATGTGCACTGGTTTCACTGACTGATTTCAACTTACCTGTACCCATGTAGTCAGAAGTAGAGCATCTACCCCACAGTATCTTTTTGAAAACCTTGCCTGGAGTTTGGCTAAGAATACTTTTCTCAGCTCTGTAATCAGTTGGGCCTGAGCTATTGCAAATGTAAACGGTAAATGATCTTTTTGGTTGACAGAACAATGTTTTGCACTGGTTTTTTTATCATGAACTTTCCTCCTTATCTCTGACTATTTTCTGACCCTGGGAAACTCATTGGGAGAAAAAGTATAAGGAAAAGCAGTCTGTTATGCCTAGGAAGACATGAAGACAGTGAAAGGGCTTCAGATCACCAGAAATTAACTTCCAAGAGAATAAACCACCTTGTGTTGTTGAGCTGCAGCAACTCCTAAGTACTTGCTGGAAGCAAAAGAACTTGGTCAAACGCAGAGAGTTCTAGATGAGACCTAGGGCACCCTGCACCTGACCTCTTCTGGTTTCAAGAGAGATTTGAAGAGAGAGACTAAAGTGCTCCTGGTCTCTAGAAGACTAAGGTCCTCTTCCCTTGTTGCGTTGGTTCTTCCCTGTGTCATGCCACAATCTTATCCCTCAGTCATCTAAAAGCTGCACATGTTAGTCCCTCCTGTGCTCCAGTCTTGGGCAAACCAAGTAGTCTCCCTGGCAAGAAATCTATCCACAGAACAGAGGATGAGTTCTTCCAGGGTCTATGTCCCACAGGGACCATGCTGGATTTTGGTCTCTTTGCTCAATACATTGCATTTAAGTTATTCTAGGAGACCTTGTGTCCTTATACTCCACTTGTGCTATCCCACTTTGCCCCAGTGCACTCAATACAAGAAGTCTGGTACAGCACAAAGCATTCTCTGTATTATTTGCCTTTCTCTCCTTGAAGTAAAGGCAGAGGGGTGAAGAAAGGTTACATGGGCACCAGAAGAGACCAAAGCTCTGGTCTGTCTGTGTCTCACCTGGGGTCTTGCTGCTGGGAAAAAAATCTCCGGTAGATTGGTAGATTGGCAGTAGAAGGTGAAGCAGTTCATCACAACAACGAATGTGGTGCCCAGTGCAGCCACTTTAAATTCAAGAAATTCCAGGTTGCCTACATCATGCTGACAAGCACTGTGGTTTGCCACAGCACACACAAGGGGATAGACCAGGATTTGCCCTGAAAGAGTCTCACGGAGTCCCTGGCATGGTGCAGCTCCCATCCCTCAGCCCCTGCCTCCTCCTGGAGCCAAGGACACGGGAGCAGCACTCCCTTGGGCCATGACCTTCCCACAGCATCTGACACCACAGGAGTACCACCCAGCTGATCATCTCACTTAGCGTGTGTGGGAGGGAAATGTGCTTACAAGACATGCACCGTAGGGCAGAAGGAGGATTGCAGCAGCAAAGAGGTGGGAGGTCGTGCCAGGGACGCAGTGGCTGGAGGTGGGGAACCATCCTGCACCCTCCCACTCCTTCCCGTCACATGTCATCCCCTAGTAAGGGGCAGCTCAAGGAGCTGGTCCCCATCTCCTGTCTGGTGACAAACTCAGTCTAACAGGGTAACATTTCCACATAGTGCTCAGCTACGTCCCACTTCTGCTTATTGGTGGTCAGGAGTTGTGTAAGAATAATGACTGACCTGAAAACCCCTCCTGACACATATCCATACCTGACCATGGTTATGGCAAAACCCTCCCACAACCCTTGTGCACAAGGGACAACACAATTCCTCTTCTAAAGCGGTGCTGGTCATGCTAAGATGAACCCCCACCCTTCTGCCTTCCCTCCAGTCCTGCTGTCCTCAGCAATTGCAACCAGCAGAGCTTAAATTTATTGGATGTCCATGGGTTGACCTTGCTGTAGTAGAAATTTCCACACCACTAGCATTCCCTGCTTTCACCATTCCCCTTGCCTGGCCCAGGCCATGAGCTGGCAGAAGCAGGCATTGCCCATTGCTCCCCATGCAGCCCCAATGCTCGGCTGCAGTGAGCTGGAGGGTGCAGGTCAGTCACAGCAAAGCAGAATGGGAAACCACCACTGAGTATGTGCCAACAGCCACAGCAAAAGGGAAGGGTGAAATACCAACCCGGGAAGTCATGACCGGTGCCCGAGTGCTCAGCACCAGGTAGAGTCTACCCATGCTGCATTTCTGTACACGATGTCTCTGGTGGGAGACTCCAGATGACCTAGCGAAACACTGAGTAGGAAGGATATGACAAGATCAAGAGAAGCAAGTATCACGTGCTGATTCCCCCTCTCCTCCCAGCTGAAGGATGCTCTGTGCTTTGTCTTTCTGAGAGGAATCTCGCGGAATTCAGCTAGAAATGGCGCAGATAAAACATTAACCGTTCTGAACACAGTGAACAGAAAGCACATTGAAAACCCTTAGAAAATGTGTGAAATGATCTTTGAATGCTCAATTACTCTTTCTCCATACTCACTGCAAGCTTAAAAACTAACAACACAGCCATTACCCGAGGTAGACAAAGAATGAATAAAGATGCAATATGCTAAGTATCTTCCGTGCTAAAGACAGAAATACCTGTAATACCATCCTTGTGTATACTACTTTATCCTCACTATATATATGATTCAGCTTACTTGTCCTCAGACAAAATGCCCTCATACATGTCATGCACAAGCATGCAGAAAGAACAAAAAGCACTACAGGAAGAAGAGAAAACTCAGCAGCACAGAGGTGGCATACCCCAGTGACAGGCTGTTTCGTTGGATGCCCAATTCCTTTCATGTTTTTTCTTCTCTTTAAAAACATTTATATGTCCCTTATATGTAACTCTACAGTAAAACATCTGCCCTCTTTAAAGCCTCTTAAACTACAGAGGTAAGCTGGATTGGTAACCCCTGCAGATTCCTCTGATCAGTAGAAACTAGTCAAGGATCACAAGCTGGAACACATCTGAAGTGAGCAGAAGAATTCACCCAACAGTCAGGGCCGAGAGCTCAGCTGGTGTCAAACAGGGAGCAGCAGGAGAAATTTGAAGATCGCCATGACAGACGGCCAAGCAGGACTGCCCTTGTCCGCACTCTGCCTGCACCAGCCCAGCTCCGTTCAAGGGAAAGACAAGACCATCGTGGTCACCAAAGGTCCCCATTCCCTGTTCTGCAGCCAGTGGATCGCCGGGAAAGGCTCCGGGTCCATGGTGCAGCACAGCTGATTTCTGCAGACCTGGGTTCATTCAGCCGCTCTAAAGCTGCCTCGCAGAGCCAAATGGGCAAATGACCTCCTGGCAAATAAAAGCCGCACTTGTGCTCTGGACACAAGAAAAGGAAGTTTCTCCTTCCTTTCTTGTGTTTTTTAAGAACAAATTCTCAGCTTTGCTTCATGAGCCAGGTGCAGAGCATGAACCTGTTCCCATCTCATCTCAAGAGCCCAGCCCTCGCTCTCCAGGGCTGTGGCTACACATCCTCTTCCAGCCGACAGTTTGCAGCAAGAAGTCTCAGGCCAATAAAAGCTCTTACGAGCTGTTTTAACTCAGAACTGACTCCACTGGAATTCCTTAGAAAAAAAAAACCAAACCCTCCAGGGGGTTTGCTGGCTTACATTTGGGGATATCTGTGGCTGTCTGCTTGTAAGGAACATGCTTTTAATATATATTAAGCATTTTGTGTCACTCACAATGAAGAGAAAATTAACTTTGACACTCATGGCCAAAATATTAGTATTAGTTTTCCAGTACTCTGCCCTAGAATAAGCAACTGGGACCCCGGGGGGGGGGGGGGGGGGGG
>JAVJGG010000053.1:10559931-10572665 GCA_035590195.1 Aviceda cuculoides | reverse complement strand
CCCCCCCCCCCCCCCCCCCCCCCCCCCCCCCCCCCCCCCCCCCCCCCCCCCCCCCCCCCCCCACCCACCAAATCACATGTCTACACAGTACTTCCACAGAAAAATGAGTTTTCTTTCTACTGAACTTAGCAGCACCTTCCCACCCATTCTCTTTTTAAAAATTATGATAAATAGAGACACGCCTGCCTTGAAATCAGTTCTGGGTGCTGTAAAAACAGAGTAGTCCTTGTCTGCAAGGTTTAACAGCCTAAATGAAAACAAACAATGAATTAAAGAAGGAAACAAAGTCAGTCACTAGCCTAAGGTCACAGAGGAGTTATGTGGCTTGGCTTGGATTAGAGCACATGTCCTTTGGTGCTTTACCAGCTTTCTTGTCCCATCTCCCTAACCCATACTGGGTTGCACTATTTACTGCTTTCTCATTCACATTTTCTCTTTCCCTGGCCTATTCCCTGTCCAGTCTGCTGGCAAGGATCCCTGTCCCCACTGCTGACAGCTTCAGTCATCCTCACCAAATTATACATTCTGCTCAAAGCACGACTTTTAGCTTTCTAGAGTATCAAGAGGTGCACCGGACTATTGTAATAGGAAGATTTATAGCAGTGTTATTGAAGTGCAAGTGATAAAAGCTGGTTGAATTTTTATTGGGTCGGGTGGGGTTGCAGACAGACTGGGACATGAGAAAATATTTTTCTTTCTTTGGTATTAGTTTGTAATAACACAAATCTGAAATGTTTTCCATGGGGAGGTGGGGAAAACCAAACCCAGTTGCTCTCTCACTAAAAAAATAAGTAAGCTTCTATCCTGTTTCCTTACCCAGAGAAAAAGAAGTTTCTGCACATCAATGTGTGTGCATGTATAAATCAAAGAAAGCTTCAGTTTTGATGAGAACCATGTTTTCCCCAGGAAAAAAATTTCCAGTTTCAACAATCTGGATAAGTCTACATGGCAACATCTCCACTGACAGCCCCCGCCAAGCCCTTCCTAAACCCTGCCGAGGGCAGTGGATGGAGGGTCGGCTGCTGCTGTGCGGCAGGGAGCAAGCGTGCAGCCAGCCTTCCCCGGGAGAAGGGAGCCCCATCAGTTGCTCCCTGAGCTTGTTTCTCCTGCAGCAGTGGCTGAGCAGCTCCTGAGGTTGCCAATAGGCAGCAGACCCTTTTAATCAGGGATAGCAGCTATCAGTAAAGTAAGATGACATAAATTTTTAGCAAGTGCAATAAAGTCACAGCTTTTCCAAGTAATAACATGCTCCTGTGAAAAGACAATTAAAATGAATCTGGAGAAGATGAACCCCACGGCAGCTAAACACCCTATTTTAGGCCTGACCCTGGACTGTTTGGTGCAAAAGGTACATTGAGCAACCTGCAGCCCGCTGCAAATTCTGTTAAAATGTAGGAATGAAGCAACATTTCAGAGAAACAGACCCCTTCTTGGGGTCATTTGCGATACCCTTGCCTTCCCTAAAAGACTCTTCCCTTTTCTCCCAGGGCCGCATTGAAACTGCTGGGCTCCGGGACACTGCAGATTGTCCGCTTGTCTCTGCCGCTCGCTCTTGCTCTCCCCCTGCTTCTCACTTTCACTCCCATTGGTTTCATGTTCCCTTTACCACGCGGAAAACCTTTCAAGCTTATCCAGCCCAGCAGCAGGGTTTATCCTGGTTCCACCCACTGGGACTTTCCTAGCTTCCTTCTGCACAGAGAGGAGGAAAAAAAGCCAGACAGAGGCAAGCAGTAGGCACCTCGGGGAGCTCGGGGAGCCGCGGTGCTCTCTTTCCCTAAGCTAGGTTTCTACTGTAGGCGGTGCATTCCTTGGGAGGGAGGGTGTGTGTGTGTCGGTGCCTTCCCACACTCGGGGCAGCTCTTATTTAATGGGGGTCTCCATGCAGGGCAGACGCCAGAAGAGATTTTGCCGTTCCCAGTTCCCATCCAGGAACAGCAGCAGCTCGCACGCCAGGTGCCGGCATGGACCGCGTGGCCGAGATAACCCTGGAGGAGATGGCTCCCAGGACCAACCAAGCCTCCAGGATGCACCTCAGGGAGGATTTGAGGAGGATACGGTGCGCGGTGCTGCTCTGCCTGCTCTCCGTGCTGGTCCTGGCGCTGCCCACTGCCTACCTGTTGGTTGGAAACCTCAGAGCCCCCAGCTCCTACAATGGCCAGGTAAGAGGCTGACGGACAATTTCTGTCCTGCCACGCTGCGAGGAGGAGAGTGCCGCATCCCGCGTCTCCAGGGTTGGATTTGTTTGGTTCTTTTATTCTCTTCCTGAGTTTCTCGTGCTTAAGGGAATGTGAGAAACTCGCTGTTGCATTCCTTCTCCTTTACGCAGAGCAAATCTGCCTGGGATAAATCTTATTATTGTTTGGTCTTTTTAACTAACCGTTTCTGTTCCTCTTGTTTTAATTTCACTAAGGTCACAGTACCATGCACAACTTTGAAACTTTTATTGACATACTTCAGGAAATGCTTAAGAAAAATTGCTACTTGATGGAAATCAAGAATCAGTGTCTCTCCACTGATTTCACCCATATTTTGGCACTATGGCTCATCTTCCGCCCTTCTTTCGGGTTAACTCTGAGAGTTCCCCTGCCAGTGTCCTATTTCAGCAAACATCTGCTGACCGTGCTGCTGCTGTCAGTGGGTCAGTGCCTATCATCCACCACTGGGCAGACAGCTACAGCCCTCATATTAATGCAAACTCTTGCAAAGATATGATTTGAGACAATTAAGGAGTCTGACCCTAAATTTCGCATCCCATTTTCTACTGCCCATCAAAACTTTCTCTGGATCCAGGGATCTTCTCAGCTCTTCTGCTTTGACAGACAGCTAAACTCACTTTCTCCTAGAAAGACAAGCTTGCTGGTGTGGCTGCTTCTAATGCTCTTCCATGCCACCTCACTCCTTCTCATGCCAGACTGCAAACAAGTGCCTATATTTCCACTGTAGACCATGAATTCAGCAGGACAGACCCACACTAGAAGGATGCATATAGGCATATAGGTCTGAAGGTTTAAGGTTTTAATTTTAGCTTCAGGTATGAAATTCCCTAACTAATTAGCCTGCTTGTTATATGCTCACTTAGGAACAGCAAAAGAAAGCAGAGTTAGTAAGTGACCTCGAAGGCAGATTTCTAACCTGCCACACATTGAGTCTATAGATGTTTAGAGGGTGACAGCTGTACCCATGGCTGCACACGGGCACGCTTTTGGCTGCACAGAGACGTGCTAGCCCCTGTTTGACCTCAAGTCTGCACAGCCAGTGTCTCGCACCTAAGCAATGCCAGCTTCTGGGTGCAGCATCTTCTGCCTTATCTGCTTATACCTTTGTGCACTGCTGAAAAGGTGCAGCAGCCCTGCGCGGTACCTCAGGCCGTTAAATCTGCCAATTTCTTGCACACGTGAAAGTGCGTGTTACTGTGCTGACCCTGTTATTGCTATTTAGGCCAGCTGGAGTGGATGCATGCAAGAGCAAAGAGGCTCTTTGGACAGTCTCAGCTGCATTGCTCTTTTTATGCGTCCTGTGAGATTGTACAGAGCAGAACAGTCCAGTTCTTTAAATTATCTTAGAGAGAAAGAATAATGTTAGCCTGTTTGATTGGAGTACTGTGTTCCTGGCTCTTGACCCTGTTGGCAGAGTTAGAGGAGAAAAGTATTCTTGTGAGTGGGTTTGGCTTCTTAAGAGAAAAAGCTCAATGTAAAACATTAGATTTGCAATAGCTTGGGCTACGCTAGTGTGTATTTCCATGCATATGCACTGAATTATTAGCATGTAGTATTACCACAATGATGTAATGAGGTGATCAGATGAGTTACAGCCTCTGCAAGTCTCAGGGAGGAAGAGAAAAATCACGGGGCTGGCCGGCTGCCTGCTGCCTTCATGCCAAGCTCAGTGGGTGGAGCAGCCAGCTACAGTTCAACTGGATCCTGCATTTTCTGATTTTTTCATTCACGCTCCTGGTGACTGACTGTATCGCCAGGGTTATCCAGCAACAGAGCGCAGATTGGTGGTCTTGTCTGCCTGTGTAACTTGCTGTTAATTCCCCAGAGCCATGTCACAGGCTAAACGCAGGCGCTCAGCCCTGCAGCTCGGCTGTTTCAGCGTTTAGGAATGTTTCTGGGCATAAAGGCTCTTGGAGAAAATGTCTTTTTGCATTTCCTTCTGCATTTGAAGTGTTAGAACAGAATTGCTAAACGATGCCTTCCTCGTGTGCCCCATTGATAGCCCAAACCATGAGGACTAGGTTGGGACCAGATGTGTGTGCCAGAGTTCTCTGTGGCACTGGTTTTGGGCCATGGATGCCCTGGGCATACTGGGAGCAAGTGGGCAGACCTAAGTTTGCACCAGATGCGCATTCGCTTGCTGACCCTCGCAGCAGCGAGCCCATGGGAGGAGTCCTGACCAAAGCTCAGCCCACACATGCCAGATTATCAGCTTCTCGTGCATTGGGGACAGTCCTGGGAGGAGAGAGGAACTTGACAGCTGAACAGGTGAGGCAGATGTAGTAAATTCCTGAGCCCAGCCTTTCTGGAGCAAGGAGGAGGAGAAGGGGAGACGGGGAAAGTTTGTGCAACAGGGATGTGCCTCTTTGATTTGCCTGCGGGGTGAGGCAGTTTATTCATCTCTGCTTCTGTGTGGGTGCACATGGTGTCACATTCTGCCTCTGAAGGGATACAAACTCACCTTTTCCTCTAGAAATGTCCCTTTCAGGAAAAAGCAGGGCAAGTTATGTCATTACAGCAACATGTGTGAGCCACTGGTTGTCTGTCATGGTATAACGTCTTGCATGAATAATCCAAGTCTGGTGATGGTTTCCCTGGACACCTTCCAGGCTCACTACCCTGCTTCCCTTCTGGAAATAGAAATCACTTTCTTTTGTGCTTCAAGACAGTGTGAGGTGAGGAAATAGGGTTCTTTAAGCAGTAACACTTGGCTTGTGTTATTAGCAGGAAATATAAAAGGCTCTAGTGGTGCCCTTCCAGAGGAAGGGCCAGGACTCTTGTGTATCATTCCCCAAAAGAAGCCTAGTTTCTGTCTGAGTGTGAAAATCTACCAAGGAAATGGCACAGCAGCCAGGAGAGCATCTCTGGCTACCTTAGCAACCCAATCAGCTAGCCCAACACAGCAGATCAGCAAGTCCTGTGGCCTGGAGATGTTGGTACTTGGGCTTATTTTTGTGGCATCCTTGGCATGGCAGGACCACAAGCAGCACAAGGGAAATTCCAAAACCTGTCCAAAGGATTGCACGTGAACCTGTGTGCCATGTCAGCCTTGCACTGGAGAAGGGAGCTGCTGCAGTACAGGAGGGACTTTAAAGTCCTAGCAGCTCCAGCTGGATCCTGTGTGAAAGGATGAACCCAGAAAGCTAGCAACAAAGCTCAGATAAGGACTGCCAGAACATGCAGACATACAGAGCCAGAAGCCCTAATGGCCTGCCCAAATGGGAAGGAGACCCTGAAATGGCTTCCTTATCTGTAGGGAAGGAGAAATGCCTGGGGAGGAGCACTGAGCATTGCACCTAGGCCCACATGTGTGGGATTCCCCTTCCAAAAGCCAGCAGCAGTAAAAGTCCTGACTGGCCATTGCTGCTTGATGCATATGGTCCTCATGGGCAAAGAAGCTAGTGAACACATGCCCTAGGTACATGTTTACACTGGGCACTATAGTCCAGCCAAAATACTCCCCTTGAGGCCAGTTTTTACTGGCACAGGACAGGCCCCTACCAAAAATGCCCAGTCCGGGTCATGCAGCATCTCTGGAGCTAGCAAAATTGTACGTGTGTCAACTGTGTATGACCTGCAGAGACCCTGCCTGTAAAATAGTGTCTTCTTCTAAAGATGGAGTGGATGGAGGTGCTGGGGATATTTTGCTCATTAATCTCTCTGCCTGCGGTGCCAGGCTGCTTTTCCTATGCAGTTCTCTATCAGATACCCCTGGCCCTTCCTGGAGGTGCAAGAGGCAAAGCACGTGACAGGGGATGTTCAACCCTTCTTCTTGGCTTTAGCAATATATGGACATATATGCAGTTGAACATTCTTGTTATCAAAACAAAATAGAAGTGTTTTGCATACTGCAGTATTCAGGGTAATTAGAGCTGGGTGTCTGAGACATCATTTGTCTGCAAGTCAGCTGTAAGGTGGGATTTTCAGCATGACTCAGTGCTGTTTACAGTCTCTCCACCATAACCAAAGGGAAAATTGAAGCCATGCTGTGAACTTTTCAGAATCACAGCTAAGCAAGAAAGGAAAAGAGAGAAGAACACTAATTGTGTAAATGATCTCTCTATTGTCTCATGCTGCTCATCTCTCCTTTGCCACCTCATCTACACCATCAATCTACATCATCTGTGCCTATTTAGGACAAATAATACTAATAACTGGCCATTATGTAGCATTGACTAGTACTAAAATATTTTCTATGGAAGGTTTAGATTCGTATCCTTATCAAACAGCACAATTATGGGAAAAAAAATCTCTTGCCTTTGCCAAGCAACAGAGTAATTTCACACCTTGCAGCTCCCTGCTTTATCTACTGTACCACATTGTCATTTAGCATCTATGAATGCAGCTCCTGCACCTGGAGTTTCCATCTGGCCTTCTTTGGAAACAAGTAAATTGAGGTTGCATAAAAAGCTTCTTCCCAGTTTTTAGTCAAAGTCATTTTTTAATTTTTTATAAAGAAGCAGAAATCTTCTTGATATCTTTCCCACTTCCCTATCACCTCTGTATTGCAACATCTGAGTTTATATGAAGTAGTTCAGCAGAAGTTAGGCTTTAAATATGTAAACAGTCCCACTGAAGTTACATGATTAAATGCAGGTTTGTGATTGATTTGTAGCTCATTGCAGTACTTAGCATCATTAGAAAATATGTCACTTGATAAATATGTAGGAAGTGTCACATAAATAATGGTGTAAAACTTACTCACATGCATATACGTCAGGCCAAAAGCGAGGGGGAGTGTCTGAGGGAAATCCTCCACACCTATTTGTGCTTCCAACCAGGGGAACGACAAAGTCACCTGGCTATGACTCTGTCACATCAAAAAGTATAGTCATGTTTAGACACCACAGCAAGCAGATGGGACCTTGGAGAAAGTCATTAGTCATAATGAAAGGCCCAGACACCTCATTGACAGTGCAACACCATTTCTCTCTGTCAGCCACATACTGAGCTTTCGCACCACTGTCTCTTCTAGATGACATTTCCTGCAGAGCAGCAGACTGCTATGGCTGAGCTATATATGTGTATACAGGTGGGGAAGGGAGAAAAAAACAAAAAAAGAGAGAGAGACTTCCTTGCAGTTTTCCTTCTCCATTTTTTTTCCATCGCACTGGAGCAAGTATTTTAGAAATCAGGTTTTCTGCAGGAGCACATGGATGTTTACTGCTAGTAAAACACTAAAATATCTTTGGGCTTACTAGAGTAGCTAGCAGTCCCCAAACCCAGGAAGCCTGACTCTTCTCCCACACTCTCCTTCCCCAGGCCAATATAAAATATCTATTTTCTACTTCTCCTGCAGTATTTGAAGTGAGTATTTGTGAGACACAACCACCAGGAGATAGCTTCAGCATCTACGTGCTAATACTATTTCAGCCTGTTTATTAAGCAGTGTGCATCAAATCCTTAGCTGCAAGCTGATCAGTGGCAGTTTATTCAATGTATTTATTGTAGCTGTCCATAAAACACACCATACCACACCAGCATGCTCCTGACAAACATTGCATGATGGGGGTTCCTGACAGCCCTGATAGTCAACCCTGAGCTGGCTTGTGCTCCTCACACCCCGGGGAGGCTGGATCCAGAGTCAGCATCCCGCAGCATCCTCCAGTGAGGACCCGTGCTGCTTTGCAGGCTGCTGTAAGAGGACCGGCACCTGGCGAGAAGCCACCGGCCGTGCCCAAGCATGAGTCAGAAGGACCAGCCCTGGTAGGCGTGTGGCAGGCAGACAGCAGCTTCCTTTTGAACTGCTCAACCTAAATGTGAGAACCACTTGGTATGGCCCAGGGCCATGCCCTGCTGCCGTGCAATGCATGCTGGCACAGGGATGTGTTATGAGCACGCTGGTGTTGGGCTCTAGAACAAAACATAAGAGGTAAGCAAACGTGAATCGCCCTGCCTTCCCATGGGGGAGTGTCAGTGAGCCGCAGAGCTCACCCTCTGCCAGCAGCACTCTGACCTGCTCCGCTCCTTTCCATCTTCAGTGAGGCAACCCAACATTCAAGACAGACCCAAGCGACAGACTAACAGTCTGAAACAACACAGATGCAGAAAGAAAAGCAGGTGAAACAGCAGTTCTGGAGCTGATACACCTCAGTTAGTCTTCTCGCTGGCATTATGGATGCACTGAGCGCCTGCAAAGGCTCAGACCTGCTGAGTCTTGAGACAGAGAAGAATCACTCACGTCACTCCACTTGCTCTGTTTGCTCTGCACAGACTGAGGGACAGGAGCATCTCTAAGCAGCAGAGGTGCTCCAGCAGTGCTGGATAGAGGCACTGTCACAAAGGAGGGTTATCAAAGGCTAATTGACACTGACCACTCCACCAGTCCTCCCCCAGTTATGCCAAGGGCTTGTCCAGACTCTGAACAATACTGAAGTTTAACGCAACCACCACCACAGGATGCCAGGTTCTGTCCCTGGCACCTTTTCTGAGATGCAGGCCATTTCAAACAAAGAGCAGAAAACTCTTGTAATGAAGCAAAGCCCTGTCAGGGCTTGTCCTTTTACATAAAAGCTCTAGCTAAGGTTGATAATATTACTGTGGCATATTCCATTTTCTGGGATAATGCAAACCAGACCCTGTGCGGAGGCAGTGTACACCCTGGAGCCCTGAGCTTACCACTTCCAAATCTCTCCAGCAGGTCACAGACGAGAGGGGCTCTCGCTTTCTGAAGCAACGGGCGGTAGTTCCTGGTAAGTTTGCCAGTCCTTTCCCCCATCCCAAACACCTTTGTTTACTGAGGTTTTGCAATCGCTGCCGCAGCACGCTGCTGGCAGATGCCTCCCCACCTGCCATCCGCTCTCAGCACCCAAATCTTTCCCAAGCCAGACGAGCCAGGGCAGACAGAGGCAAACCTGGGCAACAAGATGCAGGAAGGTAACTGAGGCCGTAGCGAAAGTGTGAGCGTTTCTAACCCCAGGGCTGTGCAAGCTCGCTCCTTCTAGTGCGGGCACAGACCCCCCCAGCAGCTCCCTGAGATCGGTATAACTCCCTGAACATGCAAAAGCATGGATTCGGGAGCCCATCCATACCACGCCTCCCTTCTGTTCACCCTCCAGCAATTTAAGGCACAGCCATGATGTGTCCTGTCGACACTGCAGAAGGCCTGACGAGCTCAGTCATTTGCAAAGGGATTTTATTACCTCAATGGTGTCAATAAACAATCACAGCAAATGACTCCCAACTCAAACATACGCAGAAATGGAAAGGGGCTGCACACGTTTCCTCAGTGGCATTGATCACCACTCACATCTCATTGACTTGAATAGCAAACATCCTTACACACTGTTTTTTCTTTTCCCCCCTCAGGTACAGATACACTTCCCAGTACAGAAAAGCCAAGAGCACACCTGACAGGTAATGCTTGTTCAAAAATGAAGCATTTCCCATGGGCATTACAGCAGATGTAGTGGTGCAATAATCTTGGTTTCTATGGGCCTGATAGGTTCAGGTGTTGCAGGAAACATGGGGAAAATAATCACAGCTTTGCCTTGTTGACCACAACAGATTTACTGCAGCCCGTGTTTGCAGAAAAGGGCCCACGAAGGAGGTAGTTGACAGAAAGTTTCCTTCTTGCCACTTTTCCAAGCCATTTATTTCATTGAATGATCAACTTTTGTAACCAAACTTAAATAGGTGACTGGTATCTCAGTGATCTGCTGAATGCCCTAGAAAAGGCAGTGGAAAGAGCCCAACTGAGCCCTCACAGAGCAGTGAGTTGGGAAAACTACCAGCTTTGGAGCAAAATCATGTCAAGACCAGTTTTAGAGCCCTTATTTTTCTGCAAGTTCTGACTCAGGCCACACACACCATATTGCCATCAAATAGCCTCCTGGTTTTGGTGAGATCACCTCTGAGTCACACTGGAGAAAGCGAGGAAAGAGTTATGTCCAGCTGAACCCCTCCAAGCCCTTGTCTTGTGTTGGGAGGGTGCTATCGCAAAGAACTGTTGCAGGGTGGGGTGCCATACATTTCTGAGGGGCTGCCAGCATTTGCAAGGCCACCATCTCACCACCTCAGCCTTAAGTTGTAGCTGTCATCACACCAAGGACACTGTCCCGAGCCTTCCTCCATCCTTACCAATTCTACCCATCTGGAAAATTGAGGTATTACCAGAGAAAAGGAAAAAGTTCATGGGTGGTTTCCATGTGGATGGAGCTGAGTGCTGAAAGGCTTTCCAGCTGCTCTGACCTAAGACAATTTATATCTCTCAAAAATGTGGCTTACTGCAGAGGCTTCCCCAACACCCTGTGTGTTGTCCCAGGGGAGCACTTTAGTAACTTGAAGCATGCAAGAAGTGGCGTGATGCTTTACACAAATTCATCTACAGGGTTAAACGTAATTTCAGGGCTGATTTCTTTCCCAGCATAGTTTGCTTTCCCTAATCCACAAGCTCCTTCTGAATGCACATCCTTGGTCCCATCCCCTTTTGCACACAGGTTGATAGAGCTCCAAAACTGACCTGTCTGTCCTTGCTCAAAATCACATATTTGCTTAAGTGCAAGTTTGCAAGAGCAAAAGGACCGTGCCTTCTAGTGTAAGTCTGTCTGTTTCCCCCAACTCCCCAGTGGCAGAGAGACCCAGAGGCTCCCAGTGCAGCTGACTCAGAAGAGCAGCCAAAGCACAGCTCTGCTGATGGGGACTTCCCTGGGTTGCACAAAAGTCCATTTGCCACAGGGAAGCACCCAACAGTTTTCTTCAAATTTCCTCAGGCCCCTCATTTGCAAAAATTCCTTTGCTGTCATTCCTGGGCAGTCTCCCCAGGATGGTGCCCATCCTCTTCATCCTGCTGGTTTGGGCCAGTCACTGCTGGCCATAGCAAGGAGCATGAAGAAGAAAAAGCTAAGGGGATTTTACTGCTCCTTTTCTGTGCAAAAATGCTACACCCAGGCTGCTGTGCTATGTAGCCATCAGGGAACCTAATTTCCATGAACTTATCTTTGACCTTTTTTTAGCCCAAGCATACTTTTGGTGCTGTACCCTGTGGCAAGGAATTCCCAAACTTAACAGTACATCACAGTCAGAAAATATTTCCTGTTATTTTAAACTTGTTGCATAATAATTTCTTGGGTGCCAGCCTGGTTTTCTCACAAACCATGACTTGTGCATAGAAAGTGAAAACGGAATAATTATTCTTCAGATCTTTGTTACATTCCCCCATCTCAGGTACCTTTTCAAAGTGAAGTTGGTAGACTACAAACTCTCACTTGTAGGAAATCTCTTCCAGATCTCTATTCTCTCTGTATTTTTCTAGTTTTAGGCACATATACTCTGAAGGTGAGAGCAGAGGAGTGAGAGGAATAACTAGCCACAGTACTTTCATGGGAATGCACCACTGAATTAGCAGTAGCAGAATGACTCGATGTTTTGGTCCCTGTTCCTTTATGATGAATTTTCCACCTGCTCTTGGCCTTTTTAACACATAGTGAGCATTTTGAATTTATCCAAACTGGCATCAAGATCTCCTCTCTCAGAGTGGCTATAGCTAGTGAAGAATGGCACAATCCATGGGAATACCTAGCTAGGACTTTTCTCCATCCCCAGTCTCTCCTGTGTACTAATGTATATTTGGTGTTGAATGCACCATGCCATCATCCCCTCTCTGAGGTATTTGGTTGCACTTTGGGTCAAGATGCAGACCAATGCCTACTCCTTCTTGTCACCAGCCTGTGACACGGCTGGATGAACTATGTTGCAGAAACCCCACCAAATACCTGGTTCGCACTCATCGTGCTGCAATGGTACCTGAGCACCCCACTAAATCTGGGTAGAACATCACTTTCTGGTTCCCCTTGAGTATTGGAAGTTATTAAACTCCCAGGGCACAATCTTGAGCAACAGAGACCCTGCAGCCACAGGTCTTTGCAGTACCTGCTGTACAAGGGCTTTACTATAACAGGAGGCTCAGGCTCTACTCACTTGCTGAGACCAGGAGTCTGGCATCCAAGTACAGTGTTCAGTATCAAGCTCTCACACTGGTGAGGGCTAAGAGTTGTAGAAACCCCACAAGTTCAGCAATATTCCACAAAATGTACCCCAAAACTGCCAAGCAACAGGGATTCTCCAGCAAGGGACTAAACCAAAAGAGATTTTGGGAAAGGAGAAGTAATTTCACATGTAAGGGATGCCGAAAATTTATAGTGGATGGGGAAGTTGAAGGAACCGTAGCAATGAATCCCTTCTTAAAACCAGATTTTATTTACTTCAAGAGTTAGCATATGTCACAGTTTAACCCCAGCCAGCAACTAAGCACCTCACAGCCACTCACTCACTCCCCTCCACCCAGTGGGATAGGGGAGAGAATCGGGAAAAAAAGAAGGGTAAAACTCTTGGGCTGAGATTGTAACAGTTTGGTACAACAGAAAGGAAAAAAACTAATAATGATAATAACAACAATAATAAAATTACAATAATAGTAAAAAAAGGATTGGAATATACAAAACAAGTAATGCAAAATGCAATTGCTCACCACTCACCAGCTGATGCCCAGTTAGTCCCTGAGCTCCACTCCCAGGGCAA
>JAVJGG010000053.1:10538794-10549938 GCA_035590195.1 Aviceda cuculoides | reverse complement strand
CTGCGGCATCTTGGGGGGGGCGGGGGGGCGAAGATGCACATTTCTAAAAGGCTGCACATGCTAGGGAAGGTGGGGATAACAGAGGTGCTTCTCTCCCAGGGCTGCAGAGGGATGTATACAGTATTTTTCTAGCTAAATGCAAGTAAGGTGACAGCAGCACTCAGTGAAAGTGATAACTGCATTGTACTCACTTTCTCAGACAGCTGGATAAATCTGCGCAGCTACTGCCTGGGCATAATCCCCATAGGGTTTAGTGTTAACAAACATATATGTGGATGTGAATCTTGAGGGAACGGAGAACATCACTTTCATACAATGAAGTTGTTACTCTGTAAAATTCATCCTGCAGAGTAGGACACTACCCATGAGAGTTCAACATTCCCCACTCTCATCTGTTGGCCAAGACGCCCAACCACAGCTGGATCTGCTACTTGTCAGCTTTGTTCTTGAATGAAGATCCCTTTTCCAAGCTGGGGACAAGTTCAATGTCACAGTTAATACGTCAAGCTTTTGGGAAGAGCTTTGAGTTCACTCTGGCAGGGCGTGGAGACTTTGTCTCCTAAGGATCTTGCAGGACAGAGCATAAGCTGAGATGAAGTGGAAGTGGTCTGCACTCACAGGAAGGTCCTATCCTATAAAAATTTCAGCTCATGGGCAGGCAGCTGAGTAAGGAATGTGTTTTCTAACACACTCAGCATCTGTCAGACAGGTTCTCAAAGGAAATAAGGACTCTTTCTGAGGCCTGGTGCCAAAGCTAGGTACGATTCTCTTAAAAAATGCAAAACCAGGAGCTAAGTTTGTCAACAGTCACAGCTCCAAATTCATTTTGCCTTATAACTGCTAAATCCTTTAGAAAAGCATGAAAGGCATTGCCTGAGAAGTTATAACCTGGTTTATTAAGCACCATAAGTCAGGAGTGTTTGGGGGTTTGGCTGAACTGTGAACTAAACCAGCTTTCCAGATGCTCTCATTCTTGCACAAATCAAGATATGTTCTTTCATAATTGTGGGGGTTTATATTAAAATTACAAAAAGGCACTGAAAGTGTTTGCTGCATATTTATTGGTACTGTACATATAGATGTCTTAATTTTATGTAAGAGAAATTGTAAAAATCATGGTATAAAGTTTAGATCTCTTTTGTTAACAGCTATTTCTTTTAGAAAATAGCTTTGACATCTTCTGACAATGAAGTTTATAAATCTTTAAAATGTGCTTTGTCTCTTAAATGAAAAAATAAAAGCATATCATTTGATTCATATTTATTCCTGAGTCTTTCTTTTATTCTAATAAGCACCCACCAAGTGCTCATATTTACAGCTGGGAAGGGCAAACATTTACCCATGCCAGAGTGGTTAAAGTGTGCTGCGTATTGTGTTACACATGTTTTCTCAAATGTGCAGGGTTTTTTTAATATAAGCTATTAATCACATACAGAATACACATGCAGAAAATTATTAATCCTAACATATCAAGAACAGTGAAGTTAAGCCCTATTCATCTGAGGACAAGTTTCAGACATTTTCATGAACCTTTATTTTAAGGGCTTTAATTAGAGAATTTTGATCCACTGGCATATGATTAAGAACTGGGTCTGAAATTTTCAATTCCACAGATTTAAATTTTTTTATTTAGACATAGCTGAATCTCACCCTCATTTTTAAGGATGCCTAACTCTCACTGACAACACCCTCCCCCCAAAAAAAAAGAAAAAAAAGAAATCAGTGCATCCCAAAGATTACATACCTTGCTTTAGAATGAAAAACTCCAATTTAACTGCTTTCTGCTCAACAATAGGATTATTTTGCAAAAGCTCACTGTGTTTCGAGATTTCTTTAGAATTTCAGAACATTGGAGCAGAACAGCATTTATTATTCAGAAAACAGGACTTTGTGTGAATTAACTAAATTCCTAATTCTCGCAATAGGATCCCTTTGACCACCCCCATAAATTGCTATTTCTGTAAAAACACCAAAAGGAAAAAAATAATTCTGTTTTCTACAGTAATGAATTTTGCTCATGAGTGTCAGCTAACATCACAAGGGGTGGCTCCAAACTGCAGTCTGCAAGTCAGGTGTTAGTCTGGCTTCTCCTAAAATCTGACAGAGATGGGTTGACTCTTTCTCAGGGGCCATCTCCCTTTAGCTGTTCATTCCAGAGAGCTTAGAAACATTTCAGCACAGCTGAGGTTAAGAAGTAGGAATCACACTCTGAACATCATTTCTGAGCTAAACGAGTGCCTGTTTGGGTGGGAGCTCTGGGGCCCTCAGAAAAGGCAGCTCAGCATTTCCCAGCGTCAGAGCCTGAGGCTTGCTGCTGCACCAGCTCCTGTGGCTGTTCTTCAGCAACCAACATGACAGCAAAGCACCTGGCTTTCTACCTTCTCTCTCTGCCTTATTTGATGAGAACAAATTTGGTAGTTAAATATGAGAGCACTGTCCTATATGCCAGGAGCAGAAGGGTTCAGCATTCCCTGCTGATGGTCCAGCCGACCGATGACTGTAAAGGCACACCAACAGTTCCCTGAGTTTTGAGTTAATCTTGGCAGACAGGAGAGAGGCACATTTCTGCATGCTGAGACCAAAATGGAAGAGATCTATCAAAACAACATCAAGCAAAAAGCTGCCAGGGCATGGTTATCTGTGAAATCACACAAAATAGACGTCTGCTCACTACACTTCCCTTCTCTCATCAGTGCCTGAAAGCAAAGGATGAAAAATAACATCCTTTCAAAGAGATGTTAGCAAGCAAGCGCTGCCCATGCCCTAGCCCTTAGCAAGACAACTTCACTTTTTAAAGAAAAGGAAGTGGGACATCTGTATGTAAATCAGGGGAATCTCTGTAACAAAAACAAGGAGATATGAAACAGCTTTTTGCTACAGCAGTGGGACTGTTCCTCTTTGGTACTGAATTAGCTGGTGAAAAGGTAGGAAATATATTGCAGCATATGGAAAACACTGGTATCTGTGTACAAATACCTAGGTTCACTGAAACTAGACAGTCCCTAGGGCTCTGCTACTACTACCTTATGCATGGCATCATCTCATTAGTTTACATTCAGAGGGCATCCCTTTATACTTCTTTAATAAAGGAGGTGAGGTAAGGAGCATTGAAAAGGACCTTTTCTTTACCCATCAGCTGCAGCTAATTATCACGTGGGCTAAAAGCATAGTACTGATCTCCTGCATATCACACTATTGCTGACCCTCTACAGTCATAAACATGCTTTCAGGTTTTAATTTTAGCAATGACAACATAGTTCTTTAAAGAGGTTTTACTTATCTATACTTGTGGAAAGTTCCCAAGACATAGCTGAGCAAAGCCCCACTGTTTTTAGGGTAACTATATTGGGTAAAGAGGAGTGTTGACACAAGGAATTTTCATGTCACTTCTTCCCAGAAAAGTCTTCCTGCATCACAGGGTGGATCTCCTAAGTGATCAGGCAAACTATGGTGCTACACCAGCACCCACTCTATACTTTCTGGAAAATCCCGGAGGAAGGCGTGCACGCTATGAGCATGGCTGGAGCGAGTTGGCTGTGGCAGCAGTGCCACCAACACCCCGCGGACAGGCAGCAAGGACTGCTTCCACCTGCACTGTCTTTCTGTAACCCAGGTCAGGCCACCACACACCCAGGGCAGGGGAAGGGGGACACTGGGCAGGTTCCTGGGCCACCCCAAGCCCAGCGGTTCTGACCTGTGTCATTTCTCCACCCTCCCTTTGAGTATGTACACTACCAGGACACAAAGCTTCAAGTGCTAAAGCTAACTGTCTTGATTTCATAATTAATGCATTTATGGCCATCTTCTGGTGGGCTAAGAAGCTAACTGATAACTCCCTATGTTAAGGCTGTGGCACCTAAAGATGGACTCTGCTCTCTACCCCCTCTACTACCCTTTCAGAAGGAACTGCATCCCCCTGCTCCAAAGGTTCCCATGGTCCCTCTGCTCCCACACAGGACACCTTTCCCTTTGCAGTAGAGGATACGAATTAGACTACTTTACCTTCCTTGTACATTAAGGTTTATCTAATGTCAGAACTGGTGGAACCGAACCAAGGCTCATTCATTTAGGTTTATGTTTACACAGCTTAGAAATCAGCAGAAGACTAACAACTTCAGCTCATGCTTCACAAAACACTCTCCTAGTCCTCTCTGAAGGGCTCCGATAGCCTTTTTTGACCTCAGGAATTACTACCCCAGCATCTGGGAATATCCCACCTTCAGTGGCTTTCTCCAAGTGCTGGGTAAGCAACCCTCTACCCCTCAGAGGCAAAAAAACTCCCAAGAATATTTTATCTTAATTACAAGTACAGTACTGGTAGCATGCAGTGCACTTAATTCAGCTTAGGGCTTATCTCCAGAAACACCGCTTTGGCAAAATAAGGGGTTTGTGTGAGGAGACAGCAGCTTCAGTGGAAGGTCTTGGAATTCACTCAACAGCACTCAAATGTGAGATTTGTTTCCAGCATCCCTGGGGACAGACAGGGTCCTCACAGTGCTGGTTCTTATGGCACAAGGATCCCCTCCTGAAAGGCCTAACCACGGTCCAGAAAGGCTCTCAGAGCCCCTGATCCTTCCTCCAAGGGTCGTGCCACTAGAAAGTGATTCTTCTGAGCTGTAGGTTTTCTACGTGACAGGAACTGCAGGAGCCAAGAGCATTGCTAAGTCCACAGACAACTGGTGAGCACCAGAAAGCACACATCAGAGTAAGACCCAGGAAAAAACCATTTCACAGACCCATCACGCCTCTCCCTTGGTCTCCAGGGGAAGGAAGTACATGCCAAGGGCACAGACAGGAACCACAGGGTGCTCAGCCCAGGCTCCCAAAGGGTGCAGCATGTCTCATTTTGCCAAGCAGTGCAGATAGAGCCCATGCCTCCCAATAGGCCCATTTGGACTGATACGAGCCATGCTGCCAGTCAGTAACTCGGACAGAGCATTCTCCCAATAAATCAAAGACTGAAGACCCTTAAAGACATAGGGAACATCCTAAAATATCCGACCATCAGTCAATTGACGACTGTTCTTGAACAACAGTGGCAGAAGATGCTCTTTAGGGAGAAGATGGGCATGTTTCTTTTCCCTCCTGTCCTGTTCCATCCACACTCACACCTGCCATAGCAGTGGTTTCAGTGGGTACATCCATACCTATTCCCTTTAGTATTAAACTTATGAGTAACACATCCATGAACAGACTAATCACTTTCTAAACTATTCGGTATTATTTGTTCCTTCAGTTTCCTGTGGCAGATTCCTTAAATTCTTTGCCCACTGTGTAAGAGCACTCTTACCTGTTTTGACCTGAAGATGAGAACAGCCCTTGAGGCTGTGGCTGCAGCACTCACCTGGAGCACAGGAGACGTGAGATCAGTCTAGTCTGGGACAGGTTCTCCTTTTTGGCCGAAGCTTTGGAACATGACAGTTGTGTGTCAGCATTCATGTTTCCAGTTGTTTGTCATACAGCAACCTGAACCACATGAAAGAAACCTCATCAGAAGTCACAGTCATACCCTCTCTCCCTCCCATATGGATACGATGGCCAACCTGTGTGTCTTCTTGGCTACCAGATCAATCCTGGAGCCACAGGAATTCGCATGGATGCTAATAACTCACAGACCAGTTGCCTTACTGCACCATGTGAGGCCATCCTCCAGCAAGCAGAGAGCTCCCTACCATGGCCCTGTGTCAAAGAGGTCATGGGAAAGTGATAGCATCAGCTAGCTTCCAGACTCCAATAAAAAAATACTACTGAGCAAGTGCTATTTCTTTTTACCATGCCATCCCCCCATTCTTATGTGTCATTAATCTCTGATCTGTGAGGCAGAGAGAAAATACAGATCAGCCAGGACATTGCTGGCTTGTCACTATTTTCCCCTTTATGGGTTTTCCCATCTGGCTCTTCAGCAAAACCAAATATTTCTTATTTTATTTCCCTTTTTCCCCCCCTTCACTTTGGGACAGGCAGTTACCAGAACCAGGGAGAGCTAGGAGCCCACCCTGCAGTTCTTTGAGAGCCATGCTCCAGGCATTAGAGAGGAGCGTAGCAGAAGGCTTCTATCTGCCACAGCAGCCTTCCTACACAGCAGGGATTTACAAGGAATTTTAAAAATCACACCAATAATCTCAGGCCGTAGAATGACATCTCCTCACTCACCCTGTAGTCATCACTGTTGGTTACTTATGTGGACAGGGACCAGAGAAAGTCTTTGGCTGAAGAAGTAAAGCACTAACTCAACTCAGGGTCACACGCAACAGGAAACATCAGGTAAGAATGAGCCTGAACTATTGTGTTACTTGAGTGTTTTTCACTTGGGTGCTTAAAGGAGTCCAAACCAACTAAGTAGCTAAAATAAATAAACATGACCATAAGAAGTTGGGCTCCCTCAGCTTCCCTTACAACCACCCCAAATAATACGTTATGCCTCAGTTTCCCTCCATACCCTCAGAGATCAGCACATCCAGACACCTGAACCCCACTACACACCAAAGCACCTGCTGCAAACCTCTCTTCTAGTCTGCAACAGATCACCCCCAAAATAACCACCTTTCTTTCCCATTCCCCCTTTCATCTTCCTCTCCAACGCACACACGTGCAGGAGCAGAGCAAGGCGGAGGCTAATGGAGTCAATTAGGTCTCATTAACACCTTCTTGACCAAAGCAGGTGTTAGCCACCTTGTTAGCCCACCTTCATGTGTCACTGCCCTGGGAGGAATTTCCCAATTCAACATAGGTTCTGTCTGCATCTCTGTACTGCACTCTTCAGGAAAATACAACAGTTGACAAAACCACACCAAAAATGCTTAAGCACTGCCTTGGTGCTTTCCATGGCCTCCTGAGATGTCTAGGATCCCTCTTCCTCCCAGCCTGCAAGCCACGGCAGGTTCCTATTCCCATAATTACTTTTCTGCCTGCACGTTTGCTCTGATTTGGAAGTGGTGAAGAAGAACCTGCCATTAGACTTCTTCACCCTTCTTGCAAATGACACCCTGATGCCCATCCACAGATATCAAAAGTCTCTCACTTCACAAGTGAACTCCTTGCTCTCGACAAGAATATTTACTGCTTGCATCAGAGAACATATTACTTGCATTTTACTCTTTGTTTTCTCTGTCCTTACAGCCTTCCCATTTTGCATTCAAGAACTTAAAACACCACCCTGTAAAACAGCCAAACTACAACGTCCTATAAGTGACATATGAAATTAGTTATCAAGGATGACTTCCAAACACCACCATGTGCTCTAATGCAGTCACTCAAAATATCACTTGTTTTCTCAGGAATAACTGGTATATTCCCAGAAAATCAGGACCTTTTCTAGCTGTTTACTCAGAGGAGGTACTGATTTAATTGGACTCAGTCGGTCTACATCAAGAGAGTATCCGAGGCTCATTAGCGTACTTATCTTTGTATCATTCCTATGAGACAGGGAAAGTCCGTTTTTGCAAACGGGGAACCATGGAGACACTGGATTACTTGACTGGAGTCACACAGGAAATCTGTGGTGGGGAAAGAAAAGGGAATCGGATAGGTCTTCCAAGGTCCCCACTTGTCCCCTAACCTCTCCCCTGTCCCCTGGCACCCGGTGTGGGGTTGTCGGTCAGGGGGCAGTGAGAGCCCCTGCCCGTGTAGCCGGTTTTGCAGACACTCCGCAGACTTCCCCGTGCTACACAGGCTGAGGCAGTGGTGGACGCTGCTGTCACCCGGCTCTGCAGCTCGGGCTGCACATCCACCCACCTCTAGTCGCCAAAAAGCATCGCTTGAGTGAGAAGCGGGAGCAGGGGAAGGAGCCCAGGAAAACCAAGCCCAGCCTCCTGCAGGGCCAGCACAGGGCCTGGACCTTCACTTGGGTTCCCTAATAGTCGGTTATTAGCGGTGGTAATACATTTGGAAATAAAGAGTGGGAAATCTCCAGCCCAGCTTCCAGGCACCAGGATGGTGCTGAGACCAGCTGGCTCTGCAGCATGAATGGTCCTTACACCTTGGGACTGCCTCTTCTCACTGGAAGATACTCTCTCCTGGGGGGAATACACTGCAATCAGGAAAGCTGGCATACGTCTCCCCACACTCTTGCCTGGTTTGTTGGCTGTCTCCATGGGGAAACTGGGGACAATGTTGACAATGTTCTTCTCTGGAAGAATGAATCCATCCCCTGCTGGAAACGTTGCATTAGAGGAAGAAAAAAAAGGAAACAAATGAGTTTTCAAAAGCAATTTTTGCTAGCCACTAAATTCATAGTCTAGAGGGGTTTACTTTGAATTAATATGGGCTGGCTCTGCCCTAGGGTTAAAGTTATCGATCCAGTTCTTAAATGCTGTCACCCGTCTTTGTTCCTGGACTTATTATCATCTGTGCAGGGCAAAAGTCTCTAATTAGGAACTGCAACTTACAGTCTTACTCCAGAGAGTCACCAGCAAGGAAGCCATGGGCATGCCAGCTGGCTGCCATGACTTTGGGCCAGCTCGAGTTAACAGGGAGCAGTACTGCCCAGCAGCCCTCAGGTGGGGGCACATGGAGCCCCGCAGCCACGCAAAGCCTGCAGGGAGGGAGAGCCTTTCAGAGGTCAGGGCTTCCCCGGCATTTCCTCTGGGCTTCCCCAAAACCACTGGGGTCACAGGGGCAGCAATAAATTCCAGCTGCAGTCTCTCAGAGTAATAAATATCTGTCCCAGCTTCAAGATTTGTTGTGATGCAAGTGAACTTTTAAGAAGTATTTATTGTCTAGCAACGTGGCTTGATTTACTTTTAGCAATCCACATTTCCTCCTGGTTATCCATTGCTGGTCCCCAGGGCTGATCTGGGAGTAGCACAGGGCCAAGGAGACATCAGACCACGTTGCTGTGCCATGGCAGGACCTCCAAGGAGAAAACTACTGGCATGAACTACCTTCAGCAACTGTTGTAACAAGTAGGAGAGATGTGTGCCAGTGAGTAATTACCAGGGGGTGTTCAGAAAAGCTGTGTAAAGTCCCCTAAATAACGTTCCTACGAGTATTATGGGTGCCTGCACAGCACTGACCCTTACCCAGAAGGGACAGGCTGCCAGAGCCCGCCCACATGCGTGGCCATCATGCAGAGAGAAGCCCCGATCCTCTCCCAGACCTCATGCAATCCCAGTGGCGTCAGAGGAGGCTTTCACACCCACGAAGATAACTTCATGTCAGCCTGTAGCTCCCCTCACCCGGCTCAGTAGGAAATGTAAAGTCCAGCTGTTGCTGCTGTCTGTCCTGGGCATCCAGATAGATACCTCATCCGAGGAAACCACAGTGGGTTTGAGACAGTATTTATTCTTTGCTGGACTTCACCTGGCTATGATCTCAAGGCATGACTGGGTTACACCCTTGAACCCATTAGTTAGACACAGCTTATGGGACAAGAAATGCTGTCACGCAGCAAAAGATCACTTCCTGTAAATATTCTGATGCAAGGGATGACTTGGCAACTGCTGCACTCAAGAGATCCGGGAGAAAAGCTGCATTAACACCCCAACTTCTGTGGTCTGCCAAACCAAACAGAAAAATCTGTGTTTAACTGTGCTTGCTCCTAAACACCATGCTCTTGCTCCCAGGAGAGCAGCCCCTGCAACAGGAGCCCCTGCAACATCTCTGCTCCCAATACGCCATGGCCAGAAGAAGCATTTGCCTTCTTGGAGCACCTTCAGAGAGAGGAGTGGGAAAATCATTACAGAGGAGCCTGGTTTCAGGGCTAGGGCTTGTAGAAGGACAGACTGACCTCCTGTCCCGTGGGACATGCAGGCTATGCTCTGAATTTTCTAGTAATTTTTTTTTATGGGAAGCTTCAGAATTAAGTGTCTGAAGTATTTTTTTCCTTGGTGATCTTCTTTTATTTGCCCAATCTCCCTTAAAATAGAAAATGCCTGAACAATGTCTGACAGAGCCATGAATCCTGCACATATTCAGTATGATACTGAGGCTGTTATTCTTTGGGGAGTTTTGGATGTTGGACCAAAGCTCTATTTCTGGCAAGATTTGCATCAGAACAGACTGTCTAATGGAGTGAGTAAAGCCTGGATGACTGCTGGAGGGCTGGGTGCACAACAGCATGACTGGTGGCTCTGGACCATGTAAAAAGCCGCCTGCACTTTAGCATCTGCCCTGACCGCTGCACCACTGGCAGCTGAGGGAGATGCTAAATGGACCAACAGAGAAGGTCTATCCACTGAACACTGCTCCGAGGAGAACATTGCTGAGCCTCGACAGTAAAAATGACATGCAAAAAGTGGCAGGCAATTGGCAGGCTCAGCAGAGCACTGATCACGCTATGAGACATGAGGATGCAGGAAGGATTCCCATTTTCCATCTGTTTTTAGCCTAAACTGATCAAGTGTTCACACACAGGGGTTCTTACGTAAGATCTCTTCTTGAGCAGCTCCTTGCTATCAATTTTGTTCTCTTTTTCTTTTTTTTTTTAATAGGATAAAATATTTCAAGGCGTGCATCTGTAGGATGTTTGGTTTTTGACTCAGAGCCATTAAATAAACAAAGCATGCTGAGAAAACTCTAACAACCAAGGACATGAAAACTCTGGGGTCCTGTCTGACCATCTCCTATGCACAGACAGACAGGCTCCCTGCAGTAGCCTGAGCGCCGTAGACATCCCCAGGACCTCTCATCCAGGACCCCCATGCATCCTTCCAAATGCTCCCTTCCCTAAAGTGTCTTAAGCAAAATTAAAGACTTGTTTGTTAAAGTTGGAGCCAAGACGACTATGCAAAGGGATGTTGACCATGGCAAAGAAGGAGGAGAGATGAGGTTAAGCACAGCACAGAAATGCATGGAAATGGGTGGGAGAAAGGAAATGGGGCACCCCATGGGTAGGGCATGGGTGCTGAAGTGCAGGGAGATTAAAGCTGTGTCCACTCTACAAATAAATGCAAAGCAAAACCAGGAGTTGAATCTGAGTTCGTGCTTCTTCAAGACCAGTGTCCCTGAGCAAACTGTGATTTTCTTTTTGGTATGTTTGGTTTGGGGTTTGTTGTTTTTTTTCATAGAATCATAGACTGGTTTGGGTTGGAAGGGACATTAAAGATCATTTAATTCCAACCCCCCTGCCATGGGCAGGGACACCTTCCACCAGACCAGGTTGCTCAAAGCCCCATCCAACCTGGCCTTGGACACTGCCAGGGATG
>JAVJGG010000053.1:10496184-10535260 GCA_035590195.1 Aviceda cuculoides | reverse complement strand
TATTATTGTTATTATTATCATTATTATTTTCTTCCTTTCTGTTCTATTAAACTGTTCTTATCTCAACCCACAAGTTTGGGTTTTTTTTTCCCCCAGTTCTCTCCCCCATCCCAGTGGGTGAGGGGGAGCAAGTGAGCGGCTGCGTGGTGCTTAATTGCTGGCTGGGGTTAAACCACAACAAAGTCGTAGCGTTTGTGCCCTTCACTGGGGCTACTGAAGGATGCCAGAGCCGGAACGACCCACTCTCCTGTCCGCCAGACAGAGCCCCTGGATGCACAGGGGTATGACAGTCCCCAGTGCCTGTTGATGTTCCATTTCTACTGAGAGGCCCCCTGTCAGGCACAGAACAATGTTTTCAAGGAGCCAAGTACTTGGTCAGTCCAATCTGATTCTTGGGGAGGTTGGACTGAGTTCAATATTCTGACCATGGAGTTCAGGCTGCCCGAAGAAAGCTAACCGAAAGAGCCATGGTCTTCTGTGACACAATGAGAAAATCTTTCATAGATAGCATATTGCCTTTCATTTCTTGTAGATGCCACCAAGTGATCAGCAGAGGTTGTTCTTATATTTGGTGGGAGGCCAGTGATGGATGATGCCCAATGTTCCTCCATGAGTTCCAGGAAGAGACTGTTTTTCCCTCAAGTGTTCTGTTAAAACTAGACAGGAGTAGGTGACCCAATGTTCTAATTGCTAAGAAACCTAATGCAATTTCCAGTTTAAACGCCAGCAAAATCAATTGCTTTCCCTCTTGATTCAAAGGTCTTACTTATCTTCAAAATGACCGTCTTGCACTGCTGGTTACTGAGTATTCTCCTGCAGAACCAGCAACATGATTTCAGAGACACACTGACCAGCTTCAGAAACAAACAAACAAAAAAAAGCGTCATTTACACATTGCTTATTTAAATGACCCCACTATAAGTACGGTTGTGTAGGTAGTAGCAAGCACACCTTGCCCTGTGGGCCATCCTGTTTCCTCAACAATGTAAACAATTTCAGACAAATTACACACAGAAACTTTAAAATGAAACTTTCCCTATTCAACCGTACAATGTTTGCAGTCAATAGACTACATAGCCTCTCCCTTCCTGTTGCAAGCAGCATCCCACATAGGGATTAATCATTCCTCAGAAATAGTACAACTGATTGCAGAGCTATTGGCACCTCTCCCACCTCATCAAAAACAGGGGACTCTTGACATAGCTTGAGTCATCTTCCTAGTAGTTCTTTTCAAGCCTATACTCATCGGCTTCCAGGTGAGCGGACTTCTGATTTTCAGCTAACTATGACTCTGACCTCTCCAGTTTTGGCCAAATCAAGTAGCCTGCAAAGGAGGAAAAGAGCTGGCTGTAATTTAGTGTGAGCCTCATCCCACTCCAATCAGCACAGCTGATCAGGGAACAGCAAAACAAATTGATTTGCCTTGATTTGGTTTAATAGAAGATTTTATTTGTTTTCATATTCTCTGGAATTTAGCAGTATTATTCAGTGTTGAAGTGTAAGAATACTAAAACCAGAAACAGAATAAACAACAAAATCAGATCACTGGTTGAACTGACATTCGTTTTTTAGCACAAAATTTCCTTTCTGAGAACTCGCCTATTAAAGAAAATAATTTTCTGGCCTGTCTGTCCATTTTGGATATGCATTTACAAGGAGGGAAGTAGCAAAATGCCACAGCTGAAGCAATGGCACTGTCCTGGTCCTTGACCAGGAGCTCCATTCTACACTGCTCAGATGCAAGGCAAGTCAGGCCAAAAATTATTTTAAAAATAACACATTTACAATGAAAAGGGCATAACTTCACTACTTATTTTCTTTTTCCAGTTGAAAAATTGCATTTTTACGTGCATCCTAGCAAGATTTTGTTTTATGCAAAAGAAAGGAAACCATAGCCAAATGAAAGGGAGGAATATGAGAATGAAATAGGGTTTCAGCAGTGCATTGAGCTGCCTGACCTTAAACACACGACTGATAAAAACACTCTCCTGAGCAGAATTATACCAGCAACTGAGATCTAAACCAAGTCTAAACCCAAATATCACACAGTTGTGTATGTCCTGTTCAAAAAATAAGTATGAATGGGCAGATGGACGTACCTTTGCTCAATAACTTATACCCCAGCCTTACACAAGCTAGATATTCCCAACAGCCTCCTGCAGCAAGCTAAATGCCCTTACAAGTCTCCAGATCAATTGCACTGAAACAAAACATGTGGGATTTTTTCCATCAGAGTCAAGTAAAAGCAACTGCACAGTTGAAATTAGATCCAGAGCATCTATGAACATGAAGTTGAGGTGAGAATACAAATTTGAATGCTGTTCTCAATGAAGCTCTGTCAATGATTCACCTATGAAAGGGAGTCAAAGGCACAAAGACCAGAAATAGGGATTCAGGCCAGGGACCCAAAGCCAAGTTCTGCTCACATCCATAACAAAAATCAGGATTTATCATAAAGAAAGCTCTTGCTGATGCTGTTTTTCATTTCCAAGAGAGGCGGTAATTTGGAAAAATACGTTGTACAAGCAAGAATTTCTCAAAACAAGTTTGCGTCTACTCATCCCCAGTGTTCACTTAGTTTAAGTAAGCAGTTTCTCTTGGCTTGGTCTGGCCCTTGCATTACTGCTATTACACATGAGGCAACAGCTTGAATTGCTTCCAGATGAACTTACAGAAAGCTGTGTATAATGAAATTTCTACCAACACTGAAGCAAAGGATTTAATTTTTATTATACCTGCAGTGACTTGAAGTTCTTTACTGAAACTTTGAGAAGGGAGAGAGACAGGTAGAAAAAACTTCTAATCAACTTGAATATGTTTCTACTCAGTGTGGAAAAATGCTTGCGTGCTACTCTAGAACACACCAAATAAAGTTCAACATTCTGAAGTAATAAAGAATTTTCTTTTAGAGCATAAGTCTACAGTTCAGCAGCATATATGATCTCATCAGGATTTCCATCTATTCTTGCCTGCACAAGGTCCCGTGATTTGCTTGACTCCACAATTCTAGCAGGGCTCTGCAGCACTGATTGAGTCTGACGCATTTTAGGATGAGGATGTCTCAGAAGATCGGTACGTGCAGTTTTCCAATCACAAATTGAGAGGTTTTGTGTTTTCTTTAATGGTAACTATATTACTAACAGGGGATTTTCACACACGTGGTAACCAAAAAAAAGGATGCCAGTTTACGGGAGCAGAGGATTTCTACCCTATTATATGCCTTTAGGTCTAACATCAGACACTCTGTGGCACACATTTCTTTTTAAATTCAGTGCCAAAGGCACATTTTATTTTCCTAAAGCTATTCATTACAATTGCATACATTTAAAATATCCTACAATGATATAACGGTGGACTACAACAAATGAGCAATTAAAATGTACAGCATTGTAAGTTACAGCATTAATTGTTCCAACATCATTAAAGACTTGCACTGTGTTTTTAAAGGGGTAAAGATTTCCAATGGCAGATGGAAGAATTGAAACAATACTATACTCTCTTAAAAAGTTATTGGGCTTTGAAAATCCAATGAATAAAGTGCTGATTTAGAATTTTTTTCAACTTTTGTTACTTTTAAATCTTGCAACTATTAATTCCACCCTGCTGGAGAATTTCAAAGAAATCTGCTTTTCTTCTGTGGAAATTTGCATGTAGCCAGTGGGTTTTCTTTAACAGAAACTAGGAAAACGCTGCATGAAGCAAGTGAAATTCACTCAAAAGAAGTCTAACACCCACCACAGAATGGACCAGGCAGAGGACTACTGGCTCATGGACTCGATTCCTTGGGGCACTGCCCTGTGGCTATTCCTCCCTGTGCTGGTTATGGACTCAAACTCGATTCTGTTTTGGCATAAAGGTGGAAAATTGCATTTCTTGTACTCCTTAGGGAACTTCTCCGTAATTAAATGAAAAGAAGCACCAGATAGCCAAACATGTGTCTTGTATCAGTTCTTTTATCATTAAGATAGCTGTTCCTCTTTCAGTCCTGTAGTAAAAAGGAACTCAAGCTCCACTCAGTTATTGTTCTCTAAATGCTTTACAAATGCCAACAGATGTCAATGAAAACTTTACAGATCCTTCCTTGGGGTCCCCTTTCTAAACAGCTTCTGGGAGGAATTCAGACATGAGAAAAGCAGCTGCTGGGAATCCCTATATCAGATGAATCCCAGTGGCTCTTCCCCAGCAGAGAGGAGATGTAGGAAGGAAGGAGGGACGTGTGCCTTTGGGCTGATAGGAAGCTGGGTCCACCTTCCCAGAAACGCTTTCCACAGAGGGACAACAGGGGGAAGGGGAGGCAGAGACACAGGTCCAGGGAGGAAAGAGAGATGCAAAGGGTGAAGAGAGAAGCCTGCATTGGTGAGAGAGATGACTATTTTGTAATCAAAAAGCTGCCTTGCCCCTTACCTTGCCCCAGTGACATCCATACCCAGTGGTGTAATTTCCATATTCCTTCCAAATCAAGCAGTGACTTAGATCCCCAGGCTTGAGTTTGCAGGAGAAAGCTCATGGAAAATTTTAGATTATTTCCCATAAGTAAAAAAACAAACTTGTTTAGGGAAGGAGGGTGGGAGCCAGGTAAGCATGCCCAAAGCAAGGAGTGATAAAGAGAATATGAAGAGACAAATATTTTGAGCTTCTCAAACAGAAAAAACAGAGGAAAGTCTGAAGGAAAATGATATATTTAAAATTAGGAGGCATTCTAATGTGCCATTTAAATTATTTTCACATTATATATAATGCGCTGAAGTGATATTCTCTGAAGTGATATGGTGAGTCAAACATACAAGAAATTGTATGTTTTGTTCCATCTGCCATAGAGAAACTATGAAACAACAGTATTTATCTGGGTCTCAGCCTCTGTGTTTGTTGCCATGTGGAATCAGGGTCCATTATCAAAAGTGATGAAGAGATATGAAAACACTGAGAGGATGCAAAATCAGTGCCTTCTAAACCACAATCATTAAAGACAGTGTGGTGCTGGGCCAGACCCATGGGCCCTCTCTCTGGAATAACTTCTTTCCATTCTTTGGGGCCAAGGACCCCAGATTTCCATGTGGGATGGGAAGACCTGGCTGAGTGTGGCCCCCGTCAACCAGACTCAGTCTCTCCTGCCCTCTCTGCCCTAACTGCACAAGTATCTCCACAGAACGAGCACCACACCTTTGGTGCAAAATATTAATATATCGTGGGAAAAGAACAGGGGAGATCAAGGACATCTCTAACACCCTGAGTCCCCAAGTGACTTGTGCAAATCTCTCAGCAAGACTGAGCTTCTGAGACCCATCTAATGCCTTAAACCTCAAAGAGTGTCCCTCTAAGTACCGATGTCTGCATTGATGTTGGATACATGACAACAGCTTGCATCACCAGTATGGTCAAACATTCACTGCTACACAGAGCCTGGGAAGTTGGGGTTTGGAGGCACCGTGGCTGCAGGCCTGCCGATCTCTGGAGCCCCCAGGCAGCAGGACATGGGCTGGTCCTTTCCCAAGGGTGTATGCCAAAATGTCAAATGTGCCCTCTACAGCTAGTGAAGTCCAGGCTCCTGCGTTGTCCACCAGACCAGTGACTGAAGTATCATGTCATCCTTTGTCCTGGTTTCAGCTGGGACAAAGTTAATTCCCTTCCTAACAGCTGATACAGTGCTGTATTTTGGATTTAATATGAGAACAATGTTGAAAACACACTGATGTTTTAGTGGTTGCTACGTAGTTCTTACCCTAAGTCAAGGATTTTTCAGTTTCCCATGCTCTGCGTCAAGGAGGTGCACAAGAAGGTGGGAGGGATCATGGCCAGGACAGCTGACCCAAATTAGTCAAAGGTATATGCCGTACCATAGAACATCATTCTCAGTATATAACTGGGGGGAGTTGGCCAGGAGGGGCTGATTGCTGCTCAAGGACTGGCTGGGATTGTGTATCACTTGTCTTTTTCAGGTTTTCTCTCTCTCTCTTTTTGTTATCTTTTAATCTTTTTTGTTATCTTTTTTCATCTTTTTTGTTATCTTTTTATCTTTTTGTTATCTAGGTCATGGCATGATCTTATCTGCTCTCCTGTTAATCCTTCCAGCCATGGTCTTGTTTTGGAGCTGAGGTGGGAAGACTTTAATGGGCATCTAGCTGCTGCAATATCTCTGAGTAATAAAGGCTGCAACTTTACAAGTCCCAGGCAGAACATCTGGACACAACAGAGGTTCCTCTGAAGAATCTTGGGAAAAGAGGAAGCACAGTAAGATAGAAGGGATAATTCTTGTAATGGGGTCATTACTATAACAAGATTACAAAAGAACCCATCTGGTTCTTAGCCTTTAATCCTAGCTGAAGGAGGAAGACAGACCATGATGTTTGCCTGTGGGGCAAAGGATGTTTCCCTCAGGATTGTTCATGGGAAACCTGAGGGGTCTTTGACCAATGGCTCACACAAACATGCATGTTCTGGGTTTGTGCTCAGGTCCTGCCATCTGGGAAGAGACATGCCAGAAGATGCAGGGCTAGCCATGGTCCATTCTCCCTCAGTTCAAGGGTTCCCAGGCTCACAGCAGAACCTGGGGTGAGAGGAGAGTGAATTGCTACTGCCTGACACAACACTGACTTTACAGCAGCAGGCGGCTGTCACCTTCTTCTTTGTGGGATGGAAGCATCAGAAGACCAGAAAGGTCCCCAACCTTTGGTGTGATTCATTCCCAGTGTGGAGACACTACCTTGCCTTGGCTTGGAAGCATCAGATCAGAAATATCCTGAAGGTTCCAGGTATTGTTTTTGCGTATTGTGGCAAACCCAGGTAGCTGCAGCTGTTAGTGAGTTGTCTCAGGCTGGGAACGCTTGAATGTGTTTAACAGACACCAAGACTTGTAAAATAACTGATATTGGACCTGGTCCACGGGTTGACAAGGGGGTGAATTTCCCAGGCCTGCTGAGGCACGATGGACAGCATGCAAGCGAGGAGGTGCTCCATCACCATCCGGGCTCTGGGGAAACACCATGACAGTGGCACTGACCTCGTCCCAGGCATCTCCGAGAGGCATTGGCAGCAGCATTGGCAGGACATGTACAGAGAGGCTCAGGCCCCTTTCAACATTTGCAAGGGGATGCTTCGTTCTGCTTCTGAATTTCAGTTAACTTTGGTCTGGACCTCACAAGGCACTATTCAGCCATGTTTACATAGTTCTCCCTGAGATGTCAACATCACCTTTGATATTTCCACTGTTATTAGCCCTCTGAAGCACTGAGTTCTCCCACCATTTGTCACAAATATCAAGGAAATTGAAGAGTCTTAATCCATGACTGCTGGAAACAATTTTCCTTGCTTAGCTGAACTCAATTGCAACATCTTCCACGAGATCAGAACAAATGAAACAAAAGTAGCATGTAATGTTTTCTGCTTTTCTAGTGCAGAAGATGAAGAGAGAGCTCCCACTGCAAAAGCTAAAGAAAAACCCTGGCATCTTAAGGCCAAGACTCCTACATGCTGCAGGTGACTAAAGAATGCAAAAAAATGGTACTTTCAGAATAACATTTTTAAAATGCTTAGGGAACCCGCATGCTTACCACCCTCCTGTCTCCCTTGAAAATCCCAAGCACACTGTTTCCAACTTACCCAATGCTGCACCAGCCTGCTCCCAATAAACAGACCACCGGCTCGCAGCATCAGGACTGCTGCTGGGGAGTAAGCTGTCCTCCCAAGCAGGTCCATGCTCCATGCACAGCTGAGCTGGCGATTTCACAGAGCGACGTGTTCACATCATGTTACTCTTGTGGTAACAGCAAGAACGTTGCATGAGGAGCCATTCATTGGTAACTGGTGGCTGGGAGGAAATGCCAGGCAGGGTACTGGGACCTCAGCAGTATGCCTAGGATGGCAGTCTGGGGTAGCATGGCAAGTATTAGTACCTCTTACCACAAATTTATGGTATGGCTTACAGAGTCACAGGTCTGTGTCTTCAGCTCCGGAATAATTATAGGAGAAAGACTGGAGTTTGGTTAATTGACACTGGGATTCAGAGCAGGCAGAGTGGAACTTGCTCAAAGCTCCTGTTCCCTGACACCAAAAATGCAGCAGCTCTAAAGAGCTTCAAGACTTCATTTTGATTTTGCTAAATGTTTGTTTCAAAATAAGGATGGAAACAGAGGACATCTTTTAGCAATGCCTGCAACTTCATGTAACCCATTTGCTAAAGGGAGTGATCCCCTGTACATCCTGCCAGGGAAATTTCCTGCAGCCCAGTGCCAGAAATGATTTGTGGACAAGAGCTATAATGTGAATAAGGGCTTACAGACAAGCTTGGGTGCCAGCCACGCTTGTGGCCAGTGCTTTCACAGCAGCTGTATCTTGTCCCAGTCTGCAGGAAGGAAAGACGAGAAGTAACTGCAACAGCTGTAAGGAGCAGCTGTAAGGAGTCAGAGTTGCAAAACCTCCAAAACAACTGCTCACTTCCCGGATGCATCTGCAAGGCAGTCTGCATGGAAAGGGGAACCCGGCTGCAGAGCAGAGACCTGGCAAACTCAGAAATGCTGCAAAGAGAGGGAGGAGGTGAAGCTGAGCCACAGCCGTCCTTACCATAATTGTCTCTGCATGCTGCTGGGGCAGGGGAGGGGGGGATGGCCGTGGATGAGGAAGAATAACATAGCCTGAAAGCCTTTGCAGTCAAGGAGTGGGTTAGTCTGGCCAGGACTGATCTGAGTTTTACTGGACTGGTCCAATGCATGATTGAAATGTGGGAAACACAGTGCCCTCACAGTTACCCACGGCCAAGGGACGTGTCGTTATGGAGGGAGAGGTATGGCAGTAGGTGCAACTCAGCCATCCATCAGCTCTAGGGCTGAGAGAAAGCTGATGGAGCTGGATGCTCTGCAGACTAAGGAAAATTAAATTAAGTCATCTTCTACATGTGAAATGACTTCCTCAGCGCTGCAGGACAGGCTGGATGTTACAGCAGTTTTGGTCTGAACCAGGAGAAGTTACTAGCAAGAGGAAACTGCTAGGAAAAGGCTGAATAAAACCATCCTCACAGCTAAAACACAGGTCAGGCATTTTAAGGCAGTGGCTTTCCAGCTGAGCTATGAAATATTTGAAATGTTAATGGCAAGGGTGTTGCTCAGTGCCCTCTCTGTCACACCTAGTTGGTGCCACTTGCCTGCAGATAGGTGACCAAGCATAGAGGCCCTCTAGCCAAGGGCACATCCCAAGGGGAAAGCAGACCATCCTCAGACACCGTCTCAAAGAAGCCCCATCTGCTTAGGTGAAAAGAACATAGAAAAGCAAACTTTGTAGTAACCAGCAATGCAAACCCTATTGGTTTTTGATAGTTGCCTGATAACACCCAGGCAGAACAACACTATGCATGGGGTTAAAGTTACGAACAACTTGGTTTTCCCTCATGTGTGAGTGACCTTCTAGACAAACAGATGCCTTTGGTGGGAAGGAAAGGAGCAGAAGTGAACATCATGGTGGTTTGTTAGGGATGAAATTATAGTGTATTGATTAAGTAATTTTTATCTGAAATCACATTACGGCCTTTTCCTTCAGAGCTTTGTTATGCACGAAGGAATTGAACAACAGCAGCTCTCCCTCCCTGGCACATCCCCCAGAACAAAGGTGCACACATAAAGGGAGACCCTCACAGCTCAGAGGACTGCAAAAGGGCAGAGGAATGAGAGGCCAAGCAGAGCAGCTGAAGCAGCGCTGACAACATGGCCCTGGCAGAGAGAGGGAGTTTGGGGGCTGAGGGAGACTGGAAACAGTGAGCCAAGAAGCTATTAGCACTTCTTTGGCTCCTTGTAGGCTCAGAAAATCAGGTGTTGATGAACAATCACCTCTTCCTCCTTTTAGGAGAAGGGGGCTGGCCATGCAGGCAGAGGAGGACATGTATCACCCTACCTGCCACAGCTGTACCCACTGCTGCTGCGATCACCTTCACCTCTCTTGGTCCAGGCACCATCCAGCTTTGGGAACCTGCCTGCAGTTTCCAGTCAAACACTACAGGGAGAGCCGCACTGAAGTACTCTGGACTGTATAAATCCTGGAGCCCTTTACCTATCCCTCCCTCTTCACAGTCATTTGTGATGCTCCAGTCAACCTCAGCTCAGCGTGGGACACATCCCTCTCAGCTGGTATAATACTTTATTTCATTTCTTCACTGATTTAACACCAGCATGTATCTTTGAAATAACTCAGGTGGCCAAAGAAAAGCAGGGGGCTGCTGCAACTCTTTCTTCCGCTCCTGCTCATCTCAGCTCATAAATTGGCTGCAATAATGTTTTAGTTGTTATAAAAAAATGAAAATATAGTTTTGCCATTGATCTCAGTACTATTTTGCTGAGCAACAAACCTACTGTCTACCACTGAGCAAAAAGGAAAAAGCAATTATAAGAGATGCCTGGATGAATCTCCCAATCTGTCAGTATTTCTGATGAAGATAAATTTTGTTGGTAAAGGCAAAGTTCCAGGCCTGAGAAAAAGGAGCCCAAGGCCATTAATACTGATAGAAATCGGACCACCAGACTCATGCAAGGGAAGGCGTATTCAGGAGCAGGGAAGGATGGCAAGTGAAGAGGCTGGAAGAGAAGCTCCGTAGGTCTGTAGAAGAAATCGAAAGAAAGTGTAGGAAGGGAGGAGGAAACTGTGTTCAAGGGAAGCATTTAGTAGGGCACTCCTCTGGGGATCAGCCCCACATCAGGGACCTGAAAAGGAACTGAGTTAATAAAGAGCAGCTGTCAGAGTTTGAAAATCAGCCCTTCTTTGAGTCAGTAACTGGCACGCAAAGGCTAGGTCTTTCATTAAAGGCTCTAGGGCCAGGTAACTACCAGCTCAGCCCAGCAGCAGTGTGGAACCATGCTGGAACCCAGAGTCTGAGATGTTCCTGCCCTTTGGGAAAGTGAGCAAATAAAGCCAAGCTGTGCAATGTGGGCTCACTCTTAAGTTCATGCAGCTCACAACAGCAAGCACAGGAGATGACTTCAGATCTCACTCCTCTGGCGTGTCAGACCATCACTCTTATGGTGTGATACCCCTGGTCTGGTTCCTTACTGCATATTTTTTGCTGTTGTTCCTGGGAGTTTTGCCATTAATACCAAGTGAAAACCTGTCCCATGGCATGCAGACCTTGCTCATTGTGTCTTCCTGGGATGTGCTGGAGAGAAACAAGTTAAACTGTAACAAGAAAGAGATATGAGCTGGGCATTAGAAAATGTCCTGGTGGTAAGAATGGGGACATGCTGGTACTGATTGTTAGGGCAGGATGAAGTCCTCTCTGGGCAGGCTTTGAGACCAGGACTTACAAACTTCCTTCAGGAATACATTGGTTTACTGAACCTACCTGAAGAAGGGATAGCTGCATTTCCAAATCCATTTTCTGTGATTCTCTGACCACTAAGGGTCGATTCTGAGCTCCTGGGTCCAGGCAGTCTACCCTGCCTCTTACCCTTACTAGAGGAAGGGGTCAGGGAGAGTCCCCTCACCCAGGTTTGCTCTAGTTCAAGTCTTTTTCCTTTCCCCTGCAGAGAAGCTCTCAAAGGTCCCCCCTCCCTAGGCAGACTCCAAAACCAGATGGGACACAGCAGGGACATGGTGGGGAAGGCGGAAGTATTTTCTCATAAACAGCCCACCACTGGCCTCTCCAGGAAAACCTTACCTGTAGGATCCAACTGGAGGTGTCTAGCAGCCGTGCTCCTGCTTGCCAGAAGAGCAGAATGGACAAGGGCAGTGTGGTTTGATGCTCTGTGGCCCTTTGCATGCTGCATTCAAATCCTGTGGCTGACTGGAAGGTGGATAGCTTCTTTCTGAAGGCCCTTAACAAGTGTGAGTTAGCTCTTGAAGATGACCTACACTGGAGACAACTCTGGGTTTCTGCCCTAAATTACTTCTGCATAGCCGCTATTGAACACTCAGCTCCTTTCCAAGTTCCTCCTGGTTCTGCTGTGTTAGCCCATAGAGCCGGTCAAGTTTTCTCTGGTCTGTTGGCAGTGGGATGAGCACCATTAAGAATTTAAGACAAACTAGGTTTTGAGAAGTCCAGTGCATGGTGCTTCCTGCAAATATGGTGCAGATACACAGTGATTTCACAGCACAGAGGTGCAAAAATTTTGCAAAAAGTAGCAGCAGACTGTAGCAAAACTTGGGAGAGTTTTGTCTGAAGCTGACTGAAGGCTGTGTCTATATGCTTGTTACTGCTTACTGAAGCACCTAAGATGGTTTCTCAGCTCTAATTGTACCAAGGAAAAGAGGATCCATTTGCTCTTCTCTATTTTCCTCCCCAACGAAGCCACTTTGGTGACCCGAACACTGCTCTGCTCCCTGCCTTGCAAGGTTGGCACCAGACACAGGCTTGGACGGACACAGACACCTGCAACCTCCACCTCCAAACTGGATCCGCTGCCCCCACTCCAGTAAACAGCTCCTTCCCTCCCGTCCGTGATGGCAGCAGGAGCATCGGGTCACCCCTGTCCCTGCAGCACTGGACTGCACCTGGGCAGGGGGGCTGCACCGTGCCAGGATCCTCTCCTTCCCCTGCCCCTCCACGAGCCAATGCTGGAGACTTAGCCAGAATTACAAAAATCTGAGAGAAATCTCTGTGTTTGCACCTGACTGTACTTTATTTTGCAGGTGTAGGGATCCAGCTTTACACTGCAGTGCTGGGAAACGACTGTATTTATGACTCAGTTAAAAAATTTAATTTTCCATCTGTTGTGAAATTAAGGTCAAATCCATTATAAACTTTTTTCTTTGTAAACACAGAATAGAAAATTTGGGGAAGGGGACGCCAAATTAAATGTTCTCATGGGAATTAAACTTTTTACCTTTTTTTTTAATTCAAAAGGTATCTATATTTAACGTTTCTGCCTCATTTTGAAATATAATATTGAAACATTTTATACTGAAAAATGTTGAAAGGTAACACTTTGGTTTCAAAAGAAAAAAAATCAATGCAGAATTTGACAGATTGTTTTGTTTGACCTAAATTTGAAATTTCAATGGATAAGCTATTCATAAAAAAATCTTGCCCAGTTCTAATTAGCACTAAGTGTTAACCATCAGTCAGGTGAAATAATTGCAGTCTTGAGCTTTGAACAAAATGCGAAAGTGGAATAACCACTAATGCAAACAATTTTAAACAGTCTGACAGAAGTCTCCTTGCCAGGATGTCACGGTTTCATTAATTCTCCATCAGTTTTCGCATTCCCAGAGTAAAAGAGAAGGCTGCTACAACAGTCAAGGACAACACAATTTTTTAAAAGCCCTTTCAGACCCGATAAAGAAGCAAGAAAGGGCACAAGTCCTCAGGCGTTCCCTTGTGTTGGCTTTTTAATGTCCTTAGAAGTGCTGATGGAGTTAGAATACCACCAATGAACAATAAGAAACTTAAAGGAAAAGCCCAGCATTTTAACAGCTGCTTACATATGCACACGGAATCCCACGTAGATGTCACAGAAGGTAGTGCGAGTGGAAATATCACAGCTCACTTGGGTGAACCGGCTCTGCTGCAGAGTCAGGGTACCCACCTAGAAAAGGTGTCTGCACTGTGGTTCCAAAAATGCTGCACCCGTCGGTGCGTGCCTGGGTGCCGCAGGCGTTTTGCCCAGGGAGGGACGGGAGCAGGGTGCAGGCTGAAAGGAAGCCCCCAGCCGCAGAGCCTCAGGGCAAGAGTTGTGCTGGTCTCACCTTGGTGTTCGTCGTCGGCTGAAAAGTAGTCGCAAGAGCTAGTCTGGATGCTCTTTTTAGTCAGACTTATGCTGCTGTAGTTTAAGTAAATTTAATTAAGCCTCAGCTAAATTAATCAAACCCAAGCAAGCCATATGCCAGTTTGAAACAAGAGGGGGAACTGACTCCGTTGAAGCAGCTGGAAATTTCAGATGTCTGGAAATGTTTGCGGCAGCTGTAAAGGTGTCTGTAGGGGCTGCTTAACAAACCCGGCTAAAGAAAACAAGTGCAAGTTCAGGAGGGACACGCTGAGTGGGGCATCATGAGAAGGCAGTACCAACTCCTGAGAGAAATCCCGTACTAGACAGGCAGGACAAACACGGGGTGCTCCCAAGAGGCAAAGAGGAGATGTTCCTTACCAAAGTGAAGCTTTCCAGTTTCCATCCTTTCTCCAAACTAATTAATCTGGACACAGATACACTATGGTAGCTATATGGGGCTATTATTTCCCACAGCACTTTGCACTGGTGTATCTGGTGCTTGCTCCTGGCTTGTGTGAGACGAAGTTATTTAGATCAGACCTGTGCCAGTCCTAAAAGTCCCTCTGTGTTTCTCCCAAGCCATTGCCAAGTCTTCCCGCAGTTGCTCAAGACAAGACAGCAATAGGAGCCCACCAATCTTTGCATCTGCTCAGCCTCCTGCGGAGACGATCTTAGAACAAACACTGATCCTTACAGACAGGAAATCTGGGAACAGTTCGGATTACCTCCAAGGAAGAGCGGTGGGGATGGCTGGGAATGAAAGGGGTGAATCACATGCAGCCCTGGAAACATTTAGGTTCATTCCTCAAATGCCAGAAAATTCATGAACCCATCCCATCCACACTGCAGACTGTTGAGGAGATGTGTGCAGACAGGAGGAATGTGTTCAGGTGAAATATGCCTGAATTTATATCAGTTTTACTCTCTGCAAACGTGCCAGGGGCAGCTGTTTGGCTTGTTCTTGTGCAAGGCAATGTGCCATGTGAAGGAAACCCCCAGTGCTCCTTGCCAACCATTCACAAATCTTTCAGTTTAGTTTTTTTCAAAGTGTTTCCCTGAATGACCCTTTGGGGAACTTAGCCTTATTATTTTAAATAGGTAATATCATGTCATAAAGGAGAAGAATAACCTTGACTAACTGCCGTCTACTTGTGTGAGAGTAAATCTTTGTCCTTGATGATATTGTTATTAGCAATGGTATATCTCTAGTCTTTACAGTCCTAGCACTAACATTAGCTTTCCAGCATGACAGCAAGGTGGGCAGACACCTCTCACAAGCTCACTTTAACAAGTCTTTTTTAAAAGAAAAAAAATTCCATTATTTGCTCAGCTGTCCAGTTCCCTGGTGGAAGAAAACCTTTTCCGTTTCTGCTTAGACAATCAAAACGGTCTGGCTCACAGGCCTTTTTAAACAGTAAAAATGTAAAAGGAAGCCTGAATGTGAAATGCAAAGTCCAGCCTGCAGACACCGAACACCTGAGACGCTGACCTGAGACACTGAGAAAATCTGCTTCGCTTCTTGTTCTTGTTCAAGCTGGCAAATCCAGACACTGAGCTTAAAAGTGAAAGAATCGGCACTCACGCTTGGTTTCGTGTGTGAGAAGGGAAAACAAAGCAGTTAACCGTACCGACCGTGCAGTGGCCTGAGGAGCTCGCGCCCCAGCACCTGCTGCCGTGTGAGCAGTCTCCCCATCCGCACCCGTCCTCACCACAGAGCAAGAAACCACCGTGCAAGGATCTCCCGCGCCTGACTGAAAGCCTCGCTGGGTTTCCTGCCGCCGCTTCATTCACCGCTGATTGAGTGAGAAGGTGGTGGGAAGCTCCATGAGAAGACAGATCTGCTCATTTACCAGCCTGAAGGGAGAAGTGGAGATAACCTCTGAGGAAACGTCTTTGGAAAGGAAGGTAAGATGCTGAAGGATTGGTTATAGAAATGGAGATCCAGTCCTAAAGAGCTTCACTCTGTCTACACAGCACCAGGGGAAACCATGTAAGGGGACAGCAGTGGTATTGCTGTTTTCATTTAACTAATGGGTTTATGGAAGCAGGGCTAGCTAAACTTTTTACTGTCAAGAGCTGAGGCTGGGTTTGCACCACTGCATACCCTTTGGAAGAAATGCATCTGTGCAAAACAAGTGTGAAATGGTACCAAATCAGAGCTTTCCACTTCCACTGGTGGGAGTGTTTTACATTCACTTTCTGCCAGTACCATTCATGGCAGATGGGCAAAGTGCTGAAGTCAGGCTCGATTCTCACTTTGGGATCACCTCCAAATCTGTCTAGATCTCAGCTAGCCTGTTCCCAACGGAGACCTGGTATTTGTGTGGTGTGGATGGCTGTGTGAATAAGTGTTTCTGTTCCCTGAATGGCTGAAACCATGTAAGAAAGCTACACTGAAACAGATGAGAGAATAGTTACTTGTGCTAATATTTGTAAAGCGTTTCCAATCTGCAGGAGCCACAGCTGTACTGTAGGAATCCATATGCCCTATCACAGGAAACTTGTGTTTTCATTTCTGACAAGGCAGGTAGAGTTTATGCAGTTTAAGATTATAGTGTGTTCTTTTTAAGCATGGAAAGGAGACTAGTGTGAGACCTGAGAAATTCACTTGGTGTTATTCTGTGTGGAAAAGTGTATTTCAAGGGAAGGCATCAGCAAACTTTCCCTCCACCCTCCTGTTCTACACCTTGGGCATAATAAAGTGTGAGCTATTCACTGTAACTGTTTGAGGGGATTGTCTTCCCTTCAGAAGAAAATTGAAATACATATTTCTATATATTCCAGAGAGACAGAGTACCCAGTAGGTGGAAACAGAGACAGATGTCTTTCCTTGGAGATATATAGGTATATCCCAGTAAATAGAAACAAGAAGAATAGGGAATCTTGTGAAAGCTGGACAATGCAGCCTAGGGCTTTGTAGTTTTATATTTTGCTTAGACTGCAAATTGCACTTCCAAATGCCCGTTTCCACTCAATAGCTAAGATCTCCTTTGCCCATCTGAGATAGTTGTGTCTAGTGAGGATCAACCTCAATGGCTTTCCATGTGCCAGCTGGCAAGGAGGATCAACTGTAGGATGGCAAATCCTTGACATGAAACATCACCAGAAGCATCCTGAGACAGGCAGGGAAAGCTTTGTCTGGGCACCCACAGCTGCTTTTTTGAAGCCACCACCCTCTGTGTGCACAACTGCCTGCACAGAGCAGCCACACCAGCAGCTTTGTTTTCAGTTGCTGGGACTGCAGAGAGGTTACCACGAACTGTACTTCTGGGAGTGACTTTGAAGTTGTTTTTACAAAGAAAACTAAAAACAAACCAGCTTCACTGGGAACAGGCACAGAGAGATGTGACAGTGTGGGAGGCCAAGCCAAACCCAGCAGAGCAGGCAGCACTGGCACCACAACAGCTCTCCATGGGACTGGGCTGGTCCCATCACCTTGCGACCGAGGGCAATACCAGCAAACAACCTTGGTCTTGTTCTCCAGGCTGGGAGAGGTTCTGTCCTCAGCACCTTCTGCCCAGGGTCTGCAGAGATCAGCTAACAGCAGGGCTTACAGAAGATGGGGGAGCAGAAACAGTTAAAATATGGGAAGAAAATGCAGGTAAGGCTGGTTGGCTAAAGCCGGCAGCACTGGGCTTTACAGCTGAATGGGAGGGTGAGAAGGGTGAACAGTCAGAAAATGTTTAGCCAAAGTTCAGAGTAGTGAAGCTGAATGTTGGGCTGGGAGCTTTATCCCAGCACAACCCCAGTTCCCTTTCAGACAGCCACCACAGAGATAGCACAGGAACATAACTGGTGACTTTGGAGTTGTAAAGCAAGAAAGCAGCATCTCGCCCTCAAGCAGGTCCACCAGCATGTGGAGGAGGGTGTCCCCAGGACAGTCTAGTACAGATGATGGAAGAAGCTATTACTCTTGCAGAGATGTAGCTGAAGGAGCGGGTGGGGAAAAGAAATCAAGAGAACCATGGGTTTGATCCTGCTTCTGTTGGTATTGGTGTAAATCAGGGGCAGGCCCATAGTGCAAGAGCAGCAGAAGACCAACAAGCTCTGAATCATGATGGAGATCTCAAAAAAAAAAATTTTAAAAAATTAAAAAAAAAATTCAAGAACTTAATAAAAAGTTTTGAGACTTATCAGGGTGGGCTTTTTTCTTTGCATCCTGCTGCGTGGTACCACCTGGATCATCACAGCAAAGGAGGCAGTGGTTGACAGGGATACTCACTGAAGCAGCCAACACCCAAGCCAGTCACTGCTAGATCTGGTTGCAAACCACCAAAGTCAGCAGAAGGCCAAAGCAGCCTTGTTGCTGCCCACAGACAGCATCCCAACTGACATTTCACTGCCTGCAGCCTCTGGGCTTCCCAGCTCCAAAATTCCTTAGCGGATGTTTGTGAAGTGGGGCACAGCCACTCAGATTAAGTGAGTTCCGAGTCAAGAGAATGGTGGGTGCATCTTGTAATGGAAAGGATATTTCTCTAATTGAGAGAGTTTCCTGGCTCTGACGTAACTGGGAGAATTATTTCTCAATGTGTCAGCTTTACTGTCAAGCCACAGCCACATGCTCACCGTAAAGGCTCAAACTTGTCTTGCTTACGCCATAAGCATGACAGTTATTTATAGCTGGCGTTTACACAGCCACCACTCCCAGAGTACCTGAGACCTTCCCAATTTGAGGGTGTTCCTGCATCCTCCATCAGGGATGCAGCCGAGGGATGGCGGGATGTGGGGGCTCGGACTCAGCCCCTTGCCCAGACTGTGGCAAATTAGTTATTTCCATGCCAGCCACCTAAATTCCAAATGAATGCCTTAGCCATTCATCTCTATTTGCTGTAGATAAAGGTAGACGGAGGTGATGGGAAATGATGGAGTGCAGCATTTTGGGCACTTTGCATGTCTACCTGAGCAGCAGAATCCTCTAGAGTTTGCAAAATTAGTCCGGAAATTGCTCAATTACAGAATTTCTATTGCTTTCCACTTCCAGTCAGGCTAAAAATAAAATAAAACCTTGTGCCAGGCTCATTTCTGCTGCAACCACACTTGTCTCAGCAGAGTTAAATGGGGGTGAGCATGGGCCTTTACCATGTTGTTTTTCTGTAGCGCAACTTCCAGTCACAGCCAGAACAGGGAAATGGAAACCAGTGGTAAGCCAGCCGGCCCCAGCACCGCTCTTCCATGCTCCTCACCGACAGGTCTCCACATCCCCAAAACTCGCCCCATCTCCTCCTGCTCAGCACCAACACCAAGGTGTCTGCAAGGCAGCTATTAGCAATGTGTGTTTGAAAGACCTGAGGCAAAACTCAGTTCCATCCCACTCCTATCTATAACGTCCCACCTTTGTGTTTAGGCGGGGGCTGGATGCAGCTTAAGGAGGTTTGAAGCTGTCTTGTTTTTGCAGGGCTCTTTCGTACAGCCTTGCCTTTCCTTGTCTTCTACAAAATTGGCGTATTATTTTGGTTTTGTTTGCTTAGAGATGATTTATTTCTCCTGGAAATCCCATGCAGCACGTTCTGTAGTAGGGAAGAAACTCTATTGTTTCACCAAGGCCAAGAGGCAGTGTTGACCAACCTGCTGGACAAATTGCATGTGTTTCTGCCACCCCACAGAGCTGTGACTGTAGGTGTGACAGAGCTAATGCTACTCATGGTATTCCTGACCATCATGAGTGTGGTGCTAGGAGCTAGGAACGTGGGATACCAGTCAAGATACAGGGCTTCTGGCTGGATGCTCTTTTTCCAGGTATTTCTCCATTCCAATACAATGACCTCCCCCACAATGGTATTTTTTGCACCTGGGATACCCATCCCAGCAGCCTCCCTCAGCAGAGCTCAGAGCAAAGGGCAAAGCCTACAGCATGGGGCCATTTTGCTGCAGCAGGTCCCACAGATAGTGATAGGAAGGGGACCTTCAACTCTGGTGACCCTAACTTCTGCTGAGAACAAAACACAAGCAGCACTGGGAAAGGCTAGCTGTCCCATGTGGCAACTGTGTACATTACAGAAGGCAAGGAAGGCCCTTAGGTGTCTCCTAAGAGAGTTTCTGTTGTGCTGAGAGCTGGCTGTATCACTGATGTAAGGGGAAAAGGGAACAGGTCCCATCTGGGGGGTTTTAGAAACCAGTGAGTCAAGTATCTTTGCAGAACTGCTTGGGTATGCCTGTGAGCCAGGGCATGGCTCTTCATTTGGAATGTCCTGTGAACTCCTTCCTACCCCCACACTGCCTCCCCATCCTTCAAAGATATATCCATACATCTAAGGGATGTCAGAGAGCAATGCGCACACACACACATTCACACACACAGAACCTTGGAGTTACTTCAAAACAGACCTTTGGGAGCCCTCATGCTCTTGCTGCATGCAGTACAAGATGCTCCCATGGAGAAGCCACTCCACTCCAGCACCATTTGACATCCACAGCACATCTCTGCAGCCACCACCACGCTCGCAGAAACATCTCTGAGCACTGCAAAACACAAACCTGTACCAGCATTGTACACCTCCAGCCTGGTTTGGCCTTTTTTGTACCCAATCCTCTCCACCCACCGCCAGGTGAGGGATGGGCTCAGCCAAGTGGAGAGGGGTCGGGGCTCCCTTTCCCAGCTGCTCCGTATCAGCACGGCTCTGCCCAGGGCCAGCTGATGGGGCAGCTCAGGCAATCGTCTATGGACCTTGCTGTGTTCCCAGAGGCTGCGCGCTGAGTCTTTCCCAGGGCCAAGGGCAAAGGTCTACTGTGACTTGGTCCAGCAAAAGGAATCAGCTGTTCAAAGTGGCAACCTGTTGCTGTAAACCTTAAATAACTGCAATGTAAATCTTCCTGAGCTTGGTGGAGGCACCTACCTTCCCTCTGCTTTTAAAATAAGGTGAAACCACCAATATTCTGGTATTGGGGCTCAGAGCTTCAGCCAGGAGGTGTAATGGTTCGTCTGGTCCCAAAGCCATAGTCAAGCTCAGAAATAAGAGTAGTCCCACCAGACTGAGTGTACCCTAGTTTCTATTATGGGTGTGGACTTTCTGTTCTAAGTTTAGACCAAAGAAAAGAGACGTGCCTAAACAGAATTGGACTTTCACTCTCTAATGAGCATTTTGCGGAGAGGTTATTGCTCTGCACTGTGTGACAGGAGAGCAAGAACTGAGTCAATTAAGTGACAAGCAAATTCCTAACAAATAAACGGGAACGAGTCTATGTGGGCTGTGTTGTCAGCACACTGGAGGGGATGAGGCTCAGCTTCCACTGCAGAGATTTCATGAGAACAGCTACTTTTTTAAACCCTCATCACACCTCGGATGAATAGAAAAGATTCTCCAATATCTTATGCTGTCTCTGACAGGGTGAATACAGAGTTGCGCATTGCCCTGGGACAGGAGGGCTTGCAGGTAGAGAAAATATTGGATAAGGTTAGAATGACATGCAGATGCTGAAATTTCTCCAACTTTTACTGATTTTTCTAACCACTTCTGAGCTGGGGAGGGGAAAAAAAAAATAATTCAATCATTTGAAACAATAGGCTGGAAAGCTTCCAAAATCAAAGCGGCTCAAGTCAGGCTCCTGCCTATGCTTTACTGAGAGTGTTCTGCTGCCAGGATGATTTTTGCAGCCCTTTGGGAAGTACCTCTGCCAGCCAGCTGGCAGCAGGGCTGAGGTCTCTATCCTTCCCCCAGCTGTGGATGCTGCGCCGCTGCTTTTGGCAGCTGTGCTGTTGCTGCTTTGAGACTTGCTGACATGAACAGCAGAGAGTTCGCGCCAGGCCCAGAATTTCTTGTGTTTGGTCTCATAGCCACTTCCCAGCAGACAGCTCTGTGCACATGTACTGGTCAAGGCTTTACAGGTGGTACCGCGGGTATCAGTGCAAGGACACTTAATTTATGCATCTGAAAAGACAGCGTCAAGACCTTGGGAGAGTCACATAATTGGATAGTTTCCGAGTCTGACGCCTCTTATTGTTTACCACAAATGACTTCAGCAGCCACCCATTAAATCATTTCAGAAAATGCATGGAAATATTAAGCAACAGAAAAATTCCACCTCATCTTTCCATTCAGTCAGATATACATATATAAACATATTTTGGCAGAAAAAAGCAAACAGCAATGAGTTAAAACGTCATTTGTAGCTTTGCGGTCCCAGTAAAAGTCCCCCATCCCTTCCTCGGCGTTCTCGGTTGCAAGTTCACAGAGAACAGGTACAAGGGCCGAAGCTCAATCAGGAAATAAAAACTTAGGTAGAATGGAAATTCAACAAACAATGTATGATTGTTGTTCTGAGGTTAGGCTCATCGCCGAGCCTTGGGACTGCTTCCCAGCACATCGCGCCATTGTGACCTTCAAGATAACCACACGAGAAAGGGCTTTTCAGCACTCTGAATCCTGAAATGACTGACTCTGCTTACTCAGGCAGCATCCTCCTGGGCAAATTACTCACTTTGTCACTTGTTCTGGTTTCTTTGCTTTCTCGTTCTCTCTACAGCGTGACACTGGAAGGCACCTCTGGGTCAGGCCCTGCCGTATCTTCATCACCATCGTGCTGCTGTCTGCTCAAAGGGCATGTTAGTCACTTGGGTACAGAAAAGATTAAGCCCAAGACTCTGCAGGACAGTTTTGTGCATCCCGGTCTGTGTTTGCTCATATGGGGGATTTCTGTAAAGATGCTTTATTTTCCCAGCTATTCTTAGCAACTTGTACCATTCATCCTTTCCCAGAAATCCACCTGATCAGAGAAATACCCACCAGCCTTGCAAGAAACATTAATAAATTTGTCTTACGCTGTAAAGCGTGAATCACTCTGACATGGAAAAGGAATACCAGGGTTTAGTGGCAGTGGAGTGGGGTCAAAGAGCAGAAATTAGTCTTTTACCAGACATCCCACCCAGACCTCCCTTGGCATTGACCCAAAACCACCCAAAATGCTGCAGGGAGGCTCCCCTGCCACAGCCTGAAGTGAACTCCCAGCTTTTGGGCACATCTGGATTTTGACACTGATGTTGCTCTCATGCCACTGGGAGCCCCAGACCTTCAGGGCACAGACATCTCCTGCTTGAGAGGGTCAAAGAAGTCTCCTGCCAGCGAGCTCCCTTACCACGGCAGCGCCCCGTGCTGTTCCTTGCTGTGGCACACTCAGTGCTCTGCGGGCCCATCCCTAAAGCCCTTCCCCTCCTCCCAACACCTCCCTTCCACATGACCACTGTTCAGCCTGGGGATGCTTCCAGCAGGTACCTTTGTTCCAGGAAGGTGAGCAACAGTTTCCAATCAACCAACTGGGATGGCTTCATTAAATGATTCTTATCCTTTCAAAAATAGCAGATGTGAACCTTTTCTTTGGGTTCTTGTTTTCCCTCCTGTCACTGGTCTGCCATGACCGAGCCTTCTGCAGGAAGGATTTCAAAAAGGTTGAAAAGCATTTTTGAAGATATAACCAAAAAGCTGTGTTCCCGCAGGTGCCCCATGATAACCTCTTGGCAACACTATGTACAAATCTGCAGTGAATTTATGCTGCCCTTGAGCCAGCACTGCTGTGAGAGTCCTGCAGCCCTCAATCTTCCTCTCACTCAACTTTTAGGGTCTGAAAGGAATTGTCTGAATTCAGCGCTGAGTACAACAGACATCCTGTCTCCCAAAACAGCATCTCTGAGGGAATGCATCCCCTGAAGAGTTTTGCAGACCCCTCTCCACCAGCCCTCCCCACTCCCCTGCCCATGCAGGGCTGCCTGCAGGAGGCTCCTGCCCCACACCTGGGCAGGGGGGGTGAGCTCAGCCCCCCATGGTGGGGAAATACCTATTTCCTAATAGGTATTTCAGCTCCATCCCTAGTCCATGTTATCACCATGCTGGCACTAATACCACAGCAAAACCCTGCCAGCCTGCACCAACAGGTTAAATCTACCTTGAATCTTGACTTTCCTCAAGTGCCTCTCATAGCCAAGGCTGCAGGGAGGGACCTGCACAAAATCTGTCCATTCAAGCTCAGCAGCACCCATAAAAACCTTGTGCTCTCTTCCGTCTTTTACAGCAATACAGCTTTGCAAGTAGAAAGGGCTGGTCAGGATGATCTAGTCAGTTTACCTCATCAGCCACAAGATTTTCCTAATTTTGCTGAGATTTGGAACCACACCAAGAAAGTTGATATCCTTTTTTGTTTGGCTTTTGGTGCTGGCTCAGATTCTTTAATCAACCTTCTGCTTTAACATGAGCCAGAGGTGTCTGAATGTTTGCACATGAGATACCTGAAAGGTTGATACACAAACAATTACTAATCTCAGCTACGAAACATGAATCACCCCTGTGTGCTTTGTTACTTGATAGTGGCAACTTTATTCATCAGCAGATCAATTATGCTAATAATGCTCATAAATAACTTTCTTTTTTATTATAATTAGATATGGTGTGAATGTGACTTGTCTAACATGCTGTTGTGCAAGATCATTCATCCAGTAGGAACCTGAGTAGAGTTCTTAAACCAGATTTTTAACTTTTAGCTGGTATAAATCAGGGATAATTCCCTGATAATTCCACCCAAGAAATTTTTTTCATCCATTTGCCTTTATTGTCCTCCATTTGTTGTAAGTTTTGAGAGACTTTATGACTCCCTTTCCTTTCCTGTCCATTTTGGTCTTTTCCCCATCCCCAAATACTGCCACATCATGTGGGACCTGCATTAACACCCAGGCACTGCTTGTTTGCCCCCAGGAAATCTGATGTTTGAAAAACATGATTGGTATAAAATGGTAGATCTCCCTGAGGACCAGGACTGACCTCCTGCTTTCATCACCGATTTCCTCCATGCGCATAAACCAGTCGCTCGCTCCTGGTACGCCTTGCTTTACACACAGCTGTGAGAAGGAGATGACGTGTTTTTCTCACTTTGGTGATGCACATGTGATGAATCCTCTTTGCAGGGACCTCTGCTTGCTGACAGGGCACCGAGGACTCATCCAGCCCAGCCTGCAACCTACATGTCTGCAATGGGGAGCACGGTTGCCCGCGCTCCCTCCCAATTCACAGAATCAGAGAATCATTTAGGTTGGAAAAGACCTTTAAGATCACCAAGTCCAACCGTCAACCATGTCCACTAGATTCATAGGGTCTTTCACCATCTCTGGCGGGTGAATGGAGTTGCAGAGGACCTGACCCAACCCCCCCCTCTGCCCTGCAACCCCGGAGGACTACGGTCCTGCCATTGACTTCCCCCATCAGTGCTAAGTGTTCAGGAAATGGGAAGGCTATCAGCCCAGAAAAAGGAAAGACCCTATTAGTAGCGTAGGCTGCATAATTGAAATTGATTGACTTGTGAGCAAACAGCACTGAGGAGAAGGGAGGCTGAGTTTTATTTTGAGTCAGCATCACCAAACCATCCCATAGGAGGTATAGTACCTGCAGTGCCCAGGGCAGCAGGACCCGGACTCTGGTCAGGGGCATCAGCTACTCCCAGAAGACCTGGAGCACCATCTCCAGGCAAAAAGCTCCCCTGTGCTTGGAGTACATCCCAGCAGCTGTACATAACAAAAAGAAGAAATGGCACATCCTCCTTTTGAATTTTAAAGGTGTCAAATGGTCTGTTTGGAAATGCTGGTCTCTCTGCTCACCCCTGCTCTCAGTCAAGAAATAAGTATCACCAGCACCACCAGGCAGCCCTTGTGCTAAAATCTGAAGCTAACCCTCTGGGATGGAGGCAAGTCTCTGCTCCTAACTGTCCTCTTGCAGATACACGTGTGGCCGCTTTGCTAAGAATGTTTTTCAGCAGGATTCGTAAGGTGCCTTGCAAAGGTTGATAGGATCCACTGGCACTCTGTACCGGTGATGTATTGTGTGACACCTTTGCACAGAGCTGACATGCCATTCTGCCAGTGCACCAACAGTACTTGTCAGTTCCCTGAATCCCCCTCACTTCCCATCTTTTCCTGAACAGGCTGATTTTCTGCATACCCAGCTCCTCTGGATGAGCACTATAGATCCGTGCGGAGAAGGGCCGTTTCCCTTCTCCAGCCTTCTGACAGTGCAGCCTTATCAGCACTGTCTTACAGTAGTCCTGACCTGTATAATATACCCGGACATGAATGCTTTGGCAATGCTGAGTGCACTAACGATAAGGCTAATAATAGATACCTCGTGGGCTAAACACACAGGAATGCATTTATCACCCATTTCCTACAGATAAGGACTTGAAACACAGATAAACTTGGTGTGTGCTGGAAGTCCCACGTGCATCACCTGCCACCACAAGCATGGCTCGCTCTGTTTGAGGAGTGACTCCGCATGGCAACTTTTACTTTTTTAAAAGCATCTGTATGACTCACTGAGAGCATCCCTGAGCATTATGCCCAGTGAAGCATCACCGATCCCTGGAGGCACATTTTTTTCAAATCATCCCTCACGGCCAAGGCCTGCGGAAAAAATTGTTAAAAAGGATGGCTTTGCCCTTGGCATGCTGAAAGATGGGTGCCTCATCTCTGATGCAGGGCATGCAGCCTGCTTACATGAGCAGATCTGGAACAGACCTCTGCTCCCACAGCACTTGTTTTGCCGTCAGCCCTCTCCCCTGGCTGAGTCGTTAACCTGGCATTTCCACCGAAGCACAGGAGCTACATGAAAGCCAGCTTGTTTGCTTTTCAATCTAATAAATAAACCTCATTTCGCAGATTGCTGTTTTGATTAGTGGAAGCTGCTGTTTGAACAGTAAGGTGCTTATCTGAAAAAGTAAAGCTTTTGAATAAACTGTTCCAGAGTGGCGAGCTCAGATCCAGTAGCCTGGGCTATTTTTAAGTCTTTGTTTTATTTAATGCAGCTAAATTTTCATGCTAGTCCAGGAACTCAGTGTTGGATCTGGGATATAAATAGAAATTAGTCTAACAGGCTGCAAAAATAAACTAGTTTGAGATGCCTGGTTCCAGCTATCTGTCTACAGCCCTTGCTCTTGGCACTTGCACAAGCAGCCAGGTGGGAGGAAGGACCCGAAAGTCAGAGCTAACACGACCATCCACTCTGCCGCTTGGCTTTTCTCACCATAAGCAAACTGTCTCTGATGAGGTCACCTGATTATATAGGGAAAAAATGTCTTACCCAGATCAAAAAGAGGCTTGGAATCTCATCCCCCACATAGCCTTTGGGAAGAAAAAGCCCATGCTTACAGCAGTCTGCTCCATTTCTGCTGCAAGCTTCTTTGGTTTCCCAATATCCCCATGAGAGGGACTGGGCACCTCTGGGTGCTAAAACTCCCTGCCTCCCCCAGGTCAGGGATACACAGAGAAAAGCATGGTGGGAGAAAATAAAATCCAAAAGCTAGTGCAAGACGTAGGGAGAAAATATTATATGTGTGGGGCCAATGGCTACAAGACAATCGCCAAATTTCATCAGCTTCTCAAAAGGCCTGGCTATTTCAGCAAGCATGGCTGCTCAGAGGATTTGTTTCCCTTTTCCAAAATTAGAGTGAACAAAGATGCTGTCAGCTGGCAACCAGGGAAAAGTCTCCACAGGGATACATCCACTCAGCAGCGTTCTCCAAAAAATAAGCTGTTTTCTGGAGTGCATCACGGGAACCCACCACGTCACGCATGCTCTGGGCACATCCCACTGACAGCCACCAAGCACATCTGCACCAGCCCTCGCCTGTGCTTCCCCAGAGCTCCCACCCTGCCCCACAAAGATGCTTTTGGGTGGGTTTGTACTAAGAGCAGTTGGGTGCTCCTGGGTCACCTCCTCCCGCTACGCCAGGCTTCAGAGGTCTGGGGGACAAAAGCGGCTCTGCTCCCTGCAGAAGGCACACAGCGTCCATCGCTGGTTTGGTTTTACTCGTTCTGGAACAAAACATTTGTGCTTCCCAAGAACCAGCGTCTCCCTGTTCCTTCTTTGAACTGGCATCTCCCAGCCCAGCCACGATGAGCTTTTGGCAAAGGGTCGCACAGAGTAGTTAAAAAAGGGGGTCACTGCCTTAAATGCTTTCCTGGTGGGATACGGTGGGGGAGGCAGCATGCATGCTTCCATTTCAGAAACGGCAAATGGAGAAGAAGAAATTGTAGCTGCGTCCCTGCAATCACCACGGGCAGAATACCAAAGCCCCAGCTCCCACACAGTCCCAAAATACAGCGAGGGTTTTGAGAGCAACTGGCTCCCGGTCACGGAGAAAGCCTGTGATAAAGCCTGTATGGAGCCCAAATTGCCCAAACCCCTGTAGCCACAGGTCTCTGAACTCCCTGACATCGGTGGCTTCAGATCTGCGGGGGGAAACCACACTGATGAGTTTTCTCTGCCTTTCAAGCATGTTGCAGTAGCTTCTTGCCACAGTAATTTGTAATACAGATTTTCAATACTATCTAGGAGTTAATGCAACCCTGTCTCTAGTGCCAGTGGATGTGATACAGCAGAGCTGCTGGAATGGATTAGGTACAGAGCTTTTTACCGACAGAAATATGGATGAATTGAAATGTATGAAAACCCTCTATCTAGCAGCCTATCATAGGAAATGAATTCTAAAGCATCCTCCACGAAAATACAGTGTTGGCAAAATTCATCAGAACAACATTTAATCTCCTTGGTGCTTTGTCATTTTTTTATCCCATTTCTCAATTTTTTTTGTTGGGTTCTTACAAAAGAAGAATAAGAACAATAATAGTGTAAGGTGGCCAAGGGAAAATATGAGCTAGCTGTATTTATTTCTATGAACAACTATAGTAATGGGCTTGAACATACAGTGAGCGCAAATGAGACTGTAATTCTTAATAGGTATATATTTAATAATCCAAAGTCTGGAAGGAGATGATTAATTGCCTTTGTAGGGAATTATTTATTAAGATTTATACAAAGGAGGAAATAACATGTTCCTGGAATCAATGCATCTTTACTAGTATGTTAAAAAAAACCCAAACCAACACATTAATAATTTTTTGAGACCTCTCTTGACAAAACCTACAACAGCCCAAGCCCCATCAGCCATTTAACTCCCAGCTGTGCCCTCTTTCCCTCTCCCTCTGAGTCCTGCCCTCCCCGTTGCCCTTTGCTAGCACCCAGGACCCAGGGAGGGGGTTGCGGGAGCAGCAGCAGCACCCCGGGGCCTCCGAGCCCCTGGCGCTTGGGAAGCGGCGCGGGCAGGGAGGAGGACCCGCGGCGGGGTCCATGCCGTAGGGCAGAGCGAGGCCGCGTGCCCTGGGAGCGAGCTGCTCCTTGCACAACCGCCCTGGGCGAGAGCTGCGACGTGCTGTGGGGTTTTATCCCATCAGCTTCCTCCAGGCTCTCTCACAGGGGGTGCTTTGCCCAAACAAAATAAAGCGCGGTCGCTGCCCAGCAAAAGGCCTTAGCTAATCAGCCCTGAAGGAAATGGAGAAACGAAGCCGCTTGCGTAAAAGCACAGCCAGAACAGAGTCAGGAGTGGAGCCGGCGGCTCCTGCCCTACCCCGGGCACCTGACTGTTGTGCCTGTTTAGGAAACCTCCCACACAATTTGTCACATCCTCCATGTCTGTCTTGTTTCATGGTGGAAGAGAAGAGCGAGGATTCAAAAGGAGGGTCGGCTCTGCAGGGGTGCTGAGTGGCTGCATGGGGAATGGCCGAGCACGGCCGGCACCTGCCAGGTCACTGTCCTGCACCCACCGGTGCATCGCCAGAGCGTGCCAGGTGGCAGGGGGCTTTTGGCATTTATTTACCCCAGGAGACAACATCTACCCCTTACAGGGGTGACTCCTGAAGATCTTTTATCCCTGAATTCCCTCACTCCTGTCTGGGGAAACTGGTTCTGGAGAAATTTTCTTTTACATGGAAATCAAAGAGCAGAGAGGAGAGGCTGGATGAAAAACTTCGCTTGGGAAGAAGAATGTGCAGGCAGCAAAAGGAGTTATCCCGTGATGATAAAGCACAGACCTGGGACAGACCAAGCGCAGCCCAGCCTCAAACAGGACAGCACAGGCACATCTCACAACACAGATCTCAGTCTTTTCACTCATCTTGCCACAACTAACTCTAGAGGTGAGATTTCGACTGTGCCTATTAGACTGTTGGCTGGACTGGACCTATGGTGACAGCATCTGCTGTGCAGCATGGGAATCTCTGATTTCTTCTCATTACCCATCAATAGTTATTAATCCATTTTTCCTAGGAACACTTTATTCAGAGACACTGGGGGTAGATTTCAGGATCAGGCAGAAAGTCCTGGCTCTATCACCCCAGCCCAGAAACTGCTGCACAGGTAGGACGGGCACCATCGACTCCTGTTACCTGCAAAGGAATTTTTCCTGCTGTGCAACAAGGAGCGCAACAGCAGACTCGAGCTGGCCCGCGCATCAGCGGCTTTGACTCAGCAGCTGCTCCTCAGTGGTCTGGAGCAGCAGCACTGCCTTCCCGGTACCCGCAACCAAGCACGACCGATGTATGCCTTGGGGTCTCACTTACTTAATCTCAATTTCCTGCCCAGGCTCAGATAAGCAGAGCATAACTCTTGCTCAGCCCAACTTTCCTCAGGTAGCAACAAGAGATCCTATTTTCTCCAACTGGGGTCAATGTTGCACCACAAAGCTTCAGCTGAGACAAGAATCACAGGCCATTTTGACCACCCCTTTTGGAAGACCCGTTGTCACCTCCATGCGCAGCACTGCACTCTTGGCATCTGCAAAGAGGCGAGTGCTGCACACAGCATGGAGCAGGCAAGAATCAGGTCTCGTCTCCATGGTCACACTCAGCGTCATCGCTGCTTATCTGAGCTCTGCCTGAAATCTCTGCAAAACCTCTGAGCTGTGACTTCTTTAGCAAATTTTCAGCACTTCCCAATTCCAGTCAGACAGAACATCTGACAAGAAGCAGCTTTCCTGCAGTCAGCCTTCTGGTCTCAGGCACCGCGGGATCCCCCGTGGTGGGGACTATGGGGCTGAGGGTGCTCCTGTGCCCCAGGTCCCCTCCGTGGTGCCACGTGCTGAATGTGCACCCATATTCAGAGGAAGCAGTTTCTGCCCCACCACTTTGCTCATGAACCCACCTCCTATTGCCACATCCCTGGGCAAAAAGGGACGCTGATTTAGCCAACCTAATTTAGAAAGTGGTTTAATTGACTTAACCTCCCTGTGCTAAGGCTAATGAGTCACTTGAAAGCAGCTTGCCTTAGAGGGGCTAGTGAGGCTTATTTCTGGGATTTTCAGAGCTTCACAACCCACAATGTGAGTCCCACTGCAAGTCTGTTAGGTGGTTCTGAAAATCTCACTCTCAATCTGCTCTGAGATTCCAGTATTGCAGAAGCTTTGGCTGGCTGGGCTTTTTGCAAAGACATCGATTTCATCCTCTAATAGGCACAGAAAACTTGATTTTAACCCCACTTAGAGTGCTGTAAATCCAGGCTAACCATATTAGAGTCAAGGGAGCTGATGCTGGGGACTTAAAACTACTATGAGTAAAAGTCACATCAGGTCTATCCAGTTAACAGCCTGGCCTACAGCCACCCCGGGCTGATTTGCAAAGCAGTCCAGAGAATTTTTCTATAAATGTTCCATTAATATTAACAGATAAATCCCTGGCCTGCTTTAAAAACCTCACCCTCATCTAAGCTAGTAGCAACTGTTCTTATTTAATTTGGTCCCAAAGCGGTCAGACCACACCATCAGTGGTTGCAAGCTGATGTAGTTCCCTTGAAGTCAATCACTTTTATTACTGTCACTAGCAGGGGTATAGTTAGTACACTGGCTAAGGACCAAGTTTTTCCACCATCCCCTTTCAAGGTACTGGACAAAATCTGATAAGAAACCACCAAAGACCTCAGTGCTATGACTTCTCCCTCAATTTTTCATCTAAACTTCACCTAGTGGGAAATTCCCCATGAGTATGAATTCTAGTGGGTTATTTTCTCCTTCAAGAAATGACTTTTGAGGCTTTCTAGTATTTGCCCACCACGAGAAAGAGTTTTACGTAAAACACACCACGAAGCTGATGCATCGGTCCTTGCATTATGCCCAGCACATGAGGTATGCTGGGCAATATTCACCAAATGATGTGGCTTATTAATGGGAAGAGATTAGACTTTTTTTTTTCCTGAGCTAAAAGCAGCAACTGAGCCAACAGCCAAGCACAGCCCTGGTTCATCCTGCACCTAATAAGTCCTCTGGCACCAATTTCCCCGTGGCTTCTTGTGATGGTGAAGCAGGGCTCAGCAAGGCACAGCTCACCCTGCACCACTTACTTAAACTTTCCCTGGTCCCTGACTAACCACATCCCAAGCCTAACACCCAAAGCAGCAGTTTCACTCAGGTGAGAAGGAGGGATTAAATACTATTTCATGTAAATAATAACTGGCTATTTAAACACAACAGCCCAACCCAGAGGTAATTTCTTGCCTTGGCAAGAATGCCCTGGCATTTCCTATTTGCAGCCCAGAGGATCCCCATCTCCTGTCTTGTCTGCCCTGTGCCCTAACCACCAGACCACATGGCCCCAAACATAAAACAAACCAAAAAACAGGAGCTTCAAATGCTCAGAGGAAGAGTGCAGCCATTCATTACTTCTCCTGATGCAGTTTTCTCATTGTTTCAGCCTGAAAAAAAAACCCAAATCTGTGGTCCAACCAGATAACAACACCCAGTGTTGTCAGGCGAGACACTTCCTTTTCCATCCTGCTGCTGTAGTCTCCCTTTTATTACTGGAAGCTCTGCTGTGCATTATGAGCCAGGTTTATCACTGGAAATTAATCTGGGGTCAGAATACTCAGTCATGAGCCAAATGTCCTTCCTCACTTGGCTGTCCTGTAGCATTGTAGCATGGTTTAACCACAGATGTGATTCTTTCCCAATAAAAAACTGCATCACATGATACCCATTGCAAACATAGTGGTAACATCCAAGGCTTGTGGATAAATACTTCCTGCTTGAATATTTGAGGATCCCAGTACTACTTTTGGCTTCAGTCAAAGTAGTTATCCCTTGAAGTCAGGAGCTCTCATTCTTGGTGACAGGTGAACCCACATGCTGGAAGGGAGGGAGGGAGGAAGAGCGTCTGCATCACACTCAGCCATGGTGTGCTCCAGGCAGCTCCTGTCAACCCAGGTGATGGAGGGACGGAGGGCTCCCTCGCTCTCCCACATCCTACTAAATCCAGCCCAAGGACTGGCACATACTGGTGTGGTTGCACTGATGCCCACGCCAAGTGAAAAACACAACCACAGCTTTTAGAGAGAAGGCAAATTTATGCTTCTAAATTGTTTCAGATCATGTGAACAGTCAGTTTTAGTTTTAGTTCATAACACGAACCAACTGAAAATCTGAAACCAGAAAGTAATCAAAGAGAAGCAGAAGAGTGGGCAGCTCATAAAAGAAAAATAAAGGCACAATAGCAAACCCTCCCCATGCAGAAAAACAGATAGTGTTACGAAGAACCAGCATAGTTGCAACAAGACTTTCAGAAAATCAGAATGAGCAATACAACACCTAGAAACAAAGATATATGGGTAAATACCATCTCAGAGTGGCGCAAGTATTTAGTGATAAACTCAAATGCTGAGATGCAAACTGAGATGTGGAAAGAAAGGGTTAAGAGAGACACCAAAAAAAGGTTTTCTGCATTCATGGGAACAAGGAGGAGAAGAAAAGGAAACACCAAGAGGCACAGGGAAAGCTACAGTATTAGATAGCCTTACTGGTTCAGTCTTCAGAGAAAACAAACAAGCTTAATTCTCACCAGCTGCCCAGCAATGAAGCAGGAATACAGCACAAAATAAAGACTGTATACTTTAAAAAAAAATGCATCGAGTATTTGGTAGTATTGAATACTCTGGTATTTAATGGGTGAAAGACTCTGAAGTGCTAACGGCCATCCCAAAATCACCTTGAAGACAGTGATTACCTGGGGGCCAGAGGAAGGGGAGAGACAAGCCAGTTGCCCAGCGTGGATGGTCAGGATGATGCAACATCAAACAGCTGAACAGTCTCTACCCAAGCCCTCCGAGGACACCGCAATGCCAAGACAACAAAACAGCATTTCTCAAGAGCAAACTGAGTCACATAACAACTTTTCTGACAGTTATCTGGCTGTGTGCATATGAAGGAAGCAGATATGTCCAGTTTCAGCAGGGCTTTGAGCATTGTTTTACATGTATGCATTTTTTTATATGGGTTTTTATGGCTGCCCTACATGACAGCAGGCTGCTGAAGAAGACTCGCACAGGTCCTTGCAGCTCTGACTTGCATATTTACTCATTTATGTGCATCCAGAGAAGATGTAAGTGACAGTGATCTTTATCCTGTGCTTTGTGGGCAAATTACCTCAAAATACTGTTCTTTCAGAGGTTGCCAGTAATTGCTAGAAGTGCCCAGCCAAGAATGATAACCGCAGCAAGGCCAGGCCAGATGATGGCTCCCATGCCATTAAAATGATTAGCAAAGAGCAGGAGATGAAATACACCCCGAGGGATCTCCTCTCTTGGCTCTGCTGCCGGTACTTGCTCAGAGTGCCTGGGCATGAGCCAAGCCGGGCTGGCATTGCTGCCACCCATCTGCCCTTGCTCCACGGGGGACAAACCAATCCACCATCTCTCCCTGGGGCTCTTACAAGCCTCCATCCTCCTGAAATCCTTCTCATGGTGGCTGAGAACTTTCCATGTCATGGTTATCAATTTTTTACTTGTATTGGTGTTTCTCTTCTCTCTCAGCAAGGATGTCACCTTGCCAAGTGCTCAGAAAGGCATAGGTAAAAAATTTTGGGGGTGTTTTGCCATGAAAGGCTTGCAGTCACCTTCATCTCTCCTCAGACTCGCAAATGCCAGGACCAATTGTTCAGAAATATGCTTTTTGCAATGACTGCACTCAGGCTGGAGAGGAAGAGCTGGGTTGGCCCAGTGGCAAGGGCCTGCTAGAAGAAATGAGCACCATGCCACAGCAAAGACTTCACCAAGGTGACAAGAGCCAGTCCCACCTGAGGAATGTTTGATTCAACAGGAATTCCCCACCATCAATGCCAAGAACAAAGCATCCGGAAAAACACGATGCCAGCTTTGGGTCCAAAAAAGCTTTTCCCTGTCTTGTTATCCATACTCACAAACAATTGCTGTCGCAAGTCTCACCGGCTCCTGCGTACCAAGACCCCTCCATCCCTGCATGCTGGACCTCTGAAGGAAAGTCTTGTTTGGACTTGCTGACATTTTGCTTACGCCTTGACTCCTCCTGACGCCAATGAGGTTTTCTGACATAGAGCATCAGTCTGCCTGTGGCTGGTTTTCAGCATTTAAGTAAACAGCAGCAGCAACATGTTTATAGAAGTGCATTTTTCCTCCTTGCTGCCCTGCAGCCCACTGAGCTGCTCCGGAGCAGCAGCCATGATGCTCAGCCAGTTTGCAGTGACACAGCCCCCTGGGTGCTTAAATGTCACCCTTCCTTTCTTCTGAACTGGACCAGACCCCTAAATCCATCTCACCCAGCTTATTTCCTCCTAAGCAAGCAGGTGCTCAAAGAAAGGCACAACTGTGGAGCTAAGCTGAAGTACTGGGAGAAGGGCAGGTGTAGCAATGCTGAGGGTAAAATCCACCAACAAAATGGGGAAAATAGTGGGCATTTAGCTGTGACCACATCACTTCTTATAACAGCTCTAGATTCATTCACATTAAAGGTGTCTCCAGGTCTATCTGCAGAACCCACAGGTCACAGAGATGGCTACAGCAGAGATGCTCTGAAATGGAGTCAGACTGATAGCTAGAGATGAGCTCCCTCATTAACTTCACAGGTTAATGTTCTGTGGTCATGGGCAATATCAGAGGTTTTAATGGATGACAGCTGGCCTGCAGCCCATTGATTAATTTGACAAATAATTTTTCAGAGGTTCTTGCACTGCTTGAGAAGGAGAATCAAGAGGCTGAGGAGTCTCATCTTCAGAAAAGCTCAGATGTCATGTTGGCACTGGGATAACAGACCTGCTTTTCCCAAAATCCTGGAGTGCTGGGTGTTGTGCTTTACAGAAAACATGGCCTCGAGTAGCCTGATATAAACTGCAAAGTGCTGAGTGCTTATGACCATAATTTGCTGCTTACAAAGGGACTGAGCTGGTCTGAAAGCCAAACCCAGATTATGGGTTTCAAATACTAGAAAATCTGTCCCTGAGCTCTTAATCCAGTTTATGGACTCATCACAAATGGAGCTGAGCCATTCTTGGAAGGAAAAGTTGGCAAAAGCAGTCTTTCTCCACTGTATCAGTAGAAATCACATTCAAAGCTCAGGCCAACAAATCTAGATTGGGAAGTAATTAAAACCTCTCATGACTGAGAGAAGCGGTGATGTTGGGGCAGCAGCCAGAGCTAATTGCACAGGAGCAGGACCGACACCAAAACTCGCTTCTCAGGTTGCTCTCTAGGTCGCACACCTGGATGGGAGCTGAATGCTCGTTGGCTCCTGTCGAGCTAAGCCTGCTTGTGCCAAAGAGCTGTCTTCTGCAGCCCTACCGAAAACAGCAGGTTGTGCCTTGATACCATCAGCGCGTACAAACACCTTTTCCCTCTGCAGTACGAGGCATGGGGAGAGGAGCTCAGTTCTCCTCTCCCAGCAGCATTGCATCAGTACAGTGCTATTGAGGTTAATAGAGTTGTTCTCCCCCTACTTATACTTAGTGGGAAGAAAAACAGACCTGAATGTGGCTATTCTTTTTAACAAGTCTCTTCTAACAATAGCTCTCTTTCAATAGCTTATTTACTGCCCATCTGTGACTCCAAAGTAAAATCTGTTCAGCTGTTGATCTAAAAGACCTCCCCTTCACAGCTGATCCCCAGTGATCCTTGCTGTTCTCTGGCAGCAGGCTGAATTCTCCCTCAATTGCCCACATCAATAAACCATACATTATCTATGGTTGAATTTGGTCAAGATTCTGGCTAATGATGCATGAGATAGAAGAGGACTCAGATGATGTAGTCTTAGTTGTGCTGCTCGGTAAAACTGGTTGAAGTGGAAAAAAATAGCTAAGATGGATTTTTGCCATTAAAAAAATCAACTTGTCTGATTTAGTGCATGGATAGGAGCAGATGCACTAATTAAAATCATGATGCGTTTGAGGAGCCTCACACATCAGCAAGGGAAATACAAAGTGGAAGAAGGGCCTGAGGAGTATTTACTGCAAATAGACATGATGAGCGTCATGGGAGAGCACCTGTGCAAATGGATGGGTGCCTCGCTGGGAGCAAGCAGAGAGAGGAGATGTTCTCCTAGTCCAGGAGACCTCAGGCAGTGCCAGATGTGCAGAGGCAGTGCACCGCAGGACAACCTCTCCTCCAAGGCCTCTCACCACCCGCCTTTTCTCTTTAGCTTAGCACCATCTAGAGGGATGCATCTGCAAACCCAAGGCGTCAGCTCTGCAGTGCACGTTTGGCAGATAACACCCATCTGAAATATGCTGGATCTGGAGTCAGGGGAAACCAAACAATTGAAAGCAAAGCCTCAAAAGAGCAGTTTACTCTTCCAGCCGCCTTCACTATTTGTTAAAGCACAAGGCTGTGGTGCAATCATTCACCTTGTCGTGGTGAGCTCTTCTGTGAAATGGAAGGATGGGTCCTCCAGAGAGGATTGGAGGGTAGGGGGCTTAGGGCAGAAGGCCTGGAGGGGGATGCTCAGGGTTTCTTCAATTTTTTTTTTCTTAAACACCTACAGATCTTGCATCTGCAGGCTTCGAAGACATCTGATGATGTGATGGGGAGTCCTCTATGGTTTACAGCAGAGGTCATTCTTCGTGTCCGTTCAACCTTTTCCCTTTCACTAACACCACACAGCAGCACGACAGGACACCAGCTGAAATAAAGGTTTCTATGCTGCATTTTACAGTTTTCAGCCCAGTGCATCAGAGCTTACTCAAATCTTCCGACATGGAACACCAGAACAAGACTGAAGGTAGGGTGGAGTGACATTAGCTCCTCTCTCTCTCACACACGATCTTGCGCTTTCTTCTGCAGGCCAGGCTGCTGACTTGCAGTGCCGTGAGATGCAATACTGGACTGCATCAACCATGTCTCTGGCCAACCTTATATAATCCCAAGGCAAGGCCATCGAAACCAAAGTCCGACCTGCCTGAATCAGTGTGTGCTTGGTTTGGAGATAGGAAGCATATTGCCCTGGTCAAAGGGCAAAGCAGAAGCTTTCAGAACTCACACGACTTCGAGATCAAGGAATACATACCAAGCATAAACAACCGCAAGGTTTTGCAAAGGATGCACAAAACCTGCATTTCCTTAGTAACTAGCTGCAGTGACCCCAAGGACAAAAATCAAGCAGTGCACTGGAGATGGTATGGGGGAACAACTGTGGAGAAACGAAGGCCAATGCTACTGCCTACGTCTTGTCTGCTAGGGATGTCACCCTTACCTTCCCCTGTGTACAACGGGATGTGGTATAAGAGGGTTTGAAGGTCTGGCTGGGGCAGGGAGGACATTCTCATCCCTGCGGTTTTCAGACAGCAGCAGGAACGGAGGAGAAATGTCCTTTCCTTCACCCCTGTTCCACACAAGCAAAGCATACGCTGCAGCAATCCTCTCCAGTTCAGCTTAGAGATCGCAGCACAAGGTTTACCTCCCATACCTCAAGCCCAGGTCCTCCGTCAGCCACAAAGCACCAACAGCAGCTCCTCCAGCCAAGGCCAAGCCACCTCTCTGGCATGGTCGGCTCAAACCTCGGTGCCGCTGCCGGCAGCCGGTGCTCAGAGCGCTTTCTCCTTTTGGGGAGGTGCAGGGATGCCACGCCTGGCACGGCACAGCCCTGCGCGGAGGCAGCACCAGGCCGAGCCTGCCTCCCCGCGCGTGACCGGGTGTTACTGGAGCGACATCCCCGCGGGAGGGAGGGAAGGAGGAAGCTGGGCTGTAAAGAAATAAAACCACTGCAGGGCTGACTGCGAGAGGAGAGAGAGGAAGAGACAGGCTGGCTGGAAAGGACAGCTTTGCTGAGCCCAGGAGAAAATGGTTTGAGTAATTATCAATGGTAAGGAGACCTCTCGTTTGAGGCAAGAGAGCTTAGAGGGTTTTCTGCACAGTAAATACTCTGCATATTTTATAGCCTTGGCTTGTGGGGGGAGAAAGGCTGGTGCTGGAGTGGTTTGAAGCACAGCCAGGACACCAGACACGGTAACTCCCTTTTAGCCCGTTAAATCCAGCCCTCTCCACTTCCTCTGTTACCTTCAGCCATAACCCACCACGGGTCCAGCACGACCCCCAGCCGATCCTCCTCTGCGAGGATCCGCAGCTCACAAAGGTGTCCCGCTCTGGGCCCTCTGGGGAGGGGTTTTTGGGGTAGCTGGTGTTTCGCATTGCTGCAGCGAGCAGACAGGTCTCCCCTTTTCCGCCAGCCTGCCGCTATGTGGCCAGGAAGATGGGGACCCTGTGCCGCCGGGAGCACCAGGAGCCACCACCCTGCCCACTGCAGGCAGCCCCCCCCCGCCACCACCAAAGTAAGTCTGCAGCTCGCTGGGGATGGGGACACCCACACGCCTCGGCCCC
>JAVJGG010000053.1:10468554-10496174 GCA_035590195.1 Aviceda cuculoides | reverse complement strand
GCGGGGGTGGGGGGGCCCTGGGCTGCCGTGGCGTTCGGGGTTGGCATGGGCAGGGGGGCACCTCCTGTTGCTGCCTGCTGTCCCAGGCGAGCTGCTGCCCTGCAAGCAAGGGAGGTGCGCTGGGTCCCTATCCCTCCCTGCCTGTGCTCCAGCGACCACAGTCTTCCTCAGAGCCGGGCACTTTGAGGAAGAATCGTAACAGGTAGAAGTTGCGGAAGTTTATTTTCTTTCCTGCTTTATCTTCCCTTGCTGCGTTTTGCCTTTAAATGTCATGGCTGCCTCCCAGCCCCTGACAGAGAGGATGAGCAAATCGCAGCCTTCAGAAGGGAGGACAGACCTACTCTGGGCGTAATTAGAGGGGTGAGCGGATGTAACCTGCTGAAGCACCGCATCCCCAGAGCTACGTCTCCCTGGGGCAATTTTTGTTATTTCAGGCACCCTGCTAATACCAAAATGCATCACCACGCACCCCAGCTGGCAGTGAAGAGATTTCTGTCCTTGCTGCCAATCTTCCCCAGCCCCTTTCTGGCCCATTTAAAATACAGAAATTGCTATGACTTTGCAGATCGCTCATGCGATGTCCCCAAGAGCAGCTGCTTCTCCCGGCCACCCCCAATTCATCACAACGGGTATGGCAAAGACCTTCCCGGCTCCTCATCCCTTCTCCAGCCGCGGGGGCTGCTCCCAGCAAGGAGGGCTCACCGTGGAGCTGCTCCTGCGTGGCCCGGCCGTGCCGCTCAAGCGTTAAAGCTTGCTGTCAAAATGAAATCATTTTTGAACAGCAGACAAAAGAATCTTAACATGGGAAACACCTGCCCCACCAATACCAGTTTCACTGGTTCGGCTGAGTCACTCCTGGTTGCTCTTGTGCAAACATGCCCAGAGCTGCGCTCAGGCACGAGCACATTCCTGGGCAGCCGCCACGGCGGTCAGGTCGTGCCCCGTGGTCTCCTACCTCTGCCAAGAGCTCAGGGCTGTCACAGGAGACCCGCAGGGAAGGCCTCGGGCTGAGCTGTTCCCTTTCTGCTGCTCCCATGTGCTGCGTGCGAGGGGAGGAAAGGGAACTGTATGCTTAGGGGGTCCTATAAAATCTCCAGAATACTGCCTTTCCCCTAAAATAACAGCTGGAGCCGTAAAGGGGGGATGAGGTGAGGGAAAGGGGATGTCTCACTTCACTAATGCCTTAATTAAGTGCGTATGGAGGAAAAGCAGAGGGAGCGGAGCCAGGACTTTGCAGAGGCCCCGAATGGGAAGATCAGGGCAGGCACTTGGGTGCATTAGCGAGAGGAATCAAACTCGTCCTCTGAGCAAAGAAGTTAAGCTCCTTCTCTGCAGTTAATTCCTGGGTGTTTAGTGGCAGTCAGGGGAGCTGCCTAGTTGGCACTAGCAGGGGGTCTGGCCCCGTGGCTTGCTGGCAGGTTGGGCACACCAGCCCCTCAGCGGCTGTGGATGCAGGGGGCTGCACCAGTGCGAAGGGCAGTGGTGGTCTGCCCCTCTCTTTGGCACGGAGCGGCCCACAGCTTTGAGCTCTGCAGCACTGCAGGGAAAGCTGGCCCCGGGCAGGGCACGAGGAGCTTACGGCTCAGCAGAGATCAGATCTGGCTGGGAAATGTGGATGATCTGGAGGCACCGGTGGCGTCCAGGTCACAGCTTGGAAGCTGCGGAACTGTATTGCCCTCCTTGCAGCAAGGTAGGCTTTGCTGGGGAGCTCTCTGTGTCGTAAACCTGGCCTGACTCCCTCGCTCTAAGCTAATGCTGCTTACGGTTCCCATCAGAAGGTTTTTCCGAGCAACTTGCCAGTTCACACCCCAGCCTCATCCCTTCAGCAATAATCTTTCCCCTTGGCTAATCCTGAATCCCCCTCTTTTCTCTGATGCTTGTGCATTTGCAGATGTAAAGGCAGAGGTATCAACAGCCCCCCAAGCACGAGCCTCGCTTCCCAGGAACGGCAACCCCATCCAAGACCAGCCCTGCAAGTCCTGAGGGTAAAAGCACTCGTGGTCCTGCCCTGAAGGCCACGAGCTTTCCTCTCACCGGATTTCCCAGAGAATGTGTTTTCTGGGAATCCTGCAGCCCAGGGATTGGAAAATATCAGCAAGTCCCTCCTGTATCTGCTCTCAACACAGAAGCACAATGACAGAAAATATCCTGATCAGTCTCTTGTTACCAGAATTTTCCAGCTGGCAGAAAAAAAAGATTGCCAATGTGTATCAGATGCTCCCAGCACTTTTGGGCTGTGGAGCGCCAGGGGAAGAGCATAAGCCGTTGCATCCTAGCAGCAAATTGGATTTTTATACTGCGAAACCAAATTGTGCCCCTAATGATATTGGTATACATTCAATTTCTATGAAGGCAAAATCAGCTCCTGAGCTGGAGTAAGGAGTCTTAGAGCTTAGGTCTGTGGAAATCCCATGATGTTTTTTGTACGACCCCCTTCCCCATGCCCAGTAAGCTGGTTAAGCTGTCCTTACTGGGCAGCCAGCAGGCCAGTGTGATGCACAGCACCCACAGAGCAGAGGGCTGCAGGGACCACAGTCGGATCCCCCCTCCAGCAAACCCTGCACCATCACAGAGAGCAATGACAGCAGAATCGCAAACTCCGCATGTGCGGGGAGGAATCTGCCTGACCCCTTCCTGTGACAGCCCGAGCTGAACCAGAAATAAAGACAGATGAAAAGAGGCTGTTTGGGAGCACGGTGGTTTTTCTCCTGGAAGGGGTTTGCTCTCATTATGGTGTTTGAACAGACTGATGCTTTGGATCGTAGATTGGCAGCACTTGGGCTCGCTGCTGAGGCTTGCCTTGCTGCTTGTGCGGGAAGAGATGGATCTTGTCTCGCCATTGCTTGTGATACAGACAACGGGGGAGGGAGCAGGGTCATCCTGCACCCCTGGGGAGAGCTGGCTGTAAGCTCCTGGGTCTCCAGGGCTCAGCCTCTTGCTGCCACCCTGAGCGATGGTTTGGCCTTCGGTACCAAAACGTTTCTGGTACGGTATCACACGAAAGGGAGATGCTCAGTGGCAGGATGGGATATACACAATGGAGGGATGTGCACAAACTAGTGACCTTAGTTTTAAAACCCTCCTGGCTTTGTGCAGGACAAGTATCCCATGCTGAACTTCGTTAAGGTGGGAGAGGCACAAGCCCTGCCTGGGGGGTTGCAGGGTTCTGCCCGAGATGGGGAGGGACGGAGGGTGGGAAGGCTGGAAGGTGAAGAACAGACCCGTATCTCACATGCACACTCAGCCACAGCAAGGCTGGAAAACACAGACCTTAGGACCCTTTATTCTGACCATTGCCACTTCCTAAGACAGCTACTGCCACCAAACCGTGTGGTTAGGTGGTCAGGTAAACATCAGTGCATACAGTCACCTGAATTTCATGGAAGTGCCTGGCTCTGGGGACAGAGGAGGACATGAGCAGTTCCTGGGCCACACAGCAATTCTCCATTCATGGGCACCACCTGAGCACACAACGTCTTGTAGGCTTACAGCGCTTCATTTCCCAGGGACTCCACGCAAATGCTGAAGTCTCCTGCTCACCACTGGCTCCTCTTGCGTGTTGTGTGTATATGCAGTGGGGAGAAAGGAGAAAGGGGAAAATGAAGGAAATCAGCCTGTCCCAAAATGGAGCAGGAAGGGGAGTCTGAAAAGAGCTGTGCTCCAGGATGCCCTACCCAGTGCTCAGTGCCTTCTTTAAGGCTTAATCCCATGGATCATCAAGAAGTCCATCACAATCCTCCCAGGGGAGGCAGCAGAAGTGGCAGGTACTAAGCACCGTCCCGAGCTACTTCTTAACTGGAAAGTTTGCCAACTCATCAGCTGAGACATTGCCCACGTCTGTCACAGGACAAAGCTCACTGTCACTGGCAACTACGTGACACAAACATAATCCAGAGCAAACATCACATTTGCAACACTGCTATGCACAGATTTCCCTGTCTTCCTTGTACTAAAAAAACCCCACATACTTCATTTCAAAGGTGTAGGGCTGGCACCTGCAGGTATTCCCCATGGCGCTCTGAGGCCCCCAAGTAAAAGTGGTGGGAAATTTCCCAAGGGAACTCCAGGCTGCCCTTGGATTTTTTCTGACCCCCAGAGCAACTCCTTCACACCAAGCCTGTGGGAAGGCAGGAGGTCTTAAAGGTAAGCAGCTTTCTGGTGACTGTCTTGCATGTTTTATTAGTTATATTTCCACTCATTCACCTGGATAAGTCCAGGACGCACAGTTACAGCCCTCTCCTCTGCCCCATGGCTTCTTCACACTGTTGTGGATGGGCAGCTTTTATTTCAGCGTTTTCCAGCCCCCTCTGGTCACCTGCCCATGAACCAGCTCTGGTGTGTGTTGAGCGCGGTGGCCTTGATGAACTGGCAGAGACAGGGCACACCGCTGTGCTCCAGGTGCCCCCCCGCCACGGCCTGAGGGAGACGGCCGGTGACCAGGAGCCGGACGTAGCATCCGCTGAAGATAACCAGGAGCTGCTGGGCCATCACCTGGAACAAGCGAGAGAGGTGTCAGAGCAGAGAATCTACCTGCAGGAAGAGTGGATGATACATGAAAAACCATTTGCTCCCTCGTTCAAGGACTGTCCTTGTCTGAAGGAAACAGGACAGGAGCCAATGCCATATATAACTGTCCCAGATCCCCTTCTGGTCAGCAGTGCCGGCACACTGTCCCCACGGGGGAGTGGCATGAAATGACCGCTCGCCAGTGGGTGGCCGAGGAGCCAGGCTTCTTGGGGACCTGCCTGCTCCGTCACTGCCTCCTGTTGCTTTTTTTTGCCTGTAGATGGCCAGAGAGCTTCAATCTGCAGGGATGTAACCTGCACCAAATTCGCTTAGTAACAGCGAGAGGAAAAGTGTAAAATAAATCAAAATCATCTCTTTTGAAACTTCTTGCTGAGCGGGAATGAGGACACATTTGTTGCTCAGCATGGCACAAGTCTTTGAAGGCACACTCCATGGAGGAGACAACGGCTGGGCACATCCATGCCTCATCCCCAGCCCGGGCACAGGTGCTGGGCCCATGCATGGGTCCTGGGAGAGGTTGTCTTCCAAAAGAGGACCCCCGGCCACCAGCAAGGAAAAGTCCAATCCATTAATTCCTCAAGGATTAAGCACTAGCTGCTCAGTAAGCATTAACTGCTCAGCAGTGTCAGGGCTGGAGAAGGTGTGTGTGGACCTCCAGGCTTCCAGGTGCTCCTACTGGTGAAAAAGGAGGTCTCCTCCATGGCTGGCAGCTGCTGAGGGGAGTTTTGGAGCCGAGGTGCCTGGGGAGGTGATTTGGTGCCTCTGTCCATCAGGCAGGGTTATTTCTCATTACCTCTGGTGGGCCCTCGGGAATGAGGTGGAGCAGCTCGTTGCATGTCACAGGCTCTTTATTTGGGTTCACTCCACTGGTTAAAAGAGGGGACTCTTCACGCAAAGCCTCCTCCTCCGTCCCCAGGTCAGGCCGAACCACCGCCTCCATAACCACACAGAGCTGGTCCAGGCTGTGCCGCAAGCCCGACTGGAAGAGAAAGAGATTTTGGGGGGTCTCCAAAGGCAGCAGCAGTGTCCTGAGGACAGCCTTTAAAGAGCACAATTTCCTCCTGCACGTTTTCACTCCTGGGAATTATCATCCCAAGAGTCAAAACCAGCATTGGCCAAGAGCCACTCCCATCACTTGGAGCTGGGTGTCTTCACCCCACAGCCCTGCTGCTATCAGCTGCATCTTGTGCCAGCAACTGCTCCCAGCATGATGGTCAGAGCCTGGCATGGAGAATCTTGTCTTCAAAAACCATAGGAGTTGTATCAGCCAATACATGAATTGGTGTGTTACTGTCCATCCCCCAGTCTGCATCTGTCGGTTCATCCAGGGAGATGAGCAGCTTTGGGATTTTTGGAGAGTTGTACCCCCTCACCTCTCATCCCGCAGCCATGGTCAGCAAGAGCAATTCAGTGCAGGAGAGCGCGGTGTTCGTATGTTTATATAAGCACATAGAGGAAAACGTTGTCTAAAGCCCAAGAGGACAAAAATTTTATACAGTTAACCCAGTACAGTGTTTACTTATTCCTCAGGCTATCCCATTTATTTCAGGAGGACAGCTCAAGGTGTCCACTATTTCAAATTGTGACACATGCTTTCAAAATTTACCCTTGATTCTTGATGACTTTTCTTTATTGAAGTTGTACAGTTAATTATCCAGACTTGCACGTACCACAGGACCTAAACCAATTCCTGCTAAACTGGGCACCGACAGATGCAGTTTATCCATCTCCCAGTCTGTCCAGCTCCCAATTCACAGCAGGGGATGCCCAGGAGGGCACTCAAACACTCGATTCTCCTTGCCCACCTCCATCCCACCAAAGCCGGGGTGTAGGGGTGGACCTACACGTGTCCCTGCGGGAGCTCGGGCTGTACCCACCGTCATTTACCTCTTGCGTCCTCTGCAGGTCCGTGATGTGGGCTGCCAAGGACTGGAGGCAGCGCTCCAGGCTGAAGTGCACGAACCACAGCTGGGATGGGCAGGGTTAAGGAAGGAAGGGGTCTTTCCACGCTTCCCCCTCCACAGCCCTCCACCTCCGTGCGGCTCCTGGTACTGACCTCGCAGGAAGCAGAGCAAAGGCAGGTGGTGCCCATGGGGTGCTCAGGACACAGGAACCAAATAACACGTCGCAGGGCTAAATTTGAGCCAAGAGGGTCTGGGCTAATGCAAAACCTCAAGGGAAAGAGGAAAAGAAAAGGGGTGGCAGGGAATGGGGATGTTGCCCCAGAGGGCAGCCAGTCCTCCTTGCACACCTCCTGCATCCTGGTGGGGTGAAAACTGGGTTAACCCAGGGCCATTGCCCATCACTCACTCAGTGGCCTTACATCTAAATAAACTGGTGGGTTGCCTTGACTTAGCTCCCCTAAACTCCTTCTTGCTTTCTTTCCTTTGTTTCTAGGGACTCATTCCATTTATTTTTTACAAAATTCACTGTACTTTGTGCTTGTCTTCAGGACAGAGGCACTGTTTGCAAAGAGTCTACCACAAGCAACGTGTTGGGGTTGTTAGTTGTGCCAGCTTTGAGAGCAGCAGACCCCCCACAAGGCAGCCAGAGGTCTGCTCTCGTATATCTACTCAAGCTGCCATTATCAAGGGGAACCAGGAACAGCATGAAAGCTAGAGGGTTAAAATGGATATGACATTGAGGCAGACTGAGAAATCATAAATCCTTGGGTTGTTTTCTGCTCTCAGGCAGTTCTGGGACACATAGGTAGAGGTTAAGGCTCCTTGGATTAGTCCTCACTTACTGAGGTGCAAAATTATGCTGGTCTGAACAAATGTCTAATTCAGGTTCTTAAGTGTTTTCTCCTCATTCTGCATGACTTCGCCCCTGCCAGCCCTCCTGCAGTATTCCCTGCCCCCTTCTCTGACCCTGTGTTTCAGCCTTGGCTCCCCCTCCATTTCTATTTCATACCTCTCTGTATATATGGAAGGGAGTGAGGTCCACCAGCAAATTTGGGAGACCATCTCTCTCACCTTCCTTTAACACTTTCATGCTGTCTTAGAACTCTCTTTTTCACCCTAAATCTTTGTCTAGTCCAGAAAAGGTATCTCTAAAAAGCAGCGAATGAGCCTCCCTCTACCTAGTTTCTTCAACCCGCACTTTTAAAAGGTACCGAAGGTCAGAAGTTCTTGGCAGCTACAGACCTGGTTGCCAGACGCACGCACAGTGAAATCAAGTTCTCTAATGTGCCTGGAGGAGGGAGCCCAGGGCTACAAATCATCCGGAGAGCAGAGGCACTTGGATGCTGTTGGCTTAGTTTGTCTCTGCAAGGCAGAACATGAGCTCCCAGGGACAGGGACTCTGGGTTTCTCTGTGTTGGGTTTTTTTTGCCATAGGCACATTGCTGTCACTCTGCTTATAATGAGAATCATCACTGTCATGTAAGTAAAATACACTTTCGGGAATAATTGCCTGCCAAAAGGACTAATCCCACTTCGATCTTTTAGACTCATTATTTCCAATTGCCTTTGGGCATATCTCAATCCCCACTTATAGGAGAAGAAAAGATACCAATCCCTCATGCCATCCAATAGGAGAAAAAATAAATCCCAGAAATCCCACCCACTGGAGATCCTCATGGATCATAACATCAGTGAATACCTCCATATCATTAGCTACCCAGAAGGGGTACAAATGATTCCCTACAGAAAGGATACTTGTAGGATGTTGTGTGGCCCATCCAGGGCATCTGTAATCCCTACTATTAAACCATGTTTGACAAAGATTTCATTGACAGCTGCCAGCCTCGCATCTGTATTCATATTTATCTATTAAAGAATGCAGGAAAAATTAACACACTCTACAGCAAAAATTGGGCCAGCCTAATGCTACAAACTGCAGCTGGATAATCCCAAACACCGCATCTCTGAAAGGAAAGCAGTGACGAGAGCAGTCTGCAGTCAGGCAGGACTGTCACCAGCCGTCAGTATTGGCCTAGCCACCGCTGGTGGATGTCTGTGCAGCCAGAAATCTCACTAAGGATTATTTCTCTTACAGAGAAGAAGTCTGAAGTGGAATCGACTTCCAGTATCATGTTCTCTCTTCCTTCCCCAGCAGTCCCTGAGTGAAGGCCTCCTTTCCTGAACCTCTGTGCACCTGCACGTTTGCCAGGTTTCCCTTTGGAAGAATCATTGCACAGCTGTCATTAGAGGCTTGCTCCAAAATCCATGCAATTAAGATCAGTGCAAAGACCCCTCTGGATTTTGAATCAAGCCTTTCCAATATTACTCTTCAGATCACTTATTAATTTCCATACTCCTGTGATTCCAATAAACAAAAGCTGACAACAACCAAGCATTGGATTGCTGCAGGCTGGTTGCCTCTCATGCTAACGTCATCTCCCTACTTCCTTCCACTGCCCAGTCTACCTCTGTTTTGTAATTTTATTGCAACTTCCATGGGTTAGGAGCTGCCTTTTTGTTCTGGACCTGTTGCAAGGTCCAGAGCACCACAGCAACACAAGTAAACGATGCTATTAATGGCTGCACACAGGCGAGACTGCAAGGACTGTCGTCAGAAGCAGGGCAGGAGCCAGCTCTGCCGGCGAGACCCCGTGGCTTCCCACCAGCCGTGGGAGTGCGAACCGCGCTCTGCAACAGTTGCTTTGTCTCCAGCGACAGCAGGCGCTTGGAGCCAGCCTGCCGGGCTCCAACACCTACTTTGGAGGCATTATGACACCTAACTTGGCTGTAAAGCATCCCTTGCCTGAACCTGATCTCCGAGCCTGCTGTAAAAATATTCCTTCCTCCCCAGGTAATTCTGTTCTTCATATGCATCTAGGAGATGACCTGGGTCCCAGCACTTTGATGGGAGGGAGTCCTGCTCCCCACACAAGCAGCCCCCTCTTACCTTCCTCTGGCGACAATTGATAACCAGTATCACAACTACAGTGACTGCTACGGCAGCCAGGGTCACCAGCACGCTGGCCTCCCAGTAGCGTCCGAAGGAACACAGCTGGACTGTGGAGTAAATGTTTGTCCAGACAGACATGTAGAAAACCTGTAAAAACCCAGAGAGACAGATGATAGCCACAAAACTATGAAAGTGAGATAAGTCACAGGAAGAAGAAAACTACCAGTCCCTTCTCCCAGGGTAATACCTTACCATAAATCAAGTCACACAAGTTTTTCAGAGGGTGAGAAAGGACAGAAATTCTTCCAGTAATAAATAGGGGAAAGAAAGGACTAGAAGGACTGAGTGAGCCCTGGTTTATTATGAATAATTACTAGTCATCAAAGACAGAGAGTGAATTATTAATGATGATTCATACCTAGGGAGGACTTCAACCGAGTTCTTCCATTTAGATAAGAAATGCACTCACTGAGGCATATTGATAATACTTCTAATAGTCCCTGTATTTAGAAAGCTCCTATGTCAAAGCACTCAAGGTGGTGCAGAGACTACTCAATTACAATAATGCTGAAATAGTGGACACTGACACTGGACTCAAGGACTATGCTAAGGACTGACAAACTTGGCCTTTGTATAAAGACAGGCAAAACTGAAATAATTTGGCCTTTACTTTAGATAGCAGGCGTTTGGGCAGGAGATTGCCTAGAAGCAAATAAGATGTGTACAGCACAGCGTGCCACAGCATCATCTTGCAATAATAAAACTCATTTGCACTAAACAGGCACCAAAACCCTCAAAACACTGAGCACCAGTTCCTACAATACTAGTGAAAGGCAAGACGATGTGTATAATTGCTATCCAAAAAAATAAAAGCAACTAAAACAAAGGAATCAGATTTTATCACACCCTCAGCACACTGCATCTTGCAGTAGATGCTAATGGTCGGGGTCTCTGGAGAAGCTTCTCTCACCAGAAGATGACAAGCAAGACTAGACAATCACTTCAGTAACCAAAGTTGACTGGTCCATTAGTCTAAATTAGCATCAGGACCAGAATATCTACAGATTTTTAAAATCAAGTATAAAAAGTCTGATGTAGGTAGTACTATTTCCACATATGCTGGTTATCCAGCCATGGACAGCCTGCTTCAGTGGGACTACCAGCAAGGGCTTGGAGAAGGTGCCTTGCCCTCCGTCTACAGAAATTTGTGAACTGGGATTTCCAAAGGAACCCACCAGGATGTGTAAAAAACAGTATCTCCTCCCCACTCAAACCCCTCTCCCTCCCTGGCCACAAAAATCCCAGGTATAGGTCTTGATGCATCTCAGCGAGCACATGTCTGACAAGCCTGCAAGAGACCCCACCGTCCTTACCACGGCAATGGCTATCTGGAACGCCCTGGAGTTGTACAACATGTACCGTCTCACTTCAGGCTTCAGGACAGCATCCTGGATTAACCTTCTCCACTGATCCTCTGCCACCTGCTCAGGGAGCAAACAGAAAACTAGATCCACCCTCCAGTTTGGGGCTCCTAGTCCCATCGGAACTAGCTTGGGCAGTCACCGAGGGGCCAGGCTGGCACTGCGACTGAAAGCTCTGTCCCAGAGCACCCTCCCGCAGAGTGCACCGCCAATCTCATCCATACAGCTGTCACAGACCAAAAACTTGTGTTCTTGCCTCATTTGCAGTGAGTAATATCTCCCTAGAAAGTGCAGGGAAAGTCACAAGAGAAAACCACCTTTTTATGACAAAGGACAAGACAAGACAGATTGTCCCAGGGATGCTCCATCCCATCAGAGTGACTTTCAAGCAATTCAATAGAACCTATGTTGAATGGGTTTCTTCACGGAGGTTTAAGTCCAGATCACTACAATTGACTTGCAGTCCATGGGGAACAGACTGAAGTTGAACTGAAACAAGCGACTCTCAAACCAAAAAAGAGAAAAACTGTCTGTGATGTGGGTGCAAATGCAAATGATGGTAGTGCAGTTAGCATTCACTCCTACAGGATCCCCAGGGGAGATAACACATGAGGAGCTTACCCGAACCCCAAGGGACTTCAATTTCTCTGCACAGAGCTCCATGTCAAAGGAGGTGGCTGAGCAGTTGTTGTCCATGCTGAGCACCATGAGCACCTGGCCATTGGGGCGTTCTGCAAGAGCCCAAAGGAGTCATGAGCACAGCTCTGGTACGGGTTTTCCTCCCAGCAGCTAAGTAGCACGTGGCAAAGGGAAGGCTGAGGAACACAGACCACCCTGACATGTTTTAATAGAATACTCCCTTGGACATTTCTAAGAACATCACAAGGAGCTTTGGAAGCAGCCTGATGTCCCCTGTAAGGAAACAATCTACAAAAAGGGAGGAAACCCCAAACACATTCCAGGAGTGAGCAGTCAGAGATAACACAATGCTCTGATCTTCAGCAGGATAATGTCTTGTCTCACTGATCCCTGACAGAAAGGACAATGGACTCAAGCTCCTCGGCGTTGCTAAGGCTATCTACCTCTTAGAGAGATCGCCCATTGCCTACCCACCCCATCCAACACAAGAAAAAGCTTGAGCAACCAAATTAAAGTGCTTTCCAGTAATCACATTGTCTGTGATGTGGCAGGGCTGCCCTGGAGCACGAGCCCCATAGGTCCTCCAGTGTCCAGTTCCCATCTCCAGCAGTGCTCCTGGGCAGCATGGCTCTGCTCAAGGGTCTCAGCTTCCCAGTCTCAGCTAGGGCTAGGATCAGAGATGTAATCTAGAGGCACAAGTTGCAGTCAGGAGCCTAGAGAATGTGAGGACAGCCTGTCCTAGATTTGAGGAGCAGGCTGCTCCGAGGTGAGGCACAGCAGCCTTGGAGCAGCACAGGAGAGCTGTGATCTCCAGGCATCCCATCTGGCATTCATCTAGAGTTTACACAAGCTGTGCTACGTCAAGAGGAAGAGATTGAGTCTAAGGAAGTGGCTTGTTCAGATGAGATCTTGTTTCACTGAAACATTTCACCCTGCTTTCCTTCCCATTTGCAGATCCAGGGTCAGCCAGGTGTCCCCTGGGGCTGCTCCTGCTGACACTGCCACTTAGTGCTCTCCCAGGCTGCTGTGCTGGCTGAAACGCAGCGTGCACCCACCTTCCCCTTCTCTCCCACTTGTGTCCTTCATCCTCATCATCTCTTCACTGCTCAGGAACAGGAGATGCCAAGTGAAACAAGGCAATTACATTACAATAGGGAGTGACTGCATCGAGTGAAAAAGGGAAGAGTAGATGCATCTGAAACCTCCAGGATAACAAGATCCTGCTTGTTTGCTGAGGTTTGTCTCCTCCTGACACAGAGCAGTGGAGGCGGTGAGTATAAAGCAAGAATACAAACAAATGGCCTCAGCCTTGGGCTCAGCTCTCCTGTTCTCCATGGCTTTGGTCAAGTTGTTTGGCACAAAGTCTAGCAAGTTGGGTGCCAAGCTGAGATCCCTGAGATTTGCAGAGGGGCTCAGCTCCTTGACCTCTGCTGGAGCCTGCTGGAGTGACAAGAGCTGCTTCGCCCCTGCAAAAACTGAGCACTAAGGAGGTGCCATGAACTGAGCAAGCAAAAAGGATGCCCTGCTGAATGGTGCATGGAGGTCTCGGTGAGAACAGCCACCCATGGCACTGCCTTCTGTCTCTGCACAGCACCTCAGGTGGTTTCGGAAGTAGTGCTGCAGAGAGGGAGCAAATTGTTACCGGGGAAGGGAGTCACTCGGAAAGCACAGGTCAAGTTTCCCAAAGATTTCATGACTTCTGAAGGCTAAGAGAAGAGGACTTCCAGGGTCCTGGTTTTTGATAGGTGGATGTCCATTCATTCCTATATATCAGGCTTTCCAAAAAAGTCAGTGTCTCCCTCCCCTCCCCAAAATGCTGAAACATCCATAACGTTTAGTCACTTTTGCAAATGAGTTGTTGTTAATGAGCATCTTTGAAAAATCTGTCTTCTGTTACTTTAAGGTACTTCAGTATTGCATTTCTCCTTACCATCAAAAAGTTGCTTGCTTACCTTTCGCCCACTGCATGGATCCTTCCTTTAAATCACTCTTACAGTAGAGGGTGGAGGAAAGCGACCTGTTTTTCTCAGTTCCACCAGCTTGGCTTTTATGGGCCATGCTGAAGGTGCCTCTCCTTGAGGGACTCTATGTCATATTGTCAGAAATACAGCACTTTTTGTATATCTGCCTTATCTTTCACTGCTGAGAAACACTGGTTCAGCCCCAAGGCAGCAGACAGCCGGCTTGCTCTCCTCTTGGGGCGCAGATTGTGAAATCCTCGTTCACATTCCCTTCAACAACTTCTTCGAGATCCTGCTTTCCATGAGCAAGGAGGCATTTTCTAGCCCTGAAAAGAGGAAAAGAGGATCTAAGATCTTGCAGAGACAGCAAAAAAAGGGTAACAGCACAGACTACTTGGGTGTACTCTGCTCTTTGGACTCCGCTCACTGTGGATGTTATCACCAGGTAGGTGTTAGCCAGCCACGAGTGCAGTACTCACAGGCTTGGCTTTTGCTGCAATTACCCTTTTTCTTTCATTAATAGGTGGAAAAGTTATCCTTAAATATTCCTTAAATTATCCTGACATCCTTAAATATTCATATTTTGTAAACAGTTAGTCAAGAAACAGGCCAAATTTCTCCTTGCAAAGCCAACAGGCTTTTTGCTATTGCTTTCACTGGGCACCTTCAGAAGAAAGTGGAGCCGGTGTAAACGCCCCTCCCTGGAAGTGATGCACCCCGCTCACTGACACCGTGGGTAATTCGCCACCACACGAAGGAAGCAGTGCAGATAAGGAAGAAAAATGCATCCACTGAAGGCAGAGGCAACCAGGAGCTCTCATCCAGCAGGAGCAAAGCCTCTGAGGGTCTCTGCTTTCCTTTCCCCTCTCCTCTCCACCGCGGGCAGTGCAAGAAGCCGACAGGGCACATCCCCGCAGCAGGCACCGTGCCCACTGTTTTTCCAGGCAAATGCTGCTGACGTAGGTCTCTAACCTACTGCCAGGACCTGTGGGTGGTTATTAAAGCAAATGCTTGGAAGACTCTGAAGTTTACTTTTCAATTATCTTCCACTCATGTGGGTCAGCTGCATCCACGCTGGCTCTCCAAAACTACCATTCACTTTTTAACCTCCACTTGGTCTTACTTTTGCACCAGGAGCCTGTTGCTGTCTTGTGGTGTAAGGGTACCTCACAGAGCTCATCCACTCTCCTTCCAAAGAGGATTGCTTTATTTTTGACTGATGGTTGTTGCTGCAGTCACCCCCTTACACAAAGCCAGAATAGTCACCAGCTGAAGCACTGTCAAAAAGGAAGTTGAGGCAAGAGAAACAACATGAAAGGTTCTTCTGATTGCAGAAAAAACCTGCAGAGGGCTGGAAACTCACACTTAAAGGAATCAAGCCATGGTACACATTGCACAAGAGGTGTGCAGTGTGTGTATGCGCACAGAGGGTGGGCACAGCACCCGCTTTTCACTAGCGCAGGTGCGGTGCAGTTCTGCTGTACGTTGAGCGTGGCTCTCCTCTGCGATTTCTTTGCCAAGCATGGGCATCCATGTGTTACACAGCATGTCTCCCAGCACCAAAAGGTGGATTCAGACAGTGAATTTTCTCACTCCTTTCCCCCTTTTGCCTTCAAACCCTTTGTGCTAGCGCCAAACAGAAGGGAAAATGAAAAAGAAGACAGAAAAGCCCACACAGAATAGCAGCAAAGCAAAGAGTGAAAAAACAGAGGAAACAAAAGGAAAACCTAATTAAAACCTACCACCCTGTTGTTGCCACTGTCACGTTAAGTTAGAGGTGAATCAAGGCTCTCTGGCTTAGATGTCGAGAATTTTGAGTCTCTGGAGGACAGTCCCCAAGAGATGACAGCAAATGGTGCAGCAGGGTGAGGGCAGCTCAGCCTTCCCCAGCCCATTGGGGAGCTGCAGGAGGGAAACAGCCTTCCCCAGCCAGGACGAGCTCATCGGCAAAAGCAGCTTTGCTTTTACTTCTTTGTGCAGCATAGACCTCGTTTGGCTCCATTGCCTTTTGCTGCAGAGCAACTGCCCGTTTTTGGAGATGAGTCCCCCCCAAATCTTCCTCTGCCGCCTCCTGTGCTAACACCGGGGCATCCTCTCATCTCCTGCACTCCCCAGGCTCTGTGTCTCTCTACATCTCTTCTTATTCTTTATGCAATGCCGGCATCTCTCTGGTGACTTTGCCTCCTTCAGGCTATGAACCTTCTTTTTAGGACACCTCCAAGCCCTAGCTAAACAGCAGAGAAAAACATTCAGCAAGTCCTTCTGCTTCATTTCCACAGCGGCTGGCAGAGGCTTACCTGGTCCAGCTCGCTTCGTGGTGCTGGGGAGCCAGATCAGCTCCTTCCTCCTCCTCACTGTCCTTTATCTGCCACCATCCCACTCCACACTGCCCAGATGCTGGGCAGTCCCACCACTGTGCAGGGATGTCTCCGGTCCCGCAGCCCCAACCTGCATGGAGAAGGTCACTCTCTTCCCTGCATCCCAGGGACCACGGACTAACCAGGCACAGCTCACCCAAGGCAAAAAGCCTGTGCCCCCGTGCTCCCTCCCATTACCCTAAGCTGCAAGCACCAACTTGCAAAATCTCCCTTGTGCATGTGACTTTTCCCCCAGGCTGGTTTCAGAAACATGGTTTTAACCCTCTACAGTTCCTCAAAAGTGCTTCCGCACTGAAGACACAGCCATGAGAGGAGATTCTGCCACAGGAGTTATCCTCACCTTTTACAGGGTGGGGGTCCAGAGCCGGAGCTGGACCCTAAAGGCTGTGAAAAGCTGAAGAGTGGCACAGACAGAAGGCTCTCGTCCTCCTCCTCCTCCTCCTCCTCCTCCTTGATCAGCTGGGCAGGACTCACGAAGTACAAATCCCAAGGTTGCGTGAGATTAATTGCCGTGAATATATTAATGAAAGCTAAGCATCGATGATATGGCTGGAAAAATCAGAAGAGGTGAACGACGATCAAGGCTGAGAACAGGTCACTGTATATTTAGCAAAAGGTCATGTTAAAGCACAGAGAAACAGGAATAAGGTGCAGAAGGGGGAACCGTAGCCTTCCTCAAAACAGGAGGCTGCGCTGGTACGACGGGTGGGTGCGAGTTTCCTCTCCAGCTGCTGTACTCCGAAGAAAAGCAGTAGGCTCCGACACACAGTCAGACAGACCCCCCAGAAGAGCTCCACGTGCTGAGGAAGTCATTCACTTTGATGCAAAGAGATAATGCTGAGAGACGCCACAGGAGAGAAGACTCCTTTGCCTGGGAATTATGGTTTCACAGCTCACCAAAAGCTAGAGGATTCATGGAGGCTAGGAACAGAGTGATCAAGTATCTTAGTGACTGTTAGTTTTAGTGAATGGTTTTAAAAAAAAAAAAAAAAGAAGCTTTATTGCAGTGCCTGTGTACACTTCCTGGAGAAAACGCCGTTCTCTTGGAGGGATGAATTTCTGCAGCCCTGCTTGCTCCAGACATTGCTGAGCAATGCGTTCATTAGATCACGTGGCTGCACGGGCAACGGACTCCAAAGCTGCTTAACCACATGGGATCTTGTTACACTGGAAACCGGCAACTCACATAGTAACATCGTCCAGGTATTGAGAAAAATCAGATAAATCTCTTGCTGTTGTCACTAGCTCAAGGCCCAGCTCAAATCCCCACCCAAGATAGGGCCATGCGAAGCTTTAGGTTCTTTTGCAAACGCTTCTCTGCAAAAGCTTTGGCTTCGTTTCCTCCTCTTCTCACCCACGTAAAGATCCTGACAGAGGGAGAATATAACAATCAAGGTGCTTAGAAAGAGCACTGTCAGCTCACTGCAAAGAAACGCCTGAGGCAAAACTGTGTGGGCAATAAACTTCAAAGCAATGTTCATAATTACCTGCACCACGTACAGAGTACACCTCTTGTTTAGCAAGATGTGCATGTATGGGCTGATCTTGGCATCAACACCTCATCCCACCAGCAGGAGCAGAAAAATCCTGTTCATATAAAGGGCCACACACTATTATATCTTAAGGAATTTTTAGACTGACAGGCTTTGTCTCTGAAGGTTTTCAAAGCATCTGTTTCACACCTATCTAAGGAGCCAAGGAGGAAGATCCACAGAAGCTTAAACAAACCTAAATGGAAGGCAAGGTTTTCCAGTTATTTTTCTGAGATAGCTTTCCATCGAACCACCTCCCTGAACTTGCAGCTCTGGCCCAAAGGACATGATGGATCTGCAGGTTGCATTGTAAGGAGTCAGGGTCTCCTAGCCTGACTCTTCCTGACCTCAGCAGTCATCAAGCCACATGCTCAGAAACCCTTTGCAGGTGTTAGTTTTCTGATCACCTTATTTGGGGCACAATTTTTATGCTTTTGTTAAGCAAGTGAAATCCTACCAGGTATCTACCAAATGAGAATGAACGAAACTAACGAAAATGAATGAAAATGAATGAAAACGCAGACTTCTCTGCTCCAGGAAGCATTGTGACAGCTGTATGTTCAGCTCGTGCTGGCTGGCAGGGGATTTGGAGATTTGTTCTATGCAAATTGGTGTCAAGGCAGCTTGAGGTTCATCTTGAGCTTCACTCACTTGTACCTATGAAGAAGTATGTCCTGACTTACATTAACCCACAACAAAGCTATTTGCAAAGTCTCCCTCTCTCACTTCACTTGGTCTTTGCCTATTTTCTGCTTCCTGGCCCTAACTCTCCCATAATTAAGTGATAAGCTCCCACTGCAGCCTTCTCACGAAGGGACACTTTCACCCTGCTGTCAAACGAGACCTCACCCTTCTTTCCAACGTGACTGAAACCAGCTGCCAGGGCCAACAGTTATTAGGGGACAAAACCCAACCGCACAGCCTCAGGACATGGAGTCAGCAGAACTCCAGCGGTGGCGATGCTGGAGCCTCCACAGCCATACACCCCACAACCTTCCTGGTAAAAAGCACTTCTAAACTAAATCTTTCCCATTTCAAATGAAGCTGGTTTCTTCTTCTAGCCTTGGTGAATCTCGTGAAGAATTCAATGCCTGTCCACTTCGAAACAGCCTCTAATTTTTTTTGAGACTTCTCCACTCTCCACTGTCATGGAGTCTTTAGACAAAATAATCCCTCACCTCCCCATCATCATCATCACTCTGAGACGCATTTGCCAAACCTCCCCGGGCCCCTCGATGCTCTATTCAAAGAGCAATTTATTTTCATCTCTTTCAAAGCTCAGTGTCCAAACAGGACACCAAGACCTCACCACATTCACGAGCGTAACTACTCTCTCTTTCTCACTTCCATCTTACATAGGACACTTGAATCAATATGCTGTACAGTGGTGACTTCATTTCAAAACCAAAACATTTGCTGAGTCTGGGGGAGTTCACCCTCATTTTCACAACTTCTGCAGTGCTGTACAGCTGGTTATTGATTGCTTGGGGTTTGTGTATTTGATTTCACCTTTCTCAGTTCAGCGTTACACTTCTCTTCAGGGAGTCTCATGCTATTGGTTTCAGATCATTTCTCCCATTTATCAAGATCATTTTGAATTATAATTCAGTCCTCTGTACTGTTTGTATCTCTTCCCAGGTTGATGCCCTGGACATATATTATAACTGTACTCCATATTCCATCATGCTGCATTAATGAATATTACAGGGAACCTGGTTCCAGGAAAAAAATATCTGCCATTTGAAGTGCTTTCCCAGACTGACATTAACCACCGATACCTCCTGTTCTCGGAGATAACCTCATCCTCTATCATGCTCTTAACATCATTTCCGAGATCACTCTTCACTACTTCAGGTCCCGCTGCTTTAAATGCTGAGACATATACTCTTTAGTCTGTTTTTTCTTATTCCAACTCCTAAGACCATATTCTCTCTATATTTACTATATGGTTTGATACACTTAACTTTTTTGCAATATTTGAAAGGCTCATAACGCACCACTTACTCCTGCTTTATTTGCCATGGTCTGCACACGATCGCAGTTTCTCCCTACATAAGTCTTGTTTGTGGCTGTGCACGCTGCAGCGGTGAGCAGCAGCCAACATGGGCAGATCTCATTTTCTTTTGATGAAACTGCATTTTCAGTGACTAACTGTTCCATCTTTTTTTTTTTTTTTTTCCCAGTGAGCCTTAATTAGGAGACCAATGTTGTTGAAAGCCTTGTCTTGCCCTTCCCCTCTCTTCCTGCACACAAAGTCTTCTTTCACGGACTCTGGGTTGGGTTTTTTTTTTTGTCAAACAGCTCAGCAAAGCTGACAGATTGACAGTCATAAAATATAAAAACTTTATTTCACAATATCCCTAAATTACATGTTTCAAATGAAAAATGACACTTGCTTAAGGCATAAAGTGTAGTACTTGTTTTTTTCCCCTAGTTCTGCCTTTTCCTATGAAGACTTAAAGTATTATTCTTTTTATTATGGTAATGTAAAAACCTCTTTCTTGTATCTCAAATTAGAAGGGAAAGCTTGCTATGTGCCTTGGATAATGATTCAGCTATTGATCCAGAAGATGCTTTATTAGATTATTTTGAGACAGCTGAATGTAATTTAATACCTATTTATTTTCTATTCCTATGCCAGTCCAAGATACAATCTTTTCTGCATGAAATTAGTACTTTCTCCTTTCAACCTCAAAGAAAGATTACACTATGCTCCTTTATTGGATTAGTTTGGGGAACTTTTTCAACAAAACATTAATCTTGAGGGTTCTTGACAGTCTTTTAACACTTCGAAGCCAAAACCTCAGCTGGGATCAGTGGGTTCTAGACTTGTCTTTCTTATTATGCATTAATGCAAGAACTAGTGATGTCAGATAAAAGGAAAAGAGTCCAAATGAGGAAAATAGATCCAAAGAGGAAAAATGAGCAGGTTTCATACAGGCAGAGAGAAGGAAGAGGAATGGTATTCTTTTTACATAGCTATCTGTAACCTATAGATAGGACTGCGTGACAGTACACCAGAATGGTAAGAGAGTACAAGAGTATTTAGGTCAGTCAAAATTAGGGTGTGCTTTTATAAGACTGAGCCCAGCTACTCCACATGCAGCTATTGCTGTGACAATCGCATCTCCCATGAGCTGCCTCACAGGCCAGAAACTGGTGGTTTTTCTATAGGGTTACTTATTGCCAGCTAATTCTGCTTGCTTTGGGGTCAGATGGGCACCAGTGCAGGAGAAAACAGCAGGAGCCCAAAGCTGTGGATAGAAGGGAAGGGAAGGGAAGGGAGAAGGACTGCCAGCACCTTGATAGGCTTATATCTAGCATTAAAAAAAAGCTCCAACTTTAATAAAGATCATCAGGAATTGTGTAGGGACCTCACAAAAGAGAAGAACGAGGAATTTAAGGTTGCCAAATTTTAGCTTATGCATTGGAATACCTTTAACGATTTGTTTATGTTACCATCTAGCAGCCAGCCTGTCACTGCAAGGGAGAACAAGGAACAGCTGATCGATCTTCAACAGTAGCCACAGCACTGGGAAAATTTAGGGTCCTCTCTCATGTTTCTGAAACTGTCCAAATCAAGATTCTGGGGCAGTTTTTGATAAAGCAGTGAAAGTCAAAATTGCTCCCCTCTTAATGAAGGTTCTCTCAAACTCCTGGACTCCAGATATGGGGTTATGGGTGACTTCCCCTCCTTTATTTCTCTGTTTGGACCCTGGAAAAGGAGGAAGGTAAAAGAGCAGGGGGGATCTTTAGAGGGGAAAATTACTTTCTCCGAAACAAACAAAAAAAATTACAAGTTAAATATCACACAAAATGCTCCCATAAAAACAATTAAATTATGATTGCTCTTATGTCACAGGAAGCACCACGAACCAAACGCAGAAAGGAGCACGCTCCCCTGCCATTCCGCGCTGTCTGAATGAATTTTCCAGCAGCGGCACCACCTTGCCCTTCGCCTGCTTTCTGCAGTCCCTGTTGGGATCAGCCAGGCTAATGCCTGGTGGGGGCCTCCCTGCCGCCACTGCACACACCACCTTTCATCCTTCATCACCAGACCTTTCTCTCATGTTTTTGGATTTAATTGCAACAAATGCACAGGGGATCAAACCCATACTGGCTCTGAACTGACCAAAAAAACCCCAAGCGCCATTGGACAGAGCAGAGGTGGCAGACCTGAGTGGGATCAGGGGCTTTGACTTCCCCTCTGCCTCCCCTGCCAGAGGGGTGCTGAGCTCTTTAACTGCTCTTTATTAACTCCTTGCTTGAACCGCGAGAAGGAGATGCTGACCTTCAGATCAAACAGTGCAAGCCAAGTGGGAAGCAAGCTCTGTCAACACAGACGTGCCTTAAAAATTGAACTCTGGCTTCAAGCAGCACAAATGCATGTCCTAATTATACCTCGTACTGCATGTTAAGCCGTCCAGATGACACTCATATTCTGGTGTTAATAAGCCATTTGTCCATCTGGTGCTTGTACAGATGACACACCTTCTCAATGGCATTTTAAAAGCAAAAAGTGTTAGCTCTATAAATAGATAATGTCTGAAAAGAAATTTCACAAAAATCAACTCCAAACTGTTGTTGCTGAACATGGATGTGACTGGAGCCAAACCGCACTATGTAAATCCTAATACGCCTGCATTGATCCCAGAAAGTGCTTGTTTGCAAACAGATTTAACTGGGAGAAACCAACAGCAGTAGCCACTCACTTGACATTGCACGAACAAGACACGAGTGCTGACCACTTCTTACCTCCATACAGCACCAGGACTCTGAACATCCTGGCAGTCTGGTGGCATTTACAGGGATGAAAGCTCAAACTAAGGGAATCGGACAGGGGTGTATGTGCCCAAAGCTGCTTCTGGCCCTTTCTGTGGCACAAGAGCAAGCTATGGCTCATATACATGGGGCCACATCTGCAAGGGATTACGGAGGCAGATGAGCAGCAGGGAGAATTTGGAGAGAGATCTGTACTAGCAGCTGGGGTAAGTTTTACTCTTACTAATCAAACTTGCTGCAAAAAGTCTAGAAAAACAGATTTCAGAGGCAAGGAGTTGCATGCCCAACTCCATACTTCTGCCAGAGGAAAACCACTCCCTGCAGAGTGTTTTTCTGGCACAGTCTGACTTAGGCACGAAGACAGCAGTAGATCTCCCTTTCCCAGAGCATCACAGTGCAAGATGAGAGAATCTCAATTTAAAACAAAATATCTACACTGCAAACAAAGCCAGCCTTCCTGGAGAGCAGTAATTGGAAATACTCGGTTCTGTGCAAAGTTACAGAGTCTGGTAATTCTAACCAGTTAATGTTTCAGGTAAACATTACAGAAAATTTCTATTCTTGCAGCACAGTGTTCTAAAGGGAGCATCTTCACACCACCTTTTGCCAAGAGAAAATAATCAGGGAAGTGTTTTTCTTTTTCTCCTGCCTCTTACTATTCTAGAGAGCAAGGACAGAAAGTCTTCATTATAAAAGGGAAACTTACAAACCAACATGAGAAACTGGGGCACATGCTGTATTTTTTCTGGACAGAGTAGCAGTCTTTTACTCATAAATAAACAGGATGAAAGTGCTAATTACAGCCCGGAGCTAGGAGGACTTCTATTAGGACTATCATGCTGGAGTCTGAGCACCTGTTCTCAACAGAAATAAATGTTTCATCTCCAAAGGACAGACTAGAATTAGTATGGCTGCAGCCTTTTATGAGGCCATAGCACCACCTCTCCAGTCATTAGACCAGACTGATTAAAACTGCTTTGATCCTGTTCTCCTTGTACTGACCTGGCTTTTTCCCCAGCCTGGCACATTTGACTTTGCATGAGGCTTTTGTTACAATTTTACAACCCATTTAATAGCTTGAATTCCTAAAGAGATCCTTTCAGAACTACAACATACTATCATAAAATATTACAACAGAAGACACCACAGCAGTCTATGCTTTCATTGCCCTGTGTGACTGCAGGCAGGCATTCATTCCTTTGTTATGACTTTTATCCATCCTGCTTTCCTCCCAGTCACAATCAAACTCTTAGAGGTCTGAGAGAGGCTTTTCAACGCTACGCTGAGGGTCTGTGGAAATACAGGATGTTCTGTCTGAGGAACAGCATCAGTAAGGTTTCTTGCTTAGATCTCCAACCGCATGACTCTTGGGTCTGATCGGGTATGTGTTCATCAAGGTCTCTTTTCTGCAAAAAGCTTTAAACTGAACTCAAGCAAAGCTACATTTAGCATTCTGCTGGTGAGAGAGGGAGACGAAAAAAACGCTGAAACATGAAACCTCTTGATATATTCATGTGTACTTTTGATTAAAGAGCTAGAAAGTGATGCACAGACAACCGCAACACACTTACTTACTTCACACTGTTCCCAGGTATAGCAGGATGCTGCAGGATACAGTATGACCTTGGTACAAACAAGCAGTGACTGGTACTTGATTAAAGAAAGGATAATTACTGCACAGCGCCTGGCTATCAAACTATTCTAGTGAACTGGCAACATTTTATTTCCCCTAATGGTCACAAGAACATTTGTTCCTGAAGGTTTTTGGAATGATCTGGCAGGTAAAGCATCAGACTGGAGCCAAGAGGAGGAGCTTTGTAATGGGTTTTTAACTTAACCTGCTGTGACCTTCAGACATTTGCTGTATCTCTAACTCTTTCTTTTATCAATACTTGATACTCATTCTTCAGCATCCAGACTCCCATGCAACACGGTGACACCTGTCAGTACTCTCAGAACAAGTTAGCAGAAACAAGACTGACTAGAGACTTTGGAGTTAAATAAGTGTTTTTACTTTCAAGTGTCATAGTGCCAGACTTGTAACTCAAGCTAACAGCAGAATATACAGAAGATATTCAATACAGAGAAACTCAAGCACCTGAAAATTATCAGCCAACACTGTACAGCCAAATAATTCTTCTTACAAGGTTTAACCCCTGTACAAAGGTTAAGATCACACTGAAAATTGCATTTTGGTCAACAAGAATACAGTTACACAGGTCTAACAATTACTAACACAGACTGTCCATTTAAACCTGGCCAGCATCTCTCTTCCCTTTCTACTTTGCAGAGGAATGCCTCTCACTGAATACTATCAAGATAAAAAGGGAGCATTAATGTGCCAACTTGAATATGTATTTAATTACTTAGCACATATTTGAAACATGGTCTTTTAATGATTGAATAAGCTCTGAATCTGTGTCAAGAGAGAAACTAACAGAAATCCAACAAGACATTGATGACCTACAACTCACTGAAATAATTTAACACGTTTACAAGAACAGTTAAGGTATGGCTAAGAGCTGTACATTCCACCTGAAGCTCAGACGTTACTACCAGCATTTCCAGTATGCTTATTCCTTCTTCCACTACTACCCATTGATGCGGTAATTCACATGGATTTCAGGTTTGATGTCACACACTAGTGACAACAGCTGGGAGAGGACCACCTCACGGTTCTTCTGGAAGTTCTGCTGGATTACGCTCATCTTTTCCTGGGTCTCTTTCTCAACTTCAGTGGTGCAGCTGCCATGAGATCCAAGTGCCTACAAATTGCAAAGGAAAGAGAAAGTTCACATGCAAGTAGTTTGACAAAGAAAACACTATGCCTAGCTCTGCATTTTGTTATTCTGGACTGCCTCAGTAGATCTCAACCATTAATCTTTGCTGAGGGAAGAACTGCACTTAAAAAAAAAAGAAAAAAGGTACTGTTGGATTCTCTGCTCGGATTTCCCACTAAACTTGCCCAAGGTTCTATTTCATCCACAGCCCATGCCTTTTATCCTCTTTTATTCATTATCTATCAGTTTAGAGCATGAGCTTCTAAAGAATGCCTGAAATAAAGGTCCTGCTGCACTGGTGACTGGAACTGGGAGCCGCTGGGCACTACTGTAGTAGATCATGTAAGAAAAGTAACACCCACAATTTAGTTTAAGCACAGTCTTCACATCATCCCATTGCTTCTACCCCTTGCGGAATCTTTATAAAAATCTCTGCCTTCCTAACAGGACCGTGGACCATGTGACACACACAGCAAGGAATCTTCCACAGCTTACAATGCCCTTCTTGCCCCATAAGCAAGGGCAGAGAGAGCAAATTCCCATTACAGAGGGAGGGGGGTGCAGAAGGCACAGAAAAAATATGCTGAAAGAGACTAACACCCTGGGACTCAAATTCAAAGAGCTTCTCTCTCTGGAGAAGGATAAATAAAACAAAACCAGCTGGCAGGCGGTGAGGTCCACTTTATTAGCCTGGAATTGCCTGGTATCATATGCCTAGTGAACCAAGCTAACAAGCAATTGTAAAAAATTAATCTTGACCTACTGACATGAAGGCTATTGTGCAGGAGAACAGAGGGCATGTTATTGTGGTAATCAGAAGATGGACAGAGGGGAGGGTTGCCAGGTCAATTTCTGAAGATCACAGATCTGACAGGGGCACACAGGCAGTGGAAATGACCTTGGCTGGTGAAGGGCCTCAGTTCTGCGCCTTTTGGGAATACTTCCCCTTGTTCAGAAGGAATGCAAAACACACCCCTTGGGACAGAGCAGGCAACAACACTAAGCAGAATACAAGCCTCACAACTGCTTCAGCAAGAGAGCAGCATCTACAAGGCAAGCAGTCTCTACCACATTAGCATTGTAGAAGCCAGTGTGTCAGAAGAGGAGTGAGCTTGGTCTTTTCTTGACACCGCTACATACAGCAGGTTTTGCGAGGCTGCCACACATCAGGGCACCAGCCAATACATGAGCTTATTAAGCTAATTCACTGCCAGTCGATAGTTCTACCTGTTGAGATGCAATACAACATGTTCTGATTCACTTCCACTGTTTTTTCCATAACACGTGGCTGTGCATCAGAGGAAGGCAGTTAGGGAAGTACTAGTCCAGCAACACGTTCCACCCCGAGGGCTGCTCTTGGGGCAAGTAACCTCAAACGCAAGGCTAGGGGCTGGGGAGGTTAACAGTGAATAATCTAGAAAACAAACCGCTGCTTCCTTGGCTTTGAACTCCTTCTCCCTCTGCAGGCGGTACTGCTCAATCTCTGCCTGGGCTTCTTCTTTTGCCTGCTTCAACCTCCGATTCTTTCCTGTTTCCAAAGAACATACCAAATGAAATGAAGAAAATAAAGTATTGAGAGCATATTTCCCCACACCTCTCCAGCTACCCAATGCACAACAATCACTACAGCATTTGCTGTTGCAGCAGCTCCTTCCGTAGGAGGCATCAACAGCTCCAGCTTTGCTGTGTTAGCTAACCTCAGGAGCACGAGGTCACCTCATGCGCCACCAAACCATCGCCAAGCTCACCACGCAGCGAGCTTCCACCAGCAAGAACTGGAGAGGTTCTGAGCCAGTGGATGCATTAGACAACCTGCAGGTCTGGCCTGGCTCACGTGAGCGTGCAACATCCCCGAGTAATTCCCAAAGATCACAGCCAAAAGAACATTAAGTCTTAGTTTTGCCTCAGGCCAATTGTGCAACTGATGGAAAGACTGACTATGGCATCAACTTCCCCTCTTGGACTTTCCACCACACCCTCCTCTCGAAGGTTATCCTCAGAGTGAGCGACAAATTTCTTACAAAACTAACAGGGCGTAGAACCACAACACAGTGTGGCTTCGTTCAAGCATTTTCTAGTTTTTTTAAGCAGGAAAAATGTGTAAAGGTGGGGATCTTTGTAACCAGAATTTCTCTTGCTTAACAGGAAACACTAACTTGGCTCCCCAAGGAGTGGCTCTCTCGGCTCTACAAAATGTATAATCACCAACACAGAAATACACTGTTTTCACCAAGAAAAAAAAAAAAATAAAAAATGATAAAGATACAGATAAGCACAAGCATCCCCCAACTGAAGACCCTGCTGCCACAAAGGCCAGAGTTTGATGGTGATCTCCTCCTAAGGCACAGTCCCACTGCACCAGGAGCCACTGAGCTCGTCTCAGACCTGTGCAGGCCTCTCCAGCTACAGGCAGGAAGGTTCCCCACAGCTGCCAGGGTGCATCCGACTTCGCTTTCCCTACCTTCTTCACACAACAGACAAGGTTTCCGCAGGAGCAGACCAAGACTGCGCTCCCACTGCACCCACCCCAGCCCCGAGCGGCCCCTCGGCCCTGCTCTCACCGGCGAGCCCCACCGCGCTGCCGGCGCCCCTCACGGCCCCCGAGCAAGGCGGGCCCTGCATCCCCTCCCCGCGGGCACCGAGGGGTTCGGGGATCCCCGCTGGCCCAGCGGCCCCGCACACCCCGCTCCTCCACCCCCTCCGCTGCCCACCGGCCCTCGGGTCAGGCCAGCACGCATCCCACTCG
>JAVJGG010000053.1:10442225-10468185 GCA_035590195.1 Aviceda cuculoides | reverse complement strand
AGGCCCCGCCTCCACCGCTTCCGGCCCCGCCTCCGAGTGCCAGGCCCCGCCCTAGCTCCGCCTCCCGGCCCACGCCCCCCCGGCCGGGGCGGGGGCAGGGCCGCTGCCGGTGGTCCCGGCGTCTCGCGCCCCGTTGCCGGAGCGCCGGGGCGGGGCAGAGGCGAGCGCCGGCTGCTCTCACAGAGGCCTGCGAGGGCTTTCTTCGCCCCCTGCCAGAAAACGGGTTCGAAATGCGAAGGGAGCCTCCCTTAGCACCCTTCGGGAAGGCAACGGGGAGGATTTATTTTTATTTATTTCAGGTTCCTCAGTCGTTGGCCTTGCAGCAAACCGCGAATGCCCAGTGCCGTTAGCACCGGGCTGCCCGCGGGAAGCTTCGGTCCCTCCGGGCAGCAGCATCCCCTCCCAGCTGCACTGCGAGCAGGGTCTCACCCCCGAGCACGGAGCCACCGGTGCACGGGGGGGTTTGTCATCATCCAGGACTATCCTCCAGGGGGGGTCCCAGGGCAGCCAGGCCCCTCTGCTCCAAACACACACACCTACTTCACCCCAACCCTCGGCCATCACGTCCCAGCAATGATTTAAAGCCCTGAACGCGGCTCCCCCAACACTTTCGAAGCATAAATTGCAATTATTGCCGAATAGTACCGCTCCGATGAAGCATCAGAGCTCCGACAGTGACTCACATCACTGCGGGGAGGAATGGGGGGCTGCTGGTACGCCTCTTCTGTCCCCTGTGCTGGAAGGGACAGGAGATGATGAGTCAAAAGCGTATTTATAGCGCTGAATAGGAATTATGAGTGTTTGGCAGGGTCACCTTCATCTGGGCCCAGGATTAACTAAATGGGCTTAGCAGGCCTGCCCATCGAGTGTTATGTTTGCTTCAGTAAAAGAAAGATTAAAGGAAAAATGGGGAGAAGAGCTCTGATCGTAAATCTGTGTTTTGAAGCAAGCCTGGGACCCGTCCGTCCGTGTGACCGGGGAGCAGCAGCAGCCGCTGGGTACGAAGGGATGAGCAGGCACCCACCGTGGCACCGGCTGCTCCTGTCGGGCACGGGACTGTGCTGGCAGTCATATATGGCAGTTGATGTGTGGTGGTTGATATATTCTAGACGTCAGTTGTATTTTACAGTTTGTAGGCAATAATTAGGCACAAGCAGAATATATGGTTTCTTTTGATGAGATAAGACATCCTGCAACTCAAGTAATTAGAGGATGTGTAGATAGATTTGTGAAAACACAGGAAAATAGACATATGGACTCAAGGATGAGGGAGACTGAGAACCCAAGTAAGAAGATAAGGAGTGATTTGTTGGCATGAGAACAGAACCTTGGGGGTCAAAGATTATTTGGCATGAGAGATACGAGAAGAACAGAGGAAAAACAGAAGTTTAATATCAAAATAATTGAAAAGGTGAAAAGTTAAAGGCAAGGAAGACGTCTTGCCTTCATCCCAAAGACCCCCAGGTATGACCACCAGGATCGAGGACGCATGTGCAAGAAGGAGGGACAATATGCTAATGATTTCCCAGAATTCGCCACCTTTTATTAGAAAATAATTTGTATATCCCATGAATATTCATGTAATGTGCGTATTTAAGACGTGAAAAGTAACTCGAAGGTGTGCACGACAGGTGGAGCGATCCCCCATGTACCCAGCGCTGAAATAAACATGCCTGCTTTATAACTCTCTCCGAGTCGTAAAGTTTGTTCCGCACGTCAGCGGAAGGGAAACCCAGCAATTCTGGTCCCAAGTCGTCTGTCACAAACGGGGCAGGTTGGGCCAAGGGGATGCAGCTCAACTGCTGCGCTGGTTATTGGTGAGCACAGAAAGGACAGAAAATGAGGGTCCGCTTCGAAATATGCCACAACACCTTGAGAGGCAGTAGAGTTCAGCTGGGCCAGATCCAACATGTTTTACAAGAGAAATTGCCCCAAAAAAGAAGGCGTCTCATCTGGCTCCAAATCTGAGTAGCCCCCTGCTCGATAATAACGATGCCCTTTTCTGCCCCCAGAAATATCCTGGCTATGATCGCACTAAGTTTTCAGACAAAAATCCCTCCCAAAGTACAGCTTTAGGTTGACCGGAAACAATGGATGAGTTTTTGGCAGTTTCATTTTGATGGTTAACAAATGAGGCAATAATAGTTTGTATTTAAAACAATCTTTTGGTTGTGTTGCATTTTAGTTTAAGATTGCTCAAAAGCTGATTGAAACCTCATGGCGTATGTCACATGAAGCACATGTGAATCTAAAAGCTGTTTGATCAGCTTTTCAATCACTTAAAATTTTGAAAAATAGCTTCTCACTTGTTGCAAAAAAATGTGTTTCCAATCCTCAAACTTGCCTTTGCATGAATAAGGGAGCTGCTCGTACAGCTTTAATTCTGTCAGCAATGGATTTATAATTAATTAGCATCACAAGTACTTCTGAACTTGGCTTTTATTCCCCCAGATTCATTGCTCATGAGCTTACGAAGTAAGTGGCTATTGCTGAAACTGATACTAGCATCCCGTTATTTATCCAGTGACGATTTCTTAATACCATAAACCTGACTAATCCTAAATTTCACATACCTCACATTCCACAAAGACTGGAGGAAGAACATCTTTAGAAGACTAAGGCCAGTCCTGCTCTCTACCATGGGAAAATAAATTGCTAAAAATCTTTCTGCCCCAAAGCCACTTCCCTTTGTGCTGCTCCGCCTGGGCTGGCAGACAACTCAAAGCACGTGAATCCTGCCTGCTCTCTGCCTTCCCCCTCGCCCTGCTGCCCTGAGAGCCCAGCCTCTTCGGCTAGATGTACACTAAAATATTTAAGCAACAAGAAAAGTTTAGCATTTTAGAAATGTCATCTCGCTATCTGGAGTCTGTCGGGATCTGAAACACGCCGATGCCCAAGGAGCGAGGAGGAGTGCTGGGCCAGGGGTTGGCCCACCGCTCACGTGCCGGCTCTTACCAGAAAGGGAAGACCGTCCTGCAGAGCTTGAAGGAAAGAAAAGCATGTTGTTTGTCTTTGGCTGTTACCATAGATCACATTAGTGAAAGTGAAATTAAACACATTTCTTAATTGTCTTTCTTTTTCCCAAAGCCTTTTTGTTTTCTTGCAAGTGCTGAAGACTAAGTTTGATTTTGGAGTGGCGTCTTTCATCTTTCTGCTTTTGTTCTGCACTGGGTCATAACTTCATGCATGTGTTACACTGGTTTCTGAAATATCAGAGGATGTTTCTAGAATCAGGAAGAAAAAAAAATACAGTTTTCCTTGGTTTTTCTTTTAGTTTCCAAGCACACAAAACATGTGCCGTGTCTTCTGATCCTGCAGTCATTAAGGATTCTGAGACACATTTCGTAAGAATCAGATTTTAAACACTGTGTCTGGCTTCTTTCCAGATCAGGTAATTACATTTTTCCTCTCTAAATTCCCCTGTGCTTTCAATTGGATACGTTATTATTCTCCATTCCCCGACTTAAACTGTTACGCTGTGCAATTGTCTTCTCTTTTAAAAAGGTTTTGTGTTGAATGCCTGGGAACCTCACTGGTTTCTCTCTTCTGAGGTTTAATTCATTAACACAAATCACTCCAAGGCATTGAGATGATGCAGCTGTTGGTCATTGATAACTTATCATTGGTTGATTGTTAAAAGACTACCAATGAATAATTATTAATTAGAATTCATAGTTTGGAGGGATACTTTAAATTTATAAACTGAGTGTTAGAAATCTAAGCACAACATAGCAGTAAAATTTACATAGAAAAACCTTCAACTGCATGCATCGGTACCGCTTGACTGTGCCTGACCTGCTTCAAGACTTTGACCCAAATGTCCCAAAATAAGAAGGAATTTTTCATTTGGAGTTTCTTCATGATCCAGGGCAATTTAAAGCCAGGCATAACCTGATTGCACTGATGGAATTACACCAGAAGAGCGGACTTAAGTTTATATTTTAAGAATTGATTTTTTTTAAAGCAGTTCAAGAAGCCGTGCTTCTGGTGTCAACTCTTACTATCTTTCTTTGGGAAAAACATGCTGCTTTGGGGTGCCGCTAGGCTCGTTTCCGTGGTTTGCCGGGCAGCCTGGAGGCTCCCCGAGCTTCACCCACCGAGCGGGGTGCTCTCCCGGGTTACTCTCTCCCACAGCCACATCTTCACTGCACCAAGCTGCGCCGCAGCCCCTTCTGCTGGGCTCCCACGTACCGACCCCGCCGATGAACGCGTTCCCCCAGCACTGCCCAGCTGCTTTTGGAGCGTGGTACCGAGGACCAGGTCACGGCAGTGCCACCGGTCTGCAGCACAGCCCTGCTGCAAGGGTCCGTCTCCTGCAGGGCCCCATCCCTGGTACCTGTCACAAACCCACCCTTGCCCCACCACATATAGCAACAAGCTGAGGCCTCAGTTTCACGTAAATCAGGATCTTTTCATGAGAGTCAGGGAAGCTGGCAACTCTGTTTATGTATTCTTCTGATGTGATGAAATGCCAGTAGACCTTATTAATCCCTTGCGTACCAAGAGAAATCTCCATTCATATTTCCTTGACATTTACTGGTGTCCATTCTTAATCAGAGGTCAAGTGTCCTTCGCAAGGGACGTGACTGCAAAGTTTAACCCGTTGTTTGAGGAGTGACTGAACGCTCCCTATGAGGCTGCTGTCTCCGAGTTACCAGCTGCTGATGCATCTGATGTCTGTGAAGCCACTGGGGGTCCTGGCATTAGGGAGCACACCTGTGTTGGCCATCACAGACTCAGCTGCATCCATACAGCATAGAGGCTGTCTGGACCAGGATTTTTAGATATGACTGCAAAACAAAGCAGGTCCTGTTATGCACTAATAAGTAGCTTCTCCTGGAATGGGTAGCACCAAAGCTTTGGCAGCTGAAGGCAACTACCAGTTCTTCATCAGCTTCTGCAAGAATAAGAGCATTACTCCTGCTCCACTGGGAAGAAACAGAGTCCAATAGTGTTTTCCCTACCATAAAAGACCTCTTGGCTTTTCAGTTCAGCTTTTTCTGCCCCAAACCACTAAGTAATGTCATTGTGTGCCATGATACAGCCACTGCTTTCAGGTGGCTGACTTTCAGTGACGGATGAAATAATCCCTGCATACGTAGATTGTTTGGTGCTTTGAGAGATGTTAGAATAAATGAATCACCGCAGTATAAGACTCATTATCAGTATTGCTTGGAAATATCAAAAATGTCAGAGGCCTCAGTTTAATTTGGATGCTTATCATAGGCTCCAGAGAAATGGAAAAATGTGACAGTAACAAAACATTGCAGCAGTGATGCCAACCAGCTTCAAGCAGTGGTGGAGGTTGGTGTATTTCTAGGCCACAAGGGAAGAAGATGTGGGTGCTGGGGGATCTTTCTCAAACATTTGTTCAAACAAAAGTGGTGCTGGAAAGCATCCAAGTGACAGCATCTGGGGCTCTAGCAAATATCCGGCTTGCCTCTGGGGCTTGATGAGATGTATAACAAGAGTTGCTGATGTTCAGGTTCCTCACAGGACTGCTCACATCAGTCAACTACAGGACTCCTGCCTGCTAAATGAAGCAGAACTTCTCCATAAAGAGTCAGTGGAGCGATAGACCCTTCACTGCAGAAGTTCAACCAAATGCTCTGAATTGCCCCAGGAAGGGGAACTTTCCTCACTCCCAGCTCAGCAGAGTTTGGAGCCTGAAGTCAGACAACAAATAGCTCCTCAAGTAAGGTTTTTCAGAGGTATATAAGCATCTGTGCATGCAGATAGCTACCTAGTGGAACTAATTTGTTTACAACATTCATGGAAAAATCTTAATAACCAGTTTCTATATTAAGTCTAAATGCCTTTGAAAATCTGAGCTTTATATCCCTGTGCTTACTGGCCCCATCCAGTCATGCGGGGCTATGAGAAAGGGCCAGAAATAAACTGACAGCCAACGCAACCCTCCCGTGGTCCTGATGTTTCTGCTGAACAAGATCCAAAGGCTGCTCGTCTGCTTTGGCAATGTTGTATACTTATTTTTGACTCTTAATTATCTGAGGCACAGTTCATTGCAAAATCAAGTCTCCCCAGTTTACCTGAATTACCCCTTTGTTCTCTTGCTGCTCTTCCCTCCCCAGATCAAAACCCTACTCCATCCCACTTGTTTCCATTGCAATTTGCCAGACAGCTCTAAGCTGCAGGGAAAAATAAAATCAATCTACTTTTCCACCACCTCATCCATCAGTTTCATGCTTCACCCAGCATCAAGCCCTCTGTTGCCAAGACGAGTCCTCCAGCAGCTGGCCACCACCGAAGAAGCCCAAGGCCATTTGGTTTGCTGTATTACAGAGCTGCTAGTGCGGAGGCTGCAATCATCTGCCTGACTGTGTTATGGGCAGGGGCATGGGAGCAGAATTTGGGCTCCGTGTAATGAAATTGCAGCTCAGTAGGTTTCATAACATTAATAGTGTGATTAACCTGAAACAACCACAGTAACAATTGATTATCAAGAACAATATATCATCTTCTTACACATACAGGTAGCCTGGGGGTTTTTTGCATTGGAGAGCCATGAGTCTGTCTACAGGACCATAACAACCTCCAGCACAGAGCAATACCCAAGAAAAGGCCAAACAGCACTTGATTAAACTATTTTGGGAATACAGAAGAAAGGAGAAGGCTGCTGGCTTTTACATCTTTAAGATTTGGACACAAGTAATGTGACAGCTTTCATCCTAATTTCGTGCTCCTCCCCACCCCCATCTACTGGCCAGTCCTTTCCAGAAGACTTTGGGGCTGAGTTTACAAAGCTTGGAGCTAGAATAAGGTGTGCCTGCTCTGCATGTGGACATGGGCAGGAGTGTGGCTACTCCAGCATCAAGCAATCCAGAGCCCGCAAGACACACCAAGCTGCTGAGTGATGGGCTGGGGCCCTCCTGCATCCCAAAGCCCTGAGCTCTCTGGATTTGCTCATGCAGTTTTCCATATACAACCCTTTGTATGCAGTCTGGGGTACTGCTAAAGGCTCAACCCAGCTGGATGAGGTACCTTCCCACCAGCAGTAACAGGGGTCCAACAAGTCTCACCTTGCTGCAATGTTTGAAGAACCTTGAAGCATCAGATACCCAAATCTCACTCAACGTAAGCCACAGCTGGAAACTGAACTCATTTCCTTTGAGGCACAAGTGACTGTCTTCTGCACACGGAATAAAAGTCACCTGCTCACATCTCCTGATCCAGAAAGGAAACATTGAGTGAGCCCCGAGAAGGGCCCTGCTCACACACAGGGAAGATGAGTTACCGTCTTGCCTTGGTGATCGCACCTTTTGTCCAGAGAGGTTCATTAACCATCTTCTGTTGCATGGCAGTGCACGTATCTACATTCAAGGAGCTGAAGATGAGCGTGGATAAGAGGGAACAAGTATGTGCCTCTGATGCAGGCTATTTATAATACCAAGGAACATTTCAGGTGATAATTTGCAAATGCTATCCACAAGCACAGAAACAGCAGCAGAGAAATAGCAATTTGACCTGGGGTTAGCACACAGAGTCCTCTGCTACACCCAGTCACCACCCACATGCAGGGAGGCATCAGCGGGGCTTACATTACACCAGTCCCAGGGCAGACCAGGGCTTATTTCACTTTCAGGTATCTCCTGGGTGCTCTCAAGTGTGCTTCAACCATAGCACCTCTGTAGGAGAGTGCTCAGGTATTACTGTGGCTCAGAACCCCCTGTCCATGTCTCTTCCATCAGCTCTGGTCTGGACTGGGAAACAGCAGATAACAGACCCCTTCATAGCCCTTCTGCCCTAGGAGGCTCTCTGGTGTGTAAGGAGTTACACAGGTGCTCGGTGCTCCTTGTACCGAGGCTAAGAGTTGAGCAGGAGTCTTCATATAGACAGATGGGACAAGAAGTGCCAACTGCTGCTGTTAATAAGTCAAAGCAAGTCCAGCCATCCAATTCAAATTGCTGGGCCACAGCTCACTGCTTTCATTTGACAATAATTTGCAGCTGGTGACAAAAATTAGATCCAAGCCAAGGAGATCACTAAGACGTCCAGGGACTGAGCCAGACTAAGTTGGTACCATGCTGTCTGTTGACCTGTATAAATATTGGCACTAGATGAAAGACAGCCTGTGACCCATTTGGGCTTTGAGACCCATTGGGAACTGCAGCAAAGCTCCCTCTGCACCCCATTCACTACCTCCTTCTTCCCAGAAGGAGACTTTTATAGAGACATTTCTGGTCCAGGAGGAATCCAGAAAGAGATTAGCAGATGTTGTGGTTTAACCCCAGCCAGCACCTAAACACCACTCAGCCGCTCACTCACTTCCCCCCCACCCAGTGGGATGGGGGAGAAAATTGGGAAAAGAAGTAAAATTTGTGGGTTGAGATAAGAACAGTTTAATAGAACAGAAAAGCAGAAACTAATAATGATAATGATAACATTAATAAAATGACAGCAGTAATAATAAAAGGATTGGAATGTACAAATGATGCGCAGTGCGATTGCTCACTACCCACTGCCGATCGACACCCAGTTAGTCCCTGAGCTGTGCTCCCCTGTCCCCACTCCCCCCAGTTTATATACTAGATGTGACGTCCCATAGTATGGAATACCCTGTTGGCCAGTTTGGGTCAGCTGTCCTGGCTGTGTCCTGTGCCAACTTCTTGTGCCCCTCCAGCTTTCTCCCTGGCTGGGCTTGAGAAGCTGAAAAACCCTTGACTAAACACCACTTAGCAACAACTGAAAACATCAGGGTGTTACCAACATTCTTCTCATATTGAACTCAAAACATAGCACTGTACCAGCTACTAGGAAGAAAATTACCTCTATCTCAGCTGAAACCAGGACAGCAGATTGGGTATCTCAAAGCCTGCCGCACATTGCAGTGGTGATCAAGCCGGGACATGGAAAAACTGAGATGGCAGGTGGGAGAACTTGCCCTCGTCCAGCCTTGGCAGCAATGCTCCCAGAGAGGTGAGGCTCACCTCTGGAAGAAGGACCAATTACTCCTTCCCATAGCATCTTCTAGCAGAATAGCTTCCAGTTCCTTAATTCAGCTCTGCTGCCATCCCCGGAGCCACTGAGTCAGTGCGGCTCTCTTCTCCCATCAAGGAACTTGGAGGTTAAATGGACAAAATGTCTTGCTGCTTCTGGGACATACGTGATGCAAAGGGCATAGCCTCTGGATCTAGTTTCCCCACCCTGCCCCGGGAGCCCTTCCCTGCAGACAGGGCTCCTGCAGCCTCACTTTGCTGCCAGGAACTGAGGATGGAGGTAGAGGGAAGAATGATCTGTTGTTTTAGTCTGCCAGGGATGAGGCACAGGATCCCGAGAGAGACATTACAAATTAATCTTGCAGATAATAACATGATCTATGAATGCAGGCAGTTCCTTAGAGGAGGATGCAATCTGTTAGAGCAACACTGGGCCTTTGGCATGACAAGCAGAATCCCTGTAGCTGTTCTGTAGCTCTGTATTCACCCTCAACCTGATCCAAGCCCTGACAGCATGGATCAACAAAACCTATTGATTTCAGGGGGGGTTCATGGCAGTCCTAATGCCTGAGGCAGAACAATGCTCCTATAAAGACTTCTTTGCTTAGGGCTTTAAAAGCATCACTTGGGTTTTGCCAGTATGCATGAGCTTGCTCTTTCCCCATGTAAGGCTCTTCTGTTGGATTGATCTTTTCAGTCCTTCTGCAATCAATACATCTAGGCTTAGAAAGAAGATAGTTATGGAGTTCAGTGGCTAGCTCTGATGGCAGTGCAGGAATACTGCTGTTTGCTTTGTATCTACTTCCATTTGTGAAGGAACAGACCCCAAGGGTTTGCGTGAGTGGGAGTTTAAATGGCTTTACAAGGGTCTCCCACTTAGCCAAAGGGATTCAGCAGTATTGGATGCCTTTGATAATCCTACATTATCTTCACAAATAGTTGCTGAAATATTCAAACAATGCAAGATCAGGCTTTTAAAAACATTTATGCATCTACAGGTGACACTAAGTGCCACTTGGTGAGAAACCCGCTTCTGAGACTCTCAGAATAAAGTTCCTAACTCCTAATCACATACAGATAGGTGAGAGCCTAAGCCCCTTAGGCCTTGCCCATGCACCAGAGCTGTGCAGACTTAACCATGGCTAAATCAACACCCACTCTTACTAGTACAAATACAGCTGAGATTGCTCATTCTGCTTTAGCTACAGCCACAGAGAAGGGAATCTCTGACAGTGGAGGCATATTAATGCAGGTAAAACTGCATTCACTCAAGAATGGTACCTTTTATCAGCATCACTAAACAAACAATCAGGACAATCCTCAGGTGATGAACACATGAAGTGAACCCCGAGGTGCAGAACTGGAGCAATGTGCACCCCAGCAGCTGCCTACAAATGAGGAGGTTGTGCCTGGGTATCCAGAAACAGGCATTAGGGGAAAAAAAGAAAAAAAAAGAAAGCGCAGTTGATTCATCCAGGGATAAATTTGCCACTCCTTATGTACAGATCCATCATTTTTAGACTTGCACTACACCTGCTCACATATCTGCAGCATTTTGAAATGGTGACAACTTACTTTGCCACATGTTAATCCATGGTCCAAGTGACATCTGTATGCAAGCCTTGAGTGCTGTAGGAGCCTTGAATTCCCTCCTAGTGATAAACAGGCAGAGCCCATGAATATCCTGTGCTATACAGCCTTCATCTCTTTATATGCAAATCACATTAGATAGGGTAGGATTCTGGCAGACTCCAAACTCCAGCTCTGTTTCAGCCAGCCCAGCAAGGGGGATTGGATCAAAGTTTTGCTTGTTCCTACCACAGACACCCTGTCCATAGCTCTAGGAAACCTGGTCTTGCTACTGCTACTGGTACCAAAAAATACGTTTGTGATGGATAAAACCACCCCTCCGGTTCTGGCCCAAGTTTATTGGTATAGGAGGCCTAAATCCTGGGATTTTGCTCAAGAGGAATGCAGTTTGTCTGTCTACAGTGCTCCAGCAGATAAGATTCCAAGTGACAGGTACACACCTATCTGCTGCGTCTGCACCGAGAATTTTGTTTAATGACGGACAACTTAAACTCCCTGGAGATCCTAATTTCAGGTGGAGGCAACGTGCTGGCATGGAAGGAGGGGTTACTCCCACTTGTGTTTGTTTTCTGTGTGATTGTCACCATTTTTAATAAAAATGTTTGTTATCAAACCCAAACATTTCATATACATGTAGAATGTTTAGACACACCCATCCCTTTCCTCCTCTCCCTCTAATTTAGAGAGCATGCGTAATTTGGGGCTGACACTGAATGAATTGCATCTAGCTAAGTGGGATACCTTATGCAGTCAGCTACATATTTCATTACAAAATGCTCAGAATTTCCTGTTTAAATCCCTTTCCCATGAATGATGACTGGTATTTAAACAAGCACATAGCATTTTCTAAAGCAATTTATCCACTTTAATTAAAAACTAATATTTATAGAGTAAGGCAGATGTGCCATACACCAAAAGAAAATAACAGTCCCCCCTTCTGGATTGCTAGTGACTTTCTGCAGTAACTAGCGTATAATCATTGTTAAACTGGAATAAGTACTATCGATTGTTATCTCTAATAGAGAATATGATTTTAAAGAACTTGCAGCACTGGATTGTTCAAGCTCATTGTATTTATTGATTGAGACTATGAAGACTGTAATAACATATGAAAACACAAGGTTATTTGTCATACATTGGCTGTTCAAAAGGAGCATCCCATACAGCCTAAATGAACTAAAACAAGTGCAACTGCTGCTGTGGAAGGACTTTGTCACCATCCCATGACTACAAACTGGAGTGACAGAGAGTCCACGTGCTGCTGCGGGCATTAGCCACCAGACAGAGCTAGCTTCTGACCTCTTCTGGGAAAACAGAACAGCAAAAGTGAAACCCCATGCCCCACACAAAACACCTTGTCACTCAAAGCAAGAGGAGAGACAACATCTGTCTTCTGGTGCCTGTAGAGGCATGCAACAAAGCAACAATCTCAGCTAACAGGTTGTTAGGTAGCATTTCATCCAACATCTAAAGTCCAGAGTTACCTCTTCAAAACTGAATCTGGCTGTGGAACTGGGTGCAGGCAAACACTGAGAATAGGGACTTCCCGTAAGGGAGCTATATGTTCAGCTCTAGGATAAGAAGGAAGTTTGTGGAGCAGCGCCTCATTTTTTTTATGCACTCTTTTAGCTTGCCTCTTCTTGTCTAGTAACTACTACTGTTACTCTGTCCAGCCTCCAGAGTCTTCCACACAACACCACAATTTATTGGTCATTGCTCATGACCCTTTTTTGCAATATCATATTGCATACATGACCATAGAAACTGGCCACAGCATCACAGCTCCTCAGAGCATAAGGTTGCCGCGACAGCTTTAATAACAACTGCTAAGAAACAGCAAAAGGGGGCTGTTGTGCAGGGGAAGGGGAACAGAGAACAAAGGACAGCGTCCTCACCGAGGAGGACACAGTACCTACACAAGAAGAAAAGAGGAGCTCTAGGTTGGCTAGCAACCCATCAATCTCCATCCAAGTCCATAGGCAACCAGTCAAAAAAACAAAGCACAAAACCACACACCACACATACAACACAACTTGAGTAAAGGACGGAGCTTAAATACATCTCCTGAGCTAACAGGTGAAAGCTGGTGGGTGGAGACCCCAGAGGGGCTGCCCAGGGCATCAGAGCCAGGTGGAGCACAGGGAGAAGGAGTAGCAAAGCGAGGGAGGACACTACATCTGCACAGTCCTACCCTTTTGCCAGCATAATTAAGGACTTACTAAGCAAAATCAGTCCTTAAAGGAACTCCATCCCTGTGCTCCTTGCCATCAGGAGTATCACTGACCCTTTGTCAGTGGCTGTTGCCATCTCTTCTTTCACCAGATCCTCTCTCTGTTTTTCTCCTTGTCTCCGTTAGCTCCAACTTCACTAAAAATTTCCCACCTCAGCCACATTACAGATGCTTTTACCAAAGAGCACCTACATGATTTAATGCCTTTCTGGTGCCTATTAAATCAAGCATCCTACTTAAGTACTAAATTAGCCTTGTGTGTTCCTTGTCAGATCATTAGCCGTGTTGACTTTTATGCTCTTTTCCACTTAAATCTAGGCTTCAAGTGTTTCCCCTCTCCAATCTGTTCTAAAGCACTGTTTACTATATATGAAATAAAAGGTCCTCTTTGCTGTTCTTGTGCCACAATGCCATAGTGCTAGGGATTTCCTCCTGCACTGTCCTGAAGTGACAACTTAGAGGTGAGCTCCTGTCTGCTGTGGACTGCTCTTTATAGCAACAGCAAGCACTCAGCCCATTGCAATGCTGGGCTTCCTATCTGTGCCTTCAGGAGAAAGAGGTGAGAGGAGTCTGGTGCTTGGGGAAAACAGAAGATCTCTGGTGCAGGAGGTTGGTAGTTAAGTATGCAACACTACAGACAATCCCTATTTTGGAGGATGTGTCCTTGATCCCTATGACCCGAATCAGGGAAATGATTTGGTTCTTGGAAGTTCAACAGTGTTTGTAATGATGATTTTGACAAAAATAGTCCTCTACAGGTTGCTGCTGGCTCAGAAAGGCATACTCACCCATGTTAGAACAAGACACAGACAACTCTGATAGTGTGAAATATTTCTTTTTGCCTTTCTGTTTCTAGCATTTGTTACAATCCTTGCAAAGTCCCATGTCTGCAGCAAAACAAATGGTAGTTCAGAACTTCCAACATTAAGAATGGTAACAGCCTCCTGGCCTATCTGTCTGCATTTTTATACATATCCCAAATGGACCTAATTTACCACTTAAATGCTCCGGTTGGTAGCAGGAAAAAAAAACAAAAACCTGCCTATATCAAACACTAGGAAGTATCTCCTAACACACAGTGCTAAAATGCTGTGGAACAGGACCCATCCTGCAGGGAGTGCAGCTCCCGGAGTTGCAGGATGCTGCGTTAGCCAGCCTGCCAAAGCTGTGGCCTCAGCCACAGCACTGACCGCTCTCGGAGACAAGTCAATTTAAATGGAGCAGTGCCCATCCAGCTGCACTGACAGCTCGTTTACATGGAATATTTTGTTCAAAGAGTTGACAGCCCTCAAGACATAGCACCTTCTCCTATGGAAATCCTAGGAGGGAAAGCAAGAAGGAGCTCAGGCGGTGGAAGACTTCAAACCCTGACGAGTGTTTATTGGGAGAAGGAGAGCACCTGGGAAAGACAGCCTGGAGGTTATGAGAGGGGAGGGCAGTAGCCAGCTAGTCCCTGGCAGAGCTTGGATAGGAGAGTGGTGGCTGTAGCTGCTTTGGGTTTTGTTGGCTGGAAGAGTCAGTGTTCTGTAGGGAGCTCCAGTTTAAGAGCAGTATCTTTTCAAAGTAGTGAGAGAATGCAGCTAGTGAAAATGCAGTTATGCTCTTAACTTTAACGTTCTCTTGTCTGTACTGGCTTGTGCACAAAGTGTTGGAGTTGAGGACAAGCAAGCTCCTGAGCGACTGCAGAGCCTGAGGAGGGACTTGGGGCAGCCACACCACAGGGAGGCTGATGAGAGCAGGAACCAAGTGTTAACACAGAACCTCTTTGAGCTGTGGGAAACTTAAGGAGATGTGAATTTGGTTCACGAGGGCTGCTGGAGCCCCGGTGCAGCAATGTGGTTGCCTTTGCAACCCTCCTGCTTGTGCCCAAGGCAAACGAGGGTGTCAGGCAATGTCTGTCTCTCTCCCTGCCTGTCCATCCGTTGGCAGCTCTCCTCTTATATCACCCTTGCAAGTTTTATTGCCAAGCTTTTATGCAAAGTAGAAAAGCCTCATTAAGTGATGCTGAAAGTACTCCTCTGTTGATGTTAAATGTGACAACTGTGTAAGTGAGCAAAATGTTCTGGTTGGGTTAACACTTTGTACAGGTACAAAATGACTCTGCAAGGTGCAGAGTGGGGAGAAATCAGGCCTGGAGAGGAAGGTGAACTGATGGAGTTCTGAAACTGTGTCAGTCTCAAAGTTGGGAAGCAAGCCCAGACATCCTCACTGTAAGTTTAATATCCAGCTACACATGCCAAATGTCCTCTGACCTCTCTTGCAGAGCTCCAGAGAGCAAATCCAGAAGGACAGTTATGTCATCTCTGGTATGTCAGCATTTCTTGCAGTCATGGACATGAAGGGCTTGGTTTCATGAGGCCTTGGGAGTTGCACTGTTGCAATCCTTCGGGGTCTGGTCCAGATTGTCAGCTGGTGTAAATCAGGTAGCTTTGTTGCAGCCAAGGGTGCTGTTGTGATTTATACGAGCTGGCTCATGGCTAGCCTCATGGCTAGAAGTCCCTCTGTCCATCACCTCCAGGAGCATCTGACCCATGAAGCATCAGCTCAGAGGAGGGTTTTTTAAGATCAGGGCAGCATGTGTGCACCTCCAGGGCAGTCCTCTCTAGCTGGGTAGTTACAGAGAGTGGGAGCATCTTGAACTGCTAGCAGCCTTTGTGGGGGTGGGATTTGCAAATTCTGATTATTAAGCTCCAGATATTAGGACAATAAAAAGCACTGAGATGGGGAATCACAAATTAAAGCCATAGAAGGCTCTGGGCCCTGCAGTGATGCTTTTCTGGGGGGAGGGAGGGTGTGGAGGGGTTGTAACACCATTGTGCACAGAGAGTTCTGGGTTCCACTGCTGAAAGCCAGGACCCTTTCATCTGCTTTGCATGGGAGGGGATTCTGCTGGGCTGGTGCCTGAATGAATCCCCAACACCTCAGAGCAGCAGCTGCCCCAGAAGTGGCGTTGGACAAGGATTATATCTTCATTTTTTTGTAATTCCTTTATTATGAAGGTCTCCAAAGGTTACAGAAATAGCACCTCTGCAGTTGAGTCTTGTACTGGGAGCAAGGATTTGATTGCTTCTCTTCTGCTTATGCCATGTAAAAATTGTTTTCATCTGTCTGCTGATGGGCTGCGGTGAAAAGCGGAGCACAGGATGTATAACTGCAGAATTTGTTGTCAGATAAACCAGTGCTTAAAATATCCCTCCTTGCTGCATCACATTACATCTCTTCTCCCTGTTGCTTGTCTCATTCAGGATACTATTAACTCAATTGCTTTAGTTGTAGCTCTGCTTACAGCATGGCATTAAGTCAAAATAGAGCAACAGCTGCTTGAGAAGCAGCAAAATTCATCTCTGCTTTCTATTAGCTGGAGGCTGTGGGCCCACACTGGGAAGATGGTAAAAAGCAATTCATATAGGAAAGCTGGAAGATTAAATCTGTTGTACCAAAGAGGAAGATTTAGACCACATGAGAATCCATTTACTCCAGTAGACCTTGCTGTCATTCCCGATTTCCAGCAAGGACATGATGACAGGGGGGATGTTGGCTTGGATGAGGGAATCTTCATTCAACTGCCCACATAAGCAGCTTACTATGAATTTCCTATGAATTCAAAACTTACTATGAATTCAGTTATCTTAATACATCTTAGGCTGAATGAAGATATTTTTATTCCAGGCTAAATGAGATGTTTTTAATGTCAGCTACTAAATTATCTCATGTACTCTAGTTGCTGCCTCCTGCTGAAGCAGTAACTATCTGTGCTTGGGAGAGACAGAATAATTTCCCTATTAATGTCTTCAGAGCAGCATGATAGTGACCTTACTCTGAGACTTGTTGCAAAGGTGCTGTGTAGCTATCGGGAGCAGAAATCTCTTCCCCAGCCCAGGGTAGATTCCAAGAGGCAGAAGAGTGCAGGTGAGGGACTGGGATGTTGGCCTGAGACCTGTTGCTGGCTCTGCCACTGACCTGTGGAGGGATAATTCCTCACCCAGCTTTTGTTTAGCTCTTGCCAGCTTTTATTTAGATGGGAATCTCATTAGTATTATTTGGGGTAGAAACTAGGTGGGGTGGGCAGTTCTAGCTCAGGTTCAGACTGGTAATTCAAGAAATGGTCACTAACTCTGCCCATGGACTGAGACCAGCTTCCACCTTCAGTCTGTTTGGCTCTTGATGGCAGAGGGGGAGAGGATGCTGTATTAGGAGCAAGCTTGAGGCTGAGCCTCCTTTTCCCCCCTTCCCAGCTGGCAGCATTCCCCTCTTAGAGCAAGTCACTGTGAATTGTTTCATGTGCAGTGAGGAGCAGTGATACCTGCAAGCTCTCCATCCAAACCTGCACCTCTGAGCAGTGGGCAGGTCCCTCCGGCTGCTCGTGCGTCGGTGCTGCAAAGTCCATGGCTGCTTTTTTTGTATCTTCAGCTGGTATCACAGGGCTGTCTGTGTCCTTGCAGGGAGCAGCTGGGATAAGGGGCTTGAGTTTGTATTTGGGTTTGGCATATCTGTGCCACGTCTTAGGCTCTGCAGCAGAGCTGGGGTGTCCTCACATGCCTGAGTGGCTGTTGCGGTAGTGCCGTCTTTGGGGTACGTAGTTTGTATCTGCTGGATTAACCACGTTATGGCCCTGTAGCATCTTTGGCTGTTAACACCAAGTTAAATCAGTGACGGACAGAGCCCCTCTAACATCCTCTGCTTCCACAGAGTGAGATTGTTCTTTGTTCTTCAGGTTAGACAAAGCCTGGCTGGCAAGTTGATGAAAAAAGACTGGGCATGCTTTAGCCTTTGAAAGTGGCTGTTAGAAAGCAGCTTGGGCTGAGCAAACCCAGGTACTCCAGCATCTCAGAAGAGATTCAGACTGGAATTATGCAAAGGGTGTTTAACATTCACAGCAGTGTGCTGGCTGCTGGGCTAGCTGCACTTTGTGCATTACTGCTGCAAGCTCAGGGAGGGCCACAAAGCCAGCTTCTAGTAAAAGAATAGCATCATTAGGTATAATAATCCTGGTGGCTTTACTCTTTGCATCTAAAATTATGAGATCAGGTGCCATATAGTGTAAACTCATTCTCTTAATGTGGATGTGACTCTGTCCAGGTTTCTGTTATTTCTTTCTTTCCACGCTTTGATATACAAGATCTAAAATCCACAACTGCTGCAACAAAAGCAATTCAGCCCTTCCCCTGGGGAGATCCTGCAGTAAAAACCTCACCAAGTGCCCGCTGGTGCTGCCTGCAGTGCTCAAGGGAAGATAGCAGAAGTGCAGAGGTCTTGGACCTACACCACCATCTATTCAGCAGCCCAGCTGGGGAAAGAAAGCAGGAGTTTAATGGGATAGATGTGCTGTGGGGTTGAATCTGTGGCTGGGAGCTAGTGAGGGTGCCCCGGGCTGTCCCTCCTGCTCTTGCCCAGGTCTCCTCCCCCTGCAAAATGGAAATAGTTTGCTCCTAGGAAGAGTGAATGGGCCTGATCCAGCCTGCATTGAACTCCGTGGGAGACATTCCTTCCCCTGGGACAGGAGCAGCTGTGCCTGAGGCTAGTGCTGTAATGTCGTGCTCTGCCCCAGGGTTGCAAAGCATGAAGACTTATTTCACATCGCTCCCCACTGCTGCTGAGTAGCCACTGGGTACCGGCTGGCCAGGACCCCTCCAGCCACCCATCACCAACAGGTCACTAGGCAATGAGGGCAGGGAGGACTCAGGAGGGCAGGAGCCTGAAACCACCCTCTGGGAACAAGGAGGGTGGGTATAAATACAGCTGGTATTGATTAGTGAGGGATGTGTCCATAAATATTTATTCTTTTCATTCCTGCTAGTCGACTTACAGGAAAAATTGGCTATTTGTGCCTGCAAAAGTGTTTTATGTTAATTTAACTGGAGCGTGACCGTTCATACACTGAGATGCACAGCCACATACTCGCATGTCTACTGGTGCAGTACTCCCTCCTCATGCAAAGGCGCCTAGAAAATACTCAGTTTAACTCTAGTCTGAGATATAAAGTCATGTTGAAATTTAATGAAGGATGAGCTGATACCCTGAAAGCTTGTACCAGGGGAACTCTGCTTTCCTTAGGACACAGGGAAGGGGAGGGCTGGGGATCAGTTCATCGCTGCTGTGTGGGGGAGCTTTGCTTGGAGCAAATCTGCTGGGTACAGAGCTTCCAGGGCAAGCCAATCCTGCCTCAGGGGAGGAGAATAAATATAGGAGAAAAATGTAATCAGAGTCATTGGGGAAATGTGACAGGATTTAAACGATGACATAACATGCTTGTCTTGTCTCTGCTGCCTGTGCTAATGAGCATGAATTGAGAGCATTAGAGATCTATCTGTGGGCATTAGTGTGTGTGAGTCAGGGGATCACAGTTTTAATTAGTCTCATCCTCTACTGCCAGCCGAGCCACTTGCCTGTCCCGTGCAGTCAAAAAGGCCCTCCGATGCTCTGGAGATACACAGGCTTCGGCATAGCACCGTGCTGCGGTCAATCACGTCTCGAGGCCAGAGCAGGCAGTGCCTACACCTGGTTGTAGGGAGTTTCTCTCACCTTTGTCTCCTGAAATCTGAGCACTTTTTCCTCTCTTCTGGAGAGTTTCAGAAATGCGATGACAACTCAGACTTTTTTTTTAATCTGTTTTCTGTTGGCTATTTCTCACTTTAGGAGAATTTTCATCATTCGGAACAGCTTTTTTTTTTTTTTTTGCTAAAACCAGTATTTGTTCTCCCAAATGCTTAATTTCTACAGGAAAATGGGGTTTGGGGCTAGAGGCAAACAAGTAAAAGCCTGCAGAGAAAGGATCCAGGATTCAAGCTTGTCCTGGCTTTTTTTCCTATCCCTCCATGCTCCTAATTCCTCACCATGGCCTTTTCAGTGAAACCTCATGGAGTCCCATCAGCAAGATTTGGCACAGTAGTGGTGTGGTGCTGGGAGGGAACTGAGGCTGTAGCTGCTCAGCCAGCAGTGCTCCTTGGGCTAGAGACTGGTCCTCTGGCATCTCTCAGCATTTCCCTGATGGCATGAAATTAATTTTGAAAAAGAGAATCAAATGGCTGACGTGATTGATTAGATGCTTTTGCCCTGCTACATTGAATCAATGGCAGTGGGTATTTATTGCATTATATACTACAAATCAACAGTGATTAGTACCTCATTAACCTTTTCTTTTCTTTTGATTGTCTTCTTGCAGTAATGTAATAACAGAGCATCCCTCTCCAGCCGGGCAGAGATGAGTTTGCAGGCTGGAGAATATGAGTGCTGATGCTTTTGATGAGGAGTGTGACCCTGCAGCCCTATTATTTCTCCAAGTAAGTGGAGGAAACACAGTGTAAATTGTCCCCACCAGGAGAGAGATGCTCATGGGAAGGTTTGCTCACCTCTAGTCTCCCACAGCATAAGCTGGCAAACATCTCAACCCCATAACTGTGGCAATGGTTGAATAGGGAGCAAAGCTCTCAGCAGTGCAAAACCTCTGGCAAGGTGAATAGCCCTGAGGAGGAGAGAACTGCGTGGTGTTCTGGTGGTGTTTCAGGGTAGCCACAGCAGGAATGAGCTGCTCCCTGATGACCTTTTTGTTGCACTTGCCCCTAGAACACAGGACAGTCACTGTTATGATAGATGCACAGAAAAGCAGAGCCTCAGTGAGCAGCTGTAAGGTGTAACCTCCCTTTCCCCCAGATAAGTTTGTTCCCCCATATCTGTGCAATCAGACCTTGAAGCTGAGTTATCCTGCTTGCTGGGCTGAGTTGTGCTCCTGATGCAAACCTTCAGGGATAGTGTGTACCACTGCAGTCGTCTGGATTTCCACTGCTGCAGAAAACGTGGTCAGGAGGTCAGCCCATAAATCCTGCTAGACTGACAGGCTACCACAAGTAGTAGACTTAGATAAATTTATTTGAATTAGATAAATGTCTACAAATTAGATAAATATCTTCAAATTAGATTAGCTCTGTGTGAGTTTGTCAGATCCCAGTGTGAGTGAAGCCCCTGAATTTCCCACCTGCTGGGAGGCTGAACTTGTGCAAATGAGTTCTGCAATGCTCAGGCTTGTTCTGAAATTGTTGGATATATTAAGAGAGCTCTTCAGAAAGGGACTGTACTTCCCTAAATTCACTCAGTAATCTCTAGCCACAGTGACTGCTGTAAGGCCGCACTGGCTTGGGTGCCCTAACTGTAGCTCCTAGAGAAGTCAAGGCTCTGGTGTGCAGACACCCAGTATGGAGCAGTCCTTGCCTGAAGGGTAGACACTAATTAGGCCGTTGGGCTGGGGAAGTGGTGTACCCAGCAGGAGAAGAATTCAGGGTTGGAGGTGTAAATTTGTACCATGGCAGCCCCCGTGTGCAAGGTAGACCCCAGACTGTGCATAAAGGCAACACCAAGGATAAAGAGTCTGTGCTCTCCCCTCTGTCAAAGCATCCTGCAACTTCACATGCAAATCTAGCTCTGCCACCCAGCTCATCTGGGTGGGGATATTGGACTTGCGTGACAATTTTCACAGTTAATATAAATAAGCCCAGTCTTGTGGAGCAAGTTACTTGGACCCCTAAGGCTGGCTCCTTCTTCGTGTGCTGCCTACGCCTCCGCTCTGGAGACGTCACCTCTCACAGTCAACCCTTGTGAACAGGCTCCATGTCCTTTATACACTTGAAGTTTAACAGCCAAGGTGCTCAAATCGGAGATCAGGCAGTAACAAAGACTGATCCTCAGCAAGTCTCTGCTTTGCCTGTCTGTAACACCCAATCCCACATCACGACTTACAACTATTTGTGCTGGGCATTTAGAAAAAAAAAAAAGCCAGTGATGCAAGTGGCTTTTTCTTTCAGGCATTTCAAAAAGGACTAGAGAGAGTGTAACTGCAAGAAATTGCCAGAGAGGGAGGAGGATTGCAGCTTTTAAATCACCTGGCACTGTGATGCAGGGTTGCACTCAGTGGTATTGGCACAGTGGAGAGATCACTGCAGGCAAATCTGGTTGAAACTTCTAGTTGGAAGGGGTTTTTCCCCAGAAAAATGTAGCTTTATAGGAAGCAAATGCTTTCCCAAAATGTGGTTTTGTTTTAATTTGAATTGCTTTGACTTTGGGTTTTAATAAGTGTCAAAGCATTCTAATGGCATTAAAATATTTCTGGTAATATAGGTGAAACTATTGCTCTCTGATTTGATTAACTTTTTAATCCAGGCAGTATCTAAATGACAAACTGTAATCCTGTGGTGTCCACCCTGTGGAAACAGTATGTCTCAGTGGTTTGGAGCTAAAATTCTCACCTTTGTTCTTCTCCTGCACAATGGAAAACAAGAAGTTCCCACCCAACTGAACCTGTTTCAGGCTGGCTTTGCTCAGTAACATTCTCAGTGTGGCACTGAGCAATATGAGCATAGATTTGTAGATATGCACATACAGAAGGATTTAAGTGTCCCAGTTCCCTACCTCCTCTGCCTGCCTGAACCTTGCTCTTAAGCATCTACCCGTGGCTGTTGGCTGGGCTGTGTCAAGTTGAACTTGGTCTGATTATGCATGGCAGCACCCATAAATTGGAAACATTCCTGTTGCAAGTGGATTACATTTATGCTCATAACTCAGAGCTTAGAAAATCCTCCTTGAAATGATGATTTCTCACTGCTCCTAGGGTTTTTCTTTAAATCTGACTTCTGCCTGTTATACCTAGAGCTGAAGAGATGCAGCATGTGTCTCTGCTGGTTTTGCAGCTCCCAGCACAGTGGGGAACTTGCGTCTGAATTGTGCTGGATTCGGATTTACTGCAAGACAAATGGTGAGGTGGTGCTGGAACGCATGGTACCCGGGACTTCTGTTAGAAAACCCTCGTGATGCTTTTTCTTCTGCATTGGCTATTTCTGTAGACCACTTAACTGCAGCACTCAGCTGATTCTCATCCATACTGAAGAATGCACATGTTCAAGCTGCACAAACCAGTCCAGCCAGCCAGGGACAGAGGATTGGGAGCCAATCAGCTAAACAGGGATTTAGCCAAGAGGCAGCCCCAAGTGCCAGCCATCTCCTAATACTCTCTTAAGGAGCCTAGCAGCACAGGCAGCTGCTCCTTCCTCCCTGGCCCTCCTCACAGTTCAGCTCAGTCCTCCAACTCTGCAGCAAGGCATTTCCAACCAGAATTACGTTTCGTTGTCTTCCTGCTACAGTGCCTTTTAATTAGAAGCACAGCTGCTCTGGAAACATGGAGCTCACTTTTTGAAAAGTGCTCTGGAAAGTGATTACAATGGATTAAAGCAGAAAGGTTAGGCAATTTATTCATCTGGCACTTAGCAAATGCATTGGATTATTTTGTGCTGCAAGGATGATTTAAAAAAGAAAATGAATAACAGCTTTTCAGCTCTTGCTAGCCTTAAGGCACTCTGCTGTGCAAGCTAGGTGTTGGAGCTGAAATGTTGCTTGAGAGCTAAGCTGCGCAGTGTCCGACTGCTTCAACCTGGCTCCCAGCTGCATGTGAGGGTGCTGGAGTTTCATTGCCAGTGTCTGTGTAGCCCCTTTGGCTGAACTGGACCTTTGTTAACCAAGAGTTGCCCCAGGCATTCACTGATTTCAGCTCCAAAGGACAGCTCACCTGGATGTTTGCAGAGCAATGCCATTTGTACCTGGCATTGACTTTCCATCCTGAGCACTGGCTGCCAACTCCCGAGCTGGCAGAGCTCCCTTTCTGAAAGGACTATTTTGATTTACAGTAGGGAGGATCTGGCCCATTGAGTCACACAGCTCTACATAGGTATGGCAAGCTGCTGTGAGGCGTTTGTTCAGTGGTGTTACTTGTGCTGAGAAAGCTTTGAAAGGTTTTACTCGGGTATGGGAACACTCCTGTGCCCAAGAGCTGGATGAACTTCCTCTTTCCCCTCTGGCCCAAGGCCATGTGCTGCTTGCTCTCAACTGCGTGGCTTAAGTGCTTAAAGCAGTGGCAAGGATAAAGCCTCTAGAAATTAATCAGCTTCACTTCAAAGCTGAGATTCTGTGAGAAGATCTCAATCCCATTCTTCTCCAAAGGAAAAGCAGTGTGAGTCCCTGGCTGGACAGTATGTGATGAAGATCTAACTTGCACAATGGGTGAACAATCTAAATCTGTAAAACATCTGGGGATCAAAACTTTGCATGTGTTCTGTGAGCAGAAACTAGAACAAGCATCACGTCCAGCCCTGTTCCAAAGGGATGCCTCAGAGCTGTCCTATGGCAAGTAGCAGCTGGATGGGGCATCCCAAGAATGAACAGCCTCTGCTGGCAGGGCTCTAGTAGCAGCAAGAAAATAGAATTATTTCCAAATGCAGCTACTTGTGTGGATGTTGTGTGCGTTTCTCCCAGGTAGCACTGGATTGGACTTGTCTTAGGCTTGGGAAACTGGCTTTGTGATAGTTTCCGGAGTCATATCAAAATATCAGGGACCAAATGCCACCACTGGGCAGCTTTGGTCGTTGAATACCTGTGGCTGCTGTGGTTTGGGCATTGCTGTGCTCTGCCGAAGTGGGAAGAACTGGATGCTCTTCTACAGTCTGGAGCTAGCGCAGTGCGGGGGCAGCTCTTTCTGCATCTGCTTGTGTTAACATACTTCGTGTCTTCTTGTAGGATAAAAAAAGTTTGGATATGCTCAGATACTGCGCTTGTGGGAATAGTAGTACTTTAAATAGAAGAGGCTTTGAGCGGGGTACTAAGCATTAAAATTGTGTTTGAGTGCAATTCAAAGACATGCAATACCTTGTCTGCCCTTCTCTTACTTTGTTTGCTGATGTAGGCGTATTTTTGTTTTTACCCACTTTTCTGTTTTATATTGTCCCTTTTTTCCAGTAATGTTGACTCTTCCATCTGCTTATTTATCACCCATAGTTAGAACCCGAATTTCAATTAGCAATCTGCTTTGTTTTGTTTTAAACAAGGCATTGAAATCTCCAACAAAGCTTTACTACATAAACCTATTTGTAATGCAGCTGTTAAAGCTCTTCCATCATATCCACGAACAAAATGAATTCTATTGCTATCAAGATGCATCTGATAAATTAGGTTTAATCCTCTACTGCAGTAGACAGAAGGCACTTCAGAGAAGACAGAAAGATTTCAAATGACTTGAGGTGGAAAATGGTCTTTGCTCAGTGCTCCAGAGATGTAAAAGAAACTAAAACCTCACATAGAGAGAAACAGTTCATCCAGCAACTGGAAAAGTAGTCCATGGATTTCTGCACTGACTTCTAACCCTGATGCTTCACTTCTGGATCTGAAGGGTCAAGTCAGGGCTGTGGAAGCAGAAAAGAGGGTGGCTAGGCATCTGGCAGCATTCCAGGCAAGAACGTGCTCCCCTGAATCCCACTGGTCCACGCTGTGGTTTGCAATTCTGGCTGCCTGTGGCCCTGCCAGGTTCTTGATTGCTGAATCTAGATCCCCAGGATCCCTCATAGGAAGGGCTTCTCTGGAGTGGCTGTAGTTGCTAAATGAAGGGGGGTTAATTGCAGTAAGTTTGGGTTTGGCTCCAAGCCTGACATCATAAATTGCTTCAACACCCTGTCAGTAATGCACGTGCCTAAATCCCATTAACTTGTGATTAAAAGGAAGCCTGTGCCGAGGTTCTCTGCTGAATTGTGGCTGAATGAATGAACTACCAGTACACTAACTTACCAGTTATAACTAATTACCAGTACTATAACCTAATGACAACCCTCTGCCTGGCACACTGGGCAATGGGAAAACAGCCATACGGGTCACGTAACAGGTTCCGTGTGCTCCGGGCAGGCTGTTCTCCTGGGGTGCAAGCTGATTCCTCCCACTCGCCAGCGTGGCTCTCCTGTGTGCCTTCTTCCAGCACGCCGTGCCGAGGCGCCGGGTGGGGTGGCAGGCCACGGGAGGGAGTGGACGCCCTCCAGCAGGCTGGACGGGCCCGGGAAAAGCGATCTTCTCCTGTGCTGGGCCTGAGGAAGAGTGGACGGGTTTCCTGTTGCCGCTGTCCACCCCGACCTGCCGTTCCTCCAGCCAGGCAGCCCCCGCCTGTGCCACCACCCTCGGGACCGGCTCCCTGACTGAGGCGGCTGCAGTTACGGCGCGGCTCACTGCTGCGATGAGCTGCGCGCAGGCCTCAGCCCGGGCGGCGGGCGGTCCCGGGGCAGGGCTGGTACCGCCCCGTCCAACCGGCACCTCCGCCTCTTGCCCCGCCCCGGCGGTGAGGCGCGGCGGCGCTAATTGCCACTCCCACGGGGGCGGGGCGCTGGGG
>JAVJGG010000053.1:10418001-10441297 GCA_035590195.1 Aviceda cuculoides | reverse complement strand
CTCCGCCCGCTCCCGGGCTCCGCGTCGTCCCCGCCCCGCGGTTCGCCCGCCGTGCGCCCCGTCGCGCTCTGGGCGCGCGTGTGCGTGTCCCGGCTCCCTCCCCGGGTGTTGTGGCTGTGCGCCCCGTCCGGCTGCACCCCCTCCGGCTTTGGTCGCTGCTCCGTCCCGCTTCAGCCGCGGGGTCCCCCCGCTCCGGGACGCGACGCTGGAAACCCGCAGCCCCTTTGCGGAGCGAAGCGGCGCCGGGTTTGCATCGTACCGGGACGATCGGGCTGGTTCCGCCGGCGTGCGAGGCACCAGCAGTGCGTGAAGCCGAGCCGGAAAGTTTACGGTGAAAATAACGATGCCTGCTGGTGACATGGGCAGTGACGAGCTGCCGGGGCTCTGCCCCGCGTCGTCCGCAGCTCTTCACACGGCAGGCTCGTCCCCTCAGGGCTAAGCGGTATTTATCTATAACAACGGCTCTGAAACGTAGCGGTGCTGCTTGTGTTTTCCTTTCAGTCTGGGAAGCTTGTGGGAGTTGGAAAGCTACTTGAGCCGGGTTTTAGGGCATGTACAAGCTGCCCCAAAGGTGGAGAAACTGAGGCACACACCCCCGCCCCCAGGACTGCACAGAGCCCAAAGCGGGAGCAGATCCCTTCTGACTGTGTCAGGTAGAGAAAGAGAACAGTTACACAACTGAAGTACCCCCGGCTCTTCCCGCAGCACAGCACGTTTCCATATGCCCCAGAGACCTGTTGTAGTGTGTAACGGCAGGGTTGTTATTGATGAAAGCTTTCATGTAAGGCTGGGTGGGGGACGTCCATAAGCTGTGGGATTTTCACCTGAAGCTCAGTGTTTTGAGGCAAAGTCCGCGTTTGAGTGACCCAGACCATTCACGGAGATGATCCTGTGGCTGGTGGGCTCAGCTCGGAGCGTTCCCATGGCACAGCGGTGCCAGGCACAAACCCGTTGAGCTGGAATCGACTTTTAGGGTAGCAATTTGTAGGCAGCAGCATGAAGAGCTGGGATCCGGGGTGATAAGACTGTTTTGCAGCTGTTTGTGCTTTAATTCTTCCATAATAAACTAAAGCGCTTCTGTTCACAGCCTGCTTCATGTGGTACGTTCTTCCGACAGCGTGTTAATCTTGTACAGCTTTGAACAGTGTCTTCACAGCCAACCTGCGTGCTCCCTGCCCCGTCTCTAAACCTGTGCCCCAAGCAAGGGCATGTCTTCCAGGCTGGAAATGAGTCCCTGGTAATCATGAGACCAGAGAAAAGATTTGGAGGAATTCTTTTTTTTTTTTTTTTTTTTTTTTTTCTCCTTATCATAGGACAACAACAGTGTAAGCTTTCAGAAGTTAGTCTGCGATTTTGTCCCCTGAAGATTGAAAAAAAAAAAACCCCGTATTGTGTTGGGATGGGTAGAAACCAGGTGTCAGGAATGCTCTGGTCTGTTAAATGACTTCATCTCTAATTCAACCCACTCTGCTGGGTAATTCACATCACTTTCTGTTTGTTCTTTAATATAATGTACATGATGTCTTTTAGACACTATTAATATTGAGTGAAACTAAGTGCTTCCTGCACAGAAATAATTCCTGTAGGATGCAGTTTGCCAAGGGGCTGTTCTGTGACAAGAGCTATATTTTGTTAAGGTGATCCTGATAGGAAAGAGAAGCTTAGAAATTGTCTGCTTGTGAGCTGAACTTCTTTAAGCAATGGTTTCATCAAGCACCCAGTTGTGCTGGCATCTTCTAGAACTCCTCCACTCTGGTGACATCTGGGAAAGGGTTTATGACCCATGTAGTGGTGGTACAAACCCTTCCCTTGTGAAGAGTTGCAGAGTGATTTACAGTACAGCTCTAATAGTTCCTTCAGAGATTTTAAAATTAAGCAAGTGTTAATTTGTCCTTGCATGCTGCATTTGGGAGGGGAGGGAAGTGAAGAGTAGATCGCATTCAGTGATGCTAAAGGGCAGTCTTGGGAATATTTTCCTGGGGTTAAGACACAAATACCTCAGTCTAATGGTTTGGAACAGGGTGCAAGAGTGTCAGAGCTGCAGGGACATGAGGTGCTGATGTACAGGGTGGCTTGACCCTGTGTTCTCTTCTTCCCCTTGAAACCTGGGATCTCAGGCTCAGTCTTGATGTAAGCGTTAACAGCTCTGCAAAGGTCTCTGGCTGCTGTCTGGTCTCCTCGAGCAGAGCACACCTCGCCGTGTCCTGACATCCTCACTGATGGCTGTTTGTCCGCTCTGTAGCGGATGAGTGGAGAGAGAAACGTTGGATAAACAGGCTTGTAACAGAGCTGGGTTTGGTCCTGGCGTTTATGCGTACACTGTACTCGGGATCAAATACAGAAAGGGGAAGAAGGTGAGCAGAGAGAGGCTTTCTTAATACAAACCCACAGCTGCGTAGCTTGATCTCCGAAACGCTGTCTGCCTGCTTTAGATGAGTAGCTGTGGTGAACTCTGTCTCTGTCAGAAGCTGTCTGATTAAAGCACAGCTCCCGTTTTTGTGTGTGGAGTGATGGTCTGGTTCTCTGTCTGTCTGAGAAGGAGCATGTTCCCGTGCCACGCTCCCATCTTGACTGTCCTGCAGCAAGAAACTGTCTGTCTAGGACAGCGTTGTTATTCATAATATGCAGAACGTGTTGTTGTGAGAGAAGTTGTCAAAGCTTGTTCTTCAGGGTATAAGATGTTTGCAGAGATCAGGAAGGCTCTTCTGGCCTGCTCCCAGGCATATTGCTCTCTCCGGCGTGAGCATGACAAACTTACTGAACCAAAAATCAACTTTCTGTCTGTTAGGGTGCTCAGAGATGCCCAGCTGTGAATACAGACAGTGAGGCAGCTGTTCAGACAGAGCAGTGAATAAATATGTAGTCTTAACTTGTTTGTGCAATCTTGTACGAGCATTCACACAGTTGTTGCTGCATTCATTTTACAAATCATGATAGCTCAGTTACCTTCCTTTCATGCATGTCTCGCCATGCAGGAGTACCCCAGCCATTTCCAGCACTCTTCTGTAGAAGGAGAGGCACTGACTGTGGGGTAGGAGCAATTTCTGTTTTCTGCCTTGTTTTTTCAGGCGTTGCTCAGACCCATGAGGTACCAAAAGTGGAATTGCGGCACCAAATGAAAACTGCCTCAGCACTGGGCAAAGAAGACAAAAGTGATGGCTGCATGCTGTCCTAGCTGAAAACTGACTGGTGGCCTGTGACCAGTGCAATGGGGTTTGTAGATATTTTACCGTAAATTAGATTAAAAAGTGGAATTCTGACTTAAATTACAAGATTACCTAAGCACTGCAAATCAATTCACTTAATGACCAGCTTCTTAACCTTTATGTGAACAGTGGAGTTTTATTTCTTGTCTGTTTCATGCTTACTGTTTCATCCAAATCAAAATTAAATGACTCCATTACAATTATAGCTCTATCATTCCAGCATTCAAGAGTGCACTTTAGCAAAAGATCACTGTAATTTGAATTATGGTGTAGGTGAAGAAGTTTGTATTGTCTGGCGTATTTTTAGAGCTTGCCTGGCTTTCATCAGCCTTGCTATGTAGTACACAGTTGATATTGTAGCAGTCCTGCTGAAAGTTTGTATTGATAAGCTGTAATGTTTTGTCCAGAGTAGTAAAAATTGAGGTGCTTGTGGGTTTAGACCATCAAAACGTTACACAAAGAGGTATTTCTCCTCTGCTCTGAGGTTACTCTCAGCAGTTACACTCGCACTCACTTTCTCCCCCGCCGCTTACTTTTGTTGCTTTGCAGTAGGTTTTTATGTCCTTTAAATTGTTTAGGGAAGAATGGAACAAGGGAAAGTGTAAAGTACCATGACTCTGATGGATCATTCCTGATTGAGGATTTGGGGTAACAAGCTACACCAGCCTCAAAAGAGCTGCACTGATGCCACTATTTGCCCTGCTGTGTCTTTCTGTTCATGCTGACAGCTTGATCACCAAAACCAGACTAATTTGTATATGCATTGGTCTTGGTGAACGTGATTCTTTCATCTTGCTGTAAATCTGTGGTAGCTTTGCCAAAGTCAGTGGGCTTGCATCGAGTTTATTTTGAAGGAACTGGGGTAGTTAAGTCCAAGGTCTTGGGTTCTTCTGAGTGTCTTTGGAGAGAAGCTGCGGGTTTTGCAGCAGGCATGGTGGGGCCGGGGGAAGGCTTGTGATGAGGCAGAGCTGTTACTGGCAAGGCAAAGGTCTCCAGAACGCAGCGCCATGCTCTGCCAGCCTGCCGGCTCTCCCTCCTGCCGGCGGGTTGCTCCCTGCTCCAGCCCTGCCTTGGAAGGCTCGTCTGCGACAGAGGGGGATCGCATCGCCAGCCGCCACAGGCTGTCTGCTCAGGCAGAGGTTTTCACTCCTTCCAAACCAGCCTTTCCCTCTCCTGCTCTGGTAGTGTCAGGTGGGCATTTAAAAATAATTTAAAGGATATTAAAATTCTCTTTGTTCTATTTATTTGGACTTCGATGATGGCAAACAAGGTGAACTCTTCAGAGGCTGTAATATTTCATACGAGGTAGAAAGGGCTCCGGCTGCTTCTGCTAAAGGCGCTTGTGGTATTGCTAAAAGACAGCTGAGAAGTGACAGAAGAGACATGCAGCCCTGAGCCTTGGAAGCATATTTAGAGCAATTCTACTTTCCAGGCAGCTTACAATAAAGCAAATCTCATTTCGTTGTTTCTTGTGATCCCCAATTAATTGGTTATCATCATCTGAGACTCCTTATTTGCTGTAGTCGGTAATCACCACTGTATTGTACAGGCATTGTAACAGCTAGTAGGAGTGATAGCAGCTTAGTTTCTTTGGTTGGTTTTTAACCCTTTCAAGTACTTGGAGTTGTGGACCATCACACACAGTCATGGTTGGGGAGAATGAGGAGTGAAAGCAGTACATCGATCCCCTGATTCTGTAAAGATATCAGCCTTGTTCCTTTAAATACCTTCTTGCTTGTCTCTGTATTTTTAGAAGTCACTGACTGATCCAGAGGCTAGAAACCTCTCCCCTTCCCAAGGGGTCTCGGGTAGCTGGAGCATGGAAAAGAAGGATGTGACTAGCATCTACCCCAATAGTTAGAGCAGTAACCTATTCCTTGGTCTCTGGGTCTGCTTAGAAACAGCAAAAAAACCTCAAGAACTGCACACAAAAAAGCACCTACAGCTTAAAACGCAGGTGCTGTGCAATGCCACAGGCTTCTGCTCTGCTTTTCTGTCCTGCAGACAGTTTCCATTTTGACTTCTGTAGCCAGCTGAGCAGAGAGGGAGAGGGTGGGAAGTGTAAAGTCACCAGGATCTCCCTCTAGGAAAAAGAGGGAGGAGAAAAAGGTCACTCTTGAACTTGGAGACATCTGCATTTTAAATGAGTTTTAATGCTTCTTAAGGGGAATGGCTCATGGCCTTGACAGAGTGTAGATCTGGCAAGTGATGTTCTTGGTTTCACAGGCAGATCTGATGACATGCGGTGGAGCAAGCTCGAGCGCAGGCCCTCACCTAGAGGGCCTGACTGTGGGGCTGAGAGGTGATGCTCCATCATCACTGTGAGCTAATCTGAGCTGATTGAATTAATATCATGTGTAACTTGGAGTGGTGTGAACTTGCACTTACAGAGAGCATCTCTGGGAATGTGGGTTCAGCTGTTGCACTGGAGTTAGGAGTAGGTTATATTTGCTGCTCTGCCACTGATTTCCCTCAGTGGGCAAGTTACTTAGTCATCTGTTTCCCTTCATTACACCAGCAAATCACAATTAGCCCTAATGAAATCAAATGACATTATACTGATGCGAAAGATTAGAATGAGATCCTTAATCTCTCCTCTCCTCATAATGCAAGGATGATAGTACTTGGCATTGGTATTGGCTTGTTCATCAGGGTTGGTATTGTTAGGGCATCCTTGAGTTCTTGGAGCATAAATGGTATTTAGTGGGCTCCTTGTAAATAAAAAGTTTTGTCTCAGTAGAGAAATTGATAAGATAACCCAAAGTGTAAAAGCCTGTCTTTCCTTCCAGTGTCCATTAGAAGAAAACAAAAGCGTTAGTGTGCAGTATAGCTGGTGAGTTAAAATATCTTTTACTTGGTTCCTCTGTCCTTAGGGAAGATGATGGATTTTCTTGACACCTTCCTCAATGCCACGGTCATCTCTGCTTGGAGGATTCTTCAGCTCTAAATCCCCTCGCCTGAACTGATAATGCATCTGCTGAAATGATTTGGCTTAGTTTCTTTTGACTGGATGCTCTGTGAATTCTCCCTGTCATGGACCACCAAGTGCCTAGTAAATACAGGCGAAGCAGGGACCTGGGCAGCCTGGAGGAACTCTGTTCCTGCCAGCTTCTTGTTGCTGGACTCAGAAACTGCATCTGAGCCTCTCGGGGTGGGATATGCTGGCAGGGAAGGCTGGAAGGGCCTCTGCTTTGTGCAGGCACTGACTGGGTGTCCTTGGTGCTTAGTCAAGTGTCTTGCTCATTTCCCCCCATCGATTCTTTCAAAGTTAGTTTTTCTACCAAGTAACTAAGCATATCTAGACAACATGGGTTTGTTGGTGGTTCTCATGATATGTTTCAGCATTGTTTGGTGTGGAGTAGAAAGAGAAGACAAGAGGAAGCCGGCGACAGGGGGTGCTTTGACCTAGATCCCCCTCATGCACATCCCCCACCCCACAAAGCACCTGAACAGCTTTCCAGGCTTGCATTGAAATAAAGCTTTGTGGAGTTTTCTGCTCTTGTTAAAACCGTCCTGAATTTGCCTGAGGGATACGCTGGGCAGTGACCAGCTTTGAGGGGGTGAGAGGTTACAGAGCTGTTGTCCTGAAGTGGGGATGGGCGATGTCAGCTGTCAGAGGGGTTAGGGAGAGGGCCCTGGAGCTAGGATTTCATTTGACCTTTCCAGGTGAAAGGGACATGGTCTTCCTGATGCCTTGGGTCTAAATGTGTGCAATCACCATAATTATGCATCAATTTGCATGTATTTGCATAAGTGCCACTACTTGAAAGCCAAACTGCTGTCGCCTTTGCCTTGGTAGAGGGGGAGAGGTTGGACTGTTCCTCCTGCAATTCCCATTTGTCTTCCTGATAGGGAGGCCATTTCACACCCCCCATCCCCTATGCTGTGTTACCCTCTGCTTTCCTCTCTGGTTCCTCTCATCCAGCACTCCATCTGGAGTGCCTCCGCTTCCCTTCATCCCTCCTTCTATTTATTTCTCTCTCCACCTGCCTCTGTCACCTTTTTCTTGTACCAGTTTTCCTCATTCCTGCCTGCCCCAGGCGCATGTCCTCCCCACACAGGGACAAGCTGTTCGCATACGTCAGTGAGGATGAGTCTCTAGGTTCCTCTGCACAGAAGCAGTTCCCTGGTCTTTGTCAAGCGAAATGGGGAGGGGATACACTTGATCCAAAGCATCTTATTTATGGCTACAGACTGCAGTCTGGGGCAGGGGACAATCTCTCCCTGTGCATTTGTATGGCACCTGGCAAACTTGGCCTTAACCAAGGTGTGTAGTGGGAGCTGGCGTAGTCTTATTTGTCCTGCCTGCAGAGCATCCCCGGACTGAGCTTTTGGGGGCAGGCAGGTGGGTAGTGCCTCTGCTTGCTGCCTTCTGCTCTGTCCTTTCTGCCAGCAGAGGAACCATTTAGCTGATAGGGCTCAATCAATCTCTCTGTAAAAGGTCTCATGGTCCTGCCCCTGCAGCCCCCTCCCCTCCATAGCAGACACGGGGAGCCTCATTGTTCCCACTGGCACCAAGATGGTTTTGCTCAGTCTAGCTGAGCCCACAAGCTTAAAACTACCCGAGTCTACCTGGGCCCAGCAGGAACACCCCAGGATAGTGCAGGAAACAGTAATTAGACAAACTTCTGCAAATTGTTCCCTCCATGGTGCTGCAGCGTGCTGCAAAAGCTCCCTCTGCCTCCCTCCTGTGGCATCTCTGCATTTCTTTCCCCTTTGCAGCTTTTTTTCAAGTCTGTGCCTTACTTTTTGGGGACTTGGTGCAAAATTGCGTGGTACTTCAATGATTGATAACCTCTGCACTGACCTTTGCAGCTTGCAAATGGAGTGAGTGCTTGGATGCCCATTATCTTAGCAGACCAAGAAGCTAAACAGCTCTGGAGAGTCTATTATTGCCGGAAAAAAGCAGCTTGTGTCTGTAGCAAGGGGGAGGATGGCTCATAGTTAATGCTTCTTGTATCAAACTGTGATCTACCCACTAACAGAATGAATTAGAATAGATTGCTCATTTCATTAGCGGCAAAGGTGAGTGGGCTGTATCCGTACGAGACGTATATTTTATTCAGGCTGCCAGAAGAATAGTGATGATTAATTGCCATTGATTTCTGACATCTGTGTTCCTACCGGGGGAATTTTTGAAGGCCTGGAAGATGCTTTTACACAGCCTTCAACATTTTGGTGCCCTCAAGAAGTGGAAAGAACAAGGGGAAAATGCTGAAGGCGGGTGCGAGAAGCCTTCAGTAATGCAAGATGTGCTGGGCAAGAATGGCCTGTTACAGGTGGGTTTCAGGAAGAGTGGCAGCTGCCAGTGTTGATCTTGGGAAAGAACATGCTGCATTGTGTGTTGCTTTGGGTTTTGGCTTTTTTTAAAAGGTAATAACTGTGGGTACAGGAGATGTGTGTTTCCTTTTTTGACTATTTTAAGCAATCTACTTCACTCTCAAAGGACTTGATAATTAAATAGAGTGTTGTCAGGGGATCAGTGGCCTTATGGAATCAATCTGCCCTTCCTTCTGGCACTTGCTTCTTCTAATAACATTTCTAGGCAATTGGTGACTTGTTTCCCTCCTAAATGTTTTGGCACTTATCCCCAGATTCAGCTGAATTATTTCCTTAAGCTTGTCTTCTAGCAGGTGTGCTTGCACACTGTGGTGCACCTTTCATACCATGGTCTTCAAATGCATTATAGATGGAGCACAGCCAGATTTTATCTAATTCTGGAACGACACACAGCAGCACTGAACAACGTGTAGCAAGTCCCTGAAATGGCTTGAGAAAGGAAATGGAGATGCAGTCTGCACTGTCTGATTCTGCAGAGGGGATTAAGGAGGTGGAATTATTTTATTTAATGGTCCACTGCAAATGAGTTAGGTTCAGTATGCCTGTCAAATAACACGCTTTCCCAAAGAGCTTGCAGGTGAATTAACACTGTTGCTTTTGTGGTGATATCTCTGCAGTCACTGGACACAAGACAACTTGCGTGTCTGTGAGGAAAGAAGTTCTCCCTTGTAGTATTCCCATCCAGAGCCCATCCCTTTCTCTCCATGGGCCCTATGCTTTTTATGTTAGATGAAAACTCTGGCCTGAAATGCTTTTCCTTTTGTCCCAGGGAGTTGGGGTGACCTGCTTCATGGGAATGAAGCACCCATATTTGTGTGGGCAGGTGCTGGCCCTCACGCTTGCTGTTGTTGCTTTATGAGTAGGGCTGACAGCAAAATCGAGGTCAGTGGACTGGTGCCAGCTTGCTGGGACTGTGGCATCTCCCTGGGAGTGGGGAAGGGCAAAGTGCTAAATGTTCCAGCAGTAGGTAGGCTGCCAGACACAGGGACCAGCAGCCTGAAAGCTTATTAAGGGAGGCGGGTACAGTGGTGGAAACCTGTCATAAACCTCCTGCTCCACCAAAGGGCCACTGCAGCTGGCCAAAGTCCTGTGCTCAGATGGGTTGTTGGGACCCTCTGCAAACACGTTTCAGGAGGCCAGGGTGGATGCACAGTGTGGGAGAAGCCAATGTGATAGGGCTGGAAAATAATTCCTGCCAATTGCTTGATGTTCAGGGAGATCAGCTGGAAAACAGGTCCTTCCCTTTCCTGTAGATATGGTCCCTGCTGGCCAAAATGCTTGTGCAATGGCAGGGAAAGATGTGTTGAAGAAGCTGCCTGTGGTCCCTGGTCTATCAGTAATTAGCACCTCTGATTCCCAGATTGTCAGTCAGCCTCCTCTAACTAGCCCTAAGAAACTAAATTAAAATGAAGCAGAGGAGAGAATAATCCTGCTTGCTGGGACAGCTGGGTAAAGATGTTTTAGGGCTGGATCTGCCCATCGAGGACTGGCTCCACCTGTGTCCTGGGGCTCCCAGCTGGCTTAGCAGAGCCAGCACCAGCTACCCCTCATGGGAGAGGGAGGTGAAGCCCATGGTAATGGTCCTGGCAGTGCAGAGCTCCAGCCAGAGGGTGTATCTGGGCTCTGTCCCTCAGCACAAAGTCTGCCCAGGCTGCTGGCTGCTCCCAGTGGATGCCAGGACTCCTCTCCACACCATGTCCCTGGAGAACAAGGTGCCCTGCTCTTGCTGAGGGGGGGGGCTAAGGAGAGCGGAGCTGGCTCTGGTGAGCAGCAGTGGCTGTTGTGCTCTCTGATGCCCTGACAATCGTCGCCTCCTCTCCCTGTGATGAATGGCTCTGGTGCCGCATCCTTGGCTCGGAAACCTTCCATCCTGCCTGAGCTGCTGAGTCGCCTGTTTGTAATGCGGTTGCCATCGTCCCCTAGCACTGGCGCGTCCCCGAGGTCTTTCATGAACACCCATTGCCTCTCCAGCTCAGCCCATTAGCCTTTGCTCTTGCCTCCTTGGATCACTTTTAATGATTTCCATTTTTGCAGCACCTCTACACCCAAAGCACTTTCTTTTATTAGAGGCAAGACTTCCACCTCCATTCTCATTCTGAATTGGTTTCCTTGGGTACTCTTAACACCCAGCCACAGCTGCATACTGAATTGGAGAGGAGCGGTGCTGGATGAAGCACTCTGCAGCCTTCTGGCTTACCCAGGCCTGGCCTTGCTTTGATTGTAAAGTGAGCAGTAAGATCCTGGCCCGGTGGTAGTGCAGCAGTAGGCTGCACTTCATTACCTCAGTAGCAGGCATAAATGGCCCCATTAAATCTACTCTGTATCCCAGTGCTGTAGCAATAAAAATTGTTGGGACCAAGATGGTATTAAGAAATTTAAGGCAAATGCTCCACTATGGCGGTCGCTTGGATTCCTCATAGGAGCCAGTGTTGGGGCTACAGCATCCTTTAGAGGGAGGCTTCTCCCAAAGCACTTCATAATGACGTGAAGAACAGCTGGGAGGAGAGGGTCATTATCGTGTGCTGCTAACTTTCCAAAGGTTCTGGATAATCATGCTCAGTGGGTGAGAAAATTACCTGCAAACTTCTTTGGGATGTCAAATCAACCTTGTTTCCTTCAGACTCTGAAAGCTGCTGAGAGCCTGGTGGAAAAGTATATTAGCAGAACTGACGGGGTGAAAAGGGATGGAGCAGGGGAGGAGCAGCTGAGGGTGCCTGTCTCTTCTGTGCCTGGGTGGAAAATCCAGATGAACCCGCTTGCAGGGGACTAGCTGTTGGGGTTGTCTTGGCATTCTTTCCAAAAGCAGATGATTTGTCAGCCTCAATACAGGGAAACTGAGGCAGTGAAAAATGGGAAGCTACTTATTATGGCAGGAGTCAGTGGCAGGATCTGTAATGCCTGTAGGTTTTTTGGCTCCTGCTCCAAAGCCTACACCCTGTCAAAGCACAGGAGTGGTAAATAGAAAAAGCCGGTGGAGGCCGTTGGCTCTGCTGGCATGGCAGCTGTGCTGGGGATCCCAGTGGCTGACTTGTAGGCTTCTGGGAGCTAGGCGGAGATGGGTTAAGCCCCACAGGTCAGTGTGGGGTTGATTTTGTATGTCGGATGGGAACAGGCCTCAATGGAACAGGCGAGTCAAAGGCTATGCAATGCAGAGACGGTCCCTGTCCAGGGGCTGCTGACCCACAAGACCATGGCACCGCTTCCAGGGAGCGGTCTCCTCCCAGCAGGTCCTGTTCCAGAGGTCTCTTCTATACCACTGTGTTGTGGTTTAACCCCAGCCAGCAGCTAAGCACCACGCAGCCTCCCCCTGCAGCTCACTGCCCCCCACCCAGTGGGATGGGGGAGAGAGTCAGAGAAAAAAAAGTAAAACTCGTGAGTTAAGAACAGTTTAATAGAACAGAAAAGAAGAAACTAATAATGATAATAAAATGACAATAATAATAATAAAAGGATTGAAAGGATTGGCATATACAAGTGATGCACAATGCAATTGCTCACCAACCAATGCCCAGTTAGTTCCCGAGCAGCAATCCACCCCCACCTGGCCAACTCCCCCCAGTTTATATACCAGGCGTGACGTTACATGGTATGGAGTACCCAGTTGGCCAGTTCGGGTCAGCTGCCCTGGCTGTGTCCCTTCCCAACTTCTTGTGCCCCTCCAGCCTTCTTGATGGCTGGGCATGAGGAGCTGAAAAATCCTTGACTTTAGTCTAAACATTACTTGGCAACAACTGAAAACATCAGGGTGTTATCAACATTCTTCTCATACTGAACTCAAAACATAGCACTGTACCAGCTACTAGGAAGACAATTAACTCTATGCCAGCTGAAACCAGGACACACTGGGACCATTGTTTTTCGTCTCTTACCCCCAAGGGTAGGAGGCCTCATGTCCCCGGGTACCAGGAGGGGCACTCTTACAAACCAGAAGAGGAACAGATGCACCAGCCTTGGTAAAGCCAGAAAAAACAACCAGAGGGGGAAATGCAGAGTTTCTTCTTGTGCAGGGAAGTGGATAGTAGCTCTGCTCACTTGGAGCTCACCAAAGCAGCTGATAGTGATTTCTGTCTCTGTCTGGATGTAGGATGGAAGCTTCTCCCATTTGGCTCACCTGATGCCTCATCACTTTGCAGCTCTGCATGCCAAGTGCTTTGTTAAAGTCTAGTTCAGTGTGTGGATGTACAAATGTTTTGTAGGCCTGTGCCAGATCTCGTTCATGTGCCTGCTGCACTTCATTATGGAGCACATGCAGTGCTGTTACCTGAGGGAAAACACTGCTTCCCTTCTCATCTCTTCTCATAGCCATGGCAGCTTTGGTTGAATAGCTGGTGGCTGCCTAATGAACAAAAAGCTTCCTGGAAGCTCGAATGTTCGAGCAAAACTGACTTCAGTGGTCACTGGTGTGGGGAAGTGGTTTGCACTGACCATCTTGTAATTTTTGATAAGACCATGGTGGCCAGAGGGAGGACATGGGCGGTGCTGAGCAGGCTTCATGCTCCTCAACCTCCAGATCTCTTGCTAGGCCTCTTCCTCAGACAGGAGCTGTACTTTGGCTTACTGGAGCAGATGTGCTTCTAGTGGACGTTAAAAGCATGGATTCCTCAGGCCGTTTGTGCTTGTTGAAGAAGGATTTACCCCCCCCAAGCTGATACAAACCTAAAACTAATTTATCCTAAAATTAATTAAAATAATCTATTCAAGTTGATGCAAGCTCGTGAGTCAAAAATCTATTCAAAAATTGGATTACAAATAGATTGAGTTTACAAATGGGCTTCCTTGGCTGAATTTCAGACCTATACTTAAGTATGTTCTAGGCGTAGGCTTAAATGCTTGCTCATTTAAAAGCTCGTGCCTAAAGACCTGTTGAATCTGGGCTGTGGGAGACCATCTTCTAGGGAAAAACATCAGCTGTTTAGCTCTCTTAAATGGTCCCATAGTGTTGCTATGTCCTGTTAAAGAGCTACTGCTTTTTACCTACGTGTGTGTGTCAGTGGTGCCTGTAATGCCGTGTTATACATCTGCATACAGTATATACATCTGCATGCCAGTATATACAGGCAAGTTCTGCATGGTTTGGTGATGCCCAATGGCCTACAGCTCTCCTACCAGCTTGTAGCTGGGTGAAGGGTTTGCTCGTGTCATGGCCCTTCGTTATAAAGCCGAGGAAGAGAGTTTAACCGGAGAGGGTGGCAGCTGTATGGAAGCTGCTCGTGATGGCAGGGGCCATCTGCTGCAGGCTGGGAATCAGGTGGGGCAGGGTGGGAGCAGACGGGGGCTGAGGTGGGGGCTGAGGTGTAAAAGGCAGTGCTGGAAAGCAGGTCGGGGTTGCAGTGGGAGGCACGGAGATAGCCACCGCAGGGGCAGCGTCACCGAGTGGAGGTGACACCATGACAAGAGGGAGGGCTCTTGCCAATTTTCTCAGGGGTTTGCAGGGTCACCTTGGACAAGGTGTTTCCCACCTTGCTTCTCCCCTTTCTGCTTGCTCTTTCTCACTTGCATTTCTTGAGGCAAGCGCCATTCCTTTGTGTTTAGCACCTAGCACAAGGGCAGGTAACTGGAATCCCCAGCCACTGAGGTCAATATCAGTCGTTTACCATCATTGAGCCGCATGGATGGTCCCACTCGGCCTCACAGCAGTAAGGTAAGTTCTTCGTGGGTGTCGCTGTCCTCCCCCACCTGTGATCACCGAAAAGTTGCAGGTCACTTGCCAGTGTGGGTGGCTAGGAGGCCAGCAGAGCTGTGTCCTGAAGGGCTCCTCAGTGTAAGGAAGGCCTCTGTTGGGGTACCATTACAGTCCTGCACTAGCTCTTCAATAGGTGTTAGCAGTGGGAATGTGTTGGGGGAGAAACACTGTGCTGGGCAGGAAACTGCTTCACTCACCGAGTACTTGAGAGGCCTCAGTAAATGCGTAAAGGACTATACAGAGTGTCACCAGACTGCCTGCTGCAGCTCTGCCTTCTGCTGGGAGAGAGTGTCACCAGCAGTGTCCCGATGCGCACCGCCAGCTTCTGTTGCTCCCTCCTTGTGTCTCCTCTTGTACTGAGGCTGCTGGGCAGCCCTGGCCCAGCCTGGTGCCTCGAGCCAGACGGCTGCTCTGCTCGCCTCCCTGCTCTCTGCTGTCACCTTCATGCATAAAACATCTCCCTGTTGACTGAGATCCCATCTCCTGGTGGCTTTGTCAAGGGAGCTGCAGGGGGACATAAAAAGTCCCTTGTAAATCTCTGGCCTCTCATCCCTGGAAACTTTACTGTGCCTCCAGAGAGCAGCTCTGCTGCTGTTCTGCTCTTTCAGGGGATGACATTTAGCTGAGGCAGGACAGGAGCAGCCAATGCTCTGCCTGCCACCAGCCTTCAGCAACCACCACTGCCCTGTCCTCAGGGCAGGCTGTGAATGCTCCCTGGTGCCCAGCGTGGAACCAGGGGTTCTGCCTGCGTGTGGTCACTTCTCCTGCGCCTGGTATCTCTCCTGTGTGGTAGAAACCCCGTAGGGTTATCTTCGGTGTTTTCCCCCTGCCAGGATGGATGCTCTGAGGAAGGGAGGAAAGGGGATCCCTGCATCAGTCCTGAAGAGACCTGCATGGGAACAGGGTGGCAGTGAATGTGGGGAGGAAGGAGAGGGAGCAGCTTGTGAAGGGCCCTGTGTGTGCTCCTGACCTGGCCTCAGCTCTGAAGTTTTTTTCTTTGCTCCTTCCTTAAATTACAGTTACATTCAGCATCTGGCTTTGAGGCATTGTATGAACACATGCAGGTGAGGAATGCCCAGGATCAATGCAAATGGAGAGCCTGCTCTTTCATTTAGAGGGGAAAAAGGGTGGGAGTGTGTCAGTTAGGATCACATGGCTTTTCTGTGGTAGAGGGAGGACTGTAGCCCTGTACAGTTGGACTAATAACTGATTATCCCCATCATTTGCCTGTGCTTGATGAGGAGTTGCATCCTCATTCAGAGATGAGTCTTTGCTCATGGGACTGGCAGTGCTGTTTGCCATCTCGGTACCTAGGTAAGTAAATGACGTTACGCAGGCTTAAAAGAGGTTTTCATAGAGATGGTTCTAGTTTGAATGAATGGACAATGTTTGTGTGGGGGCTGTACCCCATCTCGTAGGGCTCACTCTGCACCAGTAGCTCTAGGGTAGGGGAGAAACCTCCCTGCCACCCCCAACCCATTGCAGTGGAGTTCAGATCATCCTGAGCCCGTCTGCATGGCAGCTTATGAAGACGCTTTGGGTCAGGAAGCTGAACTGTGCCCTGAAGCACAGATGGCGGACCCCTATGCCATGGTGCCTGTTTGAGAGTGCTACCCTGGGGTCGACAGTGGGCTCAGAAATAGCTCCATTGTCCCAGTGAGACTTGGGCTGATGCCAGCAAGACTGTAGTGTGGTGAGCACCTCTGGTTGTCTGGCAGCCAGGCAGGGCTCCATGTGCTCACAGGGAGAGAAGAGATCGCGGCAGGCAATGTGTTTGAGGGCCCAGGGGAGCTAAGGGGACAGGGGCTGGAGTTAGTGAGCAGCCCAGGATGTTGAAGTGCTCTGCGGTTGTTCTGATGGGGCTGTTGGTTTTGCAATCCTTGTTTAAGCTCTCCAGGCACGTGATGACCTTGGTAGCATGTGACAAATTTGCAGCCAAATTGCTATATGTGATGGAGATGCTGAACTGGGAATTGGTGAGCTGGATTCTTTCTAGCCCTGGCAGGAAGGGACAGGAGTGTTGCCAGGACAGAGCTGGGATCCAGCCAGCCCAGTATTACTGACGATATTATTCTTTACCGAAGAGCTGCTGGTATTAGTTCTTCCTGGTCATGAGCTTTGCTCGGCAGCTTCTCTGCTCAGTGGGGAGAGGAGACCTTGCAGGAGCAGCTCATAAAAAGGATGTATATATGGAAGAAAAACCCAAAGCACGTCCTTTCTGAGAGCAGATCCAGAGCATTGAAGTTCCTCAGGCCTCAGAAGGGATCAGGACTTACAGCTGTCCCCAAGGAGAACTCCTAGATGTTAATTTTACTATAAAGCCTATGTCAGCTTCTCACAGTGGAAGCTGAGGGAGCAGAGGAGCGAATGCAGATCACCTTATCTGGGTCCCAAGGTCACCTCTATGCATGCTGTTTTAAATATATGTATAAATTTTATAATTGTTGTACTCACTAATTGACTGCTTGTGTTGACAAAGGCAGCTGGTAATGAAATGGCAACAGAGGCTGAATTTCTGGGAGCGTTGTCAATGTCCCCTGAAGGCATCAGGAGCTTTTCCAATGACAGAGGTTGGGGCCGAGCTGTGGGGACCAGCAGTGCTGCTTTCCTCCAGTATTGATCCCTGTCCTCCTCTGACTCCTCTACAAAGCTGCAGAAACTGCTCAGTCTCAGGTTCAGCCCATACTGGGGTTTCTCCTGGCACGTCACTACCCACCTTAACTCCCATACTCTGCTTCACTGTTCCTTCCCTGGCTGATGGGGAGAGTGTATTTGCTCTGTCAGCAGCAGCAGCAGCTTTGCCTTAACACTGTTGCAGTTCAGGAAAGAACAGAAATATCCCAGCTTTTTCACTAGCTTTTTATGGAGCTCAGTCATTGATTTGGTGGTTGCGGAGTAGCTTGAGATCTTTCAACCTCAAGGAAGAGCAAAGCTGTGTCACCCTAGAGTGCTAAGACAGATTGTCCTCCCCCCTCTGTAGGCATTATTAACTCCTTCCTCCCCTTGGCTTGTCTTCCAGGTACTGAAAGGCTGCAAGAAGCTGAACCTGTCTGTACATTCAGTGGGACGCATCCCAGGGGGCTATGTCACCAACCACATCTACACCTGGGTGGACCCGCAGGGCCGGAGCGTGTCCCCGCCGATGGGCCTGCCGCACCACCAGAACAGCTCCCTCCGCAAGGACAGTGAGAAGAGGAGCCACCTCCAGCTCCTGCAAGAGGGAGATGAGAAAAAGGTGAGCAAGGGGGATCAGCCACAGCCCTGGGGGCCTCTCTGCCGTTACCATGTAGGTGCCAACCCTCTTCATTCCCCTTACGCTTTTCATTCATGTGATTCTGGCCTCCACTGGGATAGCCTGTCTCTCCTTTAGGATACACTAGATCCTGGTTTTCTGCCTTAGTCTGTAGCTTTCCCTCTGTCTCCCCCAAGCAGTCCTGTAGGACAGGATGGATTGACTTTGCTCCCATTTGACGCAAGTAGAACCTGAGCTGAAGACAAGGCATTGTCCAGATGCAGACTTGTCTGGCGGTGAGGGTCCTGCCAGGAACAGCAGTCAAACCAGAAGTTGCTTCTAAGGTTTTTCCCGAACAGGTTGTTGTTTGACTGGAGGCCTGCTGCCAACATGGTCACTGAGAGGCTGACATAGGTGTTATGTTCAGGAGGTCTTGTGGATTTGGAGGGCTAGATCTCAGAGTGCGTTACTGCCCTTCTTCCTGCTTTTCAGGTTTTTCTTCAGGTGTTTCCTTGAGGCTTTCTTGGGTCTCTTGGCAGTTTTGTCCAAGTCAAAAGAAAAAAAAAATGCCCAAACAATTTTTCTCTTCCAAGAATGCTATAAAATAAACCAGATGATTTTCCTTTTCCATTTGGGGAGAGGCAGGCTGAGCCAAGAGGGGCCTGAGCCGCGCCTGTGTAAAAAGCCCTGGTAAGTGAAAAAGGAGTGGGAAAGGGAATGGCTTTCTTAACAGTACCTGGGGGAGCTGGTGGTGTCTGGCCAATGCTGGCCACTGCAGCAGGGCCTGGATCTTGGGCCTTTGAAAGAAAGGGAAGTATATCAGCACATCTAATTCCCAGTCCTCTTCTCTTACTGCGAGCCTGCCCTCCTTTGAAATAGGCCTTATTACAAGCAAAGCCAGCAGAGAATACATTGAAGCTGCAATATCTGATCTTGAGGATTTAGCGTTTCTTCTCCCTCATGCTTCCCTTGCCCAAACAGACCTAGAGACTTGTAGATGTGGAGGAACAGTGCTCAGATGCCCTTGCAGTGAGACATAGGCTGGAGAAGCAGACTGCTTGCTCTCTCGGTGGTGATGGATAGGGAACCTCTTCATCCTGTACAAGCAGTAAATGGTGTTGCCTCACTGGTGTTCATGGAATATCAAATTACTGTCATATGAGTGAGCAGGGCACTTGCTTCCCAAACACACAGAGTTGTTTGGAGCCTTTACATATTTCTATCCTGTTATCCTGAGATCACTCTGGCTGTCCCCAGCACTTTGACTGTATGCCCAAAATGTCCTCAGCTCCACCTGGAAAGGCTGTGGAGGGATCTGTAAGCTGGAACCTCCCATCTCAGCCAGAGGGGGGAAAAAATCTAATACAGGATGAGGCAGTTTGCTGATGAAATATTCATGTGGGCCACGAGGGAGAAGGGACCATTATTTTTACTTTAAGGAGAAAAGAAAAGCAACTGCTGCTGGCTTGCTGGTGTCCCCCACCCCCTACTACTCAGTGTCACCTTGATACAGCAGGCAGTGACTCTTTGAAGCCGTAGGTAGGAGGTGTTTCTCTGCACATTGTTCCTTTAGTCCTTGCTGTTTATTGACATGAAATGCTTAGAAGCATGTATGCATCCCTGCCCAGTGCCTGAGCCTTGCGTGGCCCCAGACAGCCCCTTCCCATCAGTTCCTAGGGAGATGCGATTGCAGGTGCCCTAGCTGTCTCTGGGCACCTTGGCTGCTGCATGGGCCAGTCATCAGACCAAAACACCCTCCTCTGTGCTGCTCCTGGTCCCGAGCTTGTCAGGGCTGGCTCCCAGGGGGTGCACAGGAGAATGAATCCGACTGAACTTTGCAAGTTAAAAGAGCTTTAGTTACCGTAGCTTAATCTGCTTTGGAAGGGAATGAAGCCAAGTTGAATGAAGGCCACGTTAAACTTCGAAGAGCATCTGTGCTGGGCTTGGGAGTAAATGTATCCAACAGCAGCCAAGGTGTGAGGGGGGGGCCTCCAGCTCTGAGTCTCCCACTGTGGCACCATTCTAGCTGAGCCAGGTTGCAGGACCTTGGCTTACAGAATTGGCTGCCCTTGTTCTGAGCTGTGCTTCTGTGGTGCCATTTCTTGTGATGCCTCTTTGTGGCAGTGCAGCACTTGCAGAGCACTGGGAAGATTTGCCAGCCTTTGGTGGGCTGCCCAGTCTTCATGGTGCTACCAGCTTGTGGCTTTGCTGGCTTCAGGACCTTTTTCCCAGGTATGAGGAGTGGTGAAGAACATCTCACTCCACCTGGCTCTTCCAAAATCTGAGCTTGTTCTTCCATTCCTTGGTGCAGCTTCACTCAATCAGACAGCCCTTTGACTTCTTGTAGGGGAGGATCGTGCTTTGACTCCAGGGCGGGGGGGTGAAGGCCCCTCTATTAACCTGGCAAGAGTCAATGACAGTTGCAGGAAATATTCGAAGCTCACAGAAATGGATGTGCAAAGATCTGATGCAGAGGGCAGTGCTGCTGGCATCATGAGAACAGGCAGTATTCAACCTTCTCCTGGCACTACTCCTCCGTGGCATATCAGCAGTGACAATGGTCACGCTGCTGTTCCTATCCTGCCCCTCTGTGCCACGCTGGCCGTGTACTGCATTTCTAACAGAAGCTATCAGCTGTGTGTTGTTTCAGTCCTGGGATCCCCACACAGCTCTGGTGATGGCCCTTGGCTCCCTCTGCTACTCCAGACTTGACTTTGTGTGTCACTCCAGCATGCCTCCTGCTCTGCTGTAGCACAGCTCTGGGCACTGCCTGGAGGCCTTCTCCTTGCTCTGTTAATGGGCCTCCGTCCTTTCTGACCACAAGTATGATGCACCTTTCTCCCTAGCTTGCTGGGTCAGTGGTTCAGAAGTGCTTTCAGTGTAGCTGTTAGCAGTGGTGGGACCCAAGGTTGCTCAGAACAGCACCCTCACCCCTCCACTCCTTGCACTGCTTTGAGCCTGCCTCCAAACCCAGCTCCTCCTCACAGTCCTGCTCATTGGTGTCAATGGTTGCAATAACCTTCACTCCTAAATTCCCATCTCTGACCGGCAAAAGAGTATTACTGGGTGCTACAGCTTTTAAATGACCAAGGCTGCCCAGACAGTTCTGTATCCAGAGGTGCCAGCTGACAGTGAAAGCAAGTCCCATCATGATCAAAGACTGGCTGGCAGTGAGGAGAGCCTGACCTGGCCGGTGGATTTGAGAGGGGTTATTTGGTGTGACTGCCTGTGTCATTTGTCTGAACACATGCTTCAGGGCACGAATTAGCTGAGTCGCTTTGTCCTGACTTACTGTGCACCATTGACAGATGAAAACATGTCCCAGCACATGGGAACAGCCTGCTTCTAGTTTTTTCTCTTTTTATTTGTATGTGTAGATATAGATATATTTAACTGTTGAAAGGGGGGTTATTCTGTTCAGAAATATCATGTAAATAAATGCAACATATCCCTGGTTAATTCAGCTCAGTCGACTGGAATTGACAGGTACCCCTGAGGGCTATTTGATTTCTGGATGGTTTTACATTCTGAGGGAAGGGGTGGGGATTAGTTGGTTATTTTTTCCCCCCTTCTCTCTCCTATTTCTAATCGATCTGAATGTTCTGGAATACATATGCAAAAGCTTTCAAACAGGCATCATTTGGGAAAGTACAGAAGAGATCAGACTTCAGCCCTACAGCAGGAGGCTAAAGCGATGTAAACCAGCAAGTTTGTTAAGGCATTGCTACAGTTCAGTAAGCCTGCAATGCTACTGTAGTTAAGGTGATATTTCCAGCTTTTGCAAGGTTAAATTCAAGGTTGGGGGAGGCATTCTACATTCATCAGGCAATAGAGATATACCTGTCTGGCTACCTTTCCCTCCAGCGCATCTGTTCTGTATGCCTGAAAGGAAGGGGTTTGTAGCATAGTTTAACAAGTTTGCTTATCTGTAGGCAGAAGCATTCATTATCAAAAGGCTTGAAATGGAAACCGCTGCTGTTGGCGTGTGTGTGATAGGGTAACTGATCCATCTGGCCGAGGAGGGATCTGGTGTATGGCTGTGTACCTTCCTGGAGCAGGCACCCAGACAGTGGGGTGGAGCAGATGGGCTGGTGTGCAGCCAGGGTGGTTGGGCTTTCAGCTGATGGGTCAGTCTGACCTCCTTGGGTAGCCCTGCTGTAGCACAGGTTCAGTGCAGAAGCCAGCCAATGTTGCTGGCCCAGGGCTGGCACATTCCTTGCCCTTGGCTTTCTGTTATATTTTTGTGTGGACACTGGGATTCCTTTGCTGTCAGCTTCAAAGAAGCAGTTATGGGGCTTTGGGAAGTTACTGGTGGACTGTCAGCTGTCCGCTGGCTTTTCTTTCACCATCCTGTTCCAGTCAGTGGTTCTGGGCCAAACTCCAGCTTGCTCCAAGCTTGGGTCAGAGGCTATTCTGGGTGGATGAGCAGGAGGTGAATGCTGAGATCTGGGCCAATTATTCAGTGTAGACCTGACCTAATTTGAATGATATCTCACGAGAAGGCACAAGAAGGGGTGTGAGAATTAAAGGGAATGGAGGGATGAAGGAGGTGCTGGTGTGTATGCACCTGTGGTTGTGCAAGTTATTGCAAATCTTTACACTTTCCATGTCTGTGTTGTCTGTGGCAGAGATGTGTCTGTTGAAGAGGTGGCCACATTTCCCAAGTTTTGCTATTATGTTGCTGCAGTAAGGGCAGCCTTCCCTGTAGTTGTAATTAGTGGATCCAGTGTTTCATCAGAGCCCTGTGCCCGTCTTCCCCATAGGTAAAGTAGCCAGTGATGATGGTCAGTAATAAGCATGAAACGAAGGGCTTGCACTAGTGCACAGCTCTGGTAAAACACTGTTTGAACTACCTGTCTCCAGGACAGACACAGCAGCAGGTCACAGTCCCCCAGCACCATCCCAACAGAGGATGTAGCCTGCTTGATGGAAAGATGGGACCTGCTTCCAGTGGTCACCTTGTGCTTCAGAGCAGCTTGATTTTTATGATCTGTCCAGGCTTAAGTCCTCTGGATTTTTCACAAGAGCAAGGACCATTTGTACTGTGAATTGTCATTGATGTACTTCTGGGATCAACAGCTTATTTCATTAAAAGCACTTTGGAAACCTTCAGCCAGCAAAAACTCGTAGGTGCTGCTGAGCTGGGAGGAAGATGAACTGTGCAAAATGCTCTGCAAGCGTTGGACTGCTAATTCTCTGAGAAACGCCATTTCATCAGCTGAATCGTTGCTCTAATGTGCTTATTGCCAGGGGAGCTGCTTATTTCTTTAAGCTTTTGGTGCAGCAGAAAGAAGAAAATATACATAAAGAAGAGAGTGCGAACGTCTCCTTGCCTTCAGGCAGTTCTGTATCCAGAAGTAGCTGTAATTATTATAAAAAAACAGAAAGAAAAAATATATCTGTGATAACGTTGCGTGGCTTGAATGTTTGAGATGCTAATGGTGACTACTTGAGCATGAAGGATAAGAGATGCAGGAGAGATAAGGAAGGATTTCTTTCTATTAGATTGTAATGACATTTTTAGTGTGAAGTGATAGAGCTCCCCACATCTCTCACTTTGCTTGCTCTGACCTTACTGGGTTTTGCTTTGGTTTACAGCTAGAAGCCTATCCAGGCTACTCAGAGGTATGTAGTTAGTTCCTTGTCGTGACTGGAGTATGTGACACAAGCCACTGGCTCCCCAGTTCCCTGGGTGTCGTGGTTTAATCCCAGCCAGCACCTAAGCACCGCACAGCCACTCACTCGCTTCCCCCCCATCCAGTGGGATGGGGGAGAAAATCAGGAGAAGAAGTAAAACTCATGGGTTGAGATAAGAACAGTTTAATAGAACAGAAA
>JAVJGG010000053.1:10385028-10409939 GCA_035590195.1 Aviceda cuculoides | reverse complement strand
CGAAAACATCCCTGTGTTATCAACACTGTTTTCAGCACAAACCCAAAACATAGCCCCATACTAGCTACTATGAAGAAAATTAACTATCCCAGCCAAAACCAGCACAGGGACAAAATTTCATATGTTCTAGGATGTTCACCTGTACAGTGAGTTGAAAAGGGAGCCATTGGACTTCAGGTGTATCTCTGTGCTCCTCATGAATGGGGTATGTTTGAAACTCAAACTCCTCAGGCTGTAGCATTTTACTTCATCACTCAGAGTTTCTTTTCTGGTGTGTTTTTTCTCTGCAATCTCTGCAAAGGGCTCTGCAACCACATTGTGCCCTTTTTGCTTCCTCCAGTGCAATCCCATGGGCTCTGAGAGACAGTTCTTTCCCTGCTCCTTGTGTCAGTTAAGGCTCAATGGATGTTAAACTCCCTAACATTCTCTCAATCCCTTGAAATGGTGCTGGACTGCTGAGGATCCATTCTGATCCTTCTCTGTATTGTGAAGTGATACGTTTCTCCCTTGATCAGCCATGGAGAGTTTAGGGCTAAGCCTTCAGCTTTGCTCCAGTGGCCCCATAAAGTCACTTAAATCTGTCAAGGCTGATACCATGAAGTGGGTGAAGTCTGGTGGAGAGGGCTGTGATTTGGGCCAGGACAGATACCATCCTGTCCCTCAAGTTGCTTTGGCACAAAACTCTGGGCCCATCTAGATGGGCACTGAGGTCACCAGGGTTCTCTTTATAGACAGAAGAGAAAGAGGGAGACACTTTCAGGGGTAATGCAACTACTTCTGAACTTAGCTGTCTTCTGCAGGCTCCTGTTTCTCTCTGCTGACTCATTTTGACACAGAACAAAAGTGCCAAACTTGGAGGTTTGGATCAATCAGAGCCTTAATCTCTCTCTCAGTCCCTAGCAGGGAATTGGGGTTTTGGACCCTGCCCTATGAGAGGGTCACTTGGGCACTAGGGACAAGGAGCTGTGGGAGCATCCTAAGGAGATGGCTGAATGTTTCTCAGGGCAGCAAGCAGTGAAAGCTGCTGCTGGAAACTCCCTGCAGACCATCCTTCTCTCCCAGAGCATCTGTTACTCCTCTGGGCTGGCCACCTTGCAGCTGCTCAGCCTGCACACCCGAGCAGCGTACATAGCTGTCTCCCAGGGACGTCAGCGTGTGCTTGTTCATTAGCACAAGGTCCTGGTGAGGGGCAGCAGGGACAGTGCTCTGGGACATGAGGATTTCAAGACGGAGATGATAAGAGGCACAAGACAATTTGTTTCTGCCTAATAATGCTGGAAAAAGAGGGACAGGCGTGAGCTGCCCCAGGTGTCACACAGGTGACTGCTGAGTCAGAGGACCCGCCATCTGAAGCAAACCTGTTTGTCCCCAGCACCGGCTGACCCTGTGCCAGAGTGTCAGACTCCGTCTCATAAACGCCAGAAGCCTGAAAGATTAAAGGCAGGAAAAGAAAAAGAAGTTGCATTGTTTTCCTAAGGTTCTTTCTGTTTGATTCATGTTTAGTGCTTCCATACTGCTCCAAATCCCTCTCTTCACCGCACAGGGAAAATTGCTGCTTTTCTTGGTTCAGTCTACCTGCAAGTGAGCTCAGCACAGCTAATGTCACACTGCAAACTCACACACGCAGGACGAGTCACAGCAGTGTAACACACGGCTTTATCCCTCCACCTCTCATTTCATGCCTGCTAGGAAGGCAAGAAAATAATCACATGCACGCTGCAGTCGAAGCACATGGAGCGGTGCGTGCTGCTCCCTCTGTCCCTGCCGAGCAAGGTCCCTGCGCCGTGGCAATTGTTTGCACACCAGAGTCTCTGCTTATTGATTCTTTATATCTCTCACCTTGCTGTTCTGTTTTCTAGTAACTGATTTGTACGTGCCAGCAGGCCAATGCTTTTCTGAATGTTGGGCTTTATGTGATTTCCGATATGCACAGACAATTCCCACCCTGATTTGTGTATGCTGCAGGCCATAAATTTAGAACTGCTTGGAGGTTTGGAGATAAAGAAAGGCCTTTTATGTTCTGCTGTTAGACATGGTTGGGTGTAGACTGCATCCACACACTTCCTACGCTGCTCCAGGTGTTGGTGGAAGGGATATGATACTATGAGGAGGGATGAACTGGTGGGTAAATGTGGTTTCCACATAATTTGTTGCTCTCTGAAATAGAAAAATTGTGGGTTTGTTCAATGTGGGCTCAATCCAACCTTGCCGGTTGGTTTGGAAAGGTTTCTGTTGACTTCCCAGGCAGTGAATTCTTCTGTGGGTTTTGCTGCTTCCACTGCATTTTTTACCAGAATTGTTTATAAGTTGATTCTGCCAGACTTTTCATTTTAGGAAAAACCTTTTTGCATCCATGACACCAAATCAGAATTTTCGAAAGTTTTATTAAAATGTTTTGCATTTCCCTTAAATTTTGATTAAAGAATGAACAGTGTGGTGTTGAAAGCCAGTCAAAACCAAGAAAGTTTCTTCAGGCCTGAAAGCTAAGATGGCTTTTGCCTGCTACAGAAACAGGTGCCGTGGTCCTGAGAAGTGGGTCCCAGAGGAGATCTAGCTCTGCTGATGCCAGCTTGGGTACTGCTGCTCTGCTCCCTCTGGCTTCATGGCCAGGAGGCAGAGCGCTCTGCAGGTGCCAGCAGAAAACAGGCTGGATCACAGCAGTCAGTCAATAATTAAATATTCATACTCTTGGCCTTGGCCTTCTTTATGTTTATTCATTCATGAAACTTGTGACAGTGTGTTCTTTGGGCATGTCTTAAAATATGCTGCCTTGGTGTAAGTTCTCAGACTGAAAAAGTGCAGGTTAGCAGAGAACTGCAAAGGAGGAATGTGAGCCAGTCTTGTTTGCTTTTGGCTTCTGTCCTTGCTGCCTCCTTTGTGATGTTTGCAGCGATGCTGTGCAGGAGCTGAGCTGCTTGTGCTGGCATTCGTGGCTCTGCTCATCTGGATCTCTTCCTCGTTCATTTTTTCTTGGTGGTGTATTTTGTCAGGATTTTTTTTAAGCCAATTTTTTGTCCTCTCCTTGACCTTTACATCAGAAATAGCAGATTTTAAGTTGCTTTCTTTGAACAAACAACTCAATATTGAGTACCCAGCACAAAGGCTGGGGTAAAAAGAGGCTACCACGATCCATGTATATCCATATACAAGAGAAGGAGAGAAAAAGAGAGACTGTAAATAGGAAGAGGTGAATGATTTTACATCATTGGTGACAGTCATGAAGCTGCCTCTTGAAAACTGGCTTGTATTTTGAGGTCTGCACATAGGCGAAGATACTGAAAAAGAGAAGATAAAAAAACAGCCTTATGCTGTCTCGGAGTCTGGGGAATAAGCTGTATAGTGAGAAATTCAATGAGGAGGTGCATGGTTGTGGTACACAAGATGTAACCTTTCCACTGGAGGCAGTGTGGAGTGGTCCTCCCAACAATGTCACCTTTATGGGGACAGACTTAAATTGCTCCTCTTCTGGGAGGCTAGCAGAAACCTCCCCACAGCAGTGCCAAAACCACTGCCTACCCCAAGAGACAGTCTTCTCTCCTTGTATGCTTTCATTTCCAGTCTGTATCTGCTTTGTTCCTTGTATTTGTTTTGCAAGGTGTTTGGGGAAAAGAACATGTTTTCAGACAGAACTTGGCACCTGCTGTTCCCTTGCCTTGCTCCCAAATCTGTCTCTGATCCTTCCAACAAGCTGTGTTGGCCTCATCGGACGTAGATCATCTGCCCCAACCTGTTTCCCTCCTGGGGAGGCTGAGTACCTCCTTATTTTTCTGCGAGTCTTAATTTGGTCATTTCCAAATTGATTCATACTTTTTCCTGCCCATATTCTTAATTTGTTAAGGTCTGCTTTTGCTAATTATTTGTGCTAGAGAGGGACTCCTTCTACTTTAGTGGTATCCACAAGTGTAATTTAACCTCTCTTCTAGCACATTAGTGGCATTAAATAAGACTAGTGCTAGTGCCAAACCATTTGGCATCCTATTAGCCCTGTTATTCTCAGCTCAATTTGGTGTCATTTAACATTAACTTATGTTTAAAATCTCTAACCTATTTTTCTGTCTGTGTGACTGAATTTCTCCCAGAGCCAATTTTGATTATTTTTAAGAGACTTTAGGTGCTCAGAATCCTTGTCTCCAGTCCATTAAGTTTCTCTTGACTGCACTTCACTTTCCCATGTTATTCTCTCTGTCTCCAGAAAGAGAAGGAGCCAAGCCTGTTATCGAGGTGTGTTATTTCTGAACTCTGCTTCTTGTTTGCAGTCTATCACCTTTTAAGTGCTACGTTCAGTCCCTGCATTTCAGGGTAGATTTTTCCCTGGGAAATGAGAATAGTCCCATTTTCAGAAGTGGTCAGGTACTCAGCAGGTCTTATTGTGTCCACCCACCATTAGCTGAGCACAACTGAAAACTTGTTCCTGAAATATCCAGGGCAATAATTTTTCTGGGTTTTATAACTTTTTTGTGTCTTATTATTACTTCTTTTATTCTGTGCTGGTTTGGAGCTGTGCATACAGCAAATAATTTGCCAGGGTCAACGTTTATTTTAATAGATGGTTCTTTTGCATCTCTGCAGTCTTTTGTTACCTTTCCAGTTGTCCTTGACTTTGGGGAAAAAAAATAATTATTATCTATGTTAATTAGCAAAAAATCCTCTCCAGCTCTAACAGGAGCCTATCATCAAGATAGGCTGATTTGCAGGCATTTGGGCTGTCCAACAATTCCCTTGTCTGCCCTTCACCAGCAATTATTTTTGTAAGGTCTTTTTTTCCCCCTGCATGAGGTGTCCAAACTTATCCAAGTATTTTGTGTCTGATTGTTCTCGCCTGGTGTTAATATTCTGGCAGCACCAGAAAGACATGGTCTTTTGCTGGGCACTATACTAACAGAGCACAAGAGACCAGAGACCCATGAAGGACTTTGAATAAATGTTGAGGCAGTGATGAAGGGCAGACACAGACAGATGAAGTAGCTTGTCCAGGGTCCCTCTGGTCTTCCTGATACTGCGAGGGCTTGCCAGGTTCCTTTTGGTTCACTCTTGAAAGGAGAAACTAAAGAAAGGTTATTAAATCTGTCTAACTGTCTTGAACAAAAAAACACGGAAGTTTAATCCCTGATAGGGAAAACTGTTAAAGATTCATAATTACAATAAAACTGTCTAATTGAATTTGGATTTTCATTGTTTCAGTTCTGCAGTGAGCTCGGTGCTCCTTATTTTAGCAGCAAAACCCACTCCAGTGGATTGCCCAGTGAATTAGAAAGACCTGAGAGATGATACTCATTACACCTGAATATGTGTTTCTCTTGGCGGTTTAGGCACTTTCATAATTTTCCCTCCCTGTTATGTTGGTGGTCAGCAATTTTCCAATAGTTGGTTTAAAGCTGACAGCTCAAAGAGAGCCTGAGGTATTCGTGGAATGTGATGGTCAGGAATGTGGTCATTTGTGTCATTTGCCTTCCCTTGGGCTGCCTTCCTCCCTCCCTCCCTTCCCGTTTCTTGGTCTCTGTGGATGAGCTCAGGTGGAGCTGGCTGCCTCTGGCTCTCTTTCTGCAGCTGGTTCACAGAGGTGAGGTTGGCTCCAGGCTGTCTTTCTTTCAAACCAGGGAAGTTTCACATCCCTAGCATATGATTTTGGCAACCAATCTGTGCTCTGCAGTCTGCTGGGGTAGGTGTGAGTATTCCACCCTGACACAGCTCTGCTCTGCGTTCTCTCCCCTCCAGCCAGCCGGTGCAAAGGGCCACCATCCCCTGGTCATGACCTGCCAAGTCTGACCCGTGCCCAGTGCTGTCTCTCGTCCTTCCACAGGGAAAGTCAGAGAAAGGGAAGGCCAGCCAAGAGCAGGCAGCTCTGTTTGCAGGACCTGCTGCTTTGAGCATCTTACTGGAGCCAAAGCAAAAGATGGTGCAGCAGGACCTGGCCTGTGCCAACACCAGGGCCTTGCAGTGGCTGTTGCAATGCATCTGTCACAGCAGCCTTGCATCAGCCCAGCGTGAAGGCATTGGCTCCCTTCTTGGCTGGCCATAGGACTGTGGGTTTATCCCTTACCTACGTCATCTCTTTTGCCTTATTAGCTGTGCAGCTGCCCTGTTAAGAGCAGTTACAAAGACAGCAAGCAGAGGGCATCGGCTGACCCATGTGAGGACGAAACTTAGGGGCCCTGTCTGACAGTCGTGTTGGTAGGGACTGGGCTCTCCTGTGCTGCCACAGCCCTTGCTATGCGCCAGCCCCTCTGTGTGTCACAGAGGAACGAACTGTCCCCAGAAGAATGAGGCAAATGTGCTCGAGGTCACTGGATGGAGCTGAACACAGAACCGAGCTCTGCTGCATCCAAGCTGCGTCTGGACTCATTGATCTTAAAGGTCTTTTCCAATGTAAACAATTCTGTGATTCTGTGGTGCTCTTGCTCCAGGTCCTTTTCTCCTATCAGTTCCACTCAGAGCATCCTTCCAGCCTCACTGAGCATCCTCTGTCCTTTCATCAGAGGGAAGGGTAAATAGGAGCCCTTCTCTGGCTTCTCATTATTGCCAGCATTATTTTGTATAATACAAAAGCTTTTGTATAATACAAGCTTCATCAAGCTCCCCACACATTATCTCTTCTCTAAATTTAACAGACCTAATCTTTTTGATCTGTCCTTTCACAGGCACCTTCATCTGCCTCTAATCATTTTTGCTTCCCTTCTCTAGAACTCTTCTCTCTGCGTCTTCTTGCTTGGCAGGCAGAGATGTAACCAGGGAATGCACTCACAGCGAGGTCACGCATTCACTTGGATATTGCCATTACACTAGTTTTAGAGCTATTCTATGTGTTTTTTACCATGGTTTCCCATCACATGTTTTTGTTGCAGGCTTACTTAATCATTCTCACAGCTGCACCCTCAGCAAAGTGGTCCATGAGTTGTTGATTATAGACTTTTGCCTGTGTCCTCTCTGGTCATTCAAAAGGCGTCAGTCACATCTCGGCCAGTGGCAAAGTTCTGCCTGGTTCTTCAAAGCTCTTTTACCAGCCCCTTCTGCCACCTTTCTGCCACCTCTAGTCTGAACTAACCCAAATAGTTGAGTGTTGCTGGTAGATCTTGACTCCCTCCTGGGCTCACCCACACACTGCTGCTGCAGGCATCTTAGGATTTTCTCTCCCACCTTCTGGATGTTCAATAATCCTCAGGTTTTCCCATTTCTTCGCATCTCTTTATTTCTTCTCAGGGAGATCCTGTGCCATCTCTCCCTCTGCATCTGTTTTTGCAAGGCCAGAGGAGCACACAGGTCTCCATGGCCCTGCAGTGGGCAGGGAGGGAAGCTGCTGTGCCTCCTTGGCACTTGGAAACTCTGCATCTGTAATTCCTTAAATAGCCTGAGCAATACCTGTTTGCACAAGTGCCATGCAGTGGATTTGGGGGATTTCTTCTGCCCTCCTCTGGAAAGCAGGCTGGAGCAAATGAAGAGCTCCTGGAGCTTTGTGCTACTCTGAGGCCATGCCACCTCTCTGCATCATGGTGGTCACCCAACAGTCCAGGACAGTTCTGGGGCTTCCTGCCACCCCACAGCAGCTGCCTGATCCTGTAGCCATGTGGGTAGTCAGATGAGAGAGCTGAACCAGCTGAAAGCCGACCCCGATAGAAATAGCCGTGGGTTTCACTCAGATTCATTAACTGAGCCAGATCACTACTGTGGGTCAAGTGAAGGGAGGGATGCTCTTGAGTGCTGAGCTGGATAAGAAGACCTAGACCCTCCCTCTTGGAAACAGCCTTGTGTTGATCAGCTAACGCTTTTACAGTCTCCAGCTGCTTGAAGGGGAGTCCCCAGTGCTCTGCAGCCTCTCTGTGCCCTCTGTGTGGATCATGGGTCTAAGAGTTTCTCCAGGGTTCTGCGTCCTGGCTTGGGTTTGCACTGGGGCCAGAGTGCCTGGTGCCTGACACCACTTGGGAGAGCAGGTCCAGGGCCCCTGTAAATGGCACGTGGAATTTTCTTTAAGACTTATTTTAAAAAAAAATGAAAATGTAATAGTAATTAAACTGCTGCAGTCTCCCTTTGAGGGCTGGGAGGAGCATAATTCAAGGTAATGGTGTTTTTCTTTGCTACTGAGCCAACTTTGCTCTACAGCAGTCTGTCTGGGAGGTGCCCTCGTGCCACAGGAATATAAAAAACCTGGCAGAAATGGGATGCTGAGACCACAGCACTGCAGAGTATGAGAGGGGCCCACAGGGCTGGACTGTGGCCTCTGCTTTGATGGTAGCTACCAGGCTAAAACCCTCTGTCTGAAATGGTCGGTCATGCTGCTGTTTTGGTGCTGGCTTATGCTCCCAGTTGCACCCTGCACCTTTGGCTGGTTACACTGCAGCTGGGACAGCTTCTCACCACTGGGTAACTGTCCCTGAATGTGGCTGCTGGCAGGGTCAGACCCTGCTCACAGATCACCCTCATCCAAGTAGGACTCTCAGGACTGGGATTAGCACCCAGTTTCAGGTGGCTTCAGACAGACCAAGGTGGGTCGGTGGCTCTTGAGATAAGCACAGAGCCAGGGTCCTGCTGCCTCTGTTGCCTCTGATAGAGCTGGGCTAAGCTGTGTTCACTTCTGCCACCCAGGGGCTCTCCACCAGCTCAGTCTTCTCCTTTGCTGTACTTGATTCTCATAAAGATCACTTCTCAGGTAGTCTGAACAGTGTCTGTCACACCACAGACCTCAAGACAGCCAGGGTTGTAATCAGGGGTCTCTTCTGGCCCAAGCAGCAGGAATTCTGTCTTTTCTTCCCCATTCTTGTGCTCGCTCTCCTGAGGATGTCCTCATGGGAATGCTGGGAGAAGCCACGGTCGGGTTTTATCAGCGCTGTATCTAACACTGTGGTATGGCCACTCTGCCTTCGATTCCCACCAGCCCTTCACTGGATGCACTAGTGGAAGGGAAATGTTGTCCTAGGAAGACAAAGTGAGAGCAGTGGATGCCTTGACAGGGGTCCTGTTAGCATTGAAGCCTCGATGGTTGTAGGATCGACCATCTGGATGCCACAGGCATAGCAGCACAGGCTAGCAGAAATCGAGTGGGAGTGTGCACGCAAGTTGCCCGTATGTGTGTCAGTCCTGCTGCCACAGCCCCCAGCCTTCTTCCGTCTCAGCTGGCAACGCTGTGCCTGGAGAGTAGCTGATGCAAGCTCTGGCCCTGTGCTCTTGTGAGCTTCAGCATGGCTGTAGTGTAAAACAGAGGCAATGTCCAAGTGCAGGGGCTGTACTGCGGTTTCTGGATCAGCTGCTGCCTCCTCGGACCAGCAACTGGCTTCCCTTCCTTGCTGGAGGAGTCGACAGATCTCTCATGCTTTATGCTGAGATGAGCTTTGCTGGTGGTACTCCTGATGTCTGCTTTCACCCCAGCAAAGTTCTGGGTAGCACTGGGGGAAACTTGGGTGACAGCAGAGTCACAGCCCACCACATAGACTTGGCAGTGGTTAATCATGGCTTCTCAGTGGAGTGAGAGTCTGGAGAATTAATCCCAGTCCTCTGAGGCTTCCTTAATCCAGTGACAGAATGAGATGGACTGGACTGAAGGGATCATATTGACTCTCCATGTTATTATCTTAAATTTAGAAATTCTCCCCCCCTCCCTCTTTTCTCCTCTTCTTCAACATGGAGGTGAGTTATTTAAAGGAACGTCTCATTCTGCTTGCATTGCAGCATAAACAAAATAAGACTGTGTTTTGACAGAGCTGAACAGAAGCCTATGGTTAAGCAAAGATATGAATGAGCAGTTTCAAAGAGGTGGCTTATCAGAAACAAGGTGAATTGTAATACGGGAGTGAGGAGGAGTGGCACCGAATGCCCTAGAAGCAAAGAGAAAGGACCTGTGAATGAAGGGGGAAATGCCAGATGAGTGCTGTGTCTTGAACATGGCTGGGCTGTCAGGGAAGCTCCCGATTACAGAAAAGGCCCTGGCCACAAAATGAAAGCTCTCAGGAGCAGCTGGGGAGGAATAGAAGGAGAGAAGAGATGAAATCCAGCTGTCTCAGGTCCTACACTTTACAGAGTGTTGGAGACTGTGGTGAGACACTCGAGTTGAACCCTCTCTGCTGCACGCAGAGATCTGAGGTTTGGTGCTTCTGCAGATGGTTCCTGGCCGCCCAGATCAGTGGGAGGGATTGGGGCCAGAGGTCTTGATATTCTTTGAGGGCTGTGTTAACCAAGTTGGTCTGCGGATCTAGTTAATGGAGGAGACTGGGCGGATTAGTCTGAGTTGGGATCCTAATCAGGCTCATTTAGGCTTCACAGTCTAGTCTGTTACTAGCTGTCAGCTTGAGTGCTTAGTCTCCAGCCACCAGCACTTGGCCCCTCTACATCATTTTTCTTGGTCCCCCCAGTTGCTGTGTCCCTAGTTTGGTGGTGGGTTAGACTGAGTAGCTCCTCCCTGGGCCTGCCAGGCTCACCCCATCCTGACTCTGCAGGTAGGAGACCAGATCCTGGAGGTGAACGGCAGGAGCTTCCTCAGCATCCCCCACGACGAGGCAGTGAAACTGCTCAAGTCTTCCCGACACCTCATCATGACGGTGAAGGACATCGGGAGGCTGCCCCATGCCCGCACCACTGTGGACGAGACCAGGTGGATAGCAAGCTCCCAGATCGGAGAGACCCTTGTCAACTCAGCAGGGTATGTGCTTGGTACACCCCGTGCAAGCTTGCCGTGTAGGTCTGTCAACTCAGAGCTCCTGTAGGGTGCACACAGTCACCCAGGGTGGGTGTGGAGCCCCGGCGTGTGAAATGGCAGCAGCCTGATGCACTACAATGTGCATGGGCAACCTGTTGATGAGAGCACCCCCAGTGCTCAGGTGTGTTGCCCCCATATCCCGTGCTTAGAAGACAGCATCTCTGGCCTGTAAGATGGATCAGGTCTGGACAACATGCCGCTGCCCCTTCCTTGTTCTCTCAGGTCAGAAGTTTTTAGCTTACAGGTACAGAGAGGAGAGTACCTAACAGATCTTGTGCCAGGCCTCAGGTGACGAGTGATGGGCACATGGCAGCGAGTACTCACTGATCTTCTCCCTCCTCGCAGGGCAGTGGGAGACCATGCTGCGGAGGCAACAGCCAGGGTAAGAGATATCAGGCCTTCCTGATGCCTTGTGAAAAAATCACCATTGTTGTCTCTTATTTTCCATGGGAGGGAGGGCTTTGTGCTCCTGATTATAAAAGGGATGCTAGTTTTATGAGGACTCTAGCCTTTCTCCTCCTCACCTCATGTTGTCAGCTGTGTTTCTACAAACAGTGACATAATGGGTACCCCCTCTCCTGTGCTGTTGGTGAGTCAGTTCTGCAGCACATCTGGTGCCTCCTAGCCTGGGGGTCATCACATTAATGGGCAAGGGGCAATGATCACACACAGGCAAGGACTGTGGGGACCTCCTCTACCCTGCAGAGGAGACCATGATGTCTTCCACGTGGTGGCTGTCTCTGGGTCCTGACAGCTCCTGGGATCTTTCCCACCCCAAAGCAGAGCTGAGCCAGCCCTCTCCAGCACACCAGCTAGTGGCAGGGCTGCAGCAGTGGCAGGGACTTACCCAGTGCTGTGACTGCAGCTCTGTGCCAGCATGTCTTCTCCAAATACCTCTTTGAAAAGCGCATTTCTTTTAAATGTAAATGAAGCAGCAAGGTTTCACAGGTGGCTCTCACTGATAACAGCTTTGTGCTGTTCGCTGGCAAGACGTGCTCCCCAGCCTCAACTCTTGTCTGTGTCTCTGGGATAGTCAGGGTCTTGTCTGGCTCCATATCCCTGCGCTGACTATGCCAACACTGCCTGGGAGGGGAACAGCAAGGACCTCCTCTTAGAAATCCCTCTCAAAGAAAGCCTTTCATCTGCAGCCAGACATGTCTCTCCCTGGGACTCCTTTGGTTGCCAGTGGCTCTTTCTTCACCAGGGTCTGCTTCAAGCTTGCAGCGGCGGCAAATCTGCCTTTTACACAAGATGGGAAGCTTGCCTCTCTTGTGTGGCCCCAGTTCCCCCAGGTCTGCCAGGAAAGAACACAGGCTGCTGTTAAATCAATAGCTGGTCAAGGGACAGCATCCATGCTTGCTGAACAAAGCTGGGAAGCCATTTTGTTTATTCAACTGGTGCTGCATATGGCTCCGGAGTTACCTAGACAAGTAGTGACACTAAGTGAGCGGCCGTGCTGGTGAATCCTTGGGGGTACCTGTCTCCAGTCATTCTTGGCATCCCCCTTCCAGTCCCGCTTTCCAGCTTTGCCACAGGTAGTTGGGTGAGAGCAGTGATCTGAAACGCAGGCAGCTTGGGCTGGTGGGCAGAGCCCAGAGCAAGGGGACTGTTCTCAGTCCTGCCTATGCTGCCCATCTGTCTCAGCAGAGAGACAACTGCCTTCCTTTCAGCAGCTGATTCCTTAGCATCCCAGGTCAAAGCCTATCTCCTGTCTTCTGCAGCCTGTGTTTTACCGAGGCCTGGCCGGCTCCCAGGTAACGCTGAGCAGCATGGTGAACCAGACCCGAGTCATGCTGGAGGAACAGGCACGGCACCTGCTGAACGAACAGGAGCGGGCGACCATGGGGTATTACCTTGATGAGTATAAGGAAGGCAACATCTCCGTGGATGCTCTGGTCATGGCACTCTTCGAGCTACTCAACACACATGCTAAGGTGAGGCCCACACCAGGATCAGGGCCAGTTTCTTATACCGGGTGGACTGCGCAGAGCCATTGTCACAGTGTGGCTCAGTGCCTCCAAGGTTATCTGCTCAGGGTCAAGGGAGAGGGTATGAAAGCAAAATCCAGTTGTGTGATATTATGGGGGATACAGGCTGTTGTTCAGTGGCAGAGGAGGTTCTGGTAAAGTTTAGGACCAAACCTCCTCATGTGTTACCTGCTAGTACGTCTCATTACCACTGTTGAACAGTGTGGGAGGATGGGTCTTCACCTACCCAGGAATATGGTCGTGCTCCAACCTCTCTTTGGTTGTCTGTCTGCCTGGCCCAGTTCTCACTGCTTTCAGAGGTGCGGGGTGTGATCTCCCCGCAAGACCTCGACCGCTTCGACAACCTGGTGCTGAAGAGAGAGATTGAGTCCATGAAGGCACGTCAGCCCTCGGGGCCCAGCATTGGCACCGACTCCTACTCTATGATGTCCTACAGCGACACCGTCTCTTCCTCCAGCAGCCACTTCACTGCCACAACTGTAAGCTCAGCCCGGGTAAGTCCCTCCTGGCTGTTCCTTTTTCTTTCAACACCTGCTCCTGGCAGGCCTACAACAAACTCATTTCCCTGGAGTACTATAAAGGCATTTCACTCTGCAGGAAACCCTGTTCAGTCTGCTTCGCCGATGGATTCCCCCCAAGCTTTTTTTTCCCTTGCAGGCAGGGTGCAATAGTGTGATTTGTAGGAGCAATGAGGTCATGCAGTGACACGTGCTTGGTATCTCTGTGCCCCTGAGACTGAGATGCTACTGTCCTCTGCATGGGGGCTGGGCCTGGTGCTAAGTGTCACTTTGTCCCCAGCAAGGGAGGAAGTCTGCCTTCCTTCCAGGACCTCCACTGTGCAGCGTCAGCTGCGTCCACACAGAAATCTCAGCGACTTGTCACTGCCACACCATGCCTGCCGCTATTCACCAGCTATAGCTGTCACTTTTAAATCACATCCTTAAAGACACTAACTGCCTGCTCCCTGTCCCAGCAGGGACTGCAGCAGCCAGGCCAGCTGCATCCTGTCCCAGTCCCTGCCCACTCTCCAGCATTAAGCGGCAGCACTCCCACGCCTCTCTGCCAGGACTTCATTGCACGCACCATCTAATTAAGTTATCGTAATCACCTCAGAGTGTGCAGGCACACAGCCCCAAAATTAATTTCCTAGCCATAAAATGCCTTTCATCATAAAAGCATTAGCAACCTTGGAAATTAAAACCTTCATGAAAAGAGCGGATGACAATGGGCTTTCTTGCTAGTTCAACAGCAAGCAAACCAGCCCACAGCCAGGACGAGCGGGATTGTGCTGTGGAGAGCCCAGGCAACACAGCTGGCAGTGGGGAGAGGTGGGGGGCTTTCCTGGGACTGTGCCTGCCTACACGGTTTGGTCCAGCTTTCCAAGAGGCCTCAAAGAGTTTCAGAGCATGAGCTGTGTTTTTGTCTCGTTGACTTCACAAATACCCATAGGAAAGCCATCTGCTCTGTTCAGGATGGATTATGGTGAGATCCTTTCTGGGTCAGGATAAACAAAGCAAGTTTTGCTCTGCTCTCCAAAGGCCTGCTGGGAACATCTTTCCAAAGTATCAGAGGGCTAACACAGGTCTGCCAGGACTTGGGGGTTGAGCGTGACACCCTGTTCCCATGCTATCTCCATGCCTGGGGCTGTACCACTTGCTTTGGGTGCACTGTGCTCTCCTTCCTGCTGCATGACACCATGTGCCAAGTGTGGCTGCTTGGCCTGGTGTGTGAGCGATGGCCCAGCCCCAGCTGGCACAGGAGCCCTGAGGTTGGGGAGGGGGGCCGGGGTGCTGTTCTGGCACAGAGAAGAGAGTGGGCACCACTGTTTTAAGAGCATCCTTCAAGAACGTGCGTCCCTTGGTCACACTGCAGGTCTTGCCTGGCAGTGTGGCACCTCTTTCCATGGGTGTGAGAACATACACCCCTCTGACCTCTGCCTCAGGCGTTGGGAGCACTAACACTTGAGATGGTTGTCACCACTGCTTGCTGAAACAACTGCCAAGCAAAGAGCAGCAGCTTGTCTGGATGGGTACTTATCTCAGTTAGCAGGAGAGAGGAGAGGGGCAGAGCTCCCAGTTTCTTCTGCCCTAAGCCCCTGCTGCTGTTGCCCTCCCCAGCACCTCTCGCAGGAGGGGCTCATTTCAGCCTTTACATACAGCACTGGATGCAGCTGGATGTGGATTCTGCAGGGTGGGTTTGGGGGGAGGAGGGATGCATTGTGCTGGAATTTGCTTGTCTCGCTCATTTGTTCTGCATCCTCCCTGATGTTATGTTTTCGCTTTTATGCTTGTTTTAATCTGCTTTTCCCCTCGCACGTCCCCAGGAGCGGCTCTTGTGGCTAATAGACCTGATGGAGGTAGGGGCTGTCAGCGAGACGGGGAGCTCGAGTACTGTGGTTGCCATAGTAGATGGGTTGAGAGTGCGTGTGAATGCGCGTCGGGCGGGAGGCGGGGTACAGGCCGTCCAGGGCCCAGCATGTGGCTCAGCCACGTGAACAGCCGCCTCGTTTCACCAGTCTCTGCCTTTTTTTCCTGTGGCTCTGCTTAGCCATTCCAGAGTTCCTTTCCCCAGCTCGGCAGCACGGCTGCAGGCCTTGGTGCTGCAGTGCAGAAAAGACTCAGCCTTGAACCAAACCCAGCTGGTAGCAGTGTCCTGCTTGCACTGAAGCCCTGAGTGCTACTGACAGCTCAGGGCTGGGGTTTTAGAAGGACCAGCAGCCTTGATGCCCGATGGACCCCATACTGCCCTTCGTGCCTTGTTGCCTGCTCTACCTGCTGCTGTGCTGTCTTGCTGGATGGGCACCCTGACTTAAATACCAGTAGACTGGTCACATCCTATCATGCACCCTCAGGGATGGGAGAGAATTTTCCTTACGGGCTTTGGGTCTGCAAAAATCTGTGCTCCTGTGCAGGAGGGGTCAGTGTGGTCGTGTTGTGCATGTTCAGCCTTGGAGAAATCCTCACACAGACTTTAGAAAGAGTAGAAATGGATGTGGGGAGAAATCCTCAGAAATCCCATTGTCATGACAGAGCTCTAGGTTGGGAGGAAGCCGAGAAGAGCTGCAGGCTTGTCCCTGGCAGCGCAGCTCTGTGGTGTGGAGTCCATTCCCTCCTCCTTGTCTGGGAGGAAATCGTGGGCATCAGTGGGTTAAGCACACACAGCAAGTGGTGGAGCTGAGAGCTGCTAGTACTGCTTTGGGAGAGAGGACCTCTGGTAGCTGTGAACCTGCCCAAAAGCCACATCTCTCTGGGAATGGCACTGATCTGGAAGAGGATAGCTGTACTGTTCCCATATTGAGTTTATTGCAGGCACCCTGACCTGTGGCATGCAGATTTCTTTGGCTTCATGACCAAAGGCAGTGACACTAGACCAGGCCCCCTGTCCCATCAGTTCTCCAGGGGTCAGCCAAAAATTACCAGTATGAGGCTGATCAGGACCTGCCATGTGAAAAGTGATTCCATTATGGGATGCTTGAAGGATACTCGGAGATGAGACAAAGCCATGTTTGATGGTGCTACCCACAGATAATGTGTGTCTGCCAATCTAAGTGTCACTATCACCTCCTGTAAATCTTGGATCTCAAGGTGAGTCCTGCAAAGCAGAGGTTAATTGTAGACTGCAGTAATTGGATGCAACTTGTCTGATCAGAGCAGTAGGAATTTCTAATTGCTTACAAGCAAGGCAGTCCAGTGTTTCCTTTGTCCCTGCCTCCTGCCCCAGCCCTCATTGTTAGGATTAAGGAACTGAAATGCCCTTTGATTTAGTTTTTCTTCTCCACTGCCTCCTAGCAAAGATGCTGCCATCCAAAGGTGCCTTTTTCTCCCAGGGCCTGATTCCACAGCTCCCTGAAGCTGCAGGATCGGGCCCAGTGCACTGACTCAGTTGAGTTGCTAGCCTGTCTGTCTTTGGTCTCCATTTCACAAGAAATATAAGTAAGGAGAGGATGGCACTGAGCTGTTCCTCTCTCTGGAAAGTGAATCTCAAGCACAAGAGCCCACAGGCTCTTTGGCAGCTGACATATGATCTCTGTGGCCCCAGAGGGAGAGCAGAACAAGAGCAGAGAAACAGGGGACATCTTCCTCACCTGTGTCCCCCATTACAGAGTTGCTCTAGCTTCCAGCTGTCCTCTGACCTCCTCCAGGACTGGCACAGACATCTCATATGGAGAGTTCCCATGTGCTTGGCATGATTCTTTCAGGCGACGAGGATAGAGACAGAGCGAAGTCACCGTGTGCGTTATTTCATCACCCTCAGAGCCTCCGAAATCAGAGAGGTCTGTGCTCAGGCTGGGGCAGAGCCAGGGGTTCTGGGACTCCTCCAGCCCTGTGGGTGTGTTCTGGGGTGGGAGAGGGAAAAGGAGAGGAGGAAAGCTGGGTTTATTCTCAGACTGGTGCCATTGTTCAAAATTTAAACCCTGTGGGACTCAGGCTGAGTAGCTTTGCAAAGCTCTCGTTAGCAGTAACTGGAAAATAAGGGACTCATTTGGAGCTGTGAGGTTAATTAAAGGTTGGGTTGTACTCCCCAGGGAGGTGGCAGTTTCTCCACCATTTAATCTGCAAATGGAAACTGGCTGCTTGTCTGAAAGATGCTCTCCAGCTCCATTGCTCCTGCCGTGGATCCCATGCAGGATAGGAAGGACAAAAGTTTTCCAGCTGTACCCTGCAGAGGGGCTGGAAGGGCCTCGCCTGGCCTCCAGTTTCTATAAATAACTAGAAAATAGATGGGGCAAAGGAGCAGAGAGTCAGTAGGAGGGAGCAGCCTCCTCAATAAATAGTCATTTTTCAGAGCAGTGGCATGTGGCTTTGATGGGTCTTTCAAGGGAAATCCAGGAAAGCACAATCTTAAAATAGCCAATTGCTGAAAGTAAATGTGCTCATCTTAAAAGCCATTACATTTTATAGCCCAGAGCAATTTCTGTTTAATTGCTTTTGCCCCAAAAGTACTAAGCTGGGGAAAGGCAAATCTCCTGCTTGCACACTTCAGCAGAAAAAAGTGCCCTGAAGAAGATGAGCAGTTTTAGTGTCCCTGGCTGTTCAGGGAGAGCAGAGCCAGGGCAGCAGGATTAGGGCCATCTCGCTGGGCTGGCGGGGAGGGCACAGGGTGCAGCTGGCCTCTGTTTGCCAGAAGGATTCCTGTCTCGGTGCAGACTGGTCCTAGCTATGTGGCCGGGGCTGGGACACAACATGTGATGTGCTCTGGGATGGGCTTGATGTCATGGTGATGGGCACAGAGCTCAGTGGCAGGACTGGGGGAGATGGCACTGTTAGATTTTGGCAGGGCATTGGGCAGACTCTCCTCTTTTTAGCAGCGATGTGACTATGACTATTTGATGGCAGTCTGCTCCTGGTCGTATTGCAGGGATCTGGTCCTCACACATTTGCCAAGAGCTCAGTGAACCCCTGGAGGCATGTTGAGGCTGGCAGAGGCAGGGCTGGAGAGGGAAGAGTTAGGGACACAGCTGAGATCCTCTCAAATGCGGCCATGCTGGTGCTGAAATGCCACCATCTCCACCTTGGCTCCTTTCCTTGTGCATGCAGCCATTTGGCTGGATTATAGGCTCTGGGCAGCATCTGGAGGGGGGCTGGTGCAGGGGGAAGGTGGCACTTGGGCAGCTTTCTGCAGAACAGCTTTCTCATTAGAGGAAATGACTGCAAAAGGTGGGAGCTCTGTGGTGAGTACACTGGTGCAGTTTGATGCAGTTTACTCAGTGCTGCGTTTTGTCCAGCTGAGCGTTTCTGCTCCTTGGTGTCATGCAGGGACATGACGGTACTCGAGCTTTTGAACCCATTGGTACTTCAATTAAATCTGAAGACCTATTGCTAATGCATGCACAGCACAGAGAATTTCATGATCATTTTAGTCAATATGAAGGCAGGTTGCTTTTGAAATAGCCCCACCTGTGTCTTCCTCCAGCCTCAGACATACAGTATCCCCGCATCCTTCATGCCAGCGCTTGGATTTGCGCAGTCCTGTGGCATGTCAGGTCTGGCTGAAGCCTGATCTTTCTGTTGCTGCTGCCATGTGTTTCAGCCAAATCTGTCTTCTGCCCTGGCTTGGCCGCATGGTCAGTAACTCAAGAAGGGCTAGGTTTCTCTTTCTACAGCCACGTGCCTTTACATGGATTAATTGATGAAGAAATCAACCTTCATCAGAGGAAGCAGTTGTTTCCCAAGCTAATACTTTACCTGTCACTCTAAACAAGCCATTTCTTTTAGTTCTCATTTTCCAGGGTTCCTTCTGAAGCCACAGAGATAAAAGCACTTTCCATCAATGTTTTTGCTGCTTCTCTAATGCTCTTAATTGTCTCCCATGTCTATTTTGGGACAGTAACTTCTTACAGACACAGCAGCAGCCTCCAGCAGATGGGGGAAATGCAGATGTACACCAGCATTTCAACTAATCAGTTGTTTACCCTGCAATAAATAACACACAGTTAAACACAAACTGTACACTGCCCATTCCAGCACAAATGAACAAACATCCCTGTGAACGTGACAGAAATGAAGTACACTGTTTCTGAGCAGCAGCAGCACCTCTCCAGATCAGGAGTTACTATGGGAAGGGGTTGCTGAGTCTGGTTTTGCTCTTACAGGGTCTTGCAGGGGAACCAGGCAGAGCTGGGAGAGCTGAGGCTGTGCACCGCTGACAGAGCATCCCCCAGGAGAGTACCTGGTGCCTGCCTGGGGCAAAGCCAGCAGCAGAGCCATGGCTCTGGGCTAGACTCAGGACCAGCTGGGTTCAGGCCCATCCAGTGCCAGGCCAGGCATGGCTTGCCAGGGCAGAGCTCCACACCCAGCCTCCACTGCACACCCCCAGTTCTGCCATCCCTGCTGTTAGCCAGGGTGCCTGTTTGCTCTGCTTGACCACATCCCCGTCCTCTCCTTGGGTCCATCCTGATTGACAGCTGCCCCTGCGCAGACAGACTGACAGATTCCCAAAGCCCTTCTTGATTTCTGGAGTTGTGATGTGTTCAGAGCTGTGTTGTGACATTTTCTAATGACATTTTGACTCATAAAGGGAAGGCAGTGGCAGTGGCTTCTACTTTCATCTGAGACCCACTGCTCTGGTTTGCAAGGAGGGGAAGTTTTAAACTTTTTCATTGCCCTTCTCCTGGAAAAGATCCAGGTGTTGAACCTACAGCCCTCAGAGCTGCTACAGAGGAAATTGCCCTAGTAGGTCAGGTTCACAGCATGCTTTGAGCATGCTTCTTAGCTTGGTAGAGCCGGTTTCCCAAGTCGCTTTCCTCATACATGTGAGACTCTAGGGAACTTCCCAGGAAACCAAAACCTTTGGGTGAAAGACTGGCCTTGTGGGGGGAGGGGTTGGGCAATGCCCTGCATCACTCTGCATGTTCCCTGTCATGCTGGTACTGTGGTGGTTGCTCCTTGCTGCTGTGACCTGGTCTTCTCTCCTTCTTTGCCCTATCAGAACACGTCAGAATTGGAGGAAGGTGGAGATAGCCACCAAAGTAGCGTCAACACCCTGCCAGACATCTCCCTGGTAAGACACTGCACCATGCTGCTGCGCCTCGGTGGGGAGCTGGAGGCAAAGTGATGATACCAAGTTTTGCCTCAACTTCTGTAGCTCTTAGCTACACCACCTGCCCGTGGATGTCACTGCAGTCACTGAAGCGAATTAATCAGACCAGTTGGGAAGAAGGATTCTGTCTGTCTGAATAGGAGTAGCATCTGTGCAAACCAGAGCAAAAGTTGGGTAGTTTGTCCTCTAATCGTCCTCATTTGTGAGTCATATTCTTATTGCCAATAAGGTCAGAAAGGCATTTCTCTGAGAATCAGCTCATCTTGCCATGGTCACTGTGAGAAGGCAGATGCAGGTGACTGTGAGCCTGGGGAAGTTCTCGCAGCTGGGCGTGGTGTCCTAAAGGCTTCTGTTCTTGGTCTGGCAGGATGATATCTCCTCCTTCCCAGATGAACCACCCAACTTCAAGCCTCCGCCTCCTCCTTCAGCACCTCAGATGCTGGACCCCTCTGCTGCCCAGCACAGGAACCCAGGGAAAGACAAGCCCAAGCGCCCTTCCTCCGAGTCGTCTCAGTCAGGCCTTTTCTTCGTGGCCCCCCGAAACCCCAGTCCCCCTCCTGGCCACCCCGAGAAGGACACAGTCAGCGTGACCTCCACTGCTACCACATCCACTGAGGAGTCTGCCCCGTGTGCTATCTATGCTACCATTTCCCCGGCCCTGCACAGCTCCAGGAGGCAAATGGATGCCCAGCTCTCCTTGGTCAGCCAACACCCCATCGGTCCCTTCCCCAGGGTCCAGTCCCCAACAAGGCTGAAGAGCCCACCCCCAGACAGCCCTACAGCCGGTGGGCTTCAGAGCCCCCCTTCCCCGTCCCCTCCTCCTCCCCCACCCCACCCAGCACCCCCTCCCCCAGACAAGGGCAGCCCGCAGGCCATGGCCAACCAGCATTTCATCATGGTGGAGGTGCACCAACCCAACAGCGAGCCCGACGTCAACGAAGTGAGGCCCTTGCCCCAGGCCAGAGGTGGGTGTCACGTTATCAGCCGTGGGGTGAAAAAAACCCTCGCTGGGGTGTTCCTCAAGAGAGAAACAGGCAGAGACAGATCTCAAGGGCAGGAACTGGGGGAGTTGGAAGAGGGAGAACTGCGTCAGGCTGCAGGTCCCTGCCTGAGTAGCAGGCTTGGTTGCAGGGCTTCCCCCTTCCAGGCGGGGATGTGGGCTGGCAGCGCCTGCCAGGAAGGGGCCGCAAGGGCAAATGTTGTAATTTTGGTTCAAACTCCCGGTCAGTAGGGTAGGGTAAAAACCATAGAGAATGCATTGGTGTGGCAACATTTGGTAGCTGTGTGTTGGTTTGCTTTTTTTCCAAGGTGAATTTTCAATTGCAGAAAACAGTTTGGCAGCATCGTGGCAAAAAAAGTGAAAATCCAGGAAACACATAAGGCCCTCCACTGTGTTATCAGCAGTAGCGGTGTTAATCTCCGAGACAGGGCAGTCAGCTCCCCGTTGGCATTCAGCATGCTCTTCAAAGCCTCCCTGGGTTTCCAGTGCAATTCAGGCTGACCTTTGCTTAAAGACCAAGCTCTGTTAGGCAGTTGATTGCAACTTCTCTCTTGTGTGGGCTTTGCTGTATTAGTTAATAAAATCTGCTTCAAGTGGAGTGTTAAAAGAAAAAAAGAAATTGTGGGATTTTTGCATTACCTCCAGACTGGGGCAAAAAAGAATTTTGATAGTGGCCGCACAGAGCTTGGGGGTCAGATTTATCCTGAGCATATCCCAGGAAAAAGGAGTGGAAGGGAGGGAGGAGCGTGCTGGGCTCCACAAGTCCCTCAGCAAATGGCTGTGGTCCAGCGGGAGTGGGAAGGGTGGTCCTGGAGCCCTGAGGGTGCCCGGGAGGGTGGGCTCTGCTTTCGGCTGAGACCCGTTGGGGCTGGGTGTACCCACAGCACTCCCGAGCCCCTGTGAGCCCACTTTGAAATCCCCTGTTTGTGTCCAGGCTCCGTGGGACCCCATGTGAGTGACATTGTCGCCCTCCTGTGGCACCATCCTCCCACTGCAATTAGTTCATTAATCTCAGGGTAATGAGTGACAGGCTGGAGGGCCTGCCTCTGACACTGAACAGAGGCCGGATCCTGCCCGAGGGGTGTCAGCAGTGTGACCCCCAAGTCCCAGAGCCGATTTCCTGGAGCTTCAGCCCTCTCTGCAGGTGCTGTCATACCCTTGTTCCTGACACTCATTTCCAAGGGCAGAGTCTCGATCTGCACTCGGAGTCTTCATCCTTGAAGTGGAGAAGGCTCCTGCCTGATAGCTCTTTGCTCAGGTCTGTCCCCATCTCCTCCCAGACCCTGGTGCTGAGCGTGGGCTGGCTCAAACTGGCCTCCAGCAGGATCCCCGAACTTGTTACCCTCTCCCTCCATCCCAGTTCGGGATCTGGGTTGGATGCTGGACCTGGGTTTGAGGCCACTTGCTCCTTGATGCTCCCTGTGTGCAGCTCTGCGCTTCAGGAGGGGTCCACTTGGGAAACTCCCTCTGAAGTCCAGGTCTAAATCCCAGGGAACCTGCCCAGCCCTGGGAGCGGGTGAGATGTCGTCCCTCTGGTACGTGGCCCTGTGGGTGCTCGGCTGGCCGCAGAGCCGTGCTGCCTGACCTCTAACAGCCCTCATCTTTCCCCAGCCTCCACGCTCTCCCAGCTGTCGGACAGCGGGCAGACCCTCAGCGAGGACAGCGGGGTGGACATCGGGGAGGTCGAGATGAGCGGCAAGGACAAGAGCCGGCAGCCGGTCCCTGGGAAAAGCCGAAGCCTCAAGGAGGCCGTGAGGAGCGAGGGGGCGGCAGAAGGGGCCGCCAAGCCGGTGAGGCTGGGTGCCCAGGGGCCTTGGGGTGCTGCCATTCGTGGGAGGTGGGCATCTGGGGCTGCCAAGGGGCAGTGCTGCTCTCCGCTGCCTTGTCCGGCCGTCTGCCGGTTCTGCTCCCTCTGCCTGTGGGCAGCAACCCCTCTTCTGTGCTTTGATGGGTCATTGATCCTCTTGTTTAACAAGCTGAGCTCCTCGCTGGTGGGCTGAGCTGTGGGGAAGGGAGCCAGGAGCAGCTGAGAGAGGCACTGTGGGGCTGATTCACTCCATCCTGGGTAAATCTGGTCCCGCCCAGCTCCAGCAAGCAGCTACTTGGGACATGGCAGACTTCCTGGCTCTGAGGGGACGTCCGCAGGGCACAGTGTCTCATGAGTAAAGTCACCTGTCACCTGGAAGGGAAGATGGCATCAGGTATCAGAAGTAAATGGGAGGGTTTCTGGTGGTGGCAACGTGGAGGGGCTTAGGCAGGCAGTCGGAGAGCTGCTCTGCTGCTCCCCAGGCCCTTCCAGACCTGCACACAGTTGCAATCTTGGATGTCAGGAGTCAGAGAGCAACTGCAGGCAGCGTGTCTGTCCCTTTCCCATGGAAGCCTGCCATAGGGTCCCAGCTGAGGGAGCGGGACAGGCAAACGGTGCCTGGCCTCCCTCAACAGAGCTGCCGTCTCTCCCTGCAGCCAGGGCTCCTGGAACCCACGTCGTGTCTGATCCGAGTGTCCAAGAGCGCACCGACCTTGGGGATTGCCATCGAGGGTGGAGCAAACACGCGGCAGCCGCTGCCCCGCATCGTCACCATCCAGGTACGGCAGGCTGAAAATGGGAAGAACTTGATGCACATCCCATCCCTCTCCTCCCTGGACAGACTCAGGAAAGCCCTTCAGCCACGGCCAGCGCGCAGTGACAGCCCTGCCCCAGGGGGGATTTTGGAGGTGTGCTTTCCCCCTCCTATAGCCCTGCATCTCCCCAGACATCAGAGGCATCATTCTGCTGGGGGGGGTGTTGCTGAGGATTCCATTTGTGTCCCGTGGATGATCCCATACCATAAGGCACATCCTGGGAGCCAAGGATTTGCTGCAGACATTTCAGAGGGTGTTTGGGCAGCCCTGAAAGCTTGGCTGGTGACTCCAGATGTCTGGAAACTCCCTTTTTCTGCTCAGATAGAGGATTGGGGAGGGGGAATGGTGGGTGATAGCTGGGGAACTGAGCCCTTGGGAGCTGTCTCCCCACACCGTTTCCTCTGCTGTTTACTTGGGGCAAAATTCAAATTATTTACAGCAAAAGAAAAGCAGAGCTGACTGTGCCTTGGTTATTCTTGGCCATCCCAGCTGGCACTGTGCTCCAGGAGCAAGCAGGAGCGAAGCCAAATTCATCCCCTCTTTCTGAAATGTGAAATGTTTAATTTCCATCATGTTCACCCTGACCTGGCAAACTCCAGGTCAGGGTGAACATGATGGAAATGAAATACTTCCTATTTTTCCCAAACCACCTGTATTTCATCCCTGGGTTGAGCTGGGGGGTGGTGGGAGCATGAGCTGACCACCTTTCTTCTGCAGCGTGGGGGCTCAGCGCACAACTGCGGGAAGCTGAAGGTGGGCCACGTCATTTTGGAGGTGAATGGCACGGGGCTACGGGGCAAAGAGCATCGGGAAGCTGCCCGTATCATCGCTGAAGCCTTTAAGCTGAAGGAAAAGGACTACATTGATTTCTTGGTCACAGAATTCAACATCGCCCTTTAGGAACCCAGATGGGTTTTGGAAGCGTGGCTTGGGACAGAGAGCACCTGAACGGGGATGAAAGGCAGCGCTGAGGTGTGAAGGCAGCATCCCAGCACGCAGAGCCCTCGCCTGCTGCGCCACCCCGCACGCGCAGACACCCCCAGCTTGTCCCCAAATGTCCCCTCACCCACTGCAGACTCTC
>JAVJGG010000053.1:10370965-10383753 GCA_035590195.1 Aviceda cuculoides | reverse complement strand
CCTGCAAGGCGCCTGCTGCAGCTGGAGGGGAGGGGAGGGGAGGGCCCCGGGGGCACGGCGGGGAGGCACAGCTGGAGGCACGGCTGGGGGCCCGCGGGGCTGGCCCCATCCGGGGGGCCGCATCCAGCACCCCCCCCCCTCCCCCGGCTCTGCCGAGCCCGGCTTTGGCAGGGCTGGCTCGCAGCTGGGAGCCGGTTGGGGTCCTTGGGCGGATGGCGGGGGCGAACCCCCAGCCCCACCGGGGTCCCTTCGGCCGAGGAGACGCGCCGGGAGGATGCGGGACAGGCCGCTGCGCCGCTCCTCGCCGACACGTGTCCTGCCCACGCCGCCCCACGCCATCGGAGCCTTCGTGGCCCTGGGGAAACTGGTCATAACTTTTCTTATTCCAGTGCTTCCTCCCCACCCAGGGCTAAATCTGCCGCCCAGCTTGTGCACGGGCAGTGTGGCCAGAGGATTTCGGGAGGGTTTCATCAGGCTGGTGTGGCCGGGGCCACGGAGGACGGCACGAAGCCAAACCCAGAGGTTGCGGGACGCGAGGCCATGCCGCTGCCTCCCCCGAGGAAGTTGCAAGGGCTGCCTTCAACTTCAGTTCCTTGTTTTATTTAAAGGGCGGCTGTGAGCGCACTCGGTTCCTTAAAGTCAGGTCGTGGGTGCCAGCCGGGTGTCGCGGGTTTCCGTGGCTCCGCAGCACCCTTTCGAAACGGTCTGGGCAGGGATGTTTTAAGGACTCTCCGGAGAGCACAGCAGTCGATGCACTGTTTACCCAAATCCAGCCCGTTGCTGCTTAAACCCCACCACACACTCCCACACATGCTGGAGGCCGGCTGCCCTCCCGTGTCCCCCGCCGCCTCCCCCTTACCCTGCGCTAATAAGGGATCTCTCTGCCTCCGGCTCTGCCGCGGCGGCAGCTCTCTCCAGACGGGGATTAAGGCCGCCCTTCGCGGGCATTACGGCCATCGGCAGCCCCCGGCTCACCCCGGCTCCCGCAGGTACGTTGGGGTTTGTCCCCGGGGTGTACATCCGCAGCGTTCCGGGGCAGGCCCTGGGGATGATGCTGTTGTTCCCAGGGAGGACAGAGCCCTGCGGCGGGGACAGGAAGGTTCGTGTGCCGGGGAGGAGGTAGGAAAGCAGCCGTGGGAGCAGCTCCCGTCCCGCCGTAGGGCTTCGCTTCAGTGCAAGTGATGGAGAGATGGCGTTTCTGCAGGGTTTCGGTGCCTCTCCATGGGGGTGTGCTGGCATGGGGTAGCTGGGGGGGACATGGCCCCTCCAGGCAGGGGAACTGGGGGGACTTATGGGCTTTAGAGCGATGGTGTGATAACAGGCATGTGTGCTTTCAGAGGATGAGGAGGGTTTGTCAGGCTCTTCCTCACTGTGATGGTTTCTCCCTTGTTTTAATGAGAAATAGCACAAACTAAAAAAGCAGCGTTTCCGCTTCTCTGCCTTCTTTCATGCTCATAAAACGGGACTCTGTGGGCTTAAAAGAAGAGTTTATAAACCAGGAATTCCTCCCTCCTGGAGTGCAGACGCCCCTTGCCAAGTTTCAGCCTGAGGCTGTTCTTCTGGCCTCCTTCAACAATCCCCCCCCCAAAAAAGAGATGCTTTGGATGGCAGTGCTGATGTGCCACTAGGGGCTCGGACAAAAAGGCGAGCTGAGGAGGGGAAGGGGAATGTGGGGAGGCTGCGAGAGACCCATGGTCCCAAAAACCAGCCCTCCCCAGGCCTCCCCTGCAGGTTGCCAGGACCAGCCGTCAGCCTCTGCTTGCTTTTAACCTCTCTTTTTAGACACTCAAGCAGAAAAAATGTGTATTTTTACGCAGTGCATGCAGGAGCAGTACCCCCCCTGCAGAGCCCTGGGTTGCAGAGCTTTTTAGCCAAAAAAACTGCGGTCAGAGGTTCCTGGCTGCAGGCAGGGCTGCTGGCATTGCCTGCTTGCCCATCTTGGGGTGCTGGGGTGTAGATCCCTGGGGGATGCGGGTGCCGGGCACCTCTGGGAGACGAGGTGCTCTCTGGAACTGAGTTTGGGTCTGGAGCTGGTTGTTTAGGAAAATAAAATATCCATCCCTTGCCCGGGAAGGGGGTTAAAGCCCCCCTGTGTCCCAGCCGGGCATATCTGTGCCCGGCTGGGATGCAGGGGGAGCTTTAACCCCCTTCACAGGCAAGGGATGGATATTTTATTTTGGGGCCCAGGGAGGGTTATTCCCCATCACTCAGGGGACATTGCCTTCATGCCACAGGGATGGGGGATGGAGGGGGGGGATGTCAGAGCCCCCCCCCAACCCGCCTGCTCTGCCCAGGGTTGACAAAGCAGTGAAGGCAAAGTGACAGCAGCCCTGTCGCTGCCCCCTTGCCCCCCCCCAAGTCACTGAGCAAGCCCTGGGGCTGGCGATGCGGCGTCTCCTCTGCTGTCACCACTGATAAAGCCAGGAGCAGTGACAGGGCCACGTGCTGCTTGATGTTGGCCTTGACTGCGCTGCTGTTGCTCTGCTTCACACGTGTGATGAGTTGGGCAGTCTCAGCCTTGCACCTCCATCTGTCCCCCGGGGGTTTGCAGGGCAGGGAGCAGGACAGGGACAGGCGGAGGGTGAAGCTGCCTGCGGAATGGATGAGAGATTAGGAGCTGAGGGCAGGGGCAGGCAGAAACAAACCCTCCTGCCTGCTGGCCAGGCAGAGACCTGGCAGCACTCATCACTGCCCCAAGCATCGCCTCCCTCGTCCCAGCACCTCCACCCCGAGGCACAATTTGGGACAGTCCTGGCTGAGAGGTGGAGGGCAGGAGAGGGGCTGAGGGTCTCAGGCAGAGCAGAGTTCAGGGGTACAAGACATTTTCTAGCTGAGGTTTTTAAATTTCTTTTTAGCTCTTTCTCTGATTACCCTGTTGCAAAATCCCAGCTTTCAAAGAGCAAGATTAAAAAACAAAATACACACGCACACACACTTGGGATTGTTTGCATTTGCTTTGTGGCTCCTGAGTACATAGCCACATCATTTTTCAAGCTTTTCAGTGTTACCATAACAGCAAGCAACTCACTTAAAGGGGAAAAAAATCCAAGATTCTTCTCTCTTACCACCATGACCATTGGTGGAGGGACTTTCTGGGAAAGCAAGAAATGTGGCTGGATTTGCAAGCAGATCCTGCAGACTGTGGCTGCTGCGGGCAGTGCAGCCGGGGGGGCTGCTGCTCAGAAACGGGGTGACAGCCGATGGTGTATGGCATGATCCGAGCTCCAGCCTGCCAAAACCGGGTAGGACACATTTTAACCCTCTTTGCCCCAAGACAACAGGACCCACAGTCTCCTTTCACCCCCACTCTTGCCTGCTGGGACACGCCCAAGGCTGGTGTTTGGGGCTCCTCATCTCTTGGGGGTGCTGCAGGGCTCAAGGCGGGTCAGGGGGCACTTTGGTGTGCCACTTCTCCAGGCCAGGATGTGGGCAAACGCTCGGAGTTGGAAACACACCAGCTCAGAGAAGGGCTGAAGCCAAAATCACTCTTTAGCTGCACTGAGCAGCCGCAGAGCCTGAAGCATCCCGTGGGCAACCCCATCCTCCCTGGTGGCTGCACCCCGGAGGCAGGAGAAGCTATGGAGCTTCTCCAGGTGCAGAAAGTGGAGTTGGCCAGCAAGTATACAGGGAAAAACCTCCTGCAATCTCCCCAGGAGGTTTACAAGACCCTAAGGGATGCTTTGGGGTTTGCTCCCTGCCCGTAAAGCCCCGAGGATGCAAGCAGGACTGGGAACGCGCTGCTGCTGGTGCAAGGACTATGCCCAAGGACCTTGATGCCGGGTGGCACCAGAAAATAACCCCCAAAACCCCATTAACAGCAGGATTTAAGCCAGGGAGTTTGCAGATCTGAGACTTTGGAGTGGATTACAGGATTTTTCCCAGAGCATGTGGGTGCCATAGCTTTGTTGCTCATCACCACCATCCCCAAGCCAGCAGCACCCCAAAATCACCACAGCACCCTCCAGCTAAATACACCCACCCCAGGGACTGTGCTGTGGTTTCGTTAGCAGCTGGGAGCTCATGCGAGCTCTCCTCCGCGTGCCACTAATTACACAGTAACGAGCTGAATTAATTGTCTGCCTGCAAACGTGCCAGGATGCGCCCTGATGTCTGGTTATGGCTGCGGCATCCCTGGGGCTGTGAGCAGCATCTCAGAGTGGGGGCCAGGCCGAACCCCCCTTGGAAATCTGGGATATGTGCTTTGCCCATATCCCGGATTTCCAAGGGGGGGTCTACCTGGCCGAATTTTGGGGCCGTATGGCTGAATTTGGGGGTTGCTTGGCCTCCTGAAAGACCCTCATCCTGATTTCTTTTGGAGGCTGCAGCTGCTGAATGTCTCAGGGATCCCCCCCCTCCCCTGCCATTTATGCTTCAGCATTTTGCTCTGAATAGAATGAAAAAATGAAGTTTTTGATGAAAAGTGACGTGGGAGGAGGGTACAGCCCCTGCCGCGCAGGGCCTGATGGGGTTAAAAAATTTGCGGCCGCCTGCAAACTTGCAGGAAGCACCCGAGCATCATTTCCTACTTCTGCAAAAGCCCAGCAGGAAGGTTTTGGGGTGCTTGGGGGGATGCTGCTTTGGGGACCCCCAATGGGGTCATGGTGATGGGGATGTCCTGGCAATGCTGGCACGGGGTGAGTGTACCTGGCATGGGGTCAGTTGCTCCTCCATGCTCTGGCATTGGGTTGGGGATTCTGCGGGGTGACCACTGGTGATGCTGGCACGGTGCTCGGTACCAGCCACCGGCACGTGGGCAGCTGCCGCCTCCAGCACCCCATGGCCAAAATTGGGTTGCGGGGGGCTTAAATCTAGCTGAGGCGATGTTGCCCGGAAAACGCTGTGGCCTTTCTTGCTACCCACCCCGCGGTTGGGTTTTCGGCATCTAGCATCTCTCGAGCTGCCGCCACGGCTCTGGGAACCCTGGCACACCAAGGAGTGGGGTGAGGGCGAGCTCCTGCTTTTAGGTTATTCGTGGAGCGAATGTGCCAGGCCTCTGCTGTGATCCTTCTTGCTGTCAACCCTCCAGAGCCGGAGGGGCCTCGGGGTGCTCCTGCCTCCCCTGGCACCGTCCCGCACTGTGGTGGCACCACTGACGGTCCCCAGGCTGTGGCTTCTCGGCCAGGGTGATGTCTGGCGGGTGCCAGCATGGGCTGGGTGTCCCCCGATGCCCACACTTTGGGGGAAAAGCGTTTTGGGGTGGCCCTGGGGGGCTCCATCCCCATGGGGACCTCTGGGGACCATCATGGCCATGGCGGAAGCGTCAGCTCCGGCTTCATGCAGGGTGGGGGGCTGGCCCGAGAGCATCACCCCCTGTCATGGGGGGTTGCTCTTGTCCCCAGGGTCTGGGGGACAGGGGAAGCCCTGGCAGCGGGGGGGACACCTCAAACAGAGCCCACCGTGTCCTGCTGAGCGTCCCTCCCTCTCCCTCGGCCCCCGCCAGGACGCAGCGGCGATGATGTGACCTACATTCATGGCAAGGAGGTCCCCAGCCTGCCGCCACCGCCGGGCCATGAAGCGGCGCAAGTGACGGGGACGCCGTGCCCGCGGGCCATGGCCCGCCCGGCACCATGGCTGCGCTGGACACAAACAGAGCTGACGCGCTGGGAGGGAGAGCAGGAGGAGGAGGAGGAAGAGGAAGACGACGACGACTCTGAAAGGCAGATGGACGAGGATGGGGTCATCGGCCTGGGGGAGGATGCCGGGAGCCCACCCTGGGGTGAGTTGTCCCCTCCCCGCTGCCCAAAGACCCTCACGGGGGGGGTCCTGGGGGTCCCAGGAGCTGTTGGAGCCGAGGGGGGCTGCGAGGGGACGGGGGGGCACCGGCTGGCTGGCAGCAGCCCCGTGGCGCTGGTGTTTTGCAGGCGACAGAGAGGACCTGGAGGAGGGGTCCCCGACGGAGGAGGGTCGCTGGCACCCGCAGCGGGACCTGGCGGAGGAGGATGAGGAGCGGGGCAGCTCCAGAGGGGACGAGGGGCCCTGGGGGGCAGAGAGTGACGGGGAGCCCTACCCTGAGCTCTCCTATGAGGGACGGTGGGGCTCAGGATCCAGCGGCAGCCCCGAGGCGTCGCGGGATGGCCGGGCTCTCTGCCAGCCCCCCGGCTGCAGCACGGACGGTGGTGACACCTCAGGGCTGTCGGACACCAGCCCTGACCCCCCCACCCCATCCCGCCGGGGCTGGGGCACGGCCGGGGACGCCGGCGGGGGGCACGGGCAGGGCTGGGCCCCCAGCCGGAGCTGTCTGCTGCCCCTCTCCACCAGTGACCTCTGCGATGCCACCAGCATCGAGCCCATCCCCGAGCCCCAGCCGACTAGGATGGGGCTGCCGGCCCCTGGCACCGCTGGCTTGGCACCCACCGGGGAGCCCTGGGGTGCTGGTACCCCCCCTGCACCCCAGCTGCACGACAGGTCCCAGGTGCCCGAGAAAGCGGCACCCACGGTGCTGCCCCCCAAAACCTGCCGGCCGTCGCGGTCCCTGAGCCCCCGTCGGCGGCACACGGGCGGCAAGGAGGCGAGGGATCCCTCGGGAGCGGGCACCGGCACGGCCGACGGCACCCAGTACGGCCGAGGGCGGCTCAACCACCCCCTGCCCGACCTCTCCAAGGTGGAGGCACGGGTGAAGTTCGACCAGAGCTACCGGCCGCCGCGGGGCCGAGCCCTGCCTGCCCACCCCAGGGCCCCGGGTGGCCCCGTCGGCTTCAAGTCCCCGGCCGACATCGTCCGGGAGGTGCTGCTGAGCAGCGGGGAGGGGGTCCCCCTGCAGCCCCCCACCACCGCCGGGTTGCCGCCGGAGTTCAGGTCCCCCAGGCAAGCCACCGAGCTGGTGCAACAGCTCCAGGTAACACCCAGCTCCTCGAGAGAGGCCTTACTGGGAGGGTCTCCAGGGTGGGGGGACCAGGGAGTGGAGGTGAGATGGAGATGTCACCAGTCCCATGAGCTGGCCCTGTGTCACCGATGGGGTTTTGGTGCTGGTCACCTCTTCCCAGTCCCGCATGAGGGCCAGCGAGGAGGGAAGGACCAGGCAGGGATGTGGGCAGCACTCAGGGCTGGAGGCAGGGATGCTTGTGACCCCCCCCCAGGATGCTTGTACACCCCTCCCAATGCTCTTCACCCCCAGGGTGCTTGTCCCCTGCAATGCCCTCCTGTCCCCCGGGAGGAGAGGGCGGCTCTCCCCCACGCAGAGAAACAGGGGCTGCATCTGCGCTAGAGGGGCTGGGTGCTTTTGAGGGGTGGGTTTCTGCACCCCAGGGTGTCCCCCACCCATGGGCATCCCCCCCAGCCCTGTCACCCCCACACAGGGATACCTCCCTCCGTGTTGCATCCCCCTTTGCCACCCACCCCTCGGGCATCCTCCGAGCCCCCATCCCTGTGCCGGGTGCCGTCACCCACCGAGCGTCCCCTCCCCACAGGACGACTACCACAAGCTGCTGACAAAGTACGCCGAGGCCGAGAACACCATCGACCAGCTGCGCCTGGGTGCCAGGGTGGGTGCCAGGCCAGGGATGGCTGCGGGGGGGGCAGGAGGGGGTCTCCTGGCTCTGCTTCCCCCTCCCTGCGGTTATTTGGGGTGTCTTCCTCCCCCGGCCCCCCCTGCTCTTCCTCCTCCCAGGGAGCTGCGGTTGAGCAAGCCCAGCCCGGGGAGCGGGGGTCGAAGCCACCACAGAGCCCACAGCAAAACCGGGGGTCGCTTCCCCCCACCGCCCCCCCCGCCGGGCCGGCGGCCCTCCGCGCCCGGGCGGGGGCTGAGCTGAAACCGGGGGCGGCTGCAGGGCATGTCACTGAAATGGCAGGGCAGCGGGCGGAAGCGCGTCCCCGTGTCACCTTCGCCGCCTCCCGCCCCGCACCGCTGCGCGGGTGGGGAAACTGAGGCAGGGCTGGCGCCCGGCCATGCCCCCGCCTTCGCCCCTGCCTGCCTGCTGTCCCCACGGGGGACCCGAGGGGCACGTCCAGGGGGGCAGTGCCAGGGTTGGGGTGCAGGGTGGGGACCCAGACCCCCTCTCCCTGCCCCCAGGTGAGCCTGTACGCCGACCCGCCACGGCCCAGCCGCAGCCTCACCGTGGGCACCGTGGGCGCCGGCTGCCGGGCGATGGCCCTCAGCATCCCGCAGGCCAGGACGGCGGCTTTCAGCGCGACCACGACCCCAGCCCCGCCGGCCTCCCTGCGGCGAGGTGGGTTGAACTGCGGTTTCCCCGCCCGGCTCATCGCCCTCCTGCTCTGGTTTTGGGGGGGCCTGTTGAGCTGAGACTCCCCCATACCCGTGGCTTCCCCACGGTGGGCTGGGGGGACCGGTGCTGCGGGGGGGGCTCCCCAGCATCACCTTGTCCTCGTGTTTTCTTGCAGCTCCAGCACCGGGACCGTCAGACCGGGAGGGATCACCCCAAGCTCCTTCCCCCCCTCCCTCCGGGGGGGGCTGCCCCACCTGCCCGGGGCCCTGCCGCTGCCCGGGCACCCAGCTGACGCGGACGCTGGCGGGCCAGACCCACGAGCTGCAGGCCCAGGCAAGCTCCGGGGGGGGGAACTGCAGTGGAGTTGGGGGGGGCTGCAGCAGGGCTGGGCTCAGCCCTTTCTCTCCCGGCCAGGTGGAATCCTTCAAAGGCTGGATCCGGGCTGGGAGCCCCGCGCCCCGGGAGCAGCTGCAGGTGCGTCAGCCCCCTCCCGGCACCCCACCCCGGGGGTGCGCGGCGGGGCCGGGGGGGCGGCGGGGACCAGGGCCCGAGCTGGCAGACTCGGACGTCGCCGCCGTTGTGCCGCAGAGGTTTAGGAAGCTGAGGGATGCGCAGGATGCGCTGGAGCGGGCGTACCTGCGAGCCCGGCAGCAGCACCCGGGGGCTTCGGGGGACTTTGATCCCCACCGGTAAGTGCTTGGCCCCCACCGCCCTCTCCCCACCCGCAGAGCCCCAGAGACCCGTCCTGCCGGCCCCCCGTGCCGCCGGCTTCGGTGTCTCCCCGACACTGACGGTTGCTGTCTTGCAGCGAGGTGGAAGGGGAGATTTTCCGCCTGGGGCTGCACTTGGAGGAGCTGAAGGAGCGGCTGGAGCCTGGGGCCAGGCGGCAGCTCCCCCCGCAACGCCCGAACCAGCCCCGCTCCTCTCCAGCCCCTTCCCCACCGCCGGCCGCCTGCTCCCAGCGCCCCGAGGTGAGCTGGGCAAGGCTTCGGGGGGAGCGGACAGGGCTGGGGGGTGCAAAGAAAGATGCTGGGGTGGGGGTCGTGCTTCTCTGACCGCCTTTTGCTGTCCCCTGCAGAGCCCCACACTGATGGAGGGTCCCCAGGGGACAGCGGGGGACGGCGAGGTGCTGACGGGGGGGTTGCCCCAGCCCCTCTGGCGCAAGCAGCTCCGAGTGGAGGAGGATTTCGGTGACCTGCTGGAGCAGTGAGTGCCCTTGCAGTGGGGCGGGGGGGGGGATGGGGGCAGGGAGCGGCTCCCCAAAACCACCAACTCCTGCCTGTTGTCCCCCCCAGGTACAACCACTTCAAGTCCTTGCCGGAGTCACTGAGCCTGGAGCAGCTGAGCCTGGCGGAGACTGGGTCCCAAGAGGAGGTGGATGGACCTGCAGCAGTGGATGGTGGCCCCAGCAAGGTCACCTGCAGGACACCATCACTAGAGGAGGGGGTCGACCTCGAGACATCCCCCTTGTAAGTGTTGTGGGAGGACAAGTGCCCCATGCTGGGCGAGTGGGAGGTTTTATGTCAGGTCTCAGGTTTTACATCGCTGGCATTGATAGGCTTCAGAGTTAACAGCCTCCATGGAAGAGCTGGCTGCACTAGGGCATTTCCCCACATCTGGGGTTGCTCTGCCCCATCGCTCATGCTCCGTCCTCTCTCTGCAGGCAACCCACGGAGAGGAGAGCTGTGCCGCTGACCCCCATGGAGCCCCCATGGCCAGGGAGGACACGGGGCCACCTGTCCCCTGCCACCGCTGAAGAGCTGCCGGCCACAGCCAAGCCCCCCCTGGAGCTCCCCGAGCCACCGCGGGTGCCCCTGTCCCGCCGCAGCAGCAGGGCGGGCTGCGCTGTCGCCCAGCACCAGCCCCGCAAGGTGAGTCCCCTGGGACTGCAGGTCCCCATCTGCCAGCACCCCCAGACCCTGCTGAGGGCTCCGGGGGGTGCTTGGCACCAATCCTGCCCTCACCGATGCATCTGCAGGAGCAGCGCATTGTGTCACCAGAGACAGACAGCGGCTTTGTGGGCTCGGAGGCCAGCAGGGTGTCACCCCCCGTGCACACCCCTGAGCACCAGCATCCTGGCACTGGGTATGGCTCAGGGTTCCTGCCTTCACCCCAGTGTGAGGATTCGGGGACATGGGCTGTTGGCTCGCTCTGGGGGGATTTGGGGCATCGAAGAGGAGCAGGGATTGGGGGAGAGGTGGTGAGGATGTGGGAAGCAGGGAGGGGTTGTCGGGGGGGGGTTGGAGATGTGCAGGGTGGCCCATGGCTGGGGCATGAGCCATGGTGGCTGCCTGCATGACCCGTCCCATCCCCAGGACCCCTGGCTTGCTGGGACCCTCCGTCCCCATCCCTGCAACCCTCTGTCCTCCACGGAAGAGAGAGGCGATCCCGCTTCCCTCCGAGATGGCGCTGATGGGCATCTACCCCGTGGGTGGGCAGTGCGGCACGGGGGGGCCCCGCCTGCCCCCCAGCACCCCCTCGCAGGGCAGCTCCCCTCCGCGCTGGGCCGAGAGCACGGGCAGCGAGGCAGGACCCGACGGCGGCGGCAGTGAGTAGGCAGCGTTTCAAGGAGGGACGTGTCCCCAGGGGGAGAAATCTGGGGGGGCTCTGGCTCTGTGGGTGGAAGAGGCGCTGGTTTATGGTGTTCCCCCAAGCCCCTTGGTGTGCTGGCCTGGGGGTGCCTTCTGCCTGCTGGTTCTGCTCCCCCAGGTCTCTCCTGGGAGGGGGACAGCCCCACGTCCCACGCTGCCAACCTCGGCTCACTGTGCCCCCCCCTCCCCAGCTCACACGGACTCGGAGGCGGAAGGCAGGAGTTGTGCCAGCGCTGACGGCCACCCCTCCAGCATGGCCAGGGGCCCGGCCAGCCCCCCACCATCCCCTGAAACGCCGTCCCCCACCCCGCTGTCCCCTGACCTGCCATCCCTCGACCCGGCTCGCTGTGACCTGCTGGGCTCCCGTCTGGAGCGTGAGTGAGTGTCTATGTACCCCCAAACCGGGCCAAACCCCCCCAGGTGACACAGGGACCCTGCCAAGCAAAGTCCCCAAAGGCACCAGCATCTTCTGCTGGGTGGCAGCAGGTTTTCCCTTCTGGGAGAGCCAGGACCTAGCTGGGGCTGAGTCCTCCAAGCTCGTGACATGTGTGGGCTGGCTGAGACTGGACCCCCACCGAGACAAGCCCCAGGCTTGGTTTTGGGGACCATCATAGCATGAGCTACTGGATCCTGGCCGGTGGGGATGGGGTCAGGTGTGGGATGCGGGGAGGGTGGGACTGCTCCCACCCCAGCGCACCCGGGAGCAGCCAGCTCTGTTGGGAGCCTTGCTGTACTGCAGGCGCCCCTCACCGTGGCATCTGTCCTGCGGCAGCCAGGCCATCCGGGCGCTGCGGGACGAGGTGTGGCGGCTGCAGCGGAGGCTGGAGGAGAGCCTGCGCCGCTCCCGCAGCTATCCTGAGGGAAAAGCCGCCCCGGCCAGGAGGCAGCTGGTGGCCAGCGGACCATCGTCCCGCAAGGACGCAGCACCCTCGGGGTAGGTGGCAGGGGGAACCTGGGGGGCGGGGGGGGGCATGGACCCCACATCCCTGCCAGGCCGGGGAGGATGCCCGTGCTCTGCCGGAGGGGCAGCTTTGCCAATCGCTTGATGCACGTCGGGTAGTGGCTTGTGCACACCCGGAGCCTTTTGCTGTCCTGCGGCGATCTTTATCCCAAAATGCAGCACTCGGCACGGAGATTCGTGTGGCCCCTGCGTCCCCATGTCACCGGGGGATCCCTCTGCCACCTCTGTTGCAGACCGAGCGGGATTTGCGCCAGTCGGTCCCTCTCGCATCAAAGCGTGGGGTGTGCGGACGGAGGGGCAAAGCGGGAGGTGTGACCCAGAGCGGGAACTGCTTCAACCCTGCCCCAAACCGGCCACAAATTGACTCCCGGGTGAATCACCGCTAAGTCACTTCGGGGCTGTTGCATCATTTGTTGGCAGCTTCTTCAAACCTGGGCAGCTTGGGCTGCCGGAGGCTGCCAGCTCAGGTACCCAGGGCTGAGAGACGTGAGGTCCTCCAATGGTTTATGTGTCTCCTTTACGTGGAAACGTGGATCTTCGCAGCCGCGCTCGAGCACGGGTTTGCCGCATCCCAGCTCGTCCCTGGGTGGAGGTTGCGGCCGGTGTTTAGCTGCAGGTTGATGCTGGCCGCAGCGTGCCGTGCGGGAGGGCGAAGGTGCGCACGGGGTTATTTCTGGGCACGTACGCGGGTTTCCCTCGTGTGCGTATGCAGAGGGATCTGTGTGGGTGCAAAATGCCCCTAAAACGTCTCCTAGGGCAAGCATTAACTGCCAGGCTGGGCTTAGCTCCAGCAGGCAGGAACAGATGAATCAGACACTTAATGGTAAAATCAAACCTCTCAAAGTATTAAAAACAACCCAGCTCCAGTGCGCTCATCTCTGCCATCCAGGGAGCCCCATGGAGAGGGAACGAGAAGGGATTTTAAACCAAACTGGGATTTTTCGGGCACACCCCCCCCCCATATCTCTTGGCTGCCAGCCTCTCTGAAGGGGAAGTTTTACCCCGCCTCCCGCGGTCTCGGATGTCAGGTTGGCAAGAAAAATCCCATCTGTTTTCAATCTGGATCCTCACTTC
>JAVJGG010000053.1:10344449-10370865 GCA_035590195.1 Aviceda cuculoides | reverse complement strand
TGCTGGGGTGGTGGTTCGGGGGGATGCCTGAGGGGACACTGAGGGGTCTGGGTAGTGACAGCGGCACCGTCCCCTCTGCAGGGAGCCAAGCCCCCCAGTTCAGAGCAGGGTGGCCCCCAGGGTCGCACTGACGAAGAGGGGGAGGTCAGCATCGCTGCCGCGGGACGGGCCGGAGCTGGACCTCAGTAAGTGGGACCCCACCGGGGTTGGGACAGTGGGGACGCGCTCCTCCCTGCGTGCCATTTCTCCTTCCCCTAACGGGGTGGGGTACTGGTGGGGCTGCGGGACCACAGGGACCGGGCAGGTCCTGGTGGCCCCGTGGGACCCAGCAGTGCTCAGCCCAGGGCCAGATCCTGCAGACCTGGGGCTCGGACCCTCTAGATCCCACCCTGCTTCCCTCTCCTCTGGCGCAGCCTCCGAGTCGGACCCCTCACCTGCCGGGCCTCGGGCCACCCCCTCCCCATGCAAAAGCCCTGGGAGCCCCCCGGGTGTGGTGACTTTTCGGGGACAGTACACAGGTGGGTGCCAGCAGCAGTCGGGGCCAGGGGCTGAGGGGGGCTGCCCCCGCGTTGGGGTTCCCGGCCGCGCTCACGCTGGGTTTTGGCAGGGACACGGTACCAGGTGGGGATGCCACGGGCCGCCCCACCACCCCAAGAAGAGCCGGGCACCCCGGGGTGCCCCCGGTGCCACAGGATCAGGACATCATCAGGTGAGTGACCCCAGGAGCAGCCCCCAGCCCCTTCTGGGCTTCACAAACGGAGCTGCTAATGACTTTAATTCATTAACGAGAGGTTTGGGGAGGGGGGAGATATGACCCCACTCCCCACGGCCTGGGGCTCACCCCAGTGCCCCTCGGCTGGACCCCCCTGCCCTGGGGTGCCCTCCTCGCTGCCGGCTGCAGCCGCTGGTGTCCCCGGAGCAGTGGGAACGTGTCCCCAGCCCTGTCCTTTAGCTAAAGGTTAACCTGGCCCATTCCCAGGAAACGGCGCAGAGCTGGGCTCCGCTGGGTCCCGTGCCTGCCTGGAACGGAGCTGGATGCATGCAGAGTGCTTTGCAGACCCCCCCCATTTTGCAGACCCTCCCCCATTTTGAAGAGCCCCTCCTTTGCAGCCCCCCCACCCCGGTCCTTGCGGGGAAAGGCCTTCGCCTCCTGTCCCAGCCGCTCCCCCAAACCGCTCTGGTTTTTCCAAACCGCCCTTGCTCGGTCTGCGCGGGGACGTTCCCGGACGCGCTCGCTCTTCTCTCCGTAGCCGGATTCGGGGCAGGTGATGCCGCGAGACAGCCCCAGCACAGCACCCCGAGGAGGACGCGCTGCCCGGCTTGCCGAGCACCCGTGGGTCCCCCCATGCCCGGCAGCAGGGACGGAGCCACACACGGTGGGTGACGGATGGCGCGTGCTTGGCATGGCTCATCCCTGCATGGGGGCTGGGCGGGGGGAACGGGAGACGACCCTCAGACCCCTGGCACAGCGCTGGCACGCTGCTTGGGGACAGAAGTGACAGCCAGCAGTGCCACCACCCTCTCCCCGCGGGAATGGCTGTTCCCACTGTGGCACGGGTGGGCTCACCTGGGGCTGCCGCTCGCTGCACCCCCCCGGGGACATCTAACCCCCTTGGGGACATCTAACCACCTTCCTCCCCGCAGCAGAGCATGGCCCCAGTGGCACGTCCCCCCCAGGCTCCCGCGTCGGTCCCCGAGCCGAGAAACCGGAGCAGCCCAGACTTTGGTACTTGGCCGGCTCTGGTGCCGCCGCTGCCATCGGCTGCCTTGCGCCCGTCCCCCTCGTGCCTTACGTTCCCTCTATGCTGTAAGGATGCTCTGCGGTGGGGGGGGGGTGTCGGGGAGGGGGTCGGCATCTCCCAGGAGAGGAGAGTGAACCCGGGGGGGGCTGCGCCCACCCCAGGGACCCGCTGGCTTGCCCACGGAGCCCAGGCACCCAGGTGGCAGCCGGCTGGGAGCGGGGTCTGCGTGGGGGGGAGTGTAGGAAGATGGGTGCTGGGGGTTGGAGATGGGTGAGGTGGGGGAGAGGGGTGAAAGCCGAGGCAGGGTGGAGGCACAGAGCCCTGGGGGGGGCACAGCCTACGGGGCAAAGCCGAGCCCGTGTCCCCTTCTTCTTCCCAGCTACTGCTCCCCAGCAGTACCTACCTCAGCCCCAGCCGTGGCCGGGGTCCCCCTCCAACACGCTGCGGGGCACCGGCGGGCAGAGCATCCCCCCCGGCCGCGTGCCGCCGGCCACCACCGCTGCCTGACCCTGGACCTGGATGAGTTGGAGGAGCTGAACCGGTCGCTGAGCCGGGCCGTGGAGGCTGCCCAGAGCGTGAGGCTCACCACCACCCGCATGAGCCGGGCGCTAGCCGCTGAGCTGAGCCGAGCGCGGCACCCGCGGGGCTCCTGCCTCTTCTGAGGGTCCTGCCGGCACCTGCCAAACCCTCGCTGCCCTCGCAGGGGGCAGGAGGAGGAAGATGGTACTCCCATCAGCATCCCTGCACTGGATGCTCCCTGCCAGATGCGGGGGCACCGGGGCTGGAGGCATCTCCATGGGATCCTGCACCGGCTCCCATCCCGCTTGCCCTAGACCTCCTGCATCGCGTGTCCATCTGTCTGTCCATTTTCAGGACCACCTAAGGTGCAGGAGCGGGGCAAGACGTGGGCAGAGGTCTCCCCAGACCTGCATTATCCCATGGCACCCCGGGCTGCGAGCACAGCCCCGGCAGGAGGACACCATCCTCTGGGACCAACCGGGTGGCCCTGTGTCCCCCAAGGCAGATGCCACCTGGAGCCGAGCACTTCTGGGGATGCTCTGACTTTGTGTAGGTCCTACTGCAACACAGGTCGAGCCCCCATTGGCAGCTGTGTTTACCTCCGTGCCTGCGAGGGCAGAAGTACCCGCCATTCCCTATTCAACCCCTTTCCCAGCCTTTAGGCATCCTCCGGGGGCTCAGTGCCCCCGGGTGCCCCCCTCCGCCCTCTGCTCTGCCCTTGGACTTCAACCGAGCCAGGTCCTCCCTGGAAAAGCTCTTCTTTTTGTCATTTTATGTGAATTTTTTTTCTCTGAGGTAGCTAGTAAGCAGCTAAATCACTCTTCTAGGGTTGATTGATGATATACAACGTGTGCGTATGTATATATATGTATCTATATAGAGATACGTATATATGTTCTGGTTTTAATTTCCAGTATAATCCTTAGGGCATTTGTGGGGTTTTTTGGCCATCCCTGGGTGTGGCCGCCCACAGTGTTACCTGGGCAGAAAAAAAGAAGGATTTGGGGTTTTCCTTGGGATTCCCAGGGGATCTGGGCTGGTAGAGGAAAAATTGCCCCGTGAGACTGAGGCAGGGGCAGGATCTGGCCCTGATGGGGTCTGTGGAGCCCCCGTCTCTCCAGGTTGGTTTTGTAATGAGTTAACGCCTATTTTTTAGCAAAATGGATGTGGTTGGAGCAGCCCTCAGAGAGGGCACAGTGTCTTGGAGGTGGGTGCTCTGCGCCCTACAAACCCTGGGGGCACCCTCTGGCTGCACCCACCAGCACCCATGTGGAACCTGTACCCTGTGCCCCCCGGGATGGGTCCAGCCAACGCCCCCCCCGACTCCATCCCTGAGCATCTCAGCCTGCAGTGCCCCCAGCTGTGTTTATGTGTAGGACCTACCTAAAGTGCCCGTGTCAAAGTTATTTATTTTTTAATTTTTTCTGTTGTACAAAGACCCACGTTTTGGGGGGGGGGAAATCACTAATGCCCCCGGTGAGTTACTCAGGTCTAGAGCCTCCCCAAGCGCCTGCAAAACCACTGAGCCCGGATCCTGCAACCAGCCCGGGGGGGCCAGGGAGGGGCTGCCCCTGATGCTGCCCTTTGGGGGGAGAGGGGTGGGTTGGGGGCATGCAGGGGGCATTTTAAAGAGGATTTATGTGTCTCTGGTTGCATCTGCTTGTACCTGTGTCCCAAGCGAGCCAACGGGCTAGGTCACGGCCGCACTGGAAGCTGTGACCCCCCAAGCCCAGCCGGGGCGCGCGGGGAGCGTGCAGGTAGCACCCAGCTGTATTTAACTATCCCAAATGCAATAGCCAGGAGCAAAGATGAAGTTTTTTTCCATATCTCCTATTTTGTAATGACCAGAAGAGCCATTTGGATGGTATTTTGTATTAAGATAATCACCTATTTTTGAACGAAATAAATGCGGTTGGTTGGCTTGTGGGTTTTTCTTCCTTTTCAAAGCCATTTCTCGGATGAGTTTTGGCATCACCACACCAGGATCTCTCCCCTGGAGGCACCTGGGGTTTGCTGAGACTATTTCCCCAAGCCTTTCCCTTGCCTGCCTGGCCCCCGAGCAAGCGGCACGGCACGGCACAGCCCTGGTTGCACTAGGGATGGAGATCGCTTTTATTTAGTCACTCAAGTGCTTTAGTACAGAAGAACAGATATACAGAGATGATACATGTTTGTGCTTCAACACTTTCAAACATTTAGATTCCAGTAATTTCAAGGTAAACAATTTCCAAGACAGACTAGATTATTTTTTTTAAGTTTTCCTTTTTGATAAATTATTTTTTATATAAATAACTGTAACAGAAAAAAAAATAGTAATGTCCAACATACAAGATCCTGAAGCATTTGCATTGCTAAACCAAGAAGGAACTCAAATGGGGTGGGAGGACCAAGGAGGAACCAACAAATATCAGTGCAATGATACAGCCTTTGCCCTAAAAATATATATTTAACTTTATGGGCAAGGAACAGATGGGGAGGGAAGGGGGAGGGCTAACCACCAACAAGGCAAGAAAGAGAGATCTGGGGAAAGGAAAAGGGGGTCACAGCCTTCAGAGGGAGAGAACAAAACAACGGACCCCAAAATATTGCAGTGCATCTAATGGCGCGGGAGGGTGGGGGCAATCCTTGGGTGTAAAATAAAAAAACAACTAAAATCAGAGGTTTGGTTAAATCACTATACACCAAGCTTGTAAGAACGTCACAAGACACAGTCATTAATATACACAGAGTCCGGAGGGGGGGGCCCAGAGAGTGGGGGGGCCTCGGGGCGACGGCACGCTCAGGAACGCTTCACCACGGGACGACACGAGCGGAGAGTCGGGCGCAGGGGCACCGAGCTTCCGTGGGGATGGAGGGAGAGCGAGAGATATATATATATAAAAAAATTAAAATTTTATTATATATATATGCCTTTTAAGGAATACCCAGAGAAGGGGAGGCTGGGCTGCAGCAGGGCAAAGGAGCAGCCGTGCATGCAAACAGGCCCCGTCCCCAGGTTTTGACCATTTTGGTCCCTTTTCACATGGGAATTGCCGCAGCGTGAAGCATCCCGGGTGACCCCCCCACCACATCCCCCCCCCAGCAAACCCCCGTGCCAGATGTTGGTGTGTAACATCTGGCGGGAACACCCACCACCCCGAAAAGACAAGGGACAGGAGACGGCAGCGGGGACCCCCCGGCCGAGAGCGAGCAGCGGCACGAGAGCCGAGCCCGGCCCGCGGCGCCTGCCTGAGCAGAGGTTGGAGTGACGGTGGTGCGTCCGTCCGTCCGTCCGTCCACACAAGACCCCAACGAGGAGCGAAACTTTTGGAAAAAGGTTTTTTTCTGTTGGTTTTTGTCATCATCATTCGCTAGCAATGGGCAGATGGGTTACTCAGCAACGAGCTCCTGGGTGCTTCGGATAGCTGCAGCTACAAATATATAGATTTTTTTTTTCTTTTCCTCTTTTAGACACAATGCATTGGTTTTCTTAATATATTTTTTTTTCGGCTGTTGTCCCCTCCCTGCGGATAAAATGAGATGGGGAAGGTGGCGGGAGGGGAGGGGGGTCAACACAAGAACAAGAGAGAAAGCTGGGCCGGGCTGGGGCCGGGGCTGGGTGCAGGATCGCACCCCGGGCCGGGCGCCCGGCGGGGAAGGTGAATTCGGCATCGAGTCGGTGGCGGCATTTCCTTTTAACTGCTGCTTTCTTCCTCTGTTTTATTGAGTTTCTTCAGCGTGTCCAGCAGTTTCTGTGGGGTGAGGATGTGCGTGGACCCTGCGGGGCAGAGGAAAATGCGGGGGGGGCATCAGTGATGGTTTCGGGACCCCCTCCCGTTGCGCCCCGGCCGCCGGCCCCGCTGTCCCCAGTCCCCCCCCGGCGAGGCCTTACCTGGCGGCGACGGCCCCGCACGCCAGTGGAAATGCTTGCGAGAAAATGTACGTCTATGGGGGGCGGCGGGGGGGCAGAAGGTTGTGGGGACACAGATAATGGGAAAAGGAGAAATGAAGGAGATGCATGGAGCCGGGCGGGATGAGGAGGGGGCCGGGAGGTGCCCGTGCAGCGGGGTCGTGGCCAGTGGGGTCACTCCTGGACCCGCTGGGGACGCAGGAGGCGCTGGCCAAAAAGCCACCGGGGTGCACGGAGCGGGAGGCGCGGGCAGGCAGCAGCCGGGCTGGGGACCTTCCGCAGGTGGCCCGGCTCTCCCCCCGCCTGCCCCGAGCATCGCCGGGTCTAAGGGGGGTCGGGAGGGGAAGGGGGGGTCGGGGAGGAGGAAAAGGGCTCTCGCCTTCTGCTGCCCCTGGCTCGGGGGTTCCCGGCACGGTGCCAGCGGCAGCTCCCCCCCGCGCCGCCCTCGCGGCCTCCCCGGCTCTGACCGGACCAACGCGTGGCCGCGGCGGCTGGGGGGGATGCCGTGAGGGGTCTCGCCAGTAAAACCGCCGGCAGCTAAACCCTGGTACGGGGTTCGGGGGTCTGCAACGTCGGGGGGCTCCTGCCCATCCAAGGGCACCGAGTGCCGCGAGAGCAAACCTGAGCTTTCCCATCGATTCGGGATTTCAGCCCCATCGCAGCCCAGAGCTGTGGGTTGGGGGGGATCACGGCAGCGCCCAGCCTTCGCTGCGGGTGCCGAGAGGGGCTGGAGCTGGGGTCTGCCCCACATGCCCGCTGCTGCCCGCTCTGCCCCAGGCACCAAACCCCGGCCCCGCTCCAGCCGCCCACTGCGGGCAGCATCCCGGGGTGCTCCGTCCTCCGTCCGGCCCCAGGACGGCTCTGCTGGGCAGGCAGGACCCCGACCCGCCGCCCCCAGCCCCTCCGGCCCCGGCGCGGGGGAACTCATGGCATGAAGGAGCCGGCCAGGTCCGGCCAGGCCAAGAGACATGGCGGAGGGATGATGGAGGCGGCGCTGGATGCTTTTCCACCTGGAAGGAGGAACTGCAAGCATTTTCTTATCGGAGAACCCAACGGAAATGAAACCCAAAATAATAATTAAAGAAAGGAGGAACGGAAGAATCAAAGAAAACCCTTCGGGGAGGAAGAGTTTCTTTTTTGTTAGTAAGCTGCCTTTACTTGGTTTCTTTGGCTCACTCCATTGCTGGAGCCTGATCCTCAAATGATACCCTAGTAGAGTCCCTGAAGTCGGGGTGCCTCAGGTCCATGAGAAATTTGGTGGGAGTGAGAATGTGAGTAGAACCTGCAGGAGAACAGAGCGGGGCTGATGGCTGCGCCAAGACCCCCCCACCCCCATTTTTTGGGGCGAGGAAGGACGCGGTTGCCACCCGGAGCATCGTAGGCGCATGCAGGGGATGGTCCCCGGAGAGACACGGGATGAGATGGGCAAGAGGCGGGATGGAGCTGGGCAGTGGTGGTGGGTCCAGTGGTGGGGGGACACAGCCAGGGGCTGCAGGAGGTGATGGGGAGGGGGCTGCTGCTCCCAGGGGAATACAAGGAGCAGAAAAGATGCCAGCAAGAGGCTCTACCAGGCACCCCAGGAGAGAATCCAGGGACCAGATGAGACGGTGAGGGGCTCCTGCCCCTGCCCTACGAGGTGTGCATCCAGCCGTGCTTCCCCGAGGGAATTTTAGGGGACCTAAAAACTCCTTGCTAACATCTGGCAGGGCTTCCATCGTGTCCTCCACACCTGACCCATGGCTCCTCCAGGAGCACAGCTGGGGTGCTGAGACTGAGCACGCAATGCATGTCTTGTTACATGCATCCTGCCTGTGTGCAACAGGAAAATGCATCTCCTGTTGCACGCACAGTGCACATCACGGTCGGCGTGCGGCGTTGCACGCCTCTTTATTGTTTTTTCTCCCTGTAACGACCCTGAGGACGAGTGTGCAACACAGGGGTGACAGGAGCAACTCAAGTTGAAAAAGCCCCTTCCCTTTCACCCAGTTCCACTTGAACAAAACCAGCCAGGGAGAGGCAAAACGGGAGGAAAACCGGGGATGGGTGGAGGGACATATTCTGTCCCTGGAGAGGGGAGACACAGGGGTGACAGCAGGCGTCAGGAGAAGACCCTTCCGCAGAGTTCCAGCTCCCGCAGTCATCTGGAGCCGGGAATTTGCGGGGTGGTGCAGGGAGCGTGGGATGAGCAGCCAGCGCGACGGGGCGCAGGGTCCGGCCCCGGCTCCCACTCACCTATTAGCACTTCCCACTTGCCGCTGGCTTGTGTCACCTCGTAGGCGCAGCGCATCTCGTTCATGCTGACACCACCCAGGATGAAGATGATGAGGCGGGGGCCGCTTCGGTACTCGCCGGGGGCCTTGTTCTTGTGCCAGTGGCCATAGCGGGCACTAGAGAGGGAGAGGAGCGGGATGAAGGATAGGCAGGAGGCAACAAACTGCACTGAGTTCACATCTTAACTAAATCACACATTAATTAGCTCCCAAACTTCTGCTAGAGCAGGTAAAGTCCAGCTTTCCAGCCACGAGCGCTGCTCACTGTTACAGGTAGGGAAACTGAGGCACGGGATGCCTGAATGACGGCAGAGCAGCTCACAGACCTGCTGACGGATACGGCCCCTCCGGGCGGGCGAGGGATGGATGCTAACGGTGATATCTATGTATAGGGGGAGCGCGGGAGACCCACCTGACGGCAGTGGTGCTGAAGGAGGCGGAGGAGCGGGTGGAGATGTACGGGTAGTGCTTGGTGTCCAGCTTGTCATCGATGGCGTCCTGCGGGCAGAGAGCCCCGGGGGGTGTTCAGCAAGGAGCCGGGCACGGCCCCTGGCCCGAGAGCCCCTCTGTAGGGCTGTGCCCAAGAGGATTGGCCCAACTGGGTCAGGATTCATTTGCATATATTTGCATAGCCTTACTTTTTGGAGCAATTTGGCTGTTTTCCTGTAATAGGTTACACTTAGCAGGAGGAGGGTGGTGCTTGGCTGCTGTGGGGCAGGGACAGCACGGGGGGGGTGGGGGGGGATTAAGGTTATCTGTGAGATGTTGCCCTGTGTAGTCTCCTCTGGTCCTGGGGATGAGCTTTACGGGTGCGCTGGGGAGGGGAGGGTTTGCATGGATTGTGGTAAAGGAAGGCGAGAGCTGCGTGATTTTGGAAATGGAGGGAGCTGCGGCTCTGCTTGTCATGCGTGCCTGGGAGCAGAGGTGGCACTGAACTGCAGTGATATCCCCCTCCCCAAAATCTGGCTGCAGGGTCTGTCCGTCTGTCTGTCTGAGCAGGTGGGAAACGTCTGTGTTGGGGAGCAGTTTTGTTGCCTGGGATTCCCCCAGCTCTGGGCAAACCCCAGGAGTTTGCTCTGAAAGGTTGCTCTGATTCGGGAGGTTGTTCTGACTCGAGGGGTGGTTGGGAGGGAGCGGGTCAGGAGGAAGGCAGCGCCTGGAAAAAAATCACTTCTTGGCTCTGCCCAGTGCTACCCATGTGCAGAGCTCATGGGGTAGCTCCCGTGGGTACAGGTATGGCTGTGCCTGTGGGTGGGGGTGAACGGTGCCGTGCCCGTCCCCGGCTCAGCTGGGACGTGGACAATGCTGTGACGAGGCCACCCAGCCGTGCCCGTCGTGGCACACAGCACAGCACAAGGAGCAACTAGTTTGTTATGGCATTTTGTATTGCAGGGATGCCGTCCAAGCCTGGCCAGGGCCGTGCATCCCACCTGAGGCCGGTGTGCACGTGGGGGCCAGGAAAACCTCCCGAAACATCCCAAACTTGTTGCAGTTGCAGGCAGGGAGCAGCCTGGAGGGCACGCTTTGGGCAGAGGTGTCAGGGTTTGGGCTGGGAGCAGCCAGCTCTCTGCAGGTCCCTTCCTGGGAGGTGCTGAGGTCCCTGCTCTGTCGCCCCTCCCTGTCCTTGCTGGCTCACCTCCATGATGTCCTTAATTACGGGGGTCCATCGGGAGAGCTGGTAGGTCTGCTCACTGATCCGCTCCTTCCGCTCCGGCTTGCTCCGGCGGCGCAGGGTGGACTGGGCAGAAAGAGCACAGGGACACCCTGAGACACAGGGGCTCCGGCGGTGGGATCGGGGCCACCCCAGAGGGGTGCTGGGGGTATCCCTGGGGGCACGCGGTTCCCACAGCAGAGCGGGTGCCATGGTCCTTTCGAGGGGCAACGAGAGCCACGGGGAGCGGGAGGTGGACACTCACGTCTGTGATGATGGGCACCCCGAGGTGGGCCATGTTGGTGATGATCTCGCTGTCCTCTGCTGGGATCTGAGCGTGCTGGATCAGCTTGTTCAGGTTCTCCTCAGTGATGCCTGGAAATGCAATGGGGAGATAGCGTCCTCTTGAGAAATGCCTCCTGGTGGGACACAGCCCCTCCACTGTCACCTTAGGACATCTGGCCTGGTGGTGGTTGGGGAGACAGGGCTGGGCTTTTCCATCTGGCTTATCTTGGCCAAACCCTGAGCTGTTTGCCACCCAGAGCTGCCTGCACGTCTTGCCCACCCCTGCCCAGGTGTCCTCCTCACCGTTCTTCAGGAAGATGTAGAGCAAGATGATACGGATCTTGTCATAGGTGCTGACATTCCCATCCAGCAGGATTGGGACAATGGCCCTCATGGGATCCTTGATCTTTTCACCTTCAGCATCGGTGCCCATGGCCAGGTCCTGCAGAGAACGCACATGCTCATCACACCTCAACCCATGGCTCAGTGCTGAGTTGTGGGGCAGCAGTTGCTGGTCCCAGTCATCCCCATGGGGATGTTGGGGGAGGGGGGGGTGACGTGGGGCAGGGGATGCTGGTACCTGTTCGACTCGGCAGAGCTTGTCCACCGTGCCCTGGTAGTGCTTCATGCAGTCCTCGGCCAGGTGCAGGTGGGTCGAGTACTGGGAAGATACAAGCGGTGCAGTCACCCTTGTGGTGCTGGTGGCAGCCGAAGGTCCCCGTGCCACCACCCCGGCCTCAGCCCTTGCCCACAGTTGGGGACCCTCCAGAGAGAGCTGCCATCGCCCGCTCCCTGGGTGGGCTCAGCACCAGCTGCTCTGCACAGACATCTCCCCCCACTCCCTGTACCTTGCTGAGCTCCTTCTGGTACTGTGGCATCTTCTTCAGCATCTGGGACAGGTCTCTCATGGTGGTCTGCGAGGGAAAGGGACATGGTTACTCGCCCTTGGGGACCTAGGGCTGGGGGTGAGACCATAAGCAGAGCGGATGACCTGCCAAGGACTTCTGTCCCCATGCGAGCCCCTCGCAGGCGTTTGGGGAGGCCTGCTGTGGCATTGCTGGGTCTCCTCCACTGTGGCTGAGGGGCAGGAAGGGGTCTGCAGCTCTGCAAACTGGAATGCGGGGGGAGAAATCCCCCAAGGACCTTCCTCTGGGACCACCATGTGCTTGGCTGAGGCTGAGACGGTGCTTTCAGCTTCTGGCCACTTTCACACCCTATTTCCACTGGGGTCCCCTCACTGCCACCGATTCAGCATCTCGGGAAGAGAACCGGCTGGGGACAGAGGCAGCCGCTGCAGGACGGGCACAGACCCTGTGCTGGGGCAAACTGACCCCCGTGGCTCTCCCAAGGTGCCCCGTTTCCCCAGCCCCAGGTGTAGGACCAGCACCCCACAGCCATCTCCCCCCATCAGGGACCTGAGCACCCTTGGCCCTGTGCAGAGGTCCCCATCGGGTGTCCCCAGGAAACTCCACCATTTGCCAGCCTGTGGCCAAGTCCCCCAGGTGCCCGTTCCTGCTTGGTGGGCGCAGTCAGGTCACCTTATCGCCTGTGTTCATCCTCTTGCTTGAAGAAAACTCCTTCAGGGATCGGGTCACCTCCCTGGGGAGAGGAGGAGGGCAGAGCCATCAGCGGGGAGGGGACCCTTGCAGTGGGGCGGGTGGCGATGCTGAGCCAACACCCCACCCAGCTGGCAAACCACTCGCAGGGATACTCACTGGGACACCTCGGCGATGTGTTTGTGGCGCAAGGTGACCCACAAGTCGTCGTCCTCGTCCAGGAGAACCTCCTTAATCCGGGCTTCCCCGATGCCGCTTGTCTCATACCTGGGAAGAGGGCAGGGAGCGTGATGGCAGGGACAGAGCTGGGGGGCACGTGGTCCCCTTGCTGCTGGGGAGGATGTGCAGCTCTCGGGGGGGGTGTGGGGAGATGGGGTGGCATGGGGGCTCTTCTTGGCTCTTATTTCAAGTTGGTTTCGCATCTTGCCTTCTTGTACCCCTTCAGCTGCTGAATGGTTGGAAGGGATAAAGGGTTGAAAGCTAGAAAAGCCCCTTTGGCATCAATCCTGCCCATCACGCCTGCCAGACTGCAAGTAGGAATGGTTTGTCCCAGCTGATGGCTTGTGATGGACAGAGGGATGCTGAGGCTCAGACTTCATGGCCGAGCTTCCAACTCTCACTCGAGGGCTGGACTCGTGGGGGCCATGGGGGTCACGGGGACAGCAGTGCCACACTCACTTGTAGACATCATTCTCGATGGGCAGGAGGTCGTAGCTCATTGCCTGGAAGGTCAGCTCATGCAGCACTGGGGAAGCGGGGTCGAAGCCGCGGTCCAGGATGAGAAGCTGGGAGCGAGCCTTGTCCGGACCCTGCAGAGCCAGGGGAAGGCGTCAGCAGCGGGGCTGGGGGCTTCTCCAGCCCCGCAGGCAGTCAGGGGAAGCTGGGACCATTTCAGGGTCCCCGCTTGGGGTCTGCGACTGCCGTGTGGCAGAGCTTGAGTGGGACTTTAGGAGTGAAGCGTCACCCGATCATCTACCCCCGGTGCTTCTGGCACCGTCCCCACTCACCTCGCCCATGGTGGGGTCATCAGCCTTGTAGGCATCCAGCTTGTCCTGGATGAGCTGAGCCAGCATGGCGTTGTCCTTGTAATCCCTGGGGGAGACAGAAGGAGAGGTCAGCTCCCTGGGGCGGGTGGCTTTTGCCAGCACGGGATGGGAAGGAGCTGCTGGTTTCCCTGTGCAATGTCCTTGGCTCGTGGGAGAGGAGGGGCCTGAGCAGGTTTTGTTGCCCATTTCCACCTCTCCTTGGGGTGCTCACTTGGTGCCACTTGGATTTTAGGGTCCTAACCCCCTCCCCGCTCTCTAAAGCACCTTCAAGTCTGAGCCTATTTTTACACTGAGCACGGGTGTCTGTCCATCCCACCACCTCCTCCATCCCCACGCCCTCACCAGCACCGGACACAGCATGGCCTCATCCATGCCCCGTGCTTGCCACGGCCCCAGCTTCACTGTGCTGCTGGGGGAGAGGGCAGGTCCCTGGGGGGTGCCGACCTCGCTGCCCTTACCCCCTGTACCGCACGGCCGGGTACTCCTTCAGCGTGGCGCACAGCGTGGCAATCTGCTCAGCCAGGCGCTCCAGGATCGGGTTCTTCATCTGGGCCTTGTGGGGGCTGTAAAAGCTTTGGAAGGAGTCGGCCGAATCCAGGGAGTAAACCTGGGAGGTGCAGCGGGAGGGAGGTGAGAGGGGATGCGCTGCGGGGGACGTCCAGAGGAGAGCAGCCCCCAGGACAACCCAGTGGGTTTGGAAACCAGATTCAGCCCCAGTCAAAGGTCCCCAGCCGAACCTGGGACTGGGCAGCCAGAGCTCAGTGATGCTCAGGGCATCCCTTGGGCTTTCGGCTGACAGCTCTGGACCCTGATGCCTTCCCCAGCTCTGGCTCCATGGCACAGTCCCTACCCACCTGTAGCCCCCCAGGGTGAGCAGAGGAGGCAGAAGACCCCCTGCCCACAGCAGCCACCTGCTCCCAGGGACCTGGGGACAAGTGGGGACACGCTGCTCCCTGGCCATGACACCAGTAAGGACCAGAAGCCAATTTGGCTGCGTATGGGGATGCCAAACGATCATCTTCCGCCTGTCTGTCTCCCCAGAAATGCTGAGGCTTGAAGAGTTAATGGCACCAAGCAGGTCCGGCACCATCTGTCCCTCCCTGTCCCCCCTCGTCCCCATGTCCCCAGCAGGGGCAGATGGCACGGGGCCGGTGCCCTTGGCTGGGGAGCGTTTCGGCAGCACGCAGAGCTGGCCACTACGGCTGCGGCACAGGGCCAAAGCACGGCGCCCGCTAAATCCCCTGCAGTGGATCAGCCCCGAGAAGTAATCAAAGGAGACAGGGAGGCAGAGCCGAGCAGGGGGGGAGGAGCTGGCCGAGAGGGATGCAAGGCTGTTACACAAACCCTGATGGGCTGGAGAAGGACCCAGAGCATCCCCCAGCTGTCCCATCCCCTGGGCCACCTCGGCAGGGACGGTCCCCAGCCCGGCCTCACCTGCGACTCGGAGGGGAGGAAGGCAATGTTGATCTCCGTCAGGGTTTTGATGACCTTGGCGGCACGGGATTTCACCAGCTCATTGAAGAGAGCATCAGGGCAAGCTGCAAGGGGAGGAAGAGGAGGAGGAAGAGGTAGCACTCAGCATCCCTCCATCCCCACTCGCTTGCATGCGTTTTAGCGACAGGGACTTTCCCTCTCCTCTGGGTACTCACAGTCAGTGAAGAAGACGTGGGCAGCTCTGTACTTGGAGGTGGGGGGATCCTTGAAGTCGTTGATGAGGGAGTGGATGGACTGCAAGAGAGAAGGGACCAGCTGGGCTGGGCACGGTGGCACCGCGGGCCCCTCGGCAGGGTCACCCAGGGTCCTCCCTCCTGGCACGGGGGGAAGCTCTGCACCTCTGGCCCACCACCCCCGCGGCACTGCCGGCCTCGCTGGAGCCAAGATGCTTCCCATGGGCATGGCTGCCTGTCCCAGTGTGGGCATCCCCCTGCCTCCCCCAGGCAAAGGCCGTGTCCCACCCCACCCCCTGTGACCCCCCTGCATATTTACCTTCTCGGAGGGGGTGATGAGATAGACGGCCTCCAGGCTGGGCAGCGGCTCCCGGCGCTTGTTGATGTCTTCCACGACTGGGGGCAAAAACAAGGGCCATGGCAGGGCCGGGTGCGGGCAGGGGCACTCAGCTAGGCAGGGTTGTTGGATATCCCACGGCAGCACAGGACCAGCCCTGCCAACTCCCCTCTGTCCAAAATGTCCCCAGCCGCTCACCCCTGCCCACCCAGGAGCTGGGGCAGGGGCTGGACCCACCCTGTCCCAGCCCCACGGTGCCCCACTGGGGCTGCATGCGTGGGCGCCTGGCAAGGTCCCGGGGGGCCGGGGGACTCGTCTGCGTGCTCCCGTGCTGCTGTTGCCTTGGTTTATTCTCACATCCCTCCGCTGGAGGGGACTGCCTGGGGGTGATGCTCTGGTGGTACCCGGGCTGGGGCAAACCCCCGCTGCCCCGAACACCTCCCGATGCACAGCCCGGGATTGCCTTCTCCTTTCCAAGTGCTGCAGGGAGCTATTTATAGGGCTGACATAAAATAACCCTCCTGCCAGGAGAGAAGGTGTTCAGGCTCCTCTGGCCCCAGCAAGCAAGGAGGAAGGCTGTGAAACATCAACCTGGCACCAAGACAGTTGTCCATGAGCAAGGGGAGGTAGCGTGTCTCCATCCCAAGTGGGATGGGGCTGGGTGGGGGCCGTGCCACCACCTTGACTGGCTTGTGCCAGTCTGGAGATGCCCTTGTGGGTGCCCTGGTTCAGAGGGAGGTTTTGCCCTTCCTACAATGAGGTTTGTGAGACAGCTGCAGCCCGGTACTCACTCGTTATGCCCTCCGTCATGATGTCGGTCATCTTGCAGCAGGAGGAGAGCATGCGCATGCTGAGCTGGTCCACCACCAGCACCTGGGGAGAGGGGCTGTGAGCTGGGGGCAGGGCAGGCAGCCGCGGAACCCCCCTTCCCCACCCCTCCACCCACCCTTGGGGGCTCCTTGCCTGCACCTGCACCCTCCCCTGCTTCCTCCTCCCCACCCTCCTCCTCTTCCTCCTCTCCTACCCCCCCCCCCGGGGTTTGGAACTCACCTTCCATTCTCCCTTCTTCTTCACTTTCCGGATCACATCATGCATAATCTCTGCAAGAGAGGGAGCGCGGGAGGGGGGTGAGCTCCCCAGTCCCCCCCTGCAGCACCCCTGGGGCTGTCGGCAGCAGCGGGATCTGTGCTGGGGCCACCTAAGCCCCTACCCATGTGCGGGGCCATGGTGAGCCCCGCTCCCCCGGTGCCTTTGCTGGGGATGTGGGGAGGAGACTGGGGTACCCAAGGAGGGGAGGTCACCCCCCAGCCCCGTTTTTCTCTCGTGCTTGGCACTAACAGATGGAGCCCACTCTGGTGGGGAGTCGTGGGCTGGCAGAGGTTTGGGGCGTCCCTCGGAGGAGCCTGGGGGCCACCCCACACATCTCGGCCCTAATCCGAAGCAGCAGGAAAACAACAGCGGCTTAAGAGCTCCTTTTAGAAACAAGAATCAAGCAGCCTGAGCCTGTTCCTTGTAATCCCCCGCAATCTCATTTTGTCTCCCGTGGCCACCAGGCTTACACAACCAGCTGGGACGGCAGCACCCGCGGGTCCCCCTGCACTCCAGGGACCCCTCGGGGCTGGGGCCACCCCATGCCCATATTCCCGGGCACAGATACCGCGGGCCAGCCTGCAGGGCTGCTCCCCGTGGGGTGCAGGTTAAGGCCATCCGAGGAGGTGGCCCGGGCAGTGCGACGGGGATGTCGCCTTTCAGGGCTGGGTTCCAGGAAGGGGGTTTCAAGCCTTGCCAGAATAAGTACTTGCCCTCCTGCCAGACACGTGTGCTGCCTGAACATCTGTGTTGGGGGCCATGAGGTGCCCCCAAAACCCTGAAGGTCCTTTTTTTACCCTTCTGTATGAACCATCACCCCTTGCAGAGCAGGGACATGCCGGGGAAAAGAGTCTGCGTCTGTGAGTGGCTGCGCCATGTCCTCTGCATGGTGCTTCTCCCTGGCTTTCTCCCCTGGAGGGTTTTGCTGACCCTCTGGTCCCAGGGAAAGGGATGGAGATGCTAAGTTAAAACCCAATTAGGAAATGTTTCTAAATTAGAAAACATGCAAGGTGTGGGGAGCCCACTGGGTTGTCACCCTGCCTGTCACCTTACACAACCAGCCCATTGGAGGGTGTCACCCTGCCAGCCTCAGCCTTGGGACCCTTCCCCTGTGGGATTGACCCCAATGGTGCCAGTCCCCTGCGTAAAGCTCAATTTGGGTTTATATGAGGCAGTCTGGGGCCTAAATTTGTCCCATTTTTAGAATAAGGCTTGAGGGATGTATGCAGAGGGGACTGCTCTGGGAGCACCTAGCCCTAGAAACTCCTGCTTTTGGGTGATGCTGAATTTGGGCAAAATACACCCCATCTTCCCAGTCCCCACCCCCGCTGGGCATTTGCACAGGTACAAGCAGCTTGGGGCCGGCTGGGGCCTCACAGCCGCCCTGCACTGCATGGAGCATCCTCACCAGGAGAGCAGAGGGTCCCTGCCAGGCTCAGCTTGGCCCCGATCCCCCAGGGTGATGCTCCCTGTGGTTTCCCCACACTGTTGGGCTCATTCACTGTGCCGCCATCCAAACACTCTGTGGTGATTTCACAGGCTCAGCGAGGCTATAACACTGCCTGGGCTGTCTGCAAGGCTCAGAGCCATGGCACTGGGATGGGGACTGGAGCCAGCAGAGATAAAATGGGAGCCTGTGAGCATTGCTGGTGTGTCTGTCCTGCTGTAAAACCTGGAGGCAGCAGTACCTACCACCACACATCCATGTTCTTCCCAGCAACATCTGCCTCGGGGGAGCCCCAGAAGGGTGCTGGCCATGAACTCGGGGTCCCGCCTGCCCTTGGTCACATCCTTTAGCCTCGCCATCGGTACGGGGGGTGCAGGGCACCTCCAGACCAGGGAAGAGGGAATGGAAGGTAACTGGGTACAGATGGTCTGTACCCCTGAGCTGGACACTGCTTGGGGGGGAAAAGCTGCTGCTTGCACCCATATGCACTGCCCACCCGCATCCAGTCACCCACGCAGCAAAAAAGTGAACCAGGAATTGTCCTCTACCATGGGCAGGAGCTGGCAGTGAGGGCTGCCCGTGTGTCCCCGGTCCTGCCCCCTGGTCCTTTGCTGGCGCAGGAGCGGAGCCGGGAAGGAGGGATGCCAGCGCATCCCTCTTCTTCCCTTCATTACTCACGTTTGGCTCCTTCCCCGGAGCAAGGATCCAGGAATAACAGTGCTGTTTACAAGGCAGCACGCACGCGCTCTCCATCCCACACCAACAACCTCAATCACAAATGACGGGGAGTAAAACACGGAGGGCCGTAGCAGTGCACCACGTGCTGGGCAGCGATACTGGCTGGGAAGTGGTCAGGGTCTGGGCGTGAGCAGCCAGAAAGAAATCCTGCCCCTACGATGAAAACACTGCTTTGCTCCGGGACCGGGAAGGGAAGGAAGGAAGGAAGGAGGCTGGGAAGGAGCGTCCTGGGGCCCAGGGGAAGGTGCTGTCAGTGCAAAGGTTCTCACGGCTCGGCTGGCTCGGTGCTCCTGGCACCCTCCGTTTGCTGCGGCCAGGCGGGTGGATGGGACCCCAGGGCAGGAGAGCCCGAAAAGGGCTCCCCAAAGAGCTGCCTCAGCCAGCCCTGAGCTTGTCCTCGCTGTGGCAGGTGCTGCAGAGGACATTTTGTCTTCAGCACCTGGCTTTGTGGGAACTCTCTCTCTCTCTTTTTCACGTGTATGGGTTGAGCTGGATGTGTGCGATGGGGGGAGCACCTGTCTGGCTGTGCACCTCCCAGTGCAAAGTGCTGTCATGTCCCCTAGCCTGATCCTGGCACCAAGATGGGCCTCCCAGAGCAGAAACCGGGCACCTCTGAGGGTGATTGCTCTGAGCTTTGTTGTTTTAGGGCATCCATGCCCTGGTCAGAGGTGGGCCCCCATCAACACCGGGCGCCAGCCCCGCTCCCAGCCTGCTGCAGAGCTGCCCTGTGCCTGGGCTGCAGACAGGCACAGCCATTCCCTAAACCGATGTCCTCTCCTGCCTTTGACCGTGGGTCAGATCTGGCTCCAAAGGTCTGCTCTTCCACGGGCTGCCAGAGCCAGCTCAGAGCCTGGGCAAGGCTGGGAAAGAGGTAGATCCACAGAGCACCCTCCAAAGAGGCTCCAGGGCCCTGCCAAAGCCCGGGAGGGCACAAGACACAAACCTGAGCAAAAGCCTGAGGTCACAGTGTCACATTCAGAGGAGACGTGGCCATGACCTGCACCTCCTGGGTGTCCTTGCAGCAGCCATTAAACCCTCAGGTTAGGGAAGAGTGGTCTGTTAGCTCTTGGGTAGACCAAGAGGGCAACGCTAAATGGTGGGGGTGGCCAGGTCTGGCATGGAAAGTGGGAAGATGTGGGAATTTTGAGATGAAAAGGTGCAGATGTACAAGGATACAGCTGCTCCCTGGGGCTGTTTTGGCTAATGTGGCTGCTAGCAGTGGAGCTGGATGCTGTCTGTGTTGCTGCAGCTGGGAAGCTGGGCGGGAGGTGAGCACTGCCTACACCCTGGGAGGAGCAGGGAGGTCCCCAGGCATCTCTGAACAAGGACCTTGCCTTTGCTGCAGGGCACCAGCAGTGTGTCACCTCTTGGTGGGTGAGACCAGCTCTGGGTGACACCACCTGCATCCCAGTTAGCCCAATGTACTGCCCTTCCTAACCAGCATCCCACCAGCGGAAGGGGTCCCAGGGCACTGCTCACTGCGGTGCTGGGGCTGCCAGGTGGGAGGTGAGCACGTGAGGATGGATGAGGCACCAAGGGCTTGGCCAAGGCCAGAGCTGGGAAGACACCCGGACCTGTCCTCGGAGCAGGGCAATTTCTAAGCAGACTCTCTGGCAAGGGCACATCTAACCAGGAGAAGGGATGCCAGCACATATGAGCTATCCAAAATGAGCAACACCAGGGAAGGCATCCTAGAGCCAGTTCCACACTCCAGGGAAGTTACAGGATCAGCAAAAGACTCCCAGGGAAACAGCGGCTCCTCCATTCCCCGAGGTCCTCAAGTCAGGAAGCAGTGTTCTCACATCCCCACATTAGCAGGTCAGAAGTTGCCGCCTGTGTCCCCAAGTGCTTTGGCCAGCCAGAGCTTTTAGGCTCTAACGTCAGTTGGTGACGCTCTCAGTCAAGCTTTTCATCTTGGAGATAAACCAGGTTTCAGGGGAAAAAAATGCATATGCTTATCTCATCCAGTGCCTCCAACACTTGGCTTGTCTGGACCTACCACATTGCATCTGTTTCCTTCAGGCTGGAAGAATTTTAATTACAAGTTCTACCGAGAACGGACAATACAGGCAGCTCTGGACTTATCCTCCAGTGTAGCGACAACATCAGTGCCTATGGACAATGAAGCACATCTCACCTGCGAATGGAAGACCTCCAGCATTCTTGAGTAATAGGGGCTTCAAAGTGCAATCACGGAGATGACATGCTTGAGAGCAACCACCTCCCCTGGCCCATCCCCTGCAGTTAGGCTTGTTCTCGTGGTGATACGTGGCATGAAAATGACCCACTGCGTTGTTTTCAAGCAGGGCCAGAAGCTGGTGACACGGTGGCCTAGTAGGACTTGAGCCCATACGTCACTCCAAGAGGCTTAGCCCACGTTATTTATACTGAGCTGGCCAGGCAGCCTTTCTCCAAGCCTGCCTTGCCTCGCTTGCTCATGGCAACAAGCAACCAGCCCTGTGTCTCCAACTGGTTCTGTCACCGCTTGTGCCCACACCAACAAAGCTATGCTGAGATGGACTTATTTTGGGATGCCCCAAGCCCATTATCCTGCTTCAGAACAAGCCTGAAACCTAATGAGCAGCCCTGGCCTCCACCCTGGCCTGGAGCACCAGGACGGGTGAGGGCTGCTGCAGTGCTGACCCAAGCCTGGCCTGTGCCAGCAGCGATGGCCCAGCCCTTCCCTCCTGGAGCAAGGCAGGAGGCCGAACTCCTGCTGCTCAGAAACGCTCCTTTGCTGCCACGTCCCAGGACCTGACGGGCAGCACACCTTGGCCTGATGTGGTAAGGGAAGATGGAGTTGCTGTATGGATGAGCAACAGGCCGTAGGAATTGCCCAAGGAGACGAGTGGTCCTAACCGCAGGGGGCTTTTCCCTGTCACGGGCAGGGCTCAGTCCTTTCACTCTCCTCACGCATCCTCTGTTTGGGGATACGAAATCCTGGAGCAGCTCTGGAGAGCCGGATCACAGAAATCCATGGTGCAGTTTGCTCAAGACCCACTTCTCTTAAAAAGCTGTCACGCTGCATCTCCAAGACAAACATGTTTGGCTTTGGGTTGGCCTGGCAACTGCTTTTTTGCTGGTTCATTAACGAATTGCTTAAGACAGTGTGAATGTTACATAGATACAACCATGTTTGAATGTATCTGCCTCTGAACATCCTCAGCTGGGGATCTCTAGATGCCAGTGTACCATCCCCAATAAAATAGGCTTCAGGGACCAGAGGATGGCAGGAAGGGCATCAACCCCATTCAGGACACAGAGAATAACTTCATTTACAGAAGGCAGAGCCCAGCTGATGTCCTTCAGTGTGGCTAAGAGCCATCTCAGGGATGACGAGTCTGGAGATCACTGGGTCCATAAACCAAGAAAGTCTTAAACATCTCTCCTCCAGCAGTCTATGTCCTGAACACCTATTTTTCTCACTGGATTATTTCTGGTGCCCACCTGGAAGACCTCAGCTTTCTGGAGGACACATTCCTCATGTAGGAACATGCTGGTGGTGCAGCCCAGGTGCCATCCAGCTGCAGTAAGTCCTGCATGGGCAGAATTGCCCAGGCTCAGCTTCATCGTTTCCTCCCCAACCCCGGATGAGGTGGATGTTGATATTTTCCCATCCAGAGCAGCACTGCACATCTCCATCACGGCCACTGGAGAAACACGCCACGTGTCGAAGCCACGCCGAGCAGTATTTGTGCTACTCTGGGGAGCCGTGCAGTGCTGCTTTGCTGCTGGGGCTCTAGCTCCAAGGATTAGTCACTGTAATCATCATAGTAACCTGTGATTAATTCCTCCTTTTCCTATTCGCGCTGTTCTCATGAAGGATGTACGATTTATACCTGCCAGCCAAAGCCATGGGAAACCTGCACAGCCCAGAGAGAAGGAGGACAGAACCCTGGAGGTCTTGAACTCTTTAGAAATTGAATAACACACCTAAAAGGAAATAAGGGAAATGAAATGTATGATCGCACCCACGAATCGCTCTCACTGACTGCACTGGAGAAACAGGGTAAAATTCACAAGGATTTTTACTGCAGGATCACTCTAGGCACAGTTTCCTCGGGTCTGCACAAGGATCTGGGAGTTGAGCAGAGCTTCTTCATCCGGATGGAGTCCGGGCCACAGACCGCATCAGATCCCTTTTGAAGACATCATCTTTCACTAACGCTTGTCCTCTTCCACCAGGTGTTTCCATCCCCAGCACAGACCCTGTACCTGCCTGTCAGCGGCTGTAGGTGCTGTTGGTGTAGCCAATGTTGGCAGTGCTTCAGTGCCAAGAGGAGCCAAGAGCTTTCCTGCAGCAGGAAGGCACACACGGCGTGTCACAGCATCCCGGAGGGGAGGTGACCCTCTCCCAGCGGTAAGTCACGCTCTCCTGCGTGTGCAGCCACGACTTTCTGAGCTGGTTCTTCTCTGCCTTGAACCAAGAGGGAGCAAAACACCAATAAACTGGGGGTCTTCAGGCTCGGCTCAGTGGGAATCCAGGCTGGGCTAGTGTCCTGTGCCCACATGGACATCAGGGACAGGCTGGAGGGCAGCTGATGTGTGCCTGAGCTGGTCCAACTCTGAGTGGTCTTTGCTGCTCCCTTAGCAGCACAGTGTCAAACCGTCTGATGGGCTCCATAAGTGACCCTAGAGCACAGGTGTCAATGCATGTGTGCGTGCACATTCACGTGTTTGTGCATGTACGTGGGCAATGTGGAAGCCCATAAATTAATGCACCTTCGGCTTGATCTATTTTTGCACTCTCCAAAACACAAGAGCCAAGTTTCTTCCTGCACCGCGAGTTGGTGGACACAGCATCTGCTTCTCAGCATGCAACTAAAAGCCATGTGACAATGATTCTCTTTTTAAATGTGTTGATTTTGTGGGAAGAGGGAAGGAATCTCTGCTGGGACATTTTTCCTGGGAGGTGCAGGGGAATTAGACCCAGACCTTACTTTTCTTTTTAAGAGGGAAAGAGTAGAAGTCCTCCATATTTGTGGCTTTTTTCAACCTTACTGCACATGCAGACACTGGTGGGTGGATGTAGACCTGCCAAAGTGAGGTTTGTCATTCTTGGTAACTTTCCATGTTCACATACAGGCAAGTATTTCTCAGCCCCTGGAGTAGACCACGGTTTAGAGACTGAAATTGCTCTACCCTGTGAAGGTAAGCCCTGAATTTTGCATATATTTTTTCAAGCTTCTCCAACTTGGAGCCAATGCTGGAGGGGAGAAAGACCCTGGTGACAGGGCTAAAGGCCGCAGCAGAGGCTTTGCCAGGCACCCGTTCCTATACTGACACATGGGGCAGGCGGCACCGCACCACCCTCAGGACTCCCCAGCATTGGGGATTGGGAGAGTGGGCTGCCCAGGAAGCGACTGGCTTCAGGGTCTGCTCCCATCCATGGGGGACAGGGCGCAGAGACCCTCTTCTCCTCACCCAACCGCTTCACCACCACGCTGAGATCAGGCTCTGCCCCCGTGCAGGCAGGAGGACACAACGTGCATTCCTGCAACGGTCCCACCAGGACCAGCCAGCCCTGTGCCCTTCCCTGCCTCCTCTTCCTCTGCTTGGCAGAGACCTTGCCAGACCTGGCTCTGGGGCAGCACACAAGCTCCATGCCCTGGGCCCCGAGATGAGCTCGGAGCATCCTCAAGGAGCAGCACCCGGCCCCTAAAGTCTCCCTGTGCCCTCAGCAAAGGGGTGTTGGGAGCAGCGAGGTGCCCCAAGCAGCCTGGGTGAGTCACGCACCAGCAATCCGGCAGCAGGTCCCCAGGGCCCCTGGCTGTGCCCTGAGGCTGGCAGCAGCCGGCAGCCCTGCCCCTGCCTCCTCCCTGTACCCGGGGTGCAGCGCAGCAAGTGCGGCTCGGCGTGAGCCTGTGTCCCCGAGTCATCGCATCCCAGCGCCGGCCAGGCAGGGGTAGACCCTTGAGAAGTACAGGTGGGGACACCGAGTGACACGGTAGGGCAGCGAGTGCTGTACGTGGGTGCTGAGGGCCCACGAGACCTTGTCGAGGCGGGATTTAAGCGTGGGGCTCCTCGGTGCGGCTCTGGCAGGCAGGCGTCCAGGCACAGGTCAGCTCCGCAGGAGGCTGTATAGGCAAGGGTGCTCTGTGGGAGGATCAGCTGGTGTCCTGGGGGAAAGGTGTTTTCTTGCTGTCTCTGGAAGTGAGCAGGGCGCTCCCTTATCCCGGGGCTGCTCTGCTTCTCCCATGTCTTGCTGTCCATGACAGCAACACGAGCAAAAGGAAGGCCTCGGGGAGGTCTCTCCCCTCTTGCAGGTGAACGGGTCCTGGGGTTTTCAGATCCAGCATGGGCATGACTTCCGTATGTTCTGGCTACGTGTCTTGCACCAGCCCACCATGGTGGCAGGCACTGCACAGGTGTCACCCCTGCAGCACGGCCCATCTTCCCTCACTGGTGATGGTTTAATGAAGTAAACCCAGTCTCCTCCTCCTCTCCACTGCAGGGTGCTGCAGGAGAGCAAGGACCGGGCTGTGCCGGGGAAGCTTGGGGCAGGCTGCCCTGTGAAGATCCAAGGAGGCCCTGGGGCAAGAGAGGATGGATGGAATGTCTGTGTGGTGGGAATTAGATGAAGATTTGGGGATGGGTGTCCTCAGAGGTGGGACCAGCTGCCACACTTGGGTGAGATTTTTCTAACCAACACCACAGCAAAGCGACTGGTTCTCCAGTGGGGCTCCCTGGGAGGTGGCCACAGAGCAAACAGAAGACACACCAGGAGGACCTGGTCCTTGGGCATCACCTCTGGGGCTGAGCGCACTCAGCTCCAACCCCAGCCAGATGAAAGCAAATCCTGGAGGGATGCAGCCATCACTGCTGGATACTGCAGGGAGGCCCAGGGACAGCCCCCCTAGCACACACCCCACGGCTCTGGGGGGGCGACAATCCAGTTCTGCCCATCTCCTGCAACACTCACCCAGCTCATCCCCCTGCCCACCTCCTCACAGCTCTCCAGGGGCCTTCAAAACCCATCTTGTTATGGCACCAGCTGGTCAGAAGAATAATCCGCATCTGGAGGGAAGCCAGGGCAGAATGCAGCTCCGGAGGGGGGGCCTGCCGGAGCGAGCCATGGCAACACGGCAGCATCCTTCTTCCTCGGGAGGGAGCCCAGCACAGATACCCTGCCCTGGGGTCAGCCCCAGGCTTGGACCTCTTGCTCCTTATGAGCAAGCATCTCCTGCAGGTAAACCTTTGGGGAATCCCTGCCTGAAAGCAGGCTGGCGCAGTGAGGGAGAGCCAGGGAAATCTTGTGCTAGCCGCATTGGTGCCCAGGGAAGGGGGAGGTCTGGGTACCCTGCAGACTGGTCCTAACTTGGGGGGAGCAGCTCCAGCTGAAAACAGCACCTCAAGGCAGGAACTGACCCACCAAGACCAGGAGCTTCTCATGGCAGCCTGAGGAGCACCTCGAGCCCGGTGGGAGGGGAGAGCTGGACCCCACAGGGTGCTCTTCCAAGGGCCCCATCCCTTGCTCCTATGCAGCATTTTGCCTGCACAAACCCTGCTCTCTCCTTCCAGACACCCACGCTCCCCCAACAGCCCCGCTATAGCACTGATGCCCAGCTACCAGTTACCATTTTCAGTCTGGAATGATATTTTTCAGGGAGGAACAGAGCAGTTTGTTACTAAACCTTGAAGGGAAGGATTCAGCCAGATTTCCATGATGCTGCCTTGAACCTCGGTGTGTGTGTCTGTATGTGTGTGCTCTCTCCCAGCCTATTTCAGCGCAGAGACAATGAATGAAAATAAGGGACGTGCTGTGGCACTGGTCTCTGTCCCCTCTTTAGCCAGGGCACTGGATAATCTGGATGGGGCCCTGCCTGGGGTGCGTGGGTGGCTGGTCCAGCTTCAGTCCCCCCCCCCCCAGCTGGGCTGGGGGCAGCCCCTCTCCTCACCCCGAACACAAGGAGAAGACCAACCCCTCCAAAGAAAACCCAGCAAAGCAGAAGAGCCAACCTCCCCCCTCTCCAAAGCTGATCCTGCAGCAGAGAAACAACGGGGCATTTCCCTGCCTTTTCCCTTTCATTTTGCAGCTGGCTGGGCTCTAACCCCCAATGCAGCACCCCAGGGCGCCGGGGGCGGGGGGTATGGTGCAGCCCCCCATTCCCGGGGCAGGTGACGACTGGGAACAAAGCAGGAGCCTCGATCCAGGGGGATCTTGGGGGGGGGGGGGGGGG
>JAVJGG010000053.1:10295546-10332375 GCA_035590195.1 Aviceda cuculoides | reverse complement strand
CGCTGCCCCTCTTTCCTGGGGAAAAACTTCTTGGTTTTTTTCTTTCCACCACGTTGCAGTTTCCCTGTGTTATTGCCTGTCCCCTTGGCTGGGCACCGCCGGGGGCGGGGGGGCACCCGAAGTGCCTGTCTGCCTCCCAAATGAAAGGCTGGGTTGTGCCGGGGGTGTTTGTGTTGGCTCCGGGGACCGGGGAGCTTGTTCATGCGCTGAGCTTCTCCGGGCTGTGGGGAGGGAAGGGGGGGAAGCTGGGCTCCGGAGAGATGCTGGCAAGCCGGGTCCTGTGCAGGGAAACCACTGTCAACATGGGGTTTGCTGGGGCTGGGCCGGCAGATGAACTTTCTCCCCCTTAGCAGTGCTGGGCGATCCCTAGGGAAGCCCCCCCAAGGGCTCTGGGGTAGGGGGTAAGCACTGGCTGCACCCCTGGGAAGTCCCAGGCCTGCCCCAGCACAGGCAGGACGCGGCAGCCCCCCCGCCACCGCTGTGGGACGGGGCAGGGTGACAATGTGGTCATTGAGAGCCCGGCCGTCCCGGGGTGACCGCCCGGCAGCGCCTCTGCCCCCCGGCGCAGGATGTCTGGTCAGTGCCGCCTGGGAATTGCTGAACGTGGGATTACGGCTTCTGTACAGGCAGGGGTTTGTGCCAAGCGATGGCCGGGAGGGCGGCAGCGGGGGGGCAGGGCTGCTACTTGGTGCCTGTGGTGACTTGCTTGACCCCTGTAAGTGGGGTCACTCCTCCGTCGGGGTGCTGTGCCCCCCCCCTCCCCCCGAGCCACCTTGCGTCACTTGTGATGCGGGCGCTTCGCTCCCCGGAGCTCCCGAGGAGGCAGGACTTGACCTCTGAGCCCTTTCATGCTCCGGCTTCGGTTTCAGCTCCCCAGGCTGAAAAACCCTCCTCTCCGCCAGGTTAAGCAACCCCCCCGCGAAGCTGCACCTACTCGGGTGGCACGGAGGAGCGTGGCTTCACGCTGGACGTTGCGCGCCTTGCGGAGAGCTCAAGGGCTCGGGGAGCGCCGGGGTTTTGGAAGTGGCTCTGCCGTATCTTTCCTCCATCTACTGCCATAAAGCCACGGGAGCGGCTCTGATGTACTTTTTTCCCCAAGGGTTTTGGGGAAAAAGCTGCTGCGGGTCCAGCACTGATGGAGCAGTGTGGTACAACTGCCGCGGTACCGGCACATGGACTTGATGTCTTGCGGTGTATGGTGCCTTGCCAGGCCCCGCCGTCCTGGGCCGGCTGGCAGGAATGCTTACGTGGTATGCGGCTCAGCAGGACGCCAGCAGGTTTTCGAGGTTTGAAGGAGAGCTTGTAACACACTGTGTAACACACGAAAATCGTGTTGCATAGTTAAAGCTGGACGCGGCTGATCCGTGAGGCCGTACTGGCTCGGGTCTGCGCGCGGCTGCTCACCGCAGCATGTTTGGGTCCAAAGCACGTCCCAATAACTTCCTGGTTCTCCATGCAGAGATAGCTCCCTGTCCAAGCTCTGTGGTCTTAATCCTGAAGAATAACAAGGAAAAGCCTGGTTGGGTTTCCTATGCAGGAATCTGTCTCTGCTGGGCCAGAAATGAGGTGTGTGCAAGGCCAGGCTGGATGGCTGCACCCTAGCAGGGACCGAGCTGTTACACCAGGGGGTTTCAGCCTATGGTCAGGGGGCCGGAGGCTGCAGATGAGTTTTCATGGGGAAAATAGGATTCCTGTGAAATAGGATTATGGAGATTGGGCTGGTACATGTCCTGTGCCATGCCGCAGCGCTGAAGGTTCAGAGTGAGTAAGGGGGACCTGCACCTGTACTGGGACACCTCCCTGGGAGATACCGGAGCCCACTGGATTCACTAAGCACCTCTCCGCTTTCCGCCCAGTCTCCTTGCTGGGTTAAAAGCCCCCAGAGCTGGGAGGGGCCGTAACCCAACAGGCAAGGCACGACTTGCTGTCAGGCATGCAAAGCAACGCATTGGGGAAAACTCCGGGTTTTCCTGCCTAGCTCGGCCTGTTCTCTGCTGCTGCTGCTACTGCCGGCGCCCGGAGAGGGATTCATCCCCTCTCCAGGCAACTTTTCCCGGTTGTCCTCCCAACTTTGGGGAGTTTGGAGGAGCCACCCAGGCTGATGCGACCCCTAATTGCAGCAGGGACAGGAGCTCTCTGGGCTTGGCAATGCTCCCCGTGGCTTCAGCCCCCATAGACAAGCAGAACTGCACACAGCAAGCCCTGGGGCTGTGGGGAGATGGTGAGAGCCTGGGCCGGATCCTTCCCCCCTGCTGGGAGTAGAGCTCTGAGCACTGCAGGTGGGTTAAAAGCAGGAGCGAGGTGGCAAAAAGCCTTCCCGTGTCATGCACGGCACGATCCCCTCTGCACTGGGACTCTGCCATCAAAGCTGGGCTGCAAAGGTCCCGTGCTGTGTCGAGTCCACACGGTGAGGCTGATGCCAACATCTCCCGCAGGTCATGAGCCACACATGCATGACTTATGTGTTGGTGGCTCAGGATTCCTCCCACTGGTGGTGCTGGTGGAACTGGACCTCTCTCCTGCTGCCTGAGCAGGCGTGCAGGCAGCATCCCTGCCAGCACTGGCGATGCTCTGCTGTGCTGGGGTTGAAAGGGCAGCCCAGGAGGTGTGATCTACACTGGGGTGGTTTTCAGGCCATGCTGCCTGCTGCTCCTGCATCCCTTTCTCCAGGGTCTCTACGACTGGTAAGTGCTTCCGTCTGCCGCCCTGCTTTGGACATCGGCCTGGCCTGAGTCACCCAGCTTGTTTGTCAACATCCTTTGGCTGCCCTCCTCCTCTTCCTCCCAAATGTGGGTTGGGAGCTGCTCCCAACCTGCTCCACGGGCTGGAGCAGGGACTGGCTCCCCCTCCTTGCGCAAGGTTGCCCAGCATGGGCACCATCGCCTGGGGACACAAGGGTGGCAGGCATGGGATGTCCTGCCAGGGCTCCCGGGAAAGCCGAGACGTCAGTGGGTGCCTTGGGTTTTCGCACAGTGTCCGCTCCTGTCCAGGGCAATAGGTGCCCTCAGCAAGGGGCTGGATGAAGCTCTTCCCTTGTGCTGGAATAACTCCTTCTCTAGTGCGTCCCAGGCCCATGGACCCCTTCTCCAGGGGGTGAGGTAGAGTGTGGCTGGCAGGAACTGGGTGGCTCTGCCCCATGGGGCTCGTGGTCCTGCGTACCTGGTGGGTGGGAGAGCCCAGGGATACAGCGGGAGCTGCCGGGTGCCTCTGCGGCCAGAAGGATGGGGAGGTGGGCGGCAGCGCAGGGAGGGTCCCTGGGAGCTCACACCTTGTTCTGGCATCTCCAGGGAGTTGCTGGCTCGTTAATTGCTGAATAAACCAGCTGTTAATATGGGGTGGGACTTTCTACAGACACCAGCCCACACAATAGTGTCAGAAGTGACACTGAGCCTCACCCCTGGTGCCAGACCCACAGCCATTCCTCTCCGACGAGCCTTGTCGGACATCGGTGGCTGCATATCCCCGATGCCGCCGAGGAGCATCCTTCTCCTGCCGGGAGGCTGGGTGCCAATGGGACGGGCTGCAGGGTCGGGTCCGGAGGTGCCCGGCAAATGCCGAAAGGCGCCTGGCTGCGGTGTGCCACAGAGGGGGAGGTTGCCGGCAGCGGGAAGAGGATTGCCGTGGCTTCCTTAAGCGCGACGCTCATTTCCTAGCCTTGGCCGCAGATCAGCTCCAGCCAGCGCGGGAGGCGGTGGCTGCTGGTGATGGGCTCTGGGGTTGGTCTTGAGGCTGAAACCCTCACCCTGCCCCGGGGCGCGGGAACGATACAGGGAGGCTCTGAGGGATCGGCACTGCAATGTGCTGGAGATGTGGAGTAGTTTCTTGTAACGAAGTGTGTGTCTTCTTTCATCGTGAAATAAATAACTCCCCTGGCATGTCAGGGCTCCCTGCCAGCGGGGAAGGGCTGGTTCTGGCAAGCCAGGGCTTACCCGCAGCCGTCATGTCGGGGCACAGGGCTCGCTCGGAGCCAGCGTGTTGGGGCAGGGGATGTCACCGGCTGCGGGGGCCTCTTGTGCTGGTGGCATTCCCATGCGGGCAGGAGGTGGGAGCCCTCCTGGCCCTGCCTGTGCTCAGCCCCGGGACAGAGCCTGCCTTCCCTCCTGGGGGGGGCTTTCCCTGCCTCCCCCAGTAGGGGCTTAGCCAAAGGCCTTGCCTTGAGCAAGCATGGAGGGCATCCCTGCTCTGCCTGGGAGCAGGAGGGCTGGGGACAGGAGGAGCGGAGGTGACATCGCAGCTGAGAGCTCTCCTTGGCCCCTCAGGTCAGCCCAGGGAGAGAAAAGCACCCTGCAGACCAGGATTCCCCCCACACTGCAGTATCAGACACCCCTAAACTCATTGCAGGGACCCAGCAAGGGAGGCACAGCCAAGAGATGGGATTTCCCAAGCCTTTGCCTCCCTCCTGCCCCCAGACTGCTGGAGAGGCTAGCTCTGAGCCCAGGGAGGCTGGGCACCTCTTGGCACATCCCGTCAGCCCTATCCCACCCTCCTGGGGACTGACGGGCTCCCGTCCCTCTGCCCGAGCCCCTCTGCAGGTTGCAACAAGCCACGGGCTCCCACCCCTGGCTTTGCCACAGCTACGGCACTGCCGGTTTGGCCCCATGCTAGGAACAGCAAAGGTGCCACGTGGGCATGGGAACAGTCACCAAAACAGCCAGTGAAAGAACCCAGGGTTAGGGGTACAGACAGCACTGGTCCATGGGGATTCAATGGGTGGTGGGTCCCACGGACAGACCCTGCAGCCGGCCTCGTGGGCAGGAGCCTGGTCCCAGCCCACTGGGAAGGAGTAGTGTCAGACCCAGCCGTCCCGTTTCCATCCCTCTTACAGCAGCATCCCACGACCAGACTTTTATTTCACAACCCAGCCGGCAGCTGCCCTGCCCTTGCTCCCAGCGAGCAGGGAGATAGGGGGAAGCTGGAAAACTGTCTGCTTGCAGGATGGGGCTCTTGCTTCCCACATTGCCAGGACCCTGGGCTCCACGTCTTAGAGGTTTTCGGCAGGCAGAAGGGCTGGAGGGATCCAGGGATGCTTATCCACAGGAGCTTGCCGGACGAGGTTTGAAGGCAGGCAAGCACCAGCTCTCCAACAGGAGGCTGAGCATGCACTTTGCCCCTGCAGGACCCAGGTCTGGTCCCACCACCCAGTTTGCAGAAGGTGTCACCGCACCCTTGGGCTGCAGCACCCGGAGCCCGGCTGGTGTCTGGCCGTGAGATCCCCCAGCAGCAGCTGTGCTCCCTGGCTGGCCCCTGAGCCTTGTCCCATGCCTGGATGTGCCCGCACCAGCTCTGTGGAGAGCCCGGCGTCAGGGGGGCCAGGAGGGGAGGAAGGGGCAGAGCAGAGCTGCTCGTTGCAAGCAGACTTCCTCCCAGCCTCCTGGGCCGGAGGGGGAGGAAGGAGTAAAACTCCACCTTTTCCCCCTTTTCAAAGGGAAAGGGCAGTGGTGTTCGGTGTAGGTCCTGGCTCCGGCTGGTAGAGCACGGTGCCCTCCTCCGTGCCCTCCTGCCCTTCCCCAGCAGTGATCTGTCCCCGCCTGCAGCTGGGCTCCCAGCCCCACTCTGGGGGGCTTGGACCCCTCTGCTATGGGAGTCCCCAGGATGGGATGTCCCCATGCAGCAGGGATGGATGGGACGCTCTGCCCTGCAGCTGGCCAGGGGACCTGGGCCAGGACCTCCCTTCCCTCCTGGTTGGTGGCTCTTGGGGCACAGGGCGCTTGTCCTGGCTTCCTCTCTCCCGCTGCCAGCTCTGCTCAGCGCTAGGTGTGATGCCCCTTGGGGGGTTTCCCTGCATGAAGAGATGGGTCCCAAAGGTGGGGTGACCTCAGTGCCACTGCGTGGGGCAGGAGAGCGGGGCTGCCAGCTGCCAGGCACCCAAAGCAGTGGTGGCTCAGCCATGGGAAGCACCCTCAGCCCCTTCCTCTGCTCCCAATGCATGCAGGGCATCACCTGAGACCGGGACAGAGCCTTGCCTTGGGAACGTCCCTGCCTTGGGAACGTCCCTGCCTTGGGAACGTCCCTGCCTTGGGAATGTCCCTGCCTTGGGAACACCTCTGCCTTGGGAACACCTCTGCCTTGGGAACATCTCTGCCTTGGGAACATCTCTGCCTTGCCTCTGCCTAGGACCCGCTTTGCTCTGCTGGCTGCCACCCACCCTCCTGCAGCAAGGAAGATGCTGGTGATGCTCCGTGCTGCCAGGCGCTGGCTGCCAGCCCCATGGGGCAGGTGCCCACCAGCCCGGGGTGTCCGTGGCTCACCAGGGGCTGTGGTGCTTCTGGAGCGTCCTTGGCCATGGGAGACACTGAGCCCGTGGCCACCCTCAGCCAGGGCATCACCCTTCATCAGGAGGAGGGAGCAGGCTTGGGGGGCACGGTGTGGGACGGGCACTGCGGGGCTGGTGGGGACCCTCTGTCCTGCCCTGGCCTCACGGAGGAGCTGGGCACAGGAAGCCCCCCAGCAGCAGGGCAAGCGGCAGAGCCCAGAACAGGCTCAGGGCTGTTTTGTTCAAGTAGCTCTTGGGTTTTTTTTCGGAGGTACATGAAAGTCTTTGTTTGGTCTCCTCCTGGGGTGTTGGATTGGGTTTCCCACTGGCACTGGCCAGCTCGGTGGCGGAAGAGCGTGCCAGGTTCAGCCTCTCTCCCTGGGGCTGGGCACGGAGGAGGCACGAGGGGACGGGCCGCTCATCCCCTGCCGAGCACAGAAGCGTTTGCTGTGACATCCTGGAACAAGGACCACCCACCCCCTGCTGTCTCCAGCACCTGGAGCATGAGAGACCCAGAGGTGCCCAAGTTTGATCTGGCCCCTTTGCCACGGGGACCCCCCCCGGTGCCGCAGCTCTCAGGTGCTACGGGGCCCCACGTGGGTGCCCAAAGGACGCTGCTGCCAGTGCAGCACCCCACAGCGGCAGGGCCTGCGACCCGGCGTCGACTCGGCCGTGGTGGCGGTTGTACCATGCCGGAGCGGATGCAATGCTGCCAGGCTGGTGCTGGTGGATGAGCGGAGCCTTCTCTGGGGAGGGGTGATGCTGGGTCCCACCGTGCTGCAGGGCAGCACCCGCTGTGGGCTGAGCATGAAAGGGTTGGTGGCTCGTCCCCAGCCTGGCCAGGTGCTGGTGGGACCCTGGGGAACAAGGGCCATGTGGGGTGATGTGACTGCAGTCAGGATGAGGGCACTGGGTCCTGGTCTGGCACAGGGTTTGGGAGATGGTACCCAGCTTGAGCCGAGCTGCTCCCCGGGGATGCTTCAGCTCCCCACAGCCACCTCCCTGCCCGTGGGACATATCCTGACTGTCCTGTGAGTGCAATCACCTCTTCTGGTGGGCTTGAACCTGATCCCTGTGCCACTGGGCAGGTGGCACTTTGGGCTGGGGTGGGTTTAGCCCAACCGGCGTGCCTGTGTGGGCACCTGCACCCCATGGCTTTGGAGCATCACCCCTGAAGGCAAGGCTGCTCCAAGGGGAAGGGGTGGGGCAGGAGGGTCTTGCCCGGATCAGGCAGGACTGGGTGGGCAGGAGGGGATCTCCTCCTGGCCCCATCCCTCAGAGGCTGTTTGGGCAGGGAGGTTCAGGGCAGACATCTTGCGCTGGGCTCAGTCCAGCCCTGACCAGCTTCTCCAGAGATTTTCAAAGGCCCTGAACGCTGTTTATTATTCACATGCACATTCCTCGCATGCAGCCCCACAGCAGCCTGTTCCCGGGGAGCAGCAGGAGACCGGCATCCATGTCGCAGGAAAACACCCGCCGGCACGTAACCGGACGCTAATCCCTTGTCTGCTGGGCTGGATGCGGCCCCGAGCCACGGGAGCAGGGCTGAGGCAGGGGGCTGAGTCTGGCTTCACGGTTGGGATTGGGGAGCAGCAGCTGAAGGGTGTCCAAAGTGTGGTGAGAGCACCGTTGGGGGTTTTTGGCTGTTCCTAGGTTGAGGAGCTGCTGCTGAATGTGCTGTTTCATTTTTGGCCCCTTGGATTTCGTGGTCTGCTTTAGATCCTCCTGCGGCCGTGCCGGGCACGGCTCTGCTTCGGCAGGTTTGTTTGCTCTGGGCTGGGAGGGGAGCAGCGTTGTGCAACCGCTGCGGCTGGGCGCGGTGCTGGGAGACGTGGTGGGTGCTGCCACGGTGGGGACAGACCCCCTGGGCAGCATCTCTGGGGACATCCGGGGGACACGGGGTGCTGCCAGCAGTTGGGATGGGGGATGCCGCCGAGCGCTGGGTGCCAGCGAAGGGTGCACCTTGCAGGCGGCCAAGCAGAGAGCCACGTCCCTGATGGGTGCCCCAGCCCTGAGCTGGCACCGTGGGCGCTTCTGACTCATCCGGGGGCAGAGCTCTGTGCAACATGAGCGAAGGCAGGGCGAGAGAGGATGAACCGGTTCAGGCCAGGGCCCATCTGGTTTCTGCTCTGGGGCTGCCTCATCCCTTCCTGCCGCTCAGCCCCCATCCTGCCCAGCCTTCCCCACAACGGCGTGAGTCAGAGGGCAGCCGGCCGCTCCGCTCATCCCCGGGGCTGCTGGCGAGGGGGTGGCAGGCTGCGTTCCCTTTCAACCCGGACCATGCCTCTGAGCTGATTTGTAGCTGAAAATATTCCCGATGGTTTTTGGGGTAGTGCTGGAGCTGGGCAGCAATCCCTTCCTGCCGGGTCCCCGGTGCTGAGCTGTACCCTGGGTGCAGGCATCAGAGGGGTGCAGAAAAAGCCGGGGCGGGCACTGGGAGCAGCCTCCGCTTCCAGTTTGTTCCAGATAAGCTCAGTCTAAATCCTGATAGCAGCCTGGAGCAGAAATGGCCTGGGCTGGTTTTGGGTGGGTTTGTGTGAAGGGTGCATTTGGATGCAGGGAGGTAAGAAGGGAAACTGTCCCTGGTCTTTGCTCTTCCTCCCCCAATTTGTTTTTCCCTGTTTTGGTCTTTATGAAAGGGGAAAATACAAAGCGCTACTGGGTCAGCCCCTGGGTTTTGCTGTTATCGGGAACAAACCCTCCTTCAGCCCCTTTTCTGCCACAGTGTCCCTCCAGGTGGGGAGCCAGTGCCTGACCCCCCCCAGCCCCAGCAGCGCCCTGGGAGCCGTGCTGGAAACCCCCTCCCAGGGGGATGCTCAGGGAATGCTCAGCTGGGCTGAGTCAGGCCCTTCTGAAGGAGTTTGTGTTTCTGGGTGGAAATGAACTCAGCTTCAAATTCCCCAAACCCTAAACTGCCAGCCGGGGCTTAACCCTTTGGGTGCATCCACCGGTGCTGTGGGATGCTTGCCCGGCTCCCTGCAGGGAGGTGCGGCGGCTCTCGGTTCTTCTTGGTGCCCCCTTGACAGCGGCACCGCTTGCACAGTCCCTTCTGCTGGCTGTTGTGTTGCTGATGCTCAGCCTGCCCGGAGCTATCGCCTGCCGTCACGCCGCCTTTCCTAAAATCTTGTAGGGACAAGCCTGCAGCGAGGTGGGCCCAGCACCGCGGTGGGGCGAGCCGGCGGGCAGGGCGGGTGGCACAGCAGCGGGGCTCTGTGCCCGCTGGGGACAGCCTGTGTCCGCCGGCCGTTCCCAGCTCAGCGGCTGCAGGTGGTGCTCGGGGCTCGTAGGGTGCTGCGGGTTTGAAGTCCGGCTCAGCGCCCCATCCCTGGGATGCTGTGCGCCCCGTCCCTGGTGCGCTGTGCACCCCTGGCCTCACCATGCTGTGCACCCTCTTCCTGCCGTGCTGTGCACCCCGTCCCCGGCGTGCCGTGCACCCTCGGCGGGGGATGTCCAGACACACTGTCCGCTCAATGCCAGGATCTGGGGCACGCGAGGGCAGCCGAGGGGCAGCCAGCAAACCCCCCAGGTGCGTTTAGGCCAGGCAGTGGTGCAGGGTTGCTGTGAGCGATGACCCGGGCACCCTTCACCCAGTCGGTAGCAACAACCTCCCTGTGGTGGCCTTGTCCTTGGTTTCCCTTGCTGGAAGAGCCACCCTCATCGTCCTCCCGGGCCGCCGGGAGGAACCGGAGCAGCCCGAGGCAGGGGGTCAGCACGGGAAAGTCGGCACTTGGGTGACTTTCTGCCCGGCCTTCCCGGCTCTCCTGCTGCCAGCTGGGTGCAGGCAGGACGCCAGTGGCTCCGCTAACCTCCTCGCACGCCGGTGATGGGAACCGCGGGGCTGGCGGCCACTCTCTGGTATGCTGGGGACAGCCCGGGATGCCGTGGGGCTGTCCCGGTGAGCAGTGGCCTCGTCACCTTGCGCCAGGAGCCGGTGGCCAGGAGAGGAGGGGCCTTTTGGTTTCGCTGCCTTTGTCTGGGTGGAAACCAGCTTCCGTTCATTCTTGCCGAGCTGGTGGCACTGTGTGCCAGCCCATGGATGTCCCTGTCAGTGCCACTGGTTCTGGGGCTGCTGGGAGCCTGCGCTCCCCAACCCGCCCCCGCTCGCTAATCATTTACTGGCTAAATTAGTGATTAACTCCTTCGCCGGCAGACTTGGCAAGCCTGGCTGGGCCAGCACACGCTGCCTACTGGTCCCCTGCCAGCGGGACGTCCTATGGGCCATTGCCACCATGGCACGGGCCATCACCAGCACAGCACAGAGGGACCTTCACCAGGGTAGGGATACCCAGCAAGAGGACGTGATGGCATGGGCCCCCGGGTGTCCGCTCCTCCGTTGCTCTGCAAACACATCCCAGTGCCATCACCCCCTTGCTGAACTGGCAGCGAGGGCACATGGGATGCCTGCGTGGAGGCAGGGAGAGCTGGGGCTTTCCTGCAGCCCCGCTGAGTCAGGCTGTCCCGCGGGGGCCGGGGAAATGAGCCAGGCAAGGTTTCGTCATGAGTGCGGGGGCCATGGCTCAGCCAGCCCAGGGGTCTGCTTCAAAGAGCTTTTTTGTCCTTTTTCTTTCTCTTATTTTTTTTTGGACCAGAGGGAAAATTCCCTGCCTCCGGTGAGGCATCCCTGCTCCCAGCTGCTGCTCCTGCTCCCACTCATCTCAGCTACGTAAACCCAGGGAGGCTTCTGGGGAAGGTTGGGATTTCAAAGTCACCCTCACCCCCTCCCATTATATTTAAGTAGCAGCAGAGGGATGACAGGGTCTCTCATCTGAGGATGTGTCTGGTGCGAGGGACGCAGGGCTTTGGGCTTGCAAAACGGGATGTGGGCTGAAGGGAGGTTGCGGATGACTGTTCCTGCTCGGATTTGTCAGATGCTGGCCTCCAGCCTCTTCTGCAGGGGCTGTGTGTGTGTGTCTGCGCCTGTGCGTGAGTGCATGGCTGTGCGTGGGTATACACGACTGTATGGGTGCGCATGGGTATGCCTGACTGCGTGGGGGTGTGTGCATGGGTGTGCATGTGTGTGTGCATGTTTATTCGTGGGTGTGCATGGGTGCGTGCATGTTTATTCGTGTGTGTGCGCGTGGGTGTGCATGTGTGTGTGCATGTTTATTCGTGTGTGTGCGCGTGGGTGTGCATGTGTGTGTGCATGTTTATTCGTGTGTGTGCATATTTGTGCATGCACGTGCATGTTTGTGCATGGGTGTGTGCATGTTTGTGCCTGGGGAGGTGTGTGGATACGTGTGCCACTTCAGGCATGAGCAGCTCAGCTGCAGAGCACCCCGTGCCCGCGGTCCCCACACTACCCTGTGGGGTGTGTTTGGGAGAGCCCCGGGGTGCTCCCCCCTGGCCATGAATGTTTGCAGCGATGCCGCCCTGCTCAGCACTCAGGGACCCGCTCCCTGTCCCTCGGGGGGCCACGAGTGTGGCGGCCATGTCCCGGGGGCCAGCCAGGCCAGCCCAGGGGGAGCCAGGGAGCAGGAGGCTGCTCTGTGTCCCCAAAGGCATGGCTGCCAGGACCTTGCCCTGGCTACTGTCGGGACACGGGGCACAGAGGGGTGAAGGCTGTTTTGGGTGCAGAGGAGCAGTGCACCCTCCCCTACATTTTCCCTTTAAGCTTTAATCCTTTGCTGCCCACCCAAGATCCTGCCACATCAGGAAAGGGGAAAGGACATCTCCAACCTCAGCTTATCGGGTATCTTTGAAGGGGCATGGCGGGGATGCTTGTCTGAAGAACAGCTTTGCCGAGCATCCCCGGCAGAGCCTGCCTGGCGGAGTGCAGCTCAGCCCGGTGCTGGGGGAGGCCGAGCTGGTCCCCAGCCCCAGGAAACCACCTGGGCTGAGCCACATCCCTGTCCCTGCCCCTGCCAGGCTCTATCCCACCTGGGACATGCTGTGGTGCTGCGGCAGCCCTGATCCTGCAGATACCTCCATCGGTCCTGGATGCATCCCCTCCTCCTCCATCCTCAGCAAGCAAGAAGGGCACCGCTGTCGGGTGGGGAACCAAGCAAACTGTGCAGCAAAACCTGTGCAGGATCTGACCTCCCCGCTGTCAGATCTGCTGACTCTGCTGGCCACAGCCTGCGCTATTTAAAGCATCACTCTCATTTTCACATGATTTCAAGGGTAATGAGGAAAACGAGCTCTGGCCACACACTCGTGCTGGCAGGTCTCTCTGCAAGCCAGGGGCTGCCAGGATGGTGTTTCTGGAGCCTTGGTCTCCCTGCCACGGTGAAACGAACTGCAGGCAGCAAATACAAGCAGCTGGAGGGAAGGATACAGTCAAGCTGTCCATGCTGTTCTCTGGGTGATAAGGTCTCTGGGCTAGACCTGGAGCTCTTGGCTCGTTTTTTCCCCTTGGCTTTGCTCTAAGAGGTGCCGGAGCTGGGGCTGGCCCTGGTCATATGGGAGGTCAGAGAAAGAGCTGGCTTCTGCCTCGGTCTGTGCACGTGTGGGGCTGCTGCTGCTGGAGATGCTTCCAAGGGTAGGATGCAGCCAGTCCAGGCTGCTGGACCAGCTTGGGCAGCTTGCCATGGTTTTTGGAGTCCTCCTGAGGGCGAGATCCACCTCCTGCCCTGGTTCAAAGAGACGAAAGCTGGACCAGGGCTGCTCTGGCCGGGCCGTGACCTCTCAATACGCAAGGGCTGCCCATGCCTTTGGGGGTGCAACCTGCGTCGCCAGCGGCACCGGCTGTTCCGGGGTTGTTGCCTTCCTGGCCGGCCTGTGCCATTGTGCCGGCGCTGCTTTGGGCTTGGTGACGGCTGTGGTGGCACGACCGGTCGGGGGGGTGGGTAGGGGCAGGAGCCGCCTCTCCCGGCCGGTTTCGCCCAGACGAGCCTCAGGCTCCGCGGTCCTCGGGTGTCATCCGGAACAAGGGCAAACCTGTGTTGCCTGTTTCGTCCCCTTGCCAGGGTGTCCTCATGGGAGCTGCTTGCCCTGCCGTGCCCGTGGTGGCAGTGCCGGCTGGGTGGGTGATGGGGAGGCTGTGTGGGTCCCTGGGGACCAGGCTGGAGCGTGGCTGGGGCTGCGGAGCTGATGTGACATTAGCCGGACCCTACTTCTTGCTCCCTGCATCCCGCCCAGCCCCGTGTCCAGCCTGGCCTCGGGGGTTCCCCGCGCAGAGCCAGCGGCTGCAGAGCCCCTTTATCTCCTCCTGCAGCCGCCACGTGCGGCTTAGTCATGGGGACGGCTGGGGAGGGAAGGAGGGGAACCCGGAGGCCACGGAAGAGACGAAGTGTGTGATCAGAGGTGCTGGCGCTGGGGCTCCTGCTGAGCCAGGCATTGGTGGGTGCTGTTGGCACCCCTCTGCGACCACAGAGCTGGTGACTTCGCCCTGCCCTTGCCAGAAACCAGAGAGACGTGCCGGAGCCTGTGCCGGCCCAGTAACCCCGGCTGCTTGGGGACTGGTGCCTCTGCACGGTGCTGTTTGCGGTGTGACGGGGACCGGGGTGGTGGCACCCGGAGCAGCAGGAGGGTGTCAGTGCCGGGAGCTCGGTGGTCCCGAAGCAAACACCAGGCTTGGGAAAACACCATCAGTGGTGGCTGGGGACAGGCGTCGCCACCCTGCGAGGTCCCTGCATGTGCACCCAGCTCGACGAAGCGCTTTGCCGTGGGCGTCCGAGCCCGCACCCAGGACGGGGCGGTGGCTGGGTGGGAGCCAGCCGAGCCCCATCCCTCCCTCGCCCCACCGTGACCGGGGGGGAAGCTCAGGTGAGAGGCTGGGGGGAGGCAGGGGACACAGCTCCCCAGACTGTGACCTGTCCCCAAACCCCGCCAGGTCTTGGCTGGATGTGCAGCCAAAGCTGCTCGTAGAGGGACGGCCGCTCCTGGGTGGCCTTGGCCATGCAGCCGGACGGGACGGAGCGGGGGGGGGATGCTCTCCATAGCCCCCAGTGCTGCCGGGAGGTTTCGTTCAGCCTGGTGAAGGAGGCAGTGGGTGGCTTAGCTGATTCCCATGTGGGATACGTGAGCCCCACGCAGGGTGCTACTGGCGGGGGCGGGGGCGGGGCACCCAGTGGCATCATCAGTTTGGGCTTCCCATCCTCTGCTCTCAAGCAAAGCCTGGCTGTACCACCGCTAGCAGGCTACACCTTGCCAAATCTGGTGTCACCTTGTGTCACCTCCTTGCCACGCTGCTGGTCACCTCCTCCTGACCCCCCGTGGGTCCCTGTCCCTCTCGCTTCCCTGGGGCTGAGCATGGTGGCTGGTGGGGCAGCCAGGGACACTGGGCAGGGAGCATCAGCGGCCCCCCAGTGTCCCCTCTGCACCCTGGAGGGGCTTGCTGGGCTGGGGGAGATTTAGTCACCTTGGATATTTGACTGCAAATCTTTTGTTTCAATGTCTGCAAGTAATCGACTTTTGCTTTTCCATTTACTTAAGACCTCCTAATTGGATGTTGTTAATCAGGGAAGAATGAGTGACTAAGCCGTCTCGCCTGCCCGGGACCGAGGGCCCTTTTTTTCCCATGAACTGAAAGGAAATGAAACCTCAAAATGTCCTTTTAAATCTCAGCTGTCAGCATTGCAGCCCAGAGCCCTGGCCAAAATCATAGTTGTGTAGACGGGAGTTGCAACAGAGGTGCGGCGCGGACGCAAGCGCGGCGTGACTGCGAGCTCTTTCTTTTCCAGGAGAAAATGCCAAAATCGGGGGTGAGGAATTTCTCTGCTGGGATGAGCAGGCGTCTCGTTCTTTGCCGCGAGAAAAGGTTGCTTAAATTCAAAGGGATTTTCAGCCCCAGCATGGCAAGATGCTGGCCCACGATGTTTGCTCCCGTCACAGTACTGGCAGTGCCAGCATCTCCTCGGGGATGGGTTTATCTGCCCCCAGCCTCCATCCTCGGGCGGCATTTTCCTCTGGAGCTGCTCATTCCACGGGGATTTGCAGCACCCTGGAGCAAGCTGCTCCTTCGTGCCGGCTTGGCTGTGAGCTCAGCTCTGGGGCGGCTGCTGCTGGAGATTTTGGCTCCCGCCGAGCTGTGCCGGGGCTGGCGCGAGGGTCTGTTTTGTCTGGGTTCGTGCCCCCAGCATCGTGCTGGCTTCTGCACTGGGGATGCATAGCCAGCATCGTTCCTCCCCGCGCCCATCGCCAGCGCTCTGGCAGAGGCTGAGCCGTCAGAAATAGTTGGAGGCAACTCAAATTCTTTCCTTTTCACAGGCTCTGGGGCAAAGTTGAGAGTGAAATTCAAAGAAGAGGCTCCGTATGCCAAAGGCAGCTCCAGGGAAGTTGTCTCCCTGGACCTGATTCTTTGTAGATGGTTTTTCTGGTGTAGGAGCCCCACGTGGGGTTGAGCTGGGGTGGGGAGGGGAGAGGGCAGGGTGCTGTGTGGGACAGGGTGCCATGTGGAGCAGGGCGCACGTGGGTCAGGGTGCTGCGTGGGGCAGGGTGCTGCCTTGGGACTGCCTGGGGGATGGAGGGGATCTCCTCCGATGTGGGGTGCAGGGGGGCACCTGGCAGCTCAAGCTCTCCCAGCACCTCGGGCTTACCCCAGTCTGGAGGTGGGGGTCCTGATGGGAGTCCCTGCCTCACACGGGGGGGGTGACCTGGGGAGCGTGGTGGGAGCTGGGCTGTCCTTTCCCCTTCGAATCTCCCTGCTGCCAGCATTGCCAGCTACAGAGCCTGGAGGCACCCAGTCCCTCTGTAGGGTGGCCCTTATGGGGGTACAGTGGGGTCGGGTGGGTGTGAGTGATGCTTGGGGCTGGGGAATGGGGGGTTGCCCCCTAATCTCAGCCATCTGAGGCGGTCGGAGCAGGATCGGAGAGCTGCATAAGGCAGGGGAAGCCGTCAGCATCACCGGAATCAGCTTAATGTCAGGAATTTCCTGCTGCGGAGAGGAATCCATGGCATTAACGTGAAAGGCCAAAAAAAGATCATCCTGACCCCAAATTAGTCCCTGGGCTGGTTGGGGAGGGCAGAGGGCAGCAGGCTCAGCCCTGGCCCTGCACTGAAGGCTGCTCCGGCAGGCGGGAGGGTGACGGGAGGTGTTGGGTGGGTGGGAGGGCAGGGGAAAGGTGTCCGAGCAGGGTGCCGGGGGGGTCTGCAGCAAGGAGACCCCCGAATCCAGCCCCTGCCTAACGCGGCTCTGCTCTCCCCTTGCAGAGAAGACGGGGAAGGTGCTGGGGGAGTTTTGCCGGTGCTACAAGGAGCAGTATGGCGTAGCGCTCTTCAACAGCGTCCGCTATGAGATCGAAGGCAACGGAGGGCCGCAGGCCCAGCTGCTCCACCGCAAGGTAAGAGCCCGGCTCTGCGTGAGGAGCCTGGAGCTGTCAGGGAGCTTCATCCCTGTGCCCAGCGAGCCCGGACCGATGTCCTCCCCAAAGCCCGGACACATCCCCTCTCCCTGCTGGTGTGGGATGTAGCCCCTGTGCCACTGGTCCAGCCCATCCCCGTGGCGTCGTGCACCATCTGTGCAGCACGTGGGGCTCCCCAGGAAGGTTTTCTATACCATCCCATGCAAGGAGCACGTGAAGCAAGCAGGGGCAAGGCTGCCCTTTGGCTGCAGTCCCCATGGATGAGCGTGCTTGATGCCAGGGCTGGCAGAAGCTCCCCGGACCCCCTTGTGCCCAGGGAAGCCCCAAGTGGGACATGCTGGGCTGTTGTCCTCCTGCTTCTGGGCGCAAGCGATGCTCCAGCCTGGGCAAATGCCTGGGGAGGGGTGGGAAACTCCTGGCAGGCATCCCTGACCCTGTGGGGGAAGAGGAGGTAGGTCCGAGTCTGATGTCCAGCAGCCACCTTTGTCCTGCTTGGCAAAAGGACCCCCGTGGGTCTTGTCGCCTGCGGCTTCGGCACCTGGGGATGGATCCTGCCCTCCCCTCCTGCCTTTGCTAAAGGAGATGCGCACCAGCTGGGGCTTCTCACCAGTCAGGGTTTGGGGTTCCTCCCTGGCCAGATCAGTGGAGCTGCTGCCCTGTGGGTGCTCCTTGAAAGCAGGAGGCGATGTGATTGCACATGGGGATGGGCTTCTGCTTTTGTCTGGGGCTTTTTTAAGAAATCTAGAGATTGCATTCACGAGATCAGACTCAAGCCCTGGGTGCTCACAGTAGTTGTCTCCCTGGCCTACCCATGAGGGTGACACCTTGCCCAGGCACCTGGATGTGCCCCATCTCCTCTGAAAGCTGCCTGGGTGCTGGGTGTCTTGAGCAAAATAAAGGTGTGGAGGTTCCTGGGCAGGAGCAGGGCGCTCGGCATCCTTGGCGAGACGTCCCTTGGGTTCCTCGCAATTTGGCAGATGCCTTCAGCCCCACTGGGAGGTACCTTCATCCCGAACTTGATTGCTTCATTAAAAAACTCTAGCAAGCAGCCCAGGAATGTCTGAGGAATGACAGTGAGGCAGGGAGGTCAGGGACGCCGTGCAAATCTTTTAAAACACCAGTGTATAAATAGGACATTTCTCTTGTGCAATGTCCCGTCTGCTGCCTGTCCTCTGCCAGGGTCCTGGCAGCGCTGCTGGGATGTGCAGGGGCTCCAAACACCACAGGGACCTGCGTGTCTGTGGGGCGGCTCTGCAAGGAGCTGGGGAGAACATCTCTTCCAGCTGGGCTCTGCACTCCCTCAATATACCCAAGAAGTTGTGGATGTTAAGAAGATGCAGGGTAGCATCCTCCCTGTCCTCAGGCAGGTCTAGCTGGGATGTGGCATTTGGTTTTTTTAAATTTATTTATTTATTACCTTTTTTTTTGGTGATCTCTGTGGGGATGCAGTGCTCAGAGGCAGCTCCCACAGTGATACCAGGGGCTGGTGGCCCTCATGGGCAGAGGGGGACAGCTGGACTGGGATTCGAAGCATGGCTCAGTCACCTGAAATGCCAGCAAGAAGCAACAGTGATGAGAATAAGGAATAAATGTTTCTGTCTTTGGTCTCTCCTCCCAGGTGTCCCCAGCCAGCGCCCCTGAAAACCTGTCCCCGAGCATTCTCTCTCCTCCGGCCTCTCCCGGCCGAGCCCCAAAGCTGACATCTCCGCACCCTGATCTCGCTCCCCATCGCTCCCCGTCCCCACGGCAGGGATGCAGGCAGCGCAGGGCCCTCCGCCTGCGCGCTCCCCGGCCCCCTCCCTGCCCAGCCTAGCAATTTGGCGCATACCTACCTGTCCCAAATACTTGCTGGGGTTGGGTGGTGCTGCCTTGGTGCCTCCCCCGGGCGAGGAGGGTGTGCGAGGAGGGGGCGGCTGTGCCGGGGCTCCCAGGATGATGGTGGCCATGAAGAGCTGTTCCCTGGCCGAGGGTCCCCCAGACCCATGTCAGAGCTCGGCCTGGATTTTATTTCATTAGCAGATGGTCTGTACGCCTTCGTCTGCCTTGGGCAGTGGTTTTGAAGCTAGTTTGTAAGGGCTGATTCTTCTCAGATGAGCCACCCCGGTGAGATGCTGATGGGGAGTCCCAGAGCTGGCACCACCTTTCTGTCCCCATCCCTGCTGGTGGCCTTGGGGTTTGGGCTCTCATCCCTCCCACTGTCTCCCAGCCTTGCAGGGCTTGCTTCTTGCTTTCTTCTCCCCCTTCCAAGGCCTTTGGAAAGCAGTAAGGAGCAGGGAAGTGCTGTCAGCAGCTGAGCCAAGCTGCTCTCAGACCTCCCTACCACCCAAGGGGGTGTGGGGTTGGGGAGCGGTGGGGGGCTTGGAGAAGGTGATGGGGTTCTTGTGAACCAGGAGATGGGCAGAGCAGGGAGAGGAGAGGGAAAGGTCCTGCAGAAGGGTCCTGGTACTGGGGCACGGTGGGACCCAAGCCCTGGCTGGTTCCTCCTGATGGCCACCGTGGTGGACGGTGGGTGGTCACGGCAGGAGAGGCGGCCGCCACACGCTCCCGCCCTCACGAGAGCTCTTGGCTCTTGTTTATGTTCCTGAGATCATAAAAATTCTTGGGACAAATTCTTGGCTTGCTCAGCCAGCCTGTATTTGAGCTGGTGTAAATGCTGCCAGTGTGCAGGCCAAAAGGTGCTGGAGAGCTGGCGAGGGGCTGCTCAGCCTCGGGGGGGGGACTCGGGGGCGCGGGATGTCTTCAGCTTGTTCCCATCGCTGGTCCTCCATGAAGCCCAGAGCATTTAAGCATTTCTGGTGCTGGGCTCTACAGGGTGGCTTCTTGCTTTTCCTCTTCCATGTTGCTAGGGCAGGGCTTGGTTCCTGCCATCTGCAGCTTGCCTCTGACCCGCACCCTGGCAGGACCTTCTGGTTGATGGCCACTACCGAGCAGTACCATGCGTGCTCCTGCCTGCCCCAAGCCGGGGAAATAACAGTAGTTGAGGTTGGGAATTGCTGCTGGAGGGCTCTGCTCCAACCTGCTGCTCGGCCAAGTGAGCTCATGTCACTCAGCTGAGCTTGGTCTATATCCCAGGAAGGAGGTGCCAGGGACAGAGGTGTGACCACCACCATGGCGAACACCACCACGTGTGACTTCACTGCTGTATGAGCAGCCCCTCTGAGGTTTTCTAGGGCTATGCATGTGGTGCCCCTCAAAGGTGTCACCCAGATGCACCTATTCAGGCTCCAAAATTTGCAGTGCTAAAGGAGATAATCCAGTGGTGAACTTGGAGACCCTCAACATAGCCCTAGCACAGAAAACCCCAACCAAACCACCACAAACAGACCTTGCTGCGCTCCCCGAGCCAGGCTGCAGCTGTGGGATGAAGGGATACCCAGCTGTCCCCCTCCATGCCCTCCCCATGCCACCCACCGCATCTCCTCCCCACAGGTCCCACTGGAGGACCATGTCATCTACTCAGGCAACCTCTTCCAGTACATCGAGGAGAACAAGAAGTGGAGGAACCGCTTCTGCGTGGTCCCGCACAACTATGGCTTGGTCCTCTACGAGAACAAACTGGTGAGGGGCATCACCCTTTCGCCCTTCTCTGGTGGGCACAGCTCCAAAGGGGGACACCCTATCACTGTGATGGTGTGGCCGTGCTCCCCGTCGTCCATGACCATCTTTTTCTGCTCAGGCCTATGAGCGGGACCTGTCACCCCGCGTGCTGGTCAACAGCGCTGGCTACAAGATCCTCACCTCTGTGGACCAGTACCTGGAGCTGGTGAACAACAGCCTGCCTGGTGAGTGGTCCTGGTGGCTGCGGGGTCAGGAGGGATGCTTGGGGTCCCCTGCACCCTGGTGCTGCTGGGCATCCCTTTTAGGCACCTTTGGGAAGGGGTGGTTTTGGGATGTGGGCGTCCTTGTGGACCTTCTGGAAGGGATGGTTGTGGGGTGTAGCATCCCTTGGCACCTTTGGGAAGGGGTGGTTTCGGAGTGCGGGGCTGTAGGGAAGGAGAACAGCCCCATTCCCCCGTGGGGTGTAGGGTGCAGCGTGAGGTGTTTGCTGCTCAGGTCCTGCGGCAGCCACTGGGGAAGGAAGGAAGATATGTCTGTGGCTCCATGAGAGCTGCCCCAAGCTGCCACCATCTCCCTTTCCCAGCAGCACTGGGCAAAGGCAGTGCCTCCTGCTTCTCCATCCAGACCTCCAGGAGGACTGGCCACCACCCCGGCCACCATCCTCCTCCCCTGGGTCCCCAGGGAGCGGGGCAGGAGCTGCTGAAATGTCTTGCTTAGGGCAGCCAGCCCTTTGCCGGGTCAGGGCATGTGCACCATGGCAGCGGGGTCAGGCTGGCAGCTCTGGGGAGGGTTTCACGCTGGAAATAATTTTTTTTTTTTCCCAATTTTCACTTCTGATTTCCTTTTTGGAAGAACGAGGCTCTTTTTGTGCTATTTTTGCCCGGTGTTTTTGGTAGAACTCACAGCAAAGGCACTGGGAAGGAGCTGAGGGGTCTTGTGTTCTGCTGCTGCACTCCCAGTCCTGAATGCCGGGGGAGATGGACACCTCCAACCCTGCATCTCCATCCCTGCCCTGCCCTGTCTGCTCCTCAAAGTATCCTTCCCCCCCTCCGCAGGTGTGATGCCCAAATCAGGGCAGTCCCCCATCCTGAAGTGCCCCACGGATTTCCCCCTCATCCTCTGGCATCCCTACGCCCGGCACTATTACTTCTGCGTGATGACGGGCAAGGAGCAGGAGAAGTGGCGGGCAGTTTTCCAGGACTGCGTACGGCACTGCAACAACGGTGAGCGATGCTGGGGGGGACACACCGACACCAGGGCTCCGGGGTGGGGAGAGCATCGTCCCCCTGCTCCGGAGAGGGTGTTGGGGACCCTGCGGTGGTTGGGTTGGGTTTTGGGCCAAAGGGGATGATTTGGAGGTCAAGAGGAGGAATTGGCTGGGAGTTGTTGAGCATCATTGAGCATCTCATCCTCTGTCTGAGTGAGGGTGGGGAGCGGGAGGGATCCAGCCGCCCAGGGCATCCCTGTGCCCGGCTTCGTCCCGCTGCCCGTAAGGAACGCGATGCCTGCACCAGGGCAGGCAGCATTTGCAGGAGCCAGCATGGAGCCTGGCTCAAGAGATGCCTTGATGCCTATTTTCCACCCTGAGGTAGAAAATATTTGGTAATTAAAGTCATCAAAACTCCAGCCCCACTGTCCTGCTCCCCGCCCCGCCGGCACCACCCGGGCTCCGGCGAGCGAGGGCAGCCGGGGCTGCGGGCAGGGGGGGTGCCGGGCCATGAAGGGCCGGGGCGGAGGCAGGACCTGCCTCCCACGTCAGCGATACTCTGGCAGGAAAACACGATTTTCCTGCTTGGCTGTGGCCTGTGCGCTCCTGGGCTGAGAACCAGGTCCCGGCGGTGCCTTGGATGGCGAGAAGTTTCCTGGGGAAGGAGGTGCCAGCACTGAAACCTGCTCAAAACCGGGTCTTTTAGTGGACAAAGAGTGATGCTGCCTATTTTTTAAGTGCTTCTTTCACTCCTGGGAGCTCTGTGTAGCCCGCATTTTGCTGGAGCTGCTGTTTAGGGAGTGGAGTAATGGGGTTGGACCCAGATCCTGGGTTTCAGGGGGGGTTTCTATCCTCCCATGTTAGATTAAATCTTCTGAAAGCTTTGCTCTTTCCCTTCCTTTTGGTGTTCCTCACTGCACTGTTGGTGAGCTGGGGGTGTCCAAGCTCATTGGGATGAGCGTGTCCCTGCAGCCCACCCGGGCCCTGGGCTTCTTTGCAGGGGGCTGGGTGCAGTGACCCCTCCAACTGCTCATCCCCCGGGATGCTGCCACAGCACCATTGCTGCATGCAGTTCAGCACCACAGGACCCCCCCGTTCTTGCTGGCTGGACCCACAAAGCCAGGGCACTGCGAGCACAACCAGCTTCTGATAAAAAAGGAATCAATCTCTCCTACTAATAAAAAGCCAATTTATTTATCTTTAATTTCCCCCTCCCTGGCTGCCAGGTGCTGCTGCTCCACCATCCCCACTGCCAGCCAGGGTTGTGCCATTAAATCCTCTCGTCCCTCTCCTCCTCCTCGGCATATGATGGAAAAAACTTACAGGGGTAGGTGGGGGCCCAGGGAAGGCTCAGTGCTGGTGGGTTTCTGCATTTCTACAGCCTGGATTTCTCTGTGAGATGATTCTTCCCTCCCGAGCACCATTTCTGCCCCTCAATGCTCCTGCAAGGTCCAAGATACTGTTTCAAATTCTATGAAAGCTCTTTTGTTGTTGTCGAGCAATTTTTTTTTTTTTTTTTTTCCTAAATTAGAGGCTCTGTTTCTGCCTCCGGTTGTGATTAGTGTGGGAATTTTCACCTCCATTTTTAAGACTGTATTTTTGTAATACTAGGTCTTCTGTAAGGACTGGGGGATGTGCAACATCGTTCCTAATGCAGGAGGTGTCCACCCTGGTTTCCCTGGAGCCTGGGTGCCCTTGGCTGCTCCAAGAACGTGCCTTGTACGGTGGCACATGGGGCTGGAGCAGTGCCCACCCTGCTGGCTTTTACCCCTTGTTGCGGGCAGGCTGCCCCGTTCAGCTCTGTTTTGGGCAAAAAGCAGCTTCAAACTCACGTTTGTCCTTCAGCACCATTCCCCTGGCAAGAGGAGATTATCCTGTGCCATCAGCGGGATGGACTTTGAAAAAAGTCGAGGCGTAGCATCACTCTCCAGTGTTAGGTACTCCCATCCCATGGTGCACCATCACCCTGGGAGCCTTTGCAGGATAGGGTCCAGGGCTGGGTATTTGCTTCCCATCCCCGACAAGGCAAGCTCAGATCAGTGCTTAATTAGCCGCAAATTAATGAAGCAAACACATTAAATTAGCCTTGTGAAGTGGTACAGTGGCTTCTTGCAACCAGCCGTGTCTGCTTGTCCCTGGAATGGGTCCCTGCAGCCAGAGCTCACTGCCCCCCCAGGCTTTGCCAGGTACAAGTGACCCTGGTGGGGCAGATCCAGGTGGCTTCTCAGGGGGCGAATCCTACCCCACTGTCTGCATGGTTTGGAGGATGAGGTTTGGCTGCAGTGGCTCTGGCAGGGGACTGAAGCCCATACCAGGCTGTCCCACCCGGGAGGTGATGGCTGAGCTGCAAGGAGCCGTGGATGGAGAAGCACCGGTCCCTGAAAGCTCAGCCCTGCTCTGGCTCCCACCGAGCACTGAGAAAGGGTCAGACTTGACTTTCTCAGTGGTTTTTTCCCCCTGTATACTAAGCTGCCCCTTAGGAAAAGCTGCTTAGGCTTGGAGTTAAATGTAATCATCTTAGAAAAATCTGTGTGCGTTGGAAAAGATCTGCTCACTACCCCGGGCTGTCCCTCCCGGGAAGGGAGAAATCACCCCTGGCTGCATCTCCGCAGCACGCCGGCTTGCTGGGCGGTCCAGGGCTGTGCCGTGACCCTCCGCAGTTATCGCTGCGGGGACGCTCTCTGGGAGCCTCCGAGCAGGGTGGGGACCCTTTGCCATGGGGCCACCTTGGGCTGGGTCCCATCCTGCTTCCCTCCTGCTAGGGGTCCGGGCATGGGAGTCGGGGTGCTGGGGGGGTTCGCTCTCAGGAGTGTTTCTCTCTGGCTGGCAGGCACCTCTGCAGCTGAAGCCCAGAGAGACTGGGACGAGGCAGGGACATGCATGGGACATGCCAGTGGGCTCCCGGGCTGTCCTGCCTGTCCCCTGCCCCCGTCCCCTCCTCCTCCTCCTCCCCGTGGGATGTGGCCATGGGCTCCCAGCATCCTGCACCTGCTCCTGATGGGTGCTGCGGGAGGGTGGGGGTGACATCCGAGCCCCCTCGTGCTGGTAGCCCCACAAGCCGTGCTGCAGTGACTCGTGGCGGTGACATCTCGGGGACAACCCCGCCAGCCGGACCCCAGCGTGCCTCCCACGGGGCTGGCTTGGGGACGGAGCCCCGCCGCCGCCTTCCTCTTCCTCCCAAGCTGCGCCGCTCCCTGCAGGGCCCCCCCTTCCTCCAGCCCCCCCCCAGGCTGACCCATCCTGGTGGGCTCGCTGGGCCCCATGCAGTGTCGGGGGTCCCTGAGCCCCCCCAGAGTGCTGAGCCCCTGCTTCTGCTGTCCCTTTAGGGCTCACTGAGCTCCCGGGTCCCCGTGCACCACTGGGGCTTGCTGAGCCCCTTCTCCTGCCGTGCTGTCGGGGCTCACCGAGCCCCCCCCAGTCCCCACGCCCCATCGGGGCTTGCCGTCCCCCTGCGCCTGCTGTGCCATCTGGGCTCACTGAGCCCCTGCGTCCCCACACACCATCGGGGGGCACCGAGCCCCCCAGCCTGCCAAGGCCCTGCTTCTGGGTGCCTCCCTGCCCTTGGTCTGGCTCTGGAGGGGACCAGTCTGTGGACAGAGGGGAAGCCCCCCCCCAGCCACTGGTGTGTCTGGGAGACTGCTGCCACCCCTGCCGCCAGAGACAGCGGCTTGGGATGGGATCCCCCGGTCCTGGTGACAGCCCTGGGCTACTTGTGTGGGTCCGAGGGTGTGGGGGGACGGAGGGACCCCCTGTGAAGGTGGGCTGGGGATGCTGCAAGGAGCTGGGCTGCCCCTCGCTCCCCGTGCCAGGCTGCTCACTCGTCCCCCCTGTCCCCTCCCCAGGGATCTCCGAGGACTCCAAAGTGGAGGCTCCAGCCTTCACAGATGCCGTCCGCATGTACCGCCAGTCGAAGGAGCAGTACGGCACCTGGGACATGCTGTGCGGCAACGAAACCCAGGTGAGGACCTGTCCCTCCCAGGCTGGGGTGGGGGGGCATGCGGGCTGAGCAGGGTCCCCAAAGCCTCCTGCATTCGCAGGTCCTGAGCAACCTGGTGATGGAGGAGCTGCTCCCCGAGCTGAGGACCACCATCGGCCCCCGGCTGAAGGGCAAGGCCCAGGAGCGCCAGCGGACCTGGATCCAGGTGTGGGGCTGGGACTGCCGGGGGGGGGAGGGGGTCATCATCGCCTGCCATCCCCCTGCCTTCACTGCCTCTGGTTTGGGGGCCACACGGCCACCTCCCTTCCCTGCCAGGCTCGGTGCCCACCAGCTTTCCTGCCTGTCAGAGCCAGCACCACACCCCCCCCCATCGCCCCCTCTCCCGGCCCCCACCAAAGAAGCCGTCCTTATTCTCCACTGTGGCTTTTTAAAGCTCCTTGTTGTGCCCCTGCGAGCAGCCCTGCCCGTCCCTGCCTGCGCTGCCTCGTCCCTGGGGCGCGGGAAGCAAACAGGAGGAAGCCCAGCCCTGGAGCAAAGCCCGTCCTGGCTATATTTAGCAAGACATTTTTAGAGCAGCCCAGGCTAAATCCAGCCCAAACCCTTGCGAAAGACCAAGGGCTCTTCAAAACTGCCTGTTAAAACCTTAAAAACTGATAGATAATTACCACCAGGCTCATAATGTGCCACTGGAGCAGCCTAAAAACACACAAATGCTGCTTTTTCAGTTGCTGCAGTCTTAGCTGCAAGGCTGGGAAGCCCAAGGAGGGGGTGGGCAGGACGGCTCTGCCTCCTGCTGGCCCCAAAATCATGGTGTTTGGCTGCAAAGTGAGCGTGAAGCCTCAGCGAGCAGCTCCATCCTGCTCATGGGCTTGGCTCCTGAGACCCCAGGCAGGCTGAGCAGAGCAGAGCAACAGCTTTCAAACAGGATCAGGGGCTCTCCTGCCCAGACCGCCAGCATCCCTCAGCCACCAGCATCCCTGGACATGCAGCATCCCCAGAACTGCCTGGGACAGGTTGGCTGATGGAGACAGTGCTCGGCTCTGTGCCCCCCCAGGCACTGCTTCGAAGCAGATTCTGCACCATGGGAGCTTCATCTCACTCAGCTGGGGGGTTCCTGGTGTGGAAAACCTACTGCCAGGCTGTGAGGAGGAGTCCGGTCAGGGCATAGGTGAAGGCTTGGCAGGTCCTGCAGGCATCTGGTGCTGGAGGCAATGGTTAGTGGGGGCAGCAGGAGATGTGGGGGGCAGCTGACCACCCCATCTCTCTCGGTAGATATCAGATGCCGTCTATAGGATTGTCTATGAGCAGACCAAGGCCCAGTACGATGCAGCGATGGCCAAGTGCGAACAGGAGCGACCGCAGATGGAGAGCACCATCCGCACGGACATGGACCAGATCATCACTTCGAAGGAGCACTTGGCCAGCAAGATCCGAGGTACAGCCCTGCGGGGAGACGTGTGGCCATGGATGTGTGTAGCTGTGTCCGTGACCGGCTCCTGGCATGGCATCACCGTTATTTCACCAAGGTGTGGGTGTTCCTGGGGTGCAGCATGGCTCCCTCCAGCATGGCCTGGAACCCTTGGGGAGATGCCAGGGTGCACGTCCTCATTGGCATTGTCCCAGGATGTGGGGGATAAGGTGGGCAATCCCCCCCCCAAGCAAGGCAGTGGGGCAGGAACGGGTTCAATACAGACGGAGGGCTCCCTGCAAGAACCCCTTGTTATTGTCCTGCAAGTTTGGGAGACGTCTCCTGGAGGAGCCTGGGGAGAGGGGCATGTCCCCCTCCCTCAGGTGGGTTTAGGACCTGATTTGCAGAGCTGGAAGGGCAGAGGAGGTGCCTCATCACGTTTACCCCTGTTGTCTGCCCAGCGTTCGTCCTCCCCAAAGCGGAGATCTGCGTCCGTAACCATGTCCAGCCCTACATCTCCTCCATCCTTGAGGCCCTGATGACCCCCACGAGCCAGGGCTTTGCTGAGGTGCGGGAGGTGTTCTTCAAGGAGGTGACGGACATGAACATGAATATCGTCAACGAAGGTGGCCTGGAGAAGCTGGTGGAGGTGAGACTTGGTGATGCTCCTTGCTGGCTGGTGGGCTTGGGGGTGGCAGGGCCAGTCCTGCTGCTGTCTTTGTGTGGACAGCGCTGGGGGACCCCAGGCTGAGAAAATACATGGGCATGAAGCCCTTGTGGGGTGGCATGTCCCAGACCCGAGTGCACGGAGAGGCTGTCCTGCCCTGCTGAGCTTGGCTTTATCCTCAGTACATGGAGAAGCTTTCCCACCTGGCCTTCCACCCCGTCAAGATGCAGTCATGCTATGAGAAGATGGACCAGCTGAAATTGGAGGGCCTTCAGCAGCGGTTTGATGTCTCCAGCACGTCCGTCTTCAAGCAGAGGGCCCAGATCCACATGAGACAGGTGGGACAGGGGCTGGGGTCCTCCCGTGTGTCCCCCGGGCTGAGCACAGAGGGCTGGGGAGCGGAGGCAGAGCAGGGAGCCCGGGCTGGTCCAACCCAGGCAGGGATTTGGCCGGGATGTCTGTCCTGTCTCAGGGACCTTCATGTCATTGGCACCCAGCTAAGGGTGTGTGATGGATCTGGCCATCCCCTTTGGTCTGGAGCCTGAGCAGCCCATGGGTGGGTGGCAGCATGGGGCACCCTTCTAATGTGGACTCAGCACCTACAGTTGGGCATCATGGCACAGCTGCCCCTTTGCCACCAAGCCCACTGACACCAGCAAGGCCAGTAGCCCAATTCTGGGGTCTGATCCAGCCAAACCTGGAGCAGGGTGTAGAAGTGGGGGTGCAAACCAGCTTTGGGCACCCTCCTCCCCCAGCACCCTTGGTCCTCAGGGTGGAGTCTGTGGATGCCATGCTGGGATGCTGGGGACTGTGCTAATGTGAAGACTCTTCTCGGTGTCCCCTGAGTGCCCCAAAAGTGTTCCCTGCCCACCCCCCACCCCCATAGCTGGTCCCTTTGGGTGCCCTCCCCACCCCCTCAGTGCTGACTGTGCCTCTGCTCACAGCAAATGGACGACGCCGTGTACACGTTTGAGACGCTGCTCCATCAGGAGCTGGGGAAGCTGCAGGGCAAAGATGACTTGTGCAAGTCCATCCAGCGCATCCTCGAGAGGGTGCTCAAGGTGAGGGGTGGTGGGTCAGGGCCTTCCGTGGCCTTCCCAGTTCCAAGGGCCAGCAGCCCAAGGAAGAGGCCAGGAGTGACTTTACCAATTTTAACAAAAGTCTTCTGGGGAAATACAAAATATTGAGATTTTCATGCATTTTGCTGGGATGCGGGGCAGACGAGTGGGAAACCACCTGGAGGAGCCAGGTCCCCTCTGACTACATGCAGCACTGTAAAAGCCACCTGGGTTTCAGATGGCCCCAAAAACCCTCCTGCAGGCAGCGGTGGAGGAGCTGGCTCTTACCTGGGCTCAGACACCCTGGGAACTGGCTGGAGAGAAAGATGCGAGGGGCAGAGGAGCCTACTCAGACCCATGCAAATGGATTGGAGGGGGGCAAACCACAAGGGGTTGTGCCCGTGGGCAGGGAGCTGCCAGCCCACAGCCCTCATTGACCCGGGGCTGCCCTCTCGCTCGCCCTGCAGAAGTACGACTACGACAGCAGCACCGTGCGGAAGAAGTTCTTCAGGGAGGCCCTGCTGCAGATCACCATCCCCTTCCTGCTGAAAAAGCTGGCGCCGACCTGCAAGGGGGTAAGAGGGTAAAGTCTGGGGCTGGGGGGCGAAGGACCACCCCTCCCATGGAGAGGCTGGAGCATCCTTCCCTCCCGTCCCCCCCGGGCTGAGCAGCCTCTCCCCCGCGGCAGGAATTAGCCAAGTTCCAGGAGCTGATCTTCGAGGACTTTGCCAGCTTCATCCTGGTGGAGAACACTTACGAGGAGGTCGTGCTACAGTCGGTGATGAAAGACATCATGCAAGGTAGGGTCCCGCGGTGCTTGGACCCGCTCAGCTCTGAGCCCCGGGGGGGCTCCAGCACCCTGGGGCGGGTGGTGGGTGCTGGGTGGAGTCAGCGTAAGTGGAGCCTGGGCTCAGCAGCACCTTGAGGGCTGGTGATGGGTGCTGGGGATCATAGGAGGAGGGGGTGATCCCGAGCAGAATGCTGGGGGCTGTACGAGGAGGGGTGACCCCATGCGGAGTGCTGGGGGCTGTACCAGGAGCAGTTTTCCCACCTGGCCTTCCCGCTGGCAGGGCTGAGTGGTGGGTGGGATGTTGAACCCTCTGCCCAGCTTCAGACACCTCTCCCTACACCCACGGGGGGGACTGGGAGAGGTGCCCAAGCCCGGTGGGCGCTGCCCCGTGCTCGCAGCCCATCTGACATCTCTTTCGGTGCCCCCAGCTGTGAAGGAAGCAGCCGTGCAGCGGAAGCACAACCTGTACCGTGACAGCATGGTCATGCACAACAGCGATCCCAACCTGCACCTCCTGGGTGAGGGCATCCCCATCGACTGGGGCGAGGAGTACAGCGGGCAGCCCGAGGCCGAGCCGGACACCGACAAGCGCCGCAGGGCCAAGCAAGTGGTGTCGGTGATCCAAGACGACGAGGGGGTCCTGCCCTACGAGGTGGGCGCCGAGGCACTGCTGCAGCCCGGCTCCCCAGAGCCACGGGAGCCAGATCCTGGGGCACCGCCGAGCTCCCCGGATGGGATGGAGGAGATCCGGGAGGCGCCGGCGAAGGAGAGCCTCGGGGATGGCGTCGAGGCGGAGGAGCGGCTGATGAATGGTACCGACGCCACGCAGAAGAGCAGTGCCACTGAGGAGGTGGCGGTGGCGGCAGTGTCTGTCCCAGGTGATGTCCCCCCCCGAGGTCCAGCCAGTGAGGGGGAAGGGGTGCACCGCGCCACACCGGCATCTCCTACGCCTGGAGCTGAAGTCCCATCAGGGGCTGGGGTGCAACATGCCGCACCAGCATCATCCATGCCAGCATCACCCGTGCCTGGACCTGATGTCCCATCGGAGTCCAGCGTGCAACACGCCGCACCGGCATCACCCAAACCCAGAGCCGATGTCCCATCTGAGGCCGAGGTGCCCCATGACACACCAGCATCACCTGCGCCCGGGGCCGAGACCTCATCGCCGTCTGCCGGGACGGCTTGCCACCAGCCCAGTGACAAGGAGACGGGCGAGGAGGTGGCCCTCCCGGGTGGCGAGTGCAGCCCCCCACAGCCCAGGAGCACGACAGAGAGCGGTGAGGGGGTGCAGACTGAGTTCTAGCCCCAGGCCCCCCTCACCGTGGACTGGCCCCGGTGACCCCGGGGGTTGGGGTAGGGGGAATAAGACCCGCTGTGCTGCCGGGTATGGAGAGCGGCACCGTGGGAGAGGGAGGGGATGGGAAACACCGAGACCTTATTGCCTAGCCGGGGGGGGGGTCCCTGCTGCTGCACGGGGCTGGCCACAGCCAAGTGGTCCTACTGGGTCGGACTGGGGAGGCCCCTGGCCTGGCATGGGGCACCCCCCTGCACTCTGCTCTGTCCTTCTTCTGCCTTATTTTCTTCTTTTCTACTGAAGAGATGCTTTATCTGCCCCCAGCAAAAGTGCCTGGGGCTGCCCGGGGGGGCTGGCAGTAGCCCCGCTGTGGATGGGTGTGTGGGATGCTCCCGGCTGCTCCAGGGGCCATCCCCTGCCCCAACCCGGGGGGTTTCCTGGGAGCCTGCCCACCACCATCCCACCCAGCCGGCTCCAGGAGTGCCAGTGGGAACAGGGGCCATGGTGGATGACAGAAAACACGATGGCAGCCAGGGGCACGGCAGGGATACGGCAATGCTGGGTGGCTTGAACTGCTGCCGATGCAGCAAGAGGTGGGGCAGGCGTGGGCTCCCAGCACCCAGGCTGGGCTCACAACGCCCAACACCCACCCTCGGCCGCCCTCACCCCGGGGTCTTCTAGCAGCTATTTAAGTTCAGAGTAAAAACTTAGAGGGGAGGGTGGCACTCACATGATGCCTCCAGCTTTGCCTGGCAGGACTGGGCTGCCTCCGGGCTCGGGCTCGCTGTGCAGTGGAGAGATCCAGCTCTTGCCCTCCAGAGCTCCCCAGCACCATGCATGGATGATTTCTCCAGCTCTCGGGCTTTGCAGGTTTTGGCACCCGCAGTGATGGTCGAGCAAAGAGCTGGTGCCTCAGCAGCGGTTTGCTGGCACCCGCAGCAGCCCTGCCCGTGTGGGGAGGGGGATGGCCTGGCACAGCCCCCATGCAGAGATGCTAAAAGCCCCTGTGCTGGTGGGGGTTGGCAGGACTCATGAGTGTGAGACGTGTGTGCGTGCACGGAGCAGGGACCAGCACCCCAACACTCGCCTGTATTTTGGGTGCCGCTGTTTCTGCCTCTGAAGGGGGGTGCCCAGCCTAACCCACTCGGGGAGGCCCCCCAAAGTGCCTTGCTTTGGGAACTTAAAACCTGTCTCTTCCAGGATATTTTATTGAGAAAGTTATAAAAATGTTTAAAAATATGCTTATAATAATTAATAAAATGGAAAAGCTTTATTTAAAGCCAGAGGAGACTGTCCTTATTCCTGAACCGCCCCCCTGGGGCTGTGCTGGAGGGGTAGGGCTGGGCTGGGGATCCCCACTCCACTGTGACTGGGGGATGTCAGATCCTGAGACCACCCAGCAGCAACACAAGCCAGGAGCCAAACGACTTAGATGATTTTATTAAAAGGGGTGTCCCAAGGAAGCAGCAAGAGGCACGCACAGCAGCAGCTTCCCCTCGGCACGGCCACACTGACGGCTCGGGGGCTGGTCTGACCCCATCCCTGAAGCACTGCGCAGGACTGCGGGGCGGGGAGGGGGGCAGCAGGACCCCCATCATCCCCAGAAGGCACTGTGTGAAGAGGGGCTTGGTGCAGGTCAGCTCTGGGCAGGAGGGCAGGGGTGCCTGTCCCCAGCAAGTCCCCTTCCCCAGCAGGTCACCGGACCATTCCCATTCCAGCCAGGATGAACCCCTCCAAAAAGTATGCGTGGGAGGAACGAAGCACCCAGCACCCCCCAGCCATCATCACCCAGGCAAAGCTCCCTGAGAGCTGGGGGACAGCCACCAGCCGAGGACGGTGGCGATGGCAGTGTGGCAGAGTGCTGGCCACGGGGCTCCCCTTCCCCAGCGCCTGCCCACCTGAGTCGGGCCAGCACTGAGGGTCCCCGCAGCAAGTCCCTGGGGTGCTGTGTCCCTCACAGCACGGGGACAAGGACAGACCCAGCAGAAGTGACAGCAGCTATTCCAGACAAAGTAGCAGGAGGTGCGGAGCACGTCGCTCACCATCCCGGGGGGTTGCCTAGCCCCGACCAAGCAGAGGGTACACCATGAAATAGCCCAGTGTGGAGCCCGCGATGGCCCCGAGGAAGATCCAGGCGTTGTAGGACATGACGGCCAGCATCACCATGTAGCCCAGCACCACCTGCACCACGTGAAACAGCGTCTGGCCGACGTGGTACCGAAACCACCTACGGAAGAAGATGGGAAACCGTGTCAGCGAGGGCAGCCAGCACCTCCCCCGCTGCCAGCATCCCAGAGCAGGTTTGGGGAGCGGGGAAAGGGATGGGGGCTGCAAACAGCAGTGCAGGGGGAAATCCTGCTCCAAAGGAACAGGCAGAATATTACTAAGAGGCTGGCAGGAAGAGTAGCCTCGGGCATGGTCTGGGATTAAATACAAGAGGAGAAACCCAGGGCTTGGCTCCAATGGCTTGTGCTGGGAAGGAAATGCCCAGGCCAGCCTTGCTGGGGTGCCCAAGCCACTGCTCGTGCCCATCCCCAAACCACCAGGACCCTCCTGCACCCATGGTGGCTCCTGGGGGAACGTGAGCATTTAAGAGAGCTGAAAAACACCCTGGACATCTCCCAAAGTACCTGGAGGGGCCGGAAAGCCCCCGGGACCACCTCCCGAGGCTGTACCCATACCCCTTTCCTGGCAACCTATTAGTCCACAGCTGCCTCTTTACAGCCTTTCTCCCCTCCTGCGCTGGCCCAGGGGCCACACACCCGTCCCTGAGCCCCCCCCGCCGGGTGGGTGCAAAGGGGGCCCTGCGGTACCTGCCCTGCGCAGGGCCGGTGCCCCCCTCCTCCGGCTCCACCAGTGACTCCTGGCTGAGGCTGCGGGGCAGAGCCAGCAGCGCCCGCCGCAGCAGCACGGCCTTGCCCATCTTGATGGCTTCGTAAAACATCGACAGCAACAGGATCACCAGCACCGAGAGCACCATCCCTGCAGGAGAAACACCCCGCCGCTGCCCAGTGCCGCTGCCCATTGCCGCATACCGGCGGGAGAAGGGGGGTGATGGTGGCAGGGGGGGTGGTGGGTCCCAGCACAGAGCGCTTGGGCACATCCATGGGATAAGGTGGAGGGAACGGAGGGCTCCTGGTATCAGGGTTGGGCTGGAGCAACAGGCAGCAGTTTTGCGAAGCGTTGGGAAATGCTGTATTTAGCTCAATCCCCTCCCTAAATTATGAGGGAGTATTTTTTGGAGGGGGTTGCTCTGAAAAAAATAAGCATCTTTGCATCTACTCAACAAAAATGTGGGGGTTAAAATACGATGCTGGGACAGTAATTTAAAAAAAAAGAGTGTAAAAGAAAATGGGAAGCTGAGCCACCGCTGACTGACCTGGGGGGTTTGGCAGGCACTGGGGGAGGGATGTTTCCCACACCTCCCTGCCTGCTGCTCTCGGCTTGGGAGGATTGACCTCTGCCTGGGGCACTACCAGGGCACGGCACTGCTCATCAGAGTAGGAGAGGGTCAGCCAAAAACAAACCAGGCAGTGCCCTCCAAGCTCTGGGGGTGAGTGGTGCGTGGAGCCCATCGCGGCTCTGCCCCAACCCCCCCGTGCAGTATGGGCCCCAGCGCTAGTGCAGGGCAGGGGCCCGGCTCTCCCCCCTCCCAGCCCATCACTAACGCTGCCCCTGCCAGAAATGCAAATCCCGTGTTTGTTTCTCTGCCCCGCAGCCTTTTTCCCAGGTGGAGAGCACAACTGGTGGCGGATGGATGGACAGACAGACAGATGGGTATCTCGGGGCTGGGCTGGGGCTGGCAGCCTACCGGTGGGGGTGTGGACGCTCCAGAAGTCAAAGAGCAGCACTGCCGTGTCCGAGAAGTAGAAGGACATCTGGAAAAGAGGCCAAGGAAAGGGCAGCGCTAGGAACTGGCTCGGGGTGATGGGGCAGACGGGGGCTGGGGCGCCTGCATCTTCAGTGGGTCCGTGCACCCACCACCCCGAAGGGCTGAGCCCCGATGCCGATGCTCAGCTGGGATTTTACCAAATGGTGCAATTTTTTTCCCACTGACTCCTGAAACGGGAAGAGGAACTTGTCCTGAAAATCACAGTCACGCTGACTGGGCTTAAGTCTTCCCTTGACTTCTAGCAGGACAATTTTCACCTCTAGCAGCAGCTCCTGGGTGTGTCTGGGCTGGCAAGAAAACGCCAGAGTTTAGCCCTGCGATAAAGAGAGACGAGCCCAGGACTTCTCAGCCCGGATTTGAGAAGGGAAGGTCCGTGGGAGACAGACGGAGGCTGGTGGACACCATCCGCAGCCTGAAGCGAAGCCGGCTGGCAGTCAGAGCCCAGCCACCCTCCGCTTTCCTCTGCCGCCCAGGGGTTTCTCTTGCATCGCTGGGACAGGCCAAGGCACCCAGAGCCAGAAGTGCGACCGCCTGACGATGGGTGCCAGGCTGGCTGGTCCTGGGATGCCTCCCTGGCAGAGGAGCACTGTCCCAAGCACTGCCTGTCTGTCTGAACCGGGGCTGCTGGGACCTACAAGGGCATCAAACGCCCTTCTTTATCACACTGAAATAGGAGAAGCAAGTATTGCTCTTGTGTAACGAACCCACCTACAGAGCCAATACCCCAGCTGCCAGGGCTTGCTCATTTTACCAGAAAAAATTGAAATTTTTTTTTTCCTTCCTTTGGTGAATCTCTCTAGATAATGTTTGTGGGGCTCACGTCCTCTCCTCTACTGCAACAACCTGGCTTTGGCCACATGTACATGCTGTTACTGACACAGGCAGATGCAGCCAACAGGACCAGCCTTGGCCAGAAATACCATCCAATAACCGGTCCAATCCACACCGCAGACAGGCTCTAATTACACCCTTCGGCCGCTCGTTACCCAAAGCACATTAGCACATGTAATTGGCTCATGTTTTTAAGCTTCCTTTGGCAACAGATTAATGATAATTAGCCTTTAAATTAAGATATTTCTCCTTTGCAGGTTTCACCTACATGTCTGCAGTGCCGTGTAAGGAGGGGGTAACTATTTTAGGGCCAGGGGAACAGAAGTGACTGTCGGAAGATCTCCTTGCTGCACCAGGTCTCCCAGCCTGGGGTGAAGCCACGTCTTTGGGTATCCAGCACGGCCGTGAGGCCAAAATGATGCTCCTTGGGCCAAGGACCCCTCGTTCCTCTCCTATAGAGATGCTATAGTGTGGTTTCTCCGGAGACTGCATCTTGCTGGGCAAGATGTGGTGTGCGACGGTCAAGAGGGCAAGTCCTAACGGACAAGAGGGCAATTCCGCTTTTTGCAGGAGGGGAATTACGCTGCCGGGGCGATGCAACAGGCCCCGGGATATTGGATGGAGGGAAACAGTGCTGTCCTCACCCACTTGCCCACGCAGCAGTGATTCAGCAGGCGCCCAGGTAAGGCTGCACCCAGCTCCTCCTCTGCACCTTACAGGTATTTGCACACACAAATAAAGCTGCTGAAAAATATCCTGCGCTGCCTCTGCTCATCTGTGTTTAGTGGCCTGATCCGCTGCAGTTTTGGGGTTACTCTTTGCCGTTAAGTGAAAAACCAGCGGTGCCTGCACGGAGCAGTGTCAGGCTGCCCAGCGCATCCCGACCTGCTGCTCCAGTCCGACTGGGACACCCAGCCCCACACGTCGGGATGAGCCTGCCTTCCTGCAGCACGCCGACTCCTGGTTTGCAAAAGAGTGTGACGAGCAGGACACCGTCCCAGCCAGCCCGAGCTGCAGCCCCCACTGGGGACACAGTGGCCCCGGGAGGTGTCCCCACAGCGGGACGCTCCTTGGAGCCGGTGTGACCCACTCTCTGGACCTCACAGGGATGCTGTGCCAGCAAACTGGGGGGACCTGGTCGCCTTAAACATCACATCTGAGTTTAGAGCACGAAACCTGCTTCAGGGTGACGGTTGAAGGCCCGTACCGTGACTCGAGCTCCCACTGCCAGCGCCTGGTGTAAGCCTGCGCCCGTGACAGCCCCTCCGTGGGCGACGGGACAGTTTTTGGGGTGAGGATGCGGTGGCACGGGGGTGCGAGGAGCAGCCGGCCAGCCCGCCCTGTGCACGGCCCGCCGGAGCCCCCGCTGCCGGCGGGCTCTGCCCCTGCCCCGGCTGAGGCCCGGGGCGAGCGAACGGGGAACCGGGGCGAAGCTCCGGGCAGGGGGACGCGGGGCCGGAGGGTGAACGGCGGTACCGCAGCCGCTAAATACCGCCTGTCCGCAGGGAGGTGCGGGCTTTCAGGGCTGATTTACGGCACCGACCGGGCTGTGCCCGGCCCCACACCGGAGAAGGCTGCGGGGCCGTGCCCGGGGCGCACACCCAGCCTGGGACCCCCCGGCTCGGCTCGGCTCGGCTTACCTGCATGGCGGCGGTGCGGAGCCCGGCCCGGCGCGGCCCGTCCCGTCCCGGTG
>JAVJGG010000053.1:10243198-10286923 GCA_035590195.1 Aviceda cuculoides | reverse complement strand
CAAGGACTGTCCCCATCCCTCTGCTTCCCAAGGACCATCCCCATCCCTCTGCTTCCCCAGGACCATACTCATCCTTCTGCATCCCGAGGACCATCTCCATCCCGCTGCTTCCCCAGGACCATCCCCATCCCTCTGCATCCCCAGATCTGATCCCACCCCACGCCCCCAGCAACCCCAGGACCCTCTGCAAGACCTCCGTGGGCTCCAAGCAGCAGCCTCATGCCTCCCACCACTCTCCATGGGGAAAACACTATCATTTACCCGTCTGCCAGCTTCTCCGGAGACCCCTTCTTCTCCTTCATGCCCCACATCACCCTGGGGAAAGAAGAGATGGGAGATGTGGGTCACCAGCAGCCTGGCCACATCCCAGACCAGGACTGGGGAAAAGGGGCTGCCGCCTGTATGGAGATGGGGACAGAGCTCACCAGGCTCTGTGGGACCCTGGGCATGGACACCAAGGGCATGGTGCAGAGCTGGCCAGTGAAGGGGATGTCCCCTGTCCCCCCTCAAGGGTGGGGGAGCCAGGATGGAGGCAGCCCTGTGGGGCTGGGGGGGCCTGAGCTGGGGACACCTGCCAGCCCCTCACCCAAAAACCATGCGAGGCAGCCCAAGGGCATCTACGGGCTCTGTTTGCCAGGCACCAAGGAGCGGTTGCCTTTACAGCAGGGAGAAACAGGTCCCCCCCGGGCGATTCCGCCTGGTTTCTCTCCATGAACTACAATGGGGTTGACCAGCTCAGGCTTGGCCACCCCACGCCTGGTGGCTGGTCCCCTTCAGGTGCCATCTGCAGAGGAGGATTTTGGAGGTACCTTTTCTCCTTTGTGGCCTTTCCGCCCTTTAGGACCGGCTTGTCCCGGAGACCCCTAAAATCCCAAAGGAGAAGGAAACCCCTCCGTAAGGATGCTGCACCAGGGATGTCCCCTCCTGGCCTCCCTCCCCACTCTTGCCACAGTGTGCACAGGTGGAGGCTCTAAGCTGAAGTCTTCATTTGAGATTTTTCTCCCTCTCTGGAGCAGGCTGGGCAGAGCGGGGCCATGGGGGTCTTTCAGCAGGAGCAGGAGATGCTGCCCGTGAGGGACCTCGCCACAGCTGGGAGATCCCAGCATCCCACTGCCTGTGCCAGGGAGAACCAGTGGGCCTCCATCCCACTCCTCACCGTTTGCCCTGGTTTTCCTGGCTTGCCCGGCTCCCCTTTTGCACCTGCCAGGCCCTAGGAAGAAAACGAAAATCAACCCAACTCTGAAAAATAAGCTCCAGGGTTATTCACCCAGATCCCAGGCAGGCTGTCAGAGCGGCACAGACCTGGGCTGTGAGAAAAACTGGAGACAGAGAAGTGGGGCAGCAGAGGAACCCACTCACCTCGGTGCCGCTCAGCCCCATGGCTCCAGCTTCACCCGGTGGCCCGAGAGGACCCTGAGTTCATTTGGGGACAAAACATGAGGCTGGCATCACCTCCAGCTTATTTGGGGGAAGGCAGGAGGACGATTGCCCTCAAGGCAAGCTGCCTTGCCCTGGGGTCTGGACTGGGGTTGTCCCCCCCAGGGACCTCCGGTGCCAGAGCTGTGCCGAGGAGAGTCACCCTGCAGGGATGTCCCCTGCCTGTCCCCATCCCCATGGCAGAGAGGAGTTACCTGCCGGCCTGGCTCTCCCTTGGCACCCGCCACTCCTCTGGCTCCTTCGTGCCCAGCGTAGCCCCAGAGCCCAGGGGCACCCACCGGCCCCCGGGCACCCGCTGCGCCCTGCAGTGCACAGAGACAGGGGCACTGGTTACATCCCAGCCCAACCCCATCTGGAGCAGGGTCCGAGCTCCCTCGAGGAGCTTCAACTACACCGAACATCGGCTCTCACTATCTGCTTTGCAAATCTAACTGGAGTTTATTCTGCATCCCACCTTCTCCCAGCAAAGGCAATTGCCTGAGTTAAGGACGTCTTGCCTGTGCAGAGTGGGATTGCAACGTGGGAAAACTGGGCTGCAAATGGAATTTATCTTGCAGCTGAGTGCAGGGCATCAGTAACACATCTGTGGCTCTGAGCATGTCAGGACCATGACCACAAAATGCATCGCAGGGCAGCGCCAGTGCTCCTGAGCACAGGGTGGTTCCTGAAGCACTCTGACCTTACAGACACCTGCAGACTTGCTCCATGAAAGCAGAGGAGGGAAAAATAAATGCCCTGGACCTGCCTCAGGCAGACTCTGACAGCCAAGTGTTAATTGCACAACGGCTGTGGCTCTTTTGCACAGTTTTTAATAGCTGTATTAAAATGCCTTTATGGAACTTTGGCTCTGGGGAAACCAAGGAAATGATGACTCAGTTACAAAGCCATCGCAGGCAGGACCCAGGAGACACGGCTCGGCACTCGGGCTGGCAGAGCTCACTTTGTGGCCACCCTACGGGTGAGACACAGCCCCAGCCCCAGGTTCTGCTGCTCCATCACAAGATGCCACCAAACCTCTTTCCCAGGGAAGTTTTGCAGGGGCAAGGCCAGTACTCACCACTGGACCAGGCTTGCCGCGATCTCCCTTGACTCCGTCATCTCCAGCGAGTCCCTGGGGTGACGTTGGGGATTTAGAATAAGCCCGTCATCACCATGTGCTTCACGCTCAGGCCCTCTGCAGGTATTTTAAGCATCCTCTCCCCCGTACCACGTTCAGCTGACCAAGGCATGTGCCTAGGCAGCACCTGGTCACCACATGGGAGTGGACGTGATGCGATAGCAGGAGCAGATCTTCTACAAGGCATTCCTGGGTGCCAGACTGAAATGGTCTGCTTTTTGGGGTGGGGGCATGTAAGCACCTCCTGGGAGTCAGTGCCAAGATGTGAGGTGTTAAAAACCCCTCCTCACTCCTGAGCCCCCTGGCCTGGGCAGTTAAGGGGCAATAAATCCTTGGGCTTTGGTTTGTATTGGAAACAGTGAAGCACTGGGGAAGCCTTTGACAGCTCCCAGCTCTACAAGATCCCAGGCATCAGTACCTCTAATCCAGCAGCACCAGTGGGTCCGTCCATGCCTTGTGGCCCTGGATCTCCCTGGGTAAGAAGGGGTGAAAGAGCTCTGTCCCCAGAAAACCCCTTCCTTGCCTCGTTGACTTTGGATCTCAGGCAACGAGGCAGGGAGTCTCCCACGGCAGGTCCCCCAGGTCACCAGCCTGCCCAGGTCTGACCCAGCTCCTCCACCACAGCCAACACCACACCATCCCCCATCAGCCAGAGGCAGAAAGCAGAGCTTGGGAAAAGACCAGAAAAAGGCATTTCACACAGAAATGAAAGGTTGGAGCCATCACCCTGCTGTACCTTCACTCCCTCGGGACCATCGAGCCCAGGAGGACCTCGGAGACCCGTCCCACCCTGTTCAGGGCACAAGCAAAGGAGCCCCATTGATTCAACCCTGCCCAGTACTCCCACTCACACACATATCCCCCCACCAGGTCCGTGATCAGCTGAAATGGGAGGAGGGACATGATCTGACTTACAAACCGTCCTCTGGCTCCAGCAGGTCCCGCAGCTCCGGTGACACCGACCTGACCCTGGGACACAGAGGGAGACGTGCTCAGCAGGGTCTCAGCCTGGCTGGGGGGCAGGAGGCTGGAGTTTGGCCAAAGGCAGCATTAACCCAGACTGCCCTGCCAGTCCAAACTGTCCTTTTGCTCTAAACCAGACCCAATTTTGTAGTCACGCCCATGAGACATGAAATTCCCTAATTATGGCGATTTGCCAATTTCTAGTATTTTCTGCAGCTCCTGGAGCCCAAGGTTTCCCGCAGGGAGTGAGCCCCCCTCCTCAGCACCCAGCACCCAACTGCCAGCCTGGGGGGATGCTGGGAGCCTGGTGGGCTGAAGCAGCCTCTCTCTATACTTGCCAGCAAACCTTCTTGGCCCTTCTCTCCTTTATGGCCTTTTTCTCCAATTTCCCCTGTAGCAGCTCCCGGGCCAGGCGCTCCAGGAAGGCCCCTGGGGCCAGCGTCACCCTGCTCAGAGATGGAGACCCAGGTGTCACCACAAAGAAGAAAAAGGAATAGCAATTAAATGAGCTTCTGCACGGAGATGACACGTTTCACCCTCTCACTGGGTGCCGCAGACAGAAGTTCACCCTAGGGTGCTCAGGAAGGGTGCTGATGCCAGGTCTGAGCCCTACATCTCCAGTGGTCCTCAGCCACGGGGACACCCCTGTCCTACTTCTGCCCCCACCACAGTAAATGGAGCAGCAGAGGCTGAGCAGGCTACGGGTGTTCCTGAGGTGCTGCAAGGAGGGACAAAGTTAGAGGCACTCCTCACCTTCTGTCCCTGCAGTCCTGGCTCACCTGGGTCTCCAGCATCACCGGCATCACCCTGCCCAAAGGGGAAATATTGGCATCAGGTGCAGTGGCTGCTCCCCAGCCTCATCCTAGGGTGGGTTAAAAGCTGAGCTCTGACTTCCACGGGCTTCTCCACCCTCCTCTGGCTGGGATTTTGGTGCTGGGTAGGAGATGGCTCTGCAGCTTCGCCAGCACCGGGAGGTTACCCCCAGCTGTGACCCATGCTAGCCCAAAAGCAAGCGAGGACAAAATGCTGAGCACAGCCAAACAGCACCTTGCCCAGCAAGGGGACTCCAAAGCATCAGCCCCCTCCTTCCACGGGGGCATCTCAGCCTGTCTGTTGTCCAGAGCCAGTGCACTGGGCGGCACACCTTTCCCATCCCCATCTTGTCCCCATCCCCCGGCAGAGGATGCCAGCGGGCAGCAGTGACTGCTGTGGTGTCAGCCAGCACACGTACCTCCTTTCCTTGCTCCCCAGGCCTCCCCAGCAGTCCCTCTGGCCCATCATCCCCCGGCTCCCCAGCGTCCCCTCTGATGCCCTGAGCTCCGCAGGTTCCTGCCTCTCCCTGGACAGGATGAAGACAATCAGGATTATTCTTGGCTGTCTTTTGCAGGTGACCCTGGCTCTGCCCTCCATCATTTCTCACCATACAGCCACCCTAGTTTTCCTTGTACCAGGTACCCAAGCTTTGAGGGAACCTGGACCCCCCATGCCCAGCAACGTGAATCCCCAGCCATGACCGTGCTGGGGGATGACTTCAAAAAGCCCCAGGTGGATTTAAGGTGCCTGCCTGCCCCTGCAGCAGCAGGGCCAGGCAAACCCAGTGTTGCTGGCGGTATCACCCCCAGCACCCAGTGGGAACTGACCTGCTCGCCTTTAAGCCCCGGCTGACCCTCTGCTCCCGGCGGTCCCGGTGGTCCCTGGGCAGAAAACACACAGCCCAACCCTAGTACAGCTCGTTAACCCCGCACTGCACAAAGCCTTTGGCTCAGCTAACGCAGACACAGCTTCAACCTTCTGGTTTAGTTGAGGATCAGCAACTTCCTCCCTTCATTTCCCATTCCTGGAGAAGGCACGTGGGGAGAGGCAGGCTGGAGCAGCCCCAGCTGAGGGAAGGAGAGGGTTCCCCAGCTGACATACCTGCTCACCATCCAGCCCGCTGATGCCAGCTTCCCCAGGATCACCCACATCACCCTGCCGGAGGACACAGACATTAGGACAGGCAGTCATGGTGGTCCTCCGCACAGGTCCCCTGCAGAGCCCACTGCCCCGGACACCCAGCGTTTGCAGGAGGGCTTGCAAGGCTCTTCTCCTGTCTCACACCAGACACATAAATCCCTATCCCACAGGGCAAAGCCGGTGGCCAAACTGGGAGGAGTCCTTGTCCCTACAGCCCTGGGGAGGAAACCCCACTTTGGGCAAGCGGAGCGAGCCCAAGGCTCTGCCTGCCTGGGCAGCACCTGACTCATGGGGCTGGCAAGGGGAACAAAACCACCTTCTCTGTCCTTACCTTCTCTCCTCTCATCCCCGAAGGCCCTTCAGGTCCGTTTGGACCTTCCCGGCCCTGAAAACAAACAACCCATGTCAGCAGCAATGCTTTGCCTTAATTCAGGAGGCCTTTGCAGCTCCCGAGCGGGGGTCTGGGATGCCCCTGCATGCCACATCCCCACGGGCAGAGAAGCCATGCACCAGCTTCTCAGGCCCCTTGCACCAGCTTTTCTTTTCCTTCCCTTCCTGCAGGTGCTCTAGGGAGCTCCCCAAAAGTGCACCAGAAAAATTATTGCACCCTGTCCTGCCAGCTGTCTTAGGTGTCGATCGAAGGAACCCCATCTGTACTCACCGGGTACCCCGATGGGCCAGCAGCACCAGCCGCTCCAGGAGCCCCTCTTTCTCCTGCTGACCCAGGCTTCCCGGGGATGCCGTCCAGCCCTCGTGTGCCGGGAATGCCCTGCAAGGCCAAAAGGCCACTCAGGCATCCCAAAACGTAGTGCAGGGTGCAGCTCCGGGGAGGGCAATGCCAGCGGGAGCCCCGTGCCTGAAGCAATTGGGCCACCACAGGGCAAGGTACCACCTGCACCTGGTGGGTACCGGTGCCTCATCACTGCAGGTGCAGGAGGGCACTGCTGTCCCCGTACCCAACTTGTCACCACCCAGCCACCCATGCAGGGTTTGGGTCATTCTCTGCCCCACAACGAGCCAGGGGACAAAGCTGCCTCCAGAGTGGGCACCTATCTTTCATCCCATCGGACATCACCCAGCTTCAGCCTACAGAACATCTCTGCAAGCTGCAGTTCTCCCACTTACAGGCAGCCCTGGAAGCCCTCGAGGACCCGGGTCTCCCACTCTGCCCTGAAAGAAGAAGGATGCTCAGCAGCGTGGTCATGGGAAGAAGGCACAGGGGACCCTGAGCAGGGTGAGGCTTTGCTTGGACAATCCCTGTGTGCCTGGGCCACCTCAACGGTGTCCATACAGCATCAGGACAAAACCAAGCCAGCAACAAGCAGGACCAGGGTCCTGCCTGCTCCTGCAAAGGGGTCCAGGATCCATGCTGCTAATGCTGTAGATAGCACACGGTATATATTGCGGAGTATTGCATATCTGCAGGGGACCACAGCAGAGGGAGCAGAGCAAGCCAGGCACACGGGGAGCACGGGGAGCCCTACCTGGGAGCCGGGAGCACCTCGTGGACCAGGGGGACCTGGCAGGGCCTGAGGGGGAGAGCACCATCAGAGCCCCACACTGCAGCCCTCACTGCTCTCCTCTCCCCAGTTTAGCCCCTTGATGTCAATGGAAAAGATTTCCTATTTTCCCATACCCAGCCCAGCAAAGGTGACTTGCTCAGTGCTTCTCCGGTGGGGCTGGAGCTGCCCAGGGCGGCAGCAAACAGCACTCACCTTGGGACCAGCTTTTCCTGGAAATCCCGGTGGGCCTTGGGCTCCCATTTCTCCCTGTTAGGAGGCAAGAAATATTTCCTTTCCTCTGTATGTTTTAATGCAATAATCTCTTAAGGGAAAAAAAAGCCCCCAAACCAAAACCAACAGCTGCCTGGCATGTCACAACAAACCATAGGAGTCTGGGTAGATGAAATGCTAGAGAACCATCAGGTTGCCCAATGTGGGATCCAGCTCTAGCCGTTCTCCTCCTGCCACCCCTGCAACCTCCCTGGAATGGCTGATGGAGACCGTTTGTGGACAGCACCCAAACCCATCCATTGGGTTCAACAGCCCAGCTCAAAAATGTTTCCAAAGCCTGGATTTCCCACCCCAGCGCATCCCCTAACTGCTGTGCCAGATTTCCCAGCCCTACCTTGTCTCCCCTGCGTCCCGGCCTCCCACGGTCACCGGCAGGTCCTGGGTAGCCCTGCGGAGAGCACAGCGTTAGGAGGCAGCTGGGGCTGCCCAACATTTCTGGGGTTTTGGGAGAAGGCAGCTGCTGAGGCTGAGCTCTTGCCCAAGGAGAGGCAGGACCCTGGGCACCACAGGAGCCCTGGCAGGACTGAGTGCCTGGCTGGAGGCAGCTGGGATAGCCGCAGCCTACGGGCAGGCAGGCAGCACCGTACCCCCCTCCGCAGGCAGATCTATCACTTACATAGGTGCCGACAGGTCCTTGCGGCCCCTCCGAGCCAGGCTTCCCAGGCAGCCCCTGCCAGGCAAGACGAGGGCGTTAACAAACCTCTGCTCCTGGGATGCGGACAGGCATCTTCCCATCCTTGGTGTCCACCTCTGAAACCACGGGATCCCCCCAGGTCTCCCCACGGCAGCCAAGAGCCTCTCGGGGCTGTTCACCACCACCACTGCTCCAACCAGCCCCCCTGGCATGCTTATGGCCCCCCCAAGCCCCAGCTCTCACCTTTAGGCCCACGGAACCCGGGTCTCCGTCAGGTCCAGGTTTTCCCAGAGACCCCTTTGGAAATATTTGGGGAGGAGGCGTCAGTCAAAAGGCTGAGAAGAGACAAGCCCTGCCGAGCCACTGCTGCTACCTGTGTGCTTATGGACAGGCATCACCTGGTCCAAACTGGGTTGCTGGGGGCAAACTCTGCCACTGTGGCCCATCCTGGTGGCTTCTGTACACCAGCACCCCAAGGCTGGCTCTCCAGCAGGGCTGTCACTGGGGAAGGTGACGATACTTGCTCTCGGGGTCATCACCAAGCCCAGCTGCGAGCAGGTTCTCAGGGAGGAGCTCTTCCAGCTGCAGGAGCTGCTCTGGGTCTCCATCCCAGTGGGCAAGGACATGGGACTGTCCTCTCTGACCCTGTACCACCCACTTCCACCTGGGATGGAGCAAACACTTCGATCTCCTCCCAGGACCTGGGACCACGCTGCTATTCAGCCATCCAGGTGTGAAGGGTTTCCATGGGCTACTGTCCCCACAGAGACCCCACTAGGGTCGGGGAAGCTGCAAAGTCCCTTGGGCAGGCCGATCCCTTGGGGAAATTATTCTGCTCTTCCCTAGCCCCAGCTATTTCTGCCACTGAGGCTTTTTTTATGTTTTTTAACATTAAGTTAAGATCAGGTCCTACAGACGTCCTGATCCCCTGCCAGTTTCCAAGGTGGGCGAGTCCCATATCCCCCACCAGTGGGGCCAGCCCTGCTGACTTCCCACCTAAGAAAATGCAGAGTTCATGCAGAAAGAACTTTTTTTTTTTTTCTTACTATTGATCCAGGAGGTCCTGCGTGCCCGCGGCCCCCCTGCAAGCCAGCAAAACCCTGAAGAAAAGGGCAGAAGATGAGCAATGGAGGGAAGGCAGAAGTAGGAGGTATGGAGAGGCTCTCCCCTGGCAGTGCGTGGTCCGAGACTAACCCAAACCAGAGCGCAGTGCCTGGGGCCAGGTGCAGAAGAATGGCTCAGCCTGCTGAAGGCAGCACTGGTGCTTTCCACTTCAAACCAGCTCTTTGGTTTCTCGGTGTTGAAGCACCACAGCTGTGTGTGTACACGCACACAATGCCCACACTGCATCTAGACAGTGCTGTGCAATGCTAACAGTAAATTCAGAGGTGCGTCTCTTTGACTCAGAGCAGAATATTTTTCATATTTTGTTTTGAGGGAAGTGCCAGATTTATTTTTTTTTCTTTTGCATTTCAGAGCAAAGATAAACAAATATTAGAAATCCTGCAGAAGGGAAAGCTTGCCACCAGTGCAGGACTTGCTGCTGGATCTGTTTTGGATAGCAGTGCCAGGCATGAGAAATCATTTTGCAATAGCCAGTTCTTAAATGCACTGCCCCATTCCCTGTCCTTCACCCCTCAGCATGATTCTCAGCAGATCCCGGCCTGCAGCTGCACCCAGAGGAGCACCCTCTGGCTGGTCTCGCTCCATCAGGGCCACCCACCACCTCTGCCCCATCCCATGGACATGCTTTTGAGGCACATCCCCAAGGGTAGAGAGCCAAGCAGAGAGGAAGAAAGACAGAAATTGGGCAGCTGTGCAGCTCTACTCACCGGCGGTCCCCTCCTGCCCGGGCTGCCCATGGTCCCTGGGGAACCCTGCAGGACAAGGCAGGTGATGATGAGGATGGGGAGGCAGAGGCAGCCTCTCCCAGTCCCACCACGCCAGCCCAGAGCCAGCTGATGCACATCACGGCAAGGCCCAATATGGTGTCAAGGTCTTGACCCACATGGCCAGGGGGGTGGTGAGGTTGGGAAGTCCCCCCCCTCCATCGGGCTCAGCTCCCCTTCTCGATACAACCCACCGCCCCAGCCCTCACTCGCAGTCAAGTACAGAGTGTAGGATGGGAACCTGTGTACCAGGCTTTCCTTCTGCGCCTTCTGCTCCCGGGATGCCCCGTGAGCCCTGGAAGGAGAGTCTCATCTCAGGAAAGCAGAGCCTGGTGGCAGGGTGCCCCCACCAAGGGCTCATCCACCCCCAGAGCCTCCCTCCAGTATTAAAAGGTGGCAAATCAGCAGTAGCATGGTCCCCAGGGTGCTTGTTTGGTCTGTATCGAGCCATGGGTTTGTGAGTGCGCAGCTCATCCCTGCACAGCTCCTGCAGCTCCTCCCTGCTCCACCCCACCTTTGGATGGAACTGCTGGGAAATAACACGACTGTGGGAGGAAACCCGTTCCCACCATGAACACCTCGACCATGTTTTTTCCCCCTCTTCCCCAGCTATTTATTCTTGGCTCCTTCACCCAACATGACTCTGAATAGCAGAGTTTTCTTAAAGTTGTTATTTCCTGTATTTTTTATGCTCAGGGTTAAGAGGGAAGTTGTCATGTTGGGCAGGTGGTTTGTCAAAACACTTCATGCAACGTGCAAAAGCCTGAGCCGCTCGTCCCCAACTTTTCCTGTGCAAATTCCCAAGCAGAGCCCAACCCTTCGATCTGGCCGCATCCAGGGATGCCGCTCCCCAAGAGCTGGCTTCCCGTCCCAGTGCTGATGGCACCATGCACCAGCACAGGGACACAGGTCATCTGCTACTTACAGGCAGCCCAGGGACTCCGACCAGCCCACGCTGACCCACGCGGCCCTGGAAAACAGCAAGCATTAAGAAAAGCATCTTTCTGCCAGGAATAAAGTGGCAGATTTGCAGGCAAAGCTGGTGCCTGAAGATGCCACGGCTCAGCCCCAGCACATCCAAAGCCACCCAGCGAGGGGTCTCCAGGATTGTTTCAATCTCCTACGGGCAAAGATGCTCCAAGATTCAGCCACGAGTACCAGCACCCCATTAGTTACCCGGGCTCCCCGTGGTCCTGGGGTTCCCTTCAGGCCATCAGGTCCTCGGCCTCCCTAAAATTCACACAAAGGGAAACAGAGTCATTTTAGGCAACCCTACAGGTCTCCCCAGCCCCTCCGTCCCAGCGAGCGCTGAGGGGACTCATCCAGCCGCTGCCATGTTGGCAGGTGAGTGCATGGCCATGGCGGGTGCAGGGATGCCACGGACGGGGAGGGGGGCCAAGGGGCTGGGGACCCTCCCCGGGGGGGCATTGCGATGCTGTCCCTTGGGTGCCGGGACCCATGCTGGAGCTCACAGGCAGGGTGGCCGCATCCCTGCCCTCCACGCGAGGATGAGGGCGGTCCATAGGAAACTGGGGGACAAAGCAGAAAATGCTGGTGCTGACCTTGGGTCCCTCGCTGCTGTTCAGCCCTGCTGGGCCGATCTGGCCTTCTTCCCCCTGCCAGGAGAGAAGAGAGGAGTCGGCCAGGGAAAACGCAGCCTCTGATCCTCTGCCCGCACCCCCAGCCACGGCAGCCACTGTCCCCCTGCCTCGTGTAGGGGAGAAATGTGGGGAGCATGGCCGGAGGTGACATTAATTACATGGCAATGTGACCTGGGGCACCAGTTGAGCTTCGAGGTGGGGATGGGGACTTCCCCCGTCACCCAGGATTATAAAATTGGCCAGAAAAATAAAAGCTCGATGGGTTCAGTGTTGGCCCACAACGGCACAGTTGAATATTTCTGTTTCCTGCTGATCAAATTAAAGGCAGTTCAAAGGACCGATGGGCCGAGGCTCCTGCCTGCTCAGTTACAGCCCCAGCGGGGCAGGCACAGCCTGGACCCCTGCTCCAGACCGATGCTTGTGCCGGCAGCGCTGCTTGGCTGGGTGGAAAGGCAGCCTGGCAGCAAGAGGAGTCGTGCTGCGTCTCCATCTCTTGGAGGGGTGGGAGGATGTGTTTCTCATCCTGAAAAGCAAATGTGAGAGCAAATCCGAGAGCAAATCCAGGCAGGCAAACCAAAAGCCCTCTGAGGGGGAGGGCATCACACTCAGGGGATGCTGCAGACCAGAAAGGTGGGTGGAAAAATATAATCCCATCTCCCGAGAAGCTGGAGACCACTAGAGATAAGCAGCCAGCCTGGCTTCAGTTCCCAGGTTGAAATACCCATCTGCAGCTGGGTTCGTCCATCCTGACAGCTCGCTCGGGTCGCACGCTGCAGGAAAAAGCCCATTAAAAATTGTGCCTCGTTTCTGTGGCTTCTTGAGCGCTGCTGTGCTTGGCTCTTGGGAGCTGGCGAGGCTCGGGGCCGGGCAGCGTGGCGGGTGAGAAGCAGGGCAGCTGGCTGGGCAACCAGCGCAGGCTCCAGGAGGCAGAGAGCCCAGTTCAAGAGAGTGGTCTGTGAGCCCTGCGCTCTCCAAATACCCGCGAAGGGTGCTGACCTGGTGCAGGGACTCAGCAGGAACCCTGCAAAGATGCTTGGGCAGGGGCCCAAGGGGAGGGCTGCCCTCGGACCTGCTGCAACCCCCCTGCCTAAACCTGCCCTCTCCTCGCTGAACCCACCAGCTAATTTCGGGTCGTTGATGGGGGCACAGCCGGAGGGCTTTGCAGCAGCTCTGTCGGTGGCAAGTGCTGCGGTGCTGGGGGCACCTGTGGCCCCGAGGATGGGGGCTTAGAGCAAAGCTCCCCGCAGCCGAGCAGCCCGAGCAGCGCAGAGGGACGCGCCGTTAGAGGGCTCCCTGAGCCCGCACCAGTTCCCACCGCCCCGGCGAGCCAGGAAATACCAGTACTGCTGCCAGGTGGGCTTTTGGCTGGGGACAGCCCGGTGCCTTCAGCCCGCGGGAGGAGGAGGAGGCAGCACAGGGTGGCAGAGATGCCTGGGACGCTGGAGGGGAGCTGGGATTAGGCAGTGGGAGAGAGGGAACCTGGAAATCTGCGGTGCCTGCGCCAGCAACGCTGCCACGCGTGGCTCTTGGGCAGGCACCGAGGCACGCTGCCCATCGCCCGGGCTCAGGAGCGGGCACGAGTGCTCACCCTGGGCAGGGCTGGGGCAAGACAGCACTGCCCACACTGCCTGCATCCCGCAGGGCTGCCCCTTCCCCACACCCCCCACCTCCCGGCGTAACACCGGCTGCACAGGTATCCCACCGCACGACACCCCGCACCAGCGGCGGCACTTACATCTGGTCCCGGGGGCCCCGCTGCTCCTCGGGGGCCGGGAAAGCCCTGCAAGCCCACCTGGCCCCGAGTCCCTGGGGGCCCTTTTGCTCCTTGTGCTCCACGGGGACCCTTGGAGGAATAAGACACGGCAGGTCACAGCAGGGCTTGCAAACAGGAGGGACAGCCAGTGCCTGGGGCTTCCCGACCTGCGGGCAAGAACCCCCCGGAGAGCCCATCGCTTGCTGCCCCGGCTCTCTGCACACCCAGCCTTTGGCATGGGGCCGCTCTGGGTGAACACCCCACGACCCCCTGCCTGACAGCGTCCCTGCGGCACCAGCGATGGCGCAATATGACATTTTTAAACAGCCAAAGCAAGACGGAGCAGGGAAGGATGGATCAAGGGTGGCAGCGTGGTGGGATCAAGCACAGCCTGAGCTGCCCAGCTGTCACAGTCCCCGAAAGCAAATGCCCCTGGGTCCCTGGACATCCACACCACCCATCCACCAGCTGGAAAATAGCACATTTGAACAACAGAAGAGGAAGGAGCTCGATGAAATCTTCCCGCAAGCCTGGGTACATGGTACCTTGTCTCCTTTGGTTCCCAGGTCTCCCTTGGCTCCACCTGGACCTCGACAGCCCTGCAAGAGCAGCAGAGGTGGAGAGTACACTCAGAAAAACACATTATGCCACTCTTTACAACCAAAGCATGCTATGATCTGATTTTGGCATCAAAGAAAGTTAGTTTTGCCCAATTTTGATCAGGGCTTTCCTCCCGATGGGCCTTTTGGAGCTGGGAGCAGGTACATGCTGAATCTGCCTCTCATGGTGAGGGGCCTCCAGAGCTTCTGGGTTCATCCACCACCAAACCATTAGTGCCCCCAGCACCCCATGCCAATCCCAGCCCCAGCTCCCTGGCAGGTAGGATGCCTGCAGCAGCCAGTGGTGGCATCCCAGCTGCACTGTCCTGACAGCAGCACAATGATAACCGGTACCTTGTCCTCATTACTGTGCTCCTTAACACAGGCTAAAGCACTGCCATTTCCCTTGTGCCTCCCCAAAGCAGATGATATCTTAGGTCACACTGCAATGTCTGAAAGCTCCTCTTATTACAGCAAGGTGAGCCCAAGTGCAGCTCTGCCTTCCCAAACAACTGCAGTTGCCACCCATTCAAATGTCAAGTCCAAACACAGGCAAAGAACATAAATCTGGTGCTTTAGACTGCTCTAACACGGCTCTCCTGCATCTCAAGCAGGCATGGCATGGGTGCCGTCACTCACCCACTCTCCTTGGGTGCCTTTTGAACCTGGCAGGCCAATAAACCCCTTCAGAGAGAGAGACAAAATGCAAGTTAAAAAAAAAAAAAAAACACAAAGGAAAATATCATATGCACTCGTGGAGGCTGATGACCCTCCCACGCTACAGGGACAGGAAGATGCTGATAAGTGGGAGACACCAGTTTAGCTCTACAGAGTTGCTGCTGATGATGCCATGGTGGGATTTGCTCCCCAACAGGGACCAGGGGATGCCTAAGCCCTCCCAAGGCTTCTCAGCTTCCAAAATGCACCACCCACATCCCACCCTGCATCCCTCAACCCTTTTGCAAGCACCAGTTTTCAACTCTGCGTGTCAGGGTTTCAGCACAAGAAGCAAATGCACCAAGGGCTGTCCTCAGGTGGGACACTGAGGGTCAGGCAGGAGGAAGGCCAGGCGGCCCCGGCCTCCTTACCCTTTGGAAAAGGCAGCTCAGCACCCAAACCCCTTGGAAAAAGGGGCGCACCTAGTTGTGCAGCAGGGAAGGGACAGGCAGGGTTGGGGCATTTCTGCTGATAAATCCATAGGAAAAAAATAAATAAAATCAAGGTCCCTGCAAGCAGCAGAGTCAGAGGAGCTTTGGAGTTTGGAGATGATGAGCGCGGCCATAGGGACGTGGCCATCATCCCCACCAGCCCTTGTGCCACAAACCCCACGGGAAGCTGGGGGTGGCAGGGGGGAGCAGGGCATTCCCCTGCAGTGCTTTGGGGGGGCTGTGAGGGGAAGGATGAGAGCACCTCGCACCCAGCCACCCACTCCCATGGACTTACCCCAGGGCCCTCCTGTCCCGGCTGTCCCCTCAGCCCGGGGACACCGTCTGCGCCCTGCAAGAGGAGTGCCGGCATGGGTTCGTGACACACTGAGCAGAGAGCACCCAGCCCCACCGTGTCCCCTCCCCGGGGCTGCCTGGGACCTCCAGACTCCATTTGTGAGGTCTGCTGCAAGCACCGCCCCCCTCTCCCCTCCGAAAGCAGGGGCAGGGACTCGTCACCCCACCTCTCAGGTCCCTCCAGGGAAAGCCCTCAAGCCCAGGCTTCATCCCCACCAAGGTCAAAGCGACCAAGAAGCTCTTACGGTGTCTCCTTTGGGACCAGCAGATCCCTCCATCCCAGCTGGACCCTGGGGAAAAGTAAAGGTGGGAGGAGGTTTGGGAGAAGAGGGATGGTGCTCACTGTCCTGCTCTGCGGATTAGACCCCAGCCCCTCGGACCCCGCCCCAGCCCCCCCGGCGCGGCCTGTCACAGCCCCGGGACTGGGGCCCCATCCGCTCACCCTGCCCTTGGCCCCCCCCCCCCGCCTGCACGTCCTGCCCAGGGCAGGGGCTGCAGCCAGCAGCCTGCCCATGGGACACGGCCCTTCCCACCCACCTGCTCCCGGTGGCCATAAAGGCCCCCAGGGCCAAGGACGTCACGACCGTTTGCAAAGCGCATGGGGGACAAGTCCCAGCAGCTCCTTCCTCGCTCAGCAAGCGCGTGGAGGGAGGGACACCCACCCCTCAGAGACATGGTGGGCTCTGAGCCAGGACAGCACCCGCTTACCTGCATGCCCCTGGGGCCGGGGGGGCCGCGTCTCCCCTGCAAGCCCTGCGGTCCCTGCAAAGCAGCGGGGGACGAGGAGCTGCTGTTAGGATCAAATCCCTGCGCACATTGTGCAAAGCCTGCAGTGCAAAACCTCTCCTGGGAAATACAGCACTGCTGAGGAGCTCCAGGGCTCCCAGCTGGCCGGTGCGGTGGGACCCCCTGCCACCACAAGGGGTACAGAAAGGGTTCCCACCCCCGTCTCAGCCTCTTTGCAGACTTCGGGGTGAGTTGAGATCACAGCCCAGCTGCAGGAGACCCCTCTGGGCTGGGTGACGCTCAGGACACCCTCCCCTCCCGGCACCCCCACCAGCTCTCCCAAGACACCCCATCACCACGAGGTTTGCTCATTCCCCGGTACAGGTGCCTACCAACGTACCTTGGGGCCCCGGGGCCCAGGCAAGCCAGGAGGGCCCATTTCTCCCTGGGGAGAGAGCAAGGAAGGGACAGGGTGAGTGCAGTGGCCAGAAAATCCCAAATAGCAAAGGAGGGGAACTGGGGCAGACCCACCTGAGAGCCATTGACGCCTCGGCATCCGACAGATCCCGGCTGGCCCGGCTCTCCCTGCAATGCGAGAGTGTGCTCAGCCCTGTGGCCACATGCACCATGCAGGAGATGGGACTGGCCCCCCAGGCATCTCCCATGGCAGCAGAGGCAGCCCTGGGCTAGTGGGGATGCTGGGGGGGCTTTACTGGTGTGCGTGAGTTTTAACACGTTTGTCCTTTCGCATTTTTTCCCCTGCTACCAGGAGGCTGCACTGTAAGCAGACACATCCTTTTCAGGTGTAAATCAGCAGAAGGGATGAAACTAGGCAGGACATCATGGCACGTCCCAGCCTGCCCATGGTGGTCCTGCTCTGCTCTTGCTGCAAGCCAGACGGCAGCAGCTCCCCCAGCCCAGCCACCGCCTGCGTTTTAGCAGCAGTTTGAACCGAAAAGCTGCGACTTACCATAGGGCCAGCAGGGCCTGGGGGACCCACTGAGCCACCTTCTCCCTGGAGCAGGAGAGAAAGGATGCCATTTTTCTAGCCTGTTTTGCTTTGATTCTCTCCTTTTAGTCTTCACAACCCAAATTCCCCCTTTTCTTCGCATCAAGCATCAGCTACTTGATGTCTCTTTGAACAGCTACCTGGTCAGCCCCTGGCTCCCCTGCTCCCTTCGAGTTGGAGCATGCTTCCATGCACCACCACCAAACCACTTCAGTTTTCCTTTTAAATCCTCTGCAAACCTTTCCCTGGGTGGGATGCCTCCCAAAGATGTGACAGTAGTTAAGCTATCAGTGTGCTGAGAGCAGCATGGAAAAACCCAGGTGCTGTCAGCCTGGGATTCATCTCAACTGAAGGTGGTCACCTAAAATAAACCTCGATGTAACGTGCTCTGCAAAGGCTCATTTCTCTTCATCACCAGCCAGGAGAATGAGCTGGGAAGCAAACGTCCACGTGGGAGATGTTGGAGGGGAGGGGAGGCTCCTGACCCTGACATGCAGAGGGACAATGTGCCTGGTTGCTCTGGGGCAGTATCCCCATTAACAAGAGCCACCTCCAGGACAAAGGCACAGTTGTAGTTTAGGTCCAGCTCATAAAAAAAAAAAAAAAACAAAAAACAAGGATTGTGTAAGAGCGAACCACACAGCATTGCCAGTGACCTGCAAAGCCCAACTCCTTCCTCCTCGGACCCATCTTTCCAGTGGGGAGCAGCAGGCTCCTGCACCTCTTTGGGGAGGGCTGGTGACACAGAGAAAGCAAAACCACTCACCTCTGGCCCCACGGGACCCTGGAAGCCTGTCACACCCTTCAGACCCGACATCCCCTGGGAGAGAAGCCAGGAGCGGTGTGTCAGCGAGGTGCCTGCCCCGAGGTGCTCACCCCAAGGCTGCGGCAGCCTTTGTCCCAACCCTTGCAGGAGGATCGGGGAAAACACAGAGACCACGAGGGCTTCGCCCAAAGCCAGGAGAACGTGGGCTGGAGCCAGGGATGGAGCTCAGGGCCATTGCAGAGAAGCAAAGGGGTCGGCCCAGGAAAGGGGCTGGAGGGAAGGAACAATCCCAGTATGGCAGGGTGTGAGACACCCCTGCCTTCCCAGTTAACTCACGTGAAGCCCAGCAGGACCTGGCAGGCCATTTTCTCCCTTCACCCCCTGGAAAAGCCAAGAGCAGCCTGAGCGATGGAAGAGAACATGACCTGGGGCTGGGGACTGTGGCAGGGAAGGAGCAACCCCCTGCCCGACCCAGGCAGGGCTGCGAAGAGCAAGGACAGACACCCTCACCTTCGCTCCCTTCTCTCCTTTCTCCCCAACTGGTCCAGGGTCACCCAAGAAACCCTGAAATGGGAACAACAAGGACTTGTGAGCCCCAGCTGGGCCATCAGGAGTTGAAAAGTGGCTGCTGCGCCCCAAAGGACTGTTGGTGTGATGCAGGGGGATGGGGACCCTCAAGCTCGTGCCGAATGAGGCAGCCCCAGAAGAAAAGCCTGGCTGCTTGTCCCCAGCACAGTGCCACCCCATCGTGGCTACTCTGCTCCTGTGTCCCCAGCTAGTGTTGCACCATGCCACATGCAGCGGTGACATGGAGGTGTCCCAGCGCCCGCAGGGCTGGGACGGGGCTCTCCACGGCAGCGCTGCACCAGGTTGCAGGGCCATGCCCATTGCCTGTGCCTTGGAGGACACCACGGTGCCCTGAGCTGCACACAGCGGCAGTGGGGAAGAAAACGAAAAGCTTCATGGGCTCATGTAAGCGGTGCAAAGCTTCACATGTCTGCAGCTGCTGAGTGCTCAAGCACATCTGTCTGGATGCTGGGACGATGTTCATAGGCAAGAGAGTACAAAGTATGGGCCAGAAAAGTTATATGATAAACCATATAGGATTGCTGTTCTGAAAAGAATAAATTTAGTTTCAAACACCCCAGTGTGATCAGACCTCAGAAGACCCCAAAATCTCCTGGGCAGCTCTAAAAATTTTAGCCAACACTGGCCTTAAAAAGACTGGGTGGGGAGGAAAAAAAAAAAAAAAGGTGACAAACCACTAGCATTTGCTTTTTTTATGTACATTTCGTATCTTGGCTGACCAACCCCTGGCACAGCCTGGAGAAGAACCACAGTGACATGCACTAGCAGCCCCCCATGCCCCTGGGCTGGGGCAGCTCGGAGCACAGGGCACTTGCATAGCTGGAGGCTGAGCGGGCACAGTGGTAAGGGCGGTCTCCAGCCAGATCCTGCACAGCTGGAGGGTGGCAATAGGGCATCCCACACCATAACGCAACCTCAGCCTGGAGGGGGACATGGGTACCAGATGCTGCTGGTGCTATACTAGTGAAACCAGTAACAAAAAGCTCTTACTGCTTGGTGTTAAGCGTATGTGCTGGGACTGGCACCAAATTGTGCCCACAGCACTGAGCCGCCAAGTAAGTGAGAGCCGGCTTACCTCTTCTCCCTTCTCGCCAGCCAGCCCCCGGTCACCCTGGAAGCCCTGCAGTCCCTGGGGAGAGGGAAGAAGGAGCAAAGCAGACACTGAGGGGCTGCCCAACACTTCCCACCCGTCTCCAGCTCCAGCCCCGCTCCCCACTCCCCACCACGCTGGCAGCTGCTGCCTCCTGCCCACAGCCACCCTGGTGCAGACTCCTGGGGGGCTGCTGAGAGCCCCAAACTTCTCAGCATGGTCCAGTCCCTGTCACCATCCTCCAAAAGCCCCCCTGAGAAAGCTTCCAAGCCCAGGTGTGTTGCCTATATTCCCCAGGGATTGCTGCCAGGGGTCTGGAAAAGGGCAGGGACTGTCACACCAACAAGCAACCAGCTTCATAGCTTGAATGCTATCCAGGCAGTCCAAAATTGCTTTAATTTCTTTCTCTGCGCCACCCCCCCAGTTATTTAATTCTGTAAAAGCAACTAGGAGGTTCAGATGCAGAAGAGCAGCCCAGCCCTCGTGCTCAGGCCCACCATGATGCAGGATCTGCAGCACTCAGGTTATCCCAGCTGCACCTTAACACACACACATGTGATGTTCTAAAGCCCTTTTATTTGGGAAACATGAACCTTGTCAGGCACTAATCCAGGACTGCCTGCGTTCGTAGATTTAGGAGGAATATTTAAGTTAAAGGACGCAAGCGAACATAAAGAGCAGCAGCATTAGGAGCCCCTTGTCTCCTGCCCGGGGCTTGGGGCTGCAGCTTCCCCACCCCAACACTAGCCATGCCATGGCCCTGCCTGCCTGCTTGCCCGTGGCCCACCTGCTCTCCCGGCAGCCCCCACGGCCCAGGTTTGCCATCCAGGCCAGGGAAGCCATCCGACCCCGGGTAGCCTGGATGTCCCGGCAAGCCCCGGAGCCCGGGTTCACCCTGGGGAGAAAAAAAGGCAAGCATGGAAAATTAAAAAATCCACATCATTATGAAACCAATAAATTAAACGCTGAGCTCTGCCTGCCTCGTACTTTTGCAGCAACACCTGCTGAACACCAAGTACCTCACAAGGAGATGGGGAAGGCTGGCAGGGGAGAAGATCTGTGTATCCAGGCACTGCAAGCATTGTGTATGTGGATCTGCCCAGGCTCTCCAACTGAAACCATGGGAGAATCGCAACCAGCGGCCATCCAGCAAGAAACAAAGTGGAAGGCAGGGAAGAAGCAATGCATTAAGAGAAGGTCAAGCAAAAGCCCTCTGCATCTTCTTCTTGGTTCTGGGGCTTATGCGCAAAGCCGTTTCTGATGCCTTCCCACATGCAAGAGCCTGAGCAGATCCTCTGGACTGGGCATCACCAGCTAAAGCTTAGGGGCAGCTTTTTTTTATGCCTTAGCTCCCTGGCTATTCTGAATTAAGGCAGGATAAAGAGCAGTCTGGAATAAAGACATTTCCCTTCAAATCGCTTTGATTGATTGGATTTCCCCAAAATTTTGGAACATTTGGTCAAGTTCAAAAACTGGACTTTGTTTTAGTTTGTAAAGTCAGAGTTTGAAGGAAGGGCAGAATGAAGCATCTGCCTCAGTTACTTCTCAAGTGAAGAATCTGGTTGCAAAAATAGAAAAGCTTGGTTTGGGGAGCTGTGCTTTTCCATCTCCCTCCCCCAAGGGCTTCAGCATCACACAGCCAGCTGCACACATCCCCCGTGCTCATTAGTGGCCATGTATGCTTGGGGCACTGTTTTGGGGTTCTGTGGTGGGGTTTTGGTAGCAGGGGAGGGGCTGCAGGGGTGGCTCCTGTGAAAAGCTGCTAGAAGCTTCCCCAGCTGAGAAGGGGAACCTGCAGTGGGTGAGGAGATTGGAATGCGAGGGGAACCCCTCTGCGGATACCGAGGTCAGTGAAGAAGGAGGGGAGGAGGGGCGTCGGAGGAGGGGATGACCCTGTAGCCTGTGGGGAAGACCATGGTGAGGCAGGCTGTCGCCCTGCAGCCCAGGGAGGTCCACGGCGGAGCACATATCCACCTGCAGCCCATGAAGGACCCCACACCAGAGCAGGGGGATGCCCCCAGAGATGGTTGTGACTCTGCGGGAAAGCCCGCGCTGGAGCAGTCTGTGACTGAAGAACTGCAGCCCACGGAAAGGACCCACATTGGAGAAGTTTGTGAAGGACTGTCTCCCATGGGAGGGACCCCACGGTGGAGCAGGGGCCGAGTGCGGAGTCCTCCTCCCCCTGAGGAGGAAGGAGCAGTGAGGAACCGACTCCAACCCCCGTCCCCAGCGCTGCCGGGGGGAGAAGGGGGAGAGAACTGGGAGTGGGGTTGAGGCGGGAAGGAGGGAGGGCTGGGGGGCAGGTGTTCTCAGGTTGGGTTTTACTTCCTCATATCCTTGTTTTGACTTGATTGGTAGTCAGTTAAATTGGTTTTGTTTCTTCCCCAAGCTGAGTCTGTCTTTTGCTGGTGACCGTAAATGGGGAGTGATCCCTCCCAGTCCTTGTCTCGACCAAGGAGCCAGCCTTTATATTTTCTCCTCATCCCACTGGGGCTGTAGGGGGGAGGAGTGAGCAAGTGGCTTCATGGTGCTTTGTTACCAGCTGGGCTTAAAACTACGGCAGGCACCCAACCCAAAAGCCAGCATTGTTGCCCCATTCTACATCCAAGTTCCAGCTTTGGGGAATATTTATTATTATTTGCAATTTTGCAAGAAAGAGACCTGGGCTGTGATGTACCTCTGGCTGTGCTCTGCGGCAGCCAAGCCGGAGCAGATGGGCCAAATGCAAAACAGATCATTGGCAAACCCAACACAACCATGTGCTCAGGGGCTGATGCAAGTGGATGAAATCCCTCCTCTTCTTCCCCACCCCTGCTGTCATCCAGTCAGCCTCCCCAGGCAGTGAAAGAAGGGAGCGGAGACCTTCTGGAACCTGAACAGGCATCAAAGACCTCTTGGGCCAAGGTCTAGTAGAAACATGAACCTTAACAAAAACCGCCCCAGGCTGGTCAAGAGCTGAGTCCAAAGATGAGTTGACTTTCCCTGGTGGAAACCTGCCACACAAAGCCTTTGGCAGATGCCAAAGCAAGAGCAGGAGAGCAGGGGGCTGGGGACTGGGCTGCGGCCATGACACAGCCCCCCAAACTGAAGACATCAGGCTTGCAGATGGACTTGTGATGGGTGGAAAAAATTTGCTCCTTTCCATTTCTGTGCTAACCTCCTCCCCCCTCCCTGAACTGCTGACTCCCCTCACAGTTCCTGTTTATGTGAAGACAGAGAATAACTTTGGCACCTTTTGGCTAAGCTACGCTGACAGAGTCTGGTGTTTACACTCAGCCGGCTTAATACAGTCAGTGACACCTTCCAGATGTTGGCAGCTGGTAAAACACTATCCCTGGGGTGAATCCTTGCTGCAAGGGAGTGGGGCCAGGGGTGACAGGACACCTGGCAGCGGGACGAGTGATGGAGAGCAGATACACAGCGCCTGATGATGTAGCTGTGTTTCTTGCCCAAGATACTGACTCTAACTTTTGCCATGAGCTTTTGGGACTCAAAGGTTCAACACAGCTGCCAGGAACCAGCCTGTGTCCTGCTCGCCAGCCCATCCAAATTCTCCTTCAGCTTCAATCCATGTAAGTCCAGCCTGTCCGTGTCTCCTCTTCTCAAGCCAGAGGGAAAGCCACCCCAGTTTTGGAGAGGAAGACACAATGACAAAGAAGATGGCAGGAGGAAAGAAAGTTCATTGCTGAGAGGGCACCAAGGGGACCACAATGCTGTGGTTAAGGTCACTGGGGGGAGATGCTGTGCCAGATGGGAAACACTGGAGGGCTGAAGGAAGACGATTGCTCCTGTAGGTGGGTGAACAGGGAGATAAGGAGCAGCAGGAGTGGGCACTGCTGTCCCTTTGGAGCAGCCCAGCAGCAATCAGGACAAATGAGCAAAAGACAGGGAGGTGCTGGAGGATGCCCGTGCATCGGCTCTGTTGAGAGGAACAAGATTTGGGATGCACTAGCTCTTCCCACGAGAGCTGGGTACCAGCAAGCACGGTTGGGAGAGAAGGTGGAAACCTCTAGCGATGCTGGGAGATTGGGACGTCTGCTTTCCTTTTACCCACGGGGCATCCAAACCCCACAGGCAGCTGTGCTTGCTTGGTCCCAGGGGAGGTGGCTGGGTCCCACGAGGACACACACAGCAGATCCTATTGTGAAGCACAGGCAGAGCTCACACATCTCTTCAGCCAGAGCTGCGGGGAAGGAGGTAGGTGGTTTCCAGAAGGTCACAAAAGGACAGAACCACGCCAACTTGTGTCCATCTGCCTGGGAGGGCATCGGGTGACACATGGCAGAGTCCAGCACCCAAAGGGACCATGCTGAGCAGTCACTGAGCCCATGCACCTGCTGGAGCAAGGTGCTGCAAGCACAGAGTGAGAGGACCTGCAGCATGGACTCAGTGAAGGGAACGAGCCTGTTGTGGAGAGCCACCCCTGCCAGCCACAGCAAGGTCCCCAGAGACGGAACTGGGGCATCACCTCCCATGACCCTTCAAACCAGGCACGCATTTCCTTGCACTTTCCCAAACTGGCAAACCTGACCGTGACAGTTCTCCCTCACCCAGTGCTCCAGGGTTTGATCCAAGAGGGACAGGGTCTTCAAGGGTCCCCGGAACAGCCCCAAGGGCACACTTAACCTCTCCAAACTGGGTTCTCCCCACAGCCAAGCCCCCCACCCTCCCCAGGCAGGCATCCCCGCCAGCACTCCCACTCACCATGTACCCCCGCTGGCCTTTCTCACCAGGCTCCCCCGGATCTCCGCAGGGTCCCTGCACACAAACAGGGATTGAGTCAACAGACATGTTGCCCCATCCTGAGAGCAGCCCGAGCCTCGCAGAGGCTGTCCTGGGCCGGACAACCAGGAATGCACAGAGGCAGCCTCGGGAAGGGCAGAGCAGGAGGATTCACACCCCTTGGCACACGCAGGGTCAGCGGCCAGGGCAGGTTTGGAGGCAGCAACAGATCTGGTTCCCCACTGCTTTGGTGTCCTACGGGAGGTCAGGGCGAGGCGTTTTGCCTCTGTTTCTTTTGCCTCGTGGTGCTGCCCTGTTTGCAGAGGCCAGCCGGGGTGGGAAGCATCACCCAGCAATCCCAGGGGCTGTGTGGGCACAGGGCTGCAGACCCACCAGCCTGGGGCTGGCCCCACACAAGTACTACATCAGCTGTTCTCTGGCTTGGATTCGTGCCTCTGGGAGGGATCCACATGGTCCCTAGCCAAACACGGGGCAGGAACCCGATGGCCTGGGGAAGATAAGCCAGCATTGTTCAGCTGGCAGAGACAGAGGGGCAGGGGCTGTGTCTGCCAGCGAAACCCAGGGAGTTAGATATCAAACATCACCCGGGTTTCGGTGGGAAGCAGACAAGCAAACCATTAGGCTTCTTTGAAATCCAATCCCAAGGCCCTTAATTACAGCATGCCAGAAGCCACCAGGCAGCAGATACTTTTTGAGCAGCTCAGGACCGTGCAAGTGATGGGAGACATTGATTCTGCAAGCTGCCCCAGGCCAACCAGGGTGGCAGTGGGGCCAGGCAGCACCCAGCTGCGGAGGGGACGCTGCGGCTTTTCTTACTTACAGGTGCTCCTGTTTTCCCTGGATGCCCTGGGGGGCCGGGGGCTCCGGGTTTTCTCTGGATTAAAAAGAGAAACATTGGTAAAACAAATCTAACTAAGTGCTTGGAGAGAGGAAAACCCAGTTGACCAAGCTGAGGAAAAACCAAACCACAGAAAGTTGCTTAACAGCAATACTCACCGGCCAGCCTGCATGTAGAAGCTGGTAAAAAGATGATTGCTGAAAGAAGAATGGGAAGGGGGAAGCAAAATGTTAAAAAAACCCTAAATCCCTTTTTGCTGACTTCAAAGTCTTTTTCCTGCTGCTTGGGAAGACACAGCAATGAACCAGTCTGACAATTAATTAATTTTTTTTTAATCTATGTGTATGCAAGTCACAGGACAAGGCTTAATCTGAGGACAACGTGCAGGAGATAAGGAACTGCTGTCCTCATTAGCAAACGAAGACAGAGACCCCATTTCTGAAGTTTGCTGAAATTCAGCTCCCCCATGGATGCCCTAGCAGCCTTGGGACACCAGAAACATTTTGCATGTGGAGAGGTTGGAAATATGTTCTTGGTGAGCTCAGGTACCGTCATATTTAGCCCAGGTTGGACTAAAACCAGCTGTTTCAACACTGCAGTTTGCCCCAGGTGGGAAACCTCATCCCAACCAGCCTCATCTGAAACCCCAGATAAGGAGATCCTCCAGCAGTCATGGCTGGCAGGCTTTCTCCTTGCTGCCTCTAGCAGCCATATCTTTCACGCACCTCCAATTTTTTAGAAGACCAGAGGACCACAAAGACGGGAAAAACCACTCAAAAGCCACAGGGTGGGCTAATCCCACTGTAGCCACAGCTAATCCCACGGCATTTCAAAACCAGCATAAAGGTCCTAAAAACTCACGGCACAGCCTCCTCTCTGCACACGTCCAAGCCACGTTTTGCCAAGTTTTGGGAGATGCCCAGGAAACAAAACAGTGTCTATCTTCAACTACCGGCCATCCTCCTGGCCTCCCAGCAGCACAAACCACAGACACTCAGGAGGCAAAACCCACCTTTCCTCCTCCTCTTCCTTCCCACGGTGAGACCAGACACATGGTCCAGGCAGCTCCTCCAAATCCTCGTTTGCATCAACGGCTAAGAAAAGCCCCTGCCTTGTTCATCACCCAAGTCCCAAGCAGCTGGAGGGGCAGGATTCCCACATGCTCCCCAGCTTCAGCTTCGGGGGCGCCAGGAAACCCCCTCCTGTTCCCCCCTCCAAAGATCTATCCTCCGATACCAGAGGAGAGAGAAGGGAAAAAGCCAAGGAACTCATTAACGAAAATAAACACAGACCTTTCAACATATGGAAATATTTCTAATAATGAGCAGGGCTCTCAGGAGCAGATGATGGATGGATGCATTTAACTAGCTCTAGTGTTGTACCAGGCATCTCGGTTCCTTTCAAGTTGATCCCAAACTGATTACTGTGAGTGAACGGGTGCAGTCCCTGCCAGCCTGCCAAGGCCAGGCCATGGTCCTCTTGTCCAGCCAGTTCTTATTTCCCTCAAAAGCTGCTCACAAAAACTTTTTTGGGCTGTTGGAGCATGGCCAATGCTTTTGCCTTGTCTTGGGAATCAGTGAACTCAGATTCACTTGGGACAGGATATTATTTCATTAGGCTTCAAAAAAAAAAAAAATTCCAACCTTTTAAAAAAGGGGGGTGGGGGGAAATCTCATAAGAGCCGTGAACTCGTATTTCAGAGCACCAGATGCCAAGGGGAGGGGAGAGAAATTAATTGCCTTCTGCAATTTCAGCAGGAAATAGTCGGCGCTTTGCTCGCTGCAGCTCTGGTCAGCAGGGAGCGGCGTGATGGGTACAGGGATTGTGAGCAAATGGAGGGGATGGAGAATGGGGAGTGACTGCCGTATGGATCTGTCCTCCTGTAAAACTCCAGCCTGAGAGCAGGGCAGAGAAAACCCTTCCAACAGTTCTGCAGGGAGCAGGTCATGCCCTGCAACACGGTTTTGGCCACCCTCCCCATGATGCCGCAAAATGGTGTGTACGTTTCGTCCAGGTATTAAGTAATAAAGTGAACCTTGCCGTTGAATTCTGTGAAGTTGTGCTTTTATATAAATTCCTATTAAATCATTTTTCTTTTGCTAACACCATTGGAAGTGATTCTCTAAGCGTTCCAAACCACTCCATTTCACGACACAGGGCCATAAAGCCACGCAGTCACAGAACTGCATTAGCTGCTGACCTTTCAGTAGCAGGAAATCCCTAAAGGTTTCCTCCTTTTTGCATGGAGCAATATTTTCTTTTGCTCTAATGTTACCAGCCTTCATTTCCCAGCCTAACCTCTTGCTTTTAAAGGTACTGGGAGAGATAAAGAGAAAGGACTCTAGCACTGCAGATTAAGCTCCCTAATAACTGAGGGAGCCCCAGTTCTCCTTCCTCCTTCCCTGGCTTCTGGGACTCCATCACTACCAAAGTCAACACTACCAGAACAAGACAGCAACGGTTCCTGTCCCTTGAGTTACACCAAGACAACTTCTTGGCAAACCCAATGTCTGTCAACATGTCATGAACAAAATGTGGGTCAGGGGCTTGGGGCAGAATCATGATGGCCTTAAGCTGTTTTTGCTCAATTGCCATGAACAGCAAAGGCTTGTTTCACCAGGAGGGATGCTCAATAGCCTTTCCTGATCCTAACAGCCTTAGCTGCCCTGGGACAGTCACTGATATCCCTTGCTTTCCCAGTCCATCATTCTGCATTGCGTCCCCTGGCCTGAGAGGTGGCTTCTCTAACTTGCATTTCCAAAAGCTGAGCCAACAACAAACCCCAGCAGGCCAGGATGTCCCCCCGCAGCCCCCAGATCACAAGCACTCGGTTCACAAGAGCAGCACTGTGACAAGGCACAGCATTTCTCCAGCCTCAAGTAAGTTGTAGGAGGCTGCAGAAGCAGACAGCCCCCCCATTCTCACAGCAGCCAGCACTCTGCTTTTCACCCCTGTGCTATCTCAACAAAGATTAGCAAAACCCAGCCCACGGCTTTGCGCTCCCTCTTCCTGCTGCCGAGCAAAACGCCGGCACTGCTGGGGTCATACAGACACAGACACAATAGCCCGGCAAGGCTTTTGGGTGCCCCACGCCATCCTTGCTAGACACTGCCTTCCCCTCGAGATCGGCACTTTGCCAAAAGCACCGGGCCAAGCGCCAGGATGCAAACCTCCTGGGAGCCTGTGGCCAGGGCCCCGGCAGCCCTCCAGCTTCGGCTTCCCAAAAGCAGACGAGACTGTCTGCTCCCTCCAGCATTCCCAAAGCCTAAGCACCGAAGGTGGTGGTACACCAAAGAAATCACGGTCTACGGCAACATCCATAGGCATGAACGTTTCTGCCTGCAGAAGAACAAAGCTTATAGTCCCTTTCCAAATGCAGGCAGGGAAAAAAAATGCAATTCTGACTGAGCGTGCAGAGCAAAGAGCGTCAGCAGCCCTGCGAAGTGCTGTAGCCACGCCCTGACACAACAGGAATTGATTATGCAGATGTCTACCCCAAACACCCTGGGAGGAAGGCGATTGCCCTGGCGCAGACATGGAGATGCTCTCTGCCACTGCAGGCTTCTTCCAGCCAGCACTTCCAGATCGCTCTCCTATCCCCATTTACTCACAGTGTGTGCCTGCAATGGGTCCTGTGGGCATTGATAACAGTACAGCACCTGCTCTAGAGCAGCAGGAGGACAGGAGAACATGGAGGTCCTCCAGGTCAGCCAAGATATCTCCCAATGATCAGCTCTGCTGCATTTCCCAGGAGGAATCTGAGCTCCTCTAAGGCAGGCATTTATCTTCTGCAGCTGCTTTGATCCATTCCAACACAAAACTGCAAGGGGCAGGTCTGGCCCAAGGACTTTTGGTCAGTCAATCCAAGCTCAGAGTCAGACCAGCATGGGGCCACTCTCCACCTTGTACCTCCTGCCAGCATCATCCTTTCCTCAGGGTGTGCTGTGCTAGTGGAGCAGAGGTCCTTCTCACTGTATTGTCTTGCCAGCATTAAAGGCATTTGCCCTGGAGCAGAAGGTTCCATCACCCTTCTTCACAAATGAATGAGTTGAAGATAAGTCAAATGTCCTGCCCAAGGTCATTAAAGCTTTTAGAGAGCCTGAGCATTGACCCTCTCACCGGCCCATTACTCTGCCTGTTGCACCAACTTGCCTTGCAAGCCACCGTGCCCAGCATCCGCTTTGAGCAGCTGATATCCAGACATGTCACAGTCCCATCAGAGGGACATTACAGAACCAAAACGCAGAGAGCATCCCTGCTCCAGGGAGCTCCAGCCCCAGGTTGGTAAGGTGCCTAAGACAATTAGAAACCCAATGCCTTCAGCTATTGCCCTGCCCAGCTCAGGCAAGGCTGGAGAGGGAGTCTGAAATTGAGCTTAATCACAGCAGTGACTGCTGTCAGGAGTCAGGGAACTGGACAAGGCTGGCTGGGTCGTTGCAGTGATCGCTGCCACAGTGCATGGAGTTTTGCAGCCAGCTACACAGCAGCTGAAGCACTCCTGCCTCCCTGCAGGTCCTGTCCCCACTCCTGTGCTCCCCACAGCAGCAGGGTTCGGGTGAGAAAATATCTCGTCTTGGCAAGAAGCTTGACGGGCACAAACCCCGCAAGCAAAAGCCACAGAACACAGCTGGAGCATGGCAGAAAACTGGGATATGGTGGAAAAGAGAAGTGATGCTTTGTAACTGGGCAATGCAGAGCAGGAGAAGGGCTTTTTCCCACATGGCTTGGATCTTCTTTGGCCCCTGTCCTACAGGGGTAGGGCATGAACCACCCTTGGGAAGTCATGGATGTGTGTGGACCATGGGGACCCAAGATCTCTCAGTCAGACACAGGGAGAAGAGGGATAGCTGTGTGAGCACAGCTGTAAATTGGGCGCACGCTGATCCCATTTCACCCGAGGACAGATACCCACAGCGCCATCCCCAGCAAGCTGTGCCTCTCTCCTTGGCATTCTCCCTCTGCCACCACCTGCCTACCCCGCCTCTGTCCTCCCACCCAACAGATTAGGAATTTCAAACCCTCCTTCCCAGCTCTCACCCCAGCAGAGCAGAAAGGTGCTGATAGGGAGGTGTAAGTGGAGCTCCCCGAGCATTTCCCCGCTGCAGCTGTAACTCACCGTGAACGTCTGCCAGTCCTCCCTGGAGTTCCTCCAGAGAACGATGGTGGGGATACCAGGGATGCCCACAGGGCCTGGGTCACCTGGGGGGCCTGTCCGCCCCATGGCTCCAGGGTACCCCTAGGAAAACAAAGGCAGCTCCTTAAAACCAGCTGGCGGTTTAACAGTCAACACAGGCTGGACACAGGCTCTGGTTCACGTCAACCTCTGAGCGGAGTTTGGGTCTAGGCACATTCCTGGGTTCAAACCAGCTCTTAAGATCTAAATAACCCTGACAACAGGGAAAGCAAAACAAATGAGCTTCATATGCACATTCCTGTGCCCAGACCCATCTAAAAGTCACAGGTACTGAAGCTAACGCACGCAGACTTGTGGGGCAATGAGTCTGCCCCTCTACAGCTTGAGAAATATGGAAACTGCTGTGCAAGGGTGGTTAGGAGCACACTTGCTGTTTTACTGATGAGGAAACTGAGGCACCACCCTTAATCCAGAGCATCTCCAAGCATGTGTCAGTGCACCAGGCAATGCTGCGTGCAGCAGGAGACTGAGCTGTGCCATGCAGGCTGCTGCGTGCCAGGTTCCTGGAGCACAAAGTGCAGCTGTGGGTCTGACCAACGCAGTGCTGGAGAACAGATGTCCCTCCAAGATGAGCTGGTGGATATTGTATGGGGCTGGACTTTGGGACACACCAGCATCCCTCCTCCAGGTGACCTGAGCTAAAACTGCTCCATCTCCCTGCTCTGCTGCGCCATTAAGTGGCTCAGAGGAAAGACAGCAGCTTGTCCGGTCAGCTCAGTCCTGAGCCTGGGCTTAAAAAACCCAGCAAAAGTAGTTCTTTCCTCTTCCAGACACACATAAAGGGCTAGCAGACGGCAGCTTCAGAAGCTCACACTGCCCTCTTGATGAAAAACACCAAAACCAACTCAAACCAACCATGGTATTTGCCCCAGACCCTACACCTCATCCCATACCTTCCCATGTTTTCCTGCATACTCACTTTGTCTCCTTTGGGTCCCACCAGTCCACGTCTCCCAGGACAGCCCTGAAAGGCAAAGGAGGAGAGCTATGTCACCCCGAAGGAGGACCCCTGCAACCAAGGGAGATCCCATGGTGGCTGGGTGACCAGTGCCACGGCCAGGGCCATCCCTTCCCCAGGGAAGCAAGAACTGAAACGGCTTATTTAGAGCCAACTAGCAGCACCAAGTCTCAAAGAAACACCCCAAAGATAGGTGGGGTGGAAAATGCACCCTATTTTATGCTGCTCCCTTCCCACTCTCCTGCTCTGGCATCAGAAAGCAGCTCTGCTCGGCCAGCTGAGCAGCATAATCCTGCAGCATCCATCACAGAAATGCCCCAGACCTTATGGCTGGGGAGCAGAAGCACATTTCCTGACACCTGGTGAGGAAAGGCAGTGTGTAAGGAAAAACTCCCATAAAGCTGGATCATGGCCACACACTCAAACAGTAGTTTGGATGAGGATGCAAACATCTGTGGCTTCTAACTTGTGTGAGAACCAATCTAGCCGATCTCTAGTCAAAAGTGCGCATTTTGGCCAAGCAGCAACCCCACTTCAGGATTTACTGAAGCATCTGTCCAGACAGAAACAAAGTCAGATGGGAGATCCTGGCTTTTCTCGATGAAAGAAACCTACTTGGAAGATGTCAGTGGAGACTGATAATGTGCTGAGCTGCAGCACAGCGTGTACCTGCATGTCTGCTGCAGAGCTGCAGCTCTGACGCCTTCAATTACAGCTCTCGTTTTGGTTCTGAACTTGCAAACAGCCTTGTCTGAGCCAAGTAGCAAGCTTGGGAATCCACACTGAATTGACACGACCTCAGCATAGACACGGCTGCCTCCCTGTGACCGCCGAGGCAGCCCCGCTCGGGCAGCAGCCAGCCCCGACCTCGCTGCCTTGTGTCAACAGGATGGGTAAAAAAGCCAAGATGCATGTCCAGAAACAGCTTTGGCACTGAGGGATGCTTCACCAAAAGGACTTTGATCACCTAAAGTGCCCAGATCTGAGGCCCATGGGGCTCTGTGGCTCAGTTCCCCCTCCCTGGGGGCTAGGGGCTGTGCCCCCCGGGCTTGGTTCGTGTACAGCACATGTTTTTGCCAAATGGCACACACAGTGGCAGTGATGCTGGCAACTTTGGTCTGATTTTCAAACTTTGGGTATAGAATCATAGAATCATTTAGGCTGGAAAAGACTTCAAGACCTTAAGATCTCTCTTAAGAGTAAACCTGACACTGCCAAGTCCACCATTGCTGAAGGAGGTAAAATTCCTGCCTGCCATACTCAATATTAAAACATGCACCAGAACGGGCATGGACCCCTCCCAGTGCCAGGCAGCCCCTCTATTTATCCACCCAGCACCCCTCCTTTAAGATGCTGTATGTGTGCTGCTGAGAGACCACTTCTGCAGGAAGGTACCCAGTCTGGAGTCACTGGGATTTTACTGCGAGCACCATGTGCCTGTTGCAAGGTGCCTGGGGACAGGCTCATCCCCTCTGCCCTGGGTGCAGATATAAATTAGATCCTTCAATAAGTCCTGCCTCCCCCCGATCCCCCCCAAAAGAGCTATGGGGTCCAGTCACTTCTTCTGGGTGCAGCCCCTAGCTTAGCTGCTGCATGGACACCTGCTGCCCTCGGTCCACAGCCGAGATAAACCAGCAGCTGATGGGATGCCCAACAAACCCTTCCTCCAACATGGTCGTCGGTGGGTCACGGTGCTCCACTGAGGACCCCTAATATGCACCAGGATCCTCTCTGAGATGGCCAAAGAGCCATGTCCCCTCCTGCTCCTCGGCCACCCCCAGCACAAACACCAGCGCTGCAAAGCCAACACGTGCAGTCCTAGTGCAGGGTGGAGGGACAGGACCAAGCCACGGTCACAACAGCACCCTCGAAATTTGATGGCATCTATTTCTCTCCCTTCAGAAGCTCCCACGCTGATACCATTTTGTGCAAACCACAAAGAACAATTCAGAGCACCAGGAACAACGAACCCAAGGGCTGTAACATTTCAGGAAAGAAAAATGAAAATCAGTCCAAGAGATCTCATCCAGAAAGCAGCTGGTGTTTTGCCCTGCAAACTGCACACAGCACCGCTCCGCAGCACCATCTCCCCTGCAGCACGACCCAACAGCTGCGGCCCGGGGTGCTGTGAAACAGCGGACGGACGGCTCCTGCGAGGAAAGCACAGAGGAGGCTTTGCTTTCGCCTGTCGCCCAAGTTCACGCCATCCCTGACACCAGATGCCTCCAGCAGGATTCAATTTAAGCCTACAAATAGGATCCACATCTCTGCTCCTAAACAGCCAGTGCTAAGTTTGAGTAACAGAAACCAAAAAAGAAAAGCCTGTGGGGACGTACCAACAGCTGGGAACTCCCATGAAACACTGTCTATGAAAGCCAAGCAGCTTTTGAATACTGACAACACAATGAAATCCCTGCAAGGAGGATTAGCAAGATCATAAAAATCACCAGCTTTTAAAGAAACACTTTCCATTTCTTGTAACGTGTTGGTTTTTTTCCCCACCGATCTCCAGTGCCTTTACAGTGGATGATGACTGGGATAGGAGCCAAGGGCATGTGGTCTGTGGGGTCTACAGTCCATAAATGCCCTGAACAGCATTAGGGCATGATCAGGACTTGGCAGGATGATAAACAAACCTCCATCCACACCTCCTGACTGGAACAGCTACTCAAAGTGTTTTTGCAAAGGTGTAAAAATCTCCGAGGGTGGCAAACCAGACGTACGTGAACCTGCACCAAAGGAGAGGACCCATCATGTGGTGGGGCAGGGCTGGAAGTCTGTGCTCCACTGATTTCTCTGATTGACACTTCCAGTGAAAGAGGAGGAGAAAAACCTCACAGGTGAAAAGGTTGATGCTAAAACTCCATTATTTCCAAACCTTTCCTCTAAGAATAATGAGAGATGTCATCTTCAGATACCCACACTGCCTTGTGCCCAGGTCTCCTAAGCCAGGATGAAGCTGCTTGTACTTGTGTTTCCACCCAAGATGCTCATGACCAAGAAGAAAAACCACCTCAGTGCTTTCTACAGGAGGGAAAAGCAATTCCCTCCTTGCTGGGTCCCCTCCTCATGCTGTCTCCCCTCCTGCCAGCTGACAGCAGGGCTGTCAAACGCCGTGACGTTTCCTCCACTCCCGGGATTTTTTCATCCTTCAGCATCTGTTCCTTTTGCCATTTTCTTCTATTTTTGCAGGCAATAGCTGCAGCAGCAAGGAGATGGCTCGAGGGGGAAGCTAGCAGTCCTAAATTTAACTGTTATCCTGTGAAGCCTGGCTCATCGATGACGAATTTAGCGCCAGGTCCCTCAAACGCAACTGTAAAAACAGCCGTGTGCGGAGACCTGCCCTGCAGCGTCCGGATGAACCCCCAGGGCAGCCCCGAGCTCAGGGCATCCCAGACAGCTTTCATGTGGGGGTCTGCCCAGCGGGGAGGAGAAGGTTCCCATGGTGGCTTCTGGCAGTGGCACTGGGTAAATGAAATGCAAGTTAATTTTAACTGTTAAGGAAATTTAACCAAATTAGGGAAATCATTTGGGGAGAAGAAATAAACATGGGAAAATATGTAAAAACATTTTTCAGCTACTTCTCAATGAAGACTGGTGACTTCTCGAAAGATTTATCTATTCTAAGTTTACCATTTTTTTAATTTCCCTTTTTTAATCTGCTATGATGGATTGATAATCTGAAAAATAATCAAAACTTATTTCAAGACAAATTCAACACTCTGCTTTGAACTACCACAAATTTGGGGGTGTCACAGTGGTAGAGAAGCAAAGGACAGGGATGCCAGCAGGGACCACGGGCTGATGCCTGGGGTTGCTGTGGGGCAGGGGCTAGAGGAGACGGCTTGGCCTCACTCTGAGCCCCTCAGCCTGCCTCTGGGCAGGACCAGGGTGAAATGAAAACCAACAACGTGGTTACATGACTTGAGACCATCTCTAGAGCAGGGGAGAGTTGCCAGCGAAGTTTCTCCAGGGACATCAAAAAACCACCTTGCAGGACCAGGCTGGTGCACAGGCCCATGCTACTGAAGGGAGGTTTCCCTGCCCAGTTTCCCACAGCGAGCTGCTGGAACCGCAGCTCAACAGCCTGCGCCCACCACCCACTCCGGAGGGGAAGATGCACCACCACCCATCCCTCCCCTCCTGCCGCCATCACCTCCGCCACTCACCGGCAGCCCCGGCGGTCCCGGCAGCCCCGGTGGTCCCGGCTTCATGCGACCCTGCTGTCTGTGTGCCGCCGGTGAGACGGGGTGCTCTGAGTGGGCAGCACTGGCCCCGAGCCCTGGGACGGCAGGGCTGGCTGCTACCAGAGGATGCTCTGGGACATCCAGCGCTGACCCTGTCCCCAGGGGACCCTTGGGCACATTTCTTCTGGGGGCAGCTGCCTGACGTGCCAATGGGGAGACCTTGGTGAAGGTGGCAGGCGCGTCCAGGTCAGTGATGGCATTGCTGGGTTTGCCAGGCGAGAGCTGCCACCGGGTGCCCGCATCACCCGTCAGCTTCTCCGTGGTGATGTTCTCCTCCTGGGGGTCGGAGGCACGCTCCTTCTTGGCTGCTCTGTGTGTTTTGATGGAGGGTCCTGGGTGGATAAAAGCACCATCAGGTACCCAGGCATTGCGACGGTGCGCAGGAGAAAGGGAGGAAACCATGTCTATGGACTCACCGGAGCTACTAGCGACCCATAGGCTGCTCCTGCCGAGCCCTGGCCTGCCAGGGCCAGTGATTTTATTATAGGTGGAGTTCAACAGCTCAAAGCCTTCATCCTCAATAGAAAGGCTGCCCTCCTCTTCCTCCTCCTCAGCCGACGGCATCTTGGTAGCAGAGAGTGAAGTCAGGGCGCTCCCATCAGGCTGGAGGTGGAGGGTCTCCTGGGCATCCTCCCACGTCCAAGGTGGCCCCAGTGTCAAATCTGAATTGGTGAGTCTGGAGTCCTGAAAAGGAAGAAGAAAAAAAAAATTAAAAAAAAAAAAAGAAATTTGAAGTTTTCACTTTTTCACTTTTTTTCGCCCCTTCCCTGCTCAAGACACTTGTGCTTCTTAATTTCCCACATGCATGAATGCTGCTGTGGGGACAAGGCAGCTCATGGCTTGTGAGGTCCAGGGAGGAGCCCCAGAGCTCCGGGGCAGCTTGTCAGCAACAGGCAGGTCAGTTCACCCACCTACAAAACAAAACTCACCCTCCACAAGGGACACAAGCCAGCTGTTGGCATGGGCCATTCTAACATGAACCTCCTTCTCACAGTCCCGCTGCAACGATCCCCCCCACAATTTTCTATGTTGGAGGGGCATCAAGAGAAGACCCCATAGCCTAACGACAGAAATCCAAGCTTGAGAGCATTACTAAAACAATTAAAGCAAATGCATAGAGTTACACTGGGGATTAGTCTGCCCCGTCGGCCTTCGATTTTGCTGCTTCTACGTATTTTGAGGCTCCGGGTGTCTGGGAGGAACGGTACAGGCAGGTCGGAGGGGAGCTCACAGCCCCCACCACACATCTTCCCAATCAAGCAGTTGGCAAACCTCCGAGGGTCGGGAAGGGAAGGCAGACACAAGCCTAAGTCCTCCTGGACACTTGCAGCAAATTGATTTAAGGCAGTGGCTTGCGAGAGACTCACTCTGTCTTCAGCTGCCATGTTAAATGGTCCCTGCAGGACAGTGGAGGTCACAACGGCTTTTTCAGCCCTACAACCACCAGCGGAGCCCAGGCATCGCCCACGGATGGAGGAAAACTGAAATGTTGATAGAAATATCTACACTCAAGACAAAAGCACTGAATGTGAAAAGGGCGTTAAGCTTTAGAGAGCTACCTGCATTTAAAACGCACATCAGTCTCACATCCAGCACCCGTGTAAGTGTCTCAGACTTGCACGCTGAGCCACAGGTGCACAGACCCCTGGTTGGGCTGGCTGGTGGCCGTGAAGGACCTTCGCCTCTCCTGCAGCAGCTGGCAGCATGTCCATCAGCCCCCGCAGGCCCACCAGCCCCTGCTCAGGGCTCGCTCCCTGCTCCCACTCAGCTCCCCGGGGCGCGGACAGCCCGGCGCATGGCACCCAGAAGGGCTGCGTGGGACCTCGGCCCTGGCTGGTGGCTCCTTGGGGCTGGTGCCACGCAGCTGAGGAAGAGAGAGTCTGCGAGAAGTCACTAGAGGGAGACGCAGGCCCACGCTTGCCTTGCGGGGCTGCGGAAGGGGAGTACGGAGGTACAAGGAGATGTGGAGCATCCTTCCCGTCATCCTTCCCATCCCATCTTCTGTTGATTGAACCCATTACTTGGCTCTGATTCTGCTCTGCACCACAGACCGAAGACGCATGCGTGCTTGGGAGCACCAAGGTGGATTTGCATGAACAGCAAGTAGAAAAAACCCAACGGTTTGGCCACCAGAACTGGTGATTCTGCAGGTAAGGACTCCATGGTACTGGTGGGTCAGGGGAGCAGTCTCCAGCCGAGCCCCACTTCTGGATGGCCCTGGGAGGTAGAGGAGCTCCGAAGGCAGCAGGAGCTGCTGAAGTCTTTGCTGGATGCTGCTGGATGCCACATCACCAGATTGGAGAGTTCCAAACTCTTCCCATCCCAAGTGGGGAGGAAAACTGAGAATTTTCATTTTTCAATTTTCAAATGTTAAGTTCAAAGAGTATCTTTTAAAAAGAGCTGAAATGCTTTGCTCTTAGTTGTGAAAACTTTTTTTTTTTGGTGGTGGTGGGTTTTCTGTCTTTGTTTGCTATATATAATTTGTTATAATTTACTTTGATTTAAAGCTTTCATGCACAAGTGATTTTATAAGCTAAACCCCACCTCAAATCAGAAAAAAATGTAGATTTTTTAAAAAAATATCAAAATAAGTATTTTGACAACCTTTTTTCCTTTCCAAAACCTACCCCAAATGGACCCTTTCCCCACAAGATGTTCTAACAAGGGCAAACAAGCATCCTCCTAAAAAAATTAGGAGTGCCAAAACCTACTGCTGATACCAGCCACGGACACAACCTCTGGACATCTCCACTCTCACGCCCACAGGAGGAGGATGGCTAGGCCCACAACGAACCCATTTTCATTGGTCCCTCTGACGTTGCATTAGGTAAATACATGAGGGATGTATCTAAGACTACAGGTAGATACCAGATGAACCCACCCTGGGTCATATCCAGGTCTCACGTTACCTGCCCCCTGTTGCTCTCTAATCCCTGCAGCTGCAACTGAGAGGGGCCTGGGGCCAACCATCCCTGACTCCCCTTGAAGCCGTAATACTCACACAAAGAAACAATATTTTTCTGAGCCAAGACAGTCTCTGTGTATAGGGTTTTTTTTGAAAAACAGGAATATTCTGACTTCCTCAGCCCTTAACTGATATTTTCCACCCCACGTGCAGACAGAGACTTGACCCCCCTAAGGGCAGTGTGTTGGTGTTACTCTGCTCCTCTGGCCAGCACCATGTCCCAAGCCAAAGGGCCAGCATTCCTCTATTACCAGGATTTTTATGCCCCAAATGGCATCGATAGCATATTTTAAAAGAATGGTGTCTACAGTAGGTGTTAAGTAGGCAAGTGGCAACTTAGCACCAAGGAGGGAGTGTTGAGAAAGGTCAGCATGAGGCAGAAAAGACAAAAAGCAAAGGAAACCAAGATGGCAAGTGGAAAAGCAAAGACCAGGGTGACTAGCCAGCCCCTATTTCCCCAGAGACCTCTAATGAGGACCCGTGGTCCTGCCTTACAGACTGGCAAAACCACTGGATGCAACTGAAGGTTTACCCTTCAGGAGAGAAAGGAGAAGTGATTTAGAAAAGGAAAAGACAACCCTAATTCATCTCCAGCCAGCTCCTTTTAGCTGGCTTTATCAATTAGATGCTCTCACATTTTCCCTCGGGCATTACCCAGCCCACAGTTCAATTTCTAGGCGAGCTGGTTACCATCACAGCCCTGAAGAGCAAAGGAAGATAAAGACTGCATTTCCTAAACAGCACGCAGTGTCTGGGTAAAATTCAGGGAGAGTGAGGAAAGTAAGCAGCAAAAGCATTGCACAAAGTCATCAGAGCAAAACACCTGAAGGGGACAGGCTGCAATGAAGCTGTTTTCATCAAGAGAAACACTAATGTACAATGAATGAGCCTGCAGAGTTTGGAACAAATTAAAACATGCTGCCAATTAAATCACAGCGGTTTTGCTGCCTTCGAGGTGGAGGGAAATCAGGCTTCAAATCTTGAGAGCAGGGAAGCAGCCGGGGCTGCTCCTCCACAGCGCAGGCAGGCTGGACCTGGAGCATCACGGCAAGCTCTCAAGTGTGGCCAGCTGGCATGTCCCTGCCCTCGTCCAAGTGTCCTGGCCAGCCCGTGCCCTCTGCTCAGAGACACAGGAGCCTGGGAAGCTGCTGGCAGCGGTTGGTCCGAGGAAGCACTTCCAAGCTGGGCAAAGCTCACCAGATGGACACGCTCTGCAGCGCACTGATTTTTTTTTTTTTTTTTTTTGTGCTGGAGTAGTTTTCAGACAGATCAGGGAGCTGCACTGACCTCCCCTGTGGTTCACAGAGCACAGTGCTGAGTGGGGGACTGCTGGGAATGGGACCTCAGGGCAGGACAAGCCCTTTGCCTGCTACCCTTAGATCAGCGTCAGCTAATCAGAAGCTCCATCCGCAACGTAGCAGCTTTCCAGCAGAAGGTCCTGTGGTTTAGGTTAAGCCACTCAAGAATGTTAGAAAATAATCAAGGAAAGAGCATTCCTCCCCTGCAATAGCATCCACACAGCCCAGAGAGCAAACCAGCTTAGCCCTGCCAGCCACATTCCTCTCTAACCCTACAGCCTTTCTCGTGGAGGTAAGATTCAAATCCCAAGGAAACCAGAGACATCAGCTCATCAACCCCTTGGGCATTTTTTTGACCCCCAAAAGGTTGCTGGAATAGAGATTGAAGCCACGTAGCATGTGGGGAGGGCAAGGACAGAGCTGCCAGGCATCAGCTTTACCCAGTGCAAGGTCAGATCTGCAGTCCCCTACAGCAGTACAGGCTCTCAGGAGGACAAGGGAGGATCCTTTGGTGCTTTCCCATCACACACATTATCTGGCATATGCCTTCCCTCTCTTTGCACTTGGGTCCAAGGCAAAACAAGACTGTGAAACTAGAGTTAAGGAAGGCAGAAATCTGCCCTTGCTACAACAGTCTTTCTCCCTCTATCTCCATTTTGCAACCCCTTTGCACACAGCATAGTCATTTTTTTCCTTTTTCCTCGCCACACAGCACTACCGACTGCCAGGGAGAGGGAGCCCCAAGAGATTAATGACAGTTTGTATTAAAAGCAGACACTATTCATCCAGGCTGACCCCTACATAGCCACACGTCGCCCAGCTGATGCAGACACCCTGAATTAAATTAGTCTTCCCAAATATATCAGAATCAATGGATTCAATTACATGAGAGTAAAACCCTTCAGAGGCTCCTTCAATGTAGCATATAAGCCAGATTTCAAATCCAGTTAAGAGCCCTCCTGTCATTAGCATTACTAACTTCGTTTGTGGTCCTGTTTCTGTTTAAGCAGGACAACTGCTAGCTGACGGCAGTCAGTAAAGAGCTGTAACACACAGACTCTAAAGCAGCACTTTTTTTTTTTTTTTTTTTTTTAAAACTAATAGCATTAACTGCCCCCGCCTCCCCCAGTTTATTTCACAAAGCCCTTTCGGGCAAGAAATCAAATAGAGAGCTGCAGAAAAAGCATTCTGGCTAAAACCTGACTCCATAATTTGTACATCTTAAAACCGGTTCAGCCATTAACTACAAGCAACCACATTCCCTGCAAGGTCACCTTCCCACAGAGGATGCAAGAGCAGCCAAAGGGGAACTGAAGGGACCCGCAGGCAGCTGGTCCACCCCCCTCAGCCCAGCCTAGCCCTAGGGGCTGACTCCTTGCGACCCCCAGCAAGGATACCCACGTCCACCTTGGGAAGGGAACGGCAGAGCCTGGGGCAGACGTGGAGACTCTGCAGACGCACGGTTGAGGTGCCCTTGGCTCTGCCCACAAAGCTCGTGATTGGCATGAGTGAAGGCCTCATGCTTGGCATGAGAACGCTGCTGCTGTCCACCTTCCCAGCTCCCGGCTCCTATGGCTTGTCCAGGAGGAGATTCTGGGTAGTCTCAGATGCTAATTACTCCTATTAATGCACTATAATTAGCAGCCACTAGCTCACTTTCCTCCCTGAACAATGCAGTCCATGGCCTGCATAATTTTTTAGCAAACCACAGCAAAACTTGCGGCTGCTCCATACCACACACCAACATCTGTCCAGCAAAAATATTTAGCGTTATTTGTAAACCTTCAACTCCAACAGCTGGGAGTCTGGAGAAGAGCATCTGACATATGAAAGGGGCTGAAAACTCATCTCAGGGGGAGGCAGAGGGAGTTCATTTACCTCCCCATGTTCCTCCTGGCACAAAGGAGGCTTGGAGGTGAGGACCAGGCTTTAGATGCTCCTCCACAAGCCTCTTCCTGCAGCCATGCAGCCACACATGGTAATTAAACCCTCCACAATCCCAGCTGCACGATTCAATTTTGGGTTTGGCACATAGTAAATCCAACAAGAATCGAGAGCTGGTGGGGGCAGGGACTTGGCCTATCTGTAAGTTCCAGTTAAAGTAGTTTTTAAAAATTGACTCATTCCTGGTTAGCTTTGGGGTTTGCTACTTCTAGTCCTATTTTTTTTTTTTTTTTTTTTTTGGGGGGGGGGGGGAGGCAGAAGACCTCTTCAGCCACCCCCAAAGAAAATCTATTGGCTTTTTATATTGTAACCAAACTTTTTGTTCATGAACAGACCTGCAGCAATGCAGAACATTAAGAAAGGGCTTTTCAATGTGAAAATGAAAGTATTTCATTTGAGATGAAACAAAAGCAGTGCTGAACCTTGCCTCAGGCTGCCGCAACCTGGGTACCAGGATCTCCTATTGGCTCCCATCTCCGCGGCACCTGAGCCACCCAAAGATGCAGGAAACTCCACAACAGGCATTTTCTCCTTTCACATTCAATTAGGCACCAACATGTTTGGGGGGAATATAGGGGCCTTTTGCTTCCAAGCTCCATCTTGGAGCCCATGGACATCATCACCATCTCCCAACCTAAACCCCCAAGCAGGCACTCACCAAGACCTGGGCTTGCAGGAGACCCGCTGGGTTCACGACAGCCCCGCTCTCACCTGGAGCTTCCTTGTAGCCAAGGCCTTTGCTAATAATTAACAGTAAGCAAGGAAATAAAAGTGCCCAACAGAGCCATAAAAGGGAGGATTTTGGCACTAGATCAAAAGCGTGCACTGGCTCAGGGAGCTGGGGGAAAGTGCAGAGGGCAGGAACAGCTCAAGGCTTTCCCGCTGCGGGGATTCACCAGTTTCACAAAGGACAAGGACGGGCAAGTTCAAGGCAGAAGCTGCTACAGCAAGAGAAAAACCTTGCTGGCTGATTTCACCTTCCCTGCTGACATGCGGAGGCGGCCACACGCAGAGCCAGCCGCACGCACCCCCCTCCGAAGGGAGCACCAAGGCACAAGACCCAGGTGTTCGCCGCACGCGGGGCACCTCGGGGGTGAGCAGTGGCCTGTCCTGGTCTCCAGGGCCCACCAGTCAGGAGGTGCTGGCAGGTGTTCCAGGGCATTTTCTCATCTGCAGCACTGGCTGCTGCCATGGAGACTGGGCTCAGGTTTCCATGGGCTGCCATGTGAACGCCGGTAGCAAGAACGCTCTTAGAATCAATGGGCTGTTACATGGGAGTCTTTTTCTTAATTTTGCTGTTAAGCTGCTAAAGAAGAGAAGCCACGTGATGCCTACATGTACCTTGAAGTCCCAGGCAAAGAGGCTGCAAGGGTCTCATCAAATCCATTAAAATAAATCGGCAGAGGCATTGCCTCGCTCAGGGAACCAGTCCCTTCACCCCACCAGTAGCAGATATCCTCACACTGTCCCCCCCCCAAGAGATGCTGACATGTGCTTGTAAAAGCTTGCCTGAAGGCACAGTAAAACTGGGTCTCTGATGCAACCAAGCCTGCCCTGACACCACCTGCCATCCTACAAGCCAGACTTCCATCCCACCCCAGCTTCATTTAGCTGGAAGGAGGTTTTGCTCAGGGTTTGGAGCCTGCATCCATGCAGGTACTCGCAAGAACCACCATGGTCCTCCCTGCCCAGCTGTGGTGGTGTGACCAGTGCTTGGCACCGCAGAGGAAGTCCTGCTGCCAAGGTCTCCTGCAAAGTCTGAGGAACCCCTTTGGAGAGAACCAGAACAGCTCTGTTCCTCATTTATACACCCCAGACAAGCTCTTAAGAGGGGGACAAATGTTATCAGAGATACATAACCACCTGGGTGACTGTCACCACAGGACAGCAGCTCCCTCGAGGGGAGCAAGGTGAATATTTTTTTCCTCTGTGCAGCAGTCCCTGGATGGGATAAAAACCGCAGCCATTTCTTTGAGTTGAAATAAGGAATTCAGTTATTTCTTCCAAAAATTAAATTGCAAAGTAGTGTGGTTTTGATATTACATTTTTGTTGCTTTTGGGGGATTTTCTGATTAAAAACAGTCTTGAAATATCACCTGGGGGGGGGGGGGAAGTACT
>JAVJGG010000053.1:10205223-10243188 GCA_035590195.1 Aviceda cuculoides | reverse complement strand
CCCCCAAGTACTTCAGCTTTCCAACATGCCTTGTATTTCTCCCTCCAACCAATTTATCAAAATGATAAAACACATTTTGCAACAAATGAAACCACAGTAGTGAAAAGTTTCAGCTATGCCTGCTTGTAAGAGAACTTGGTGCCTCATTCTGTACATCTCGAAGAGGAAAATTAATGAAAGATATCAGCACCTCTCTGCTCCACAGGGCGTTGTGGCAGCTGGATGTTTAAGCCCACGGCATCATAGCCAGAAATCATTTGACAGGCAGAGGACACAGGGAGGCCTGGCTTAAGAAGATGCTTGAGACCCTGCCTTGTGAAAACAGCTCCGCAAAACCAAAGATTTAAAAGCCAGTTCTTCAAATGCAACTCATCTGTGGATAAGACATCTGGGCACAGCTAGCAGAAGGCATCAGGTGAGGAAAAGAACCGTGGAAAGCCAGGGCTTACAGCCGGAGCTCAGTCCCCACTTTCCTAAAACACCAGTTTTAAATGTTATGTTACTAGATGCCCAGATCTTATTAATCACGAGCTGCGAGGCACTGCAGGGGCAGGAGCTGAAGCATTCAGGTATTCAATAGGTGAAGTCAGTGTAGACCAAATCCATAGGACACACACCAGCCAGGGGATGCTGACTCCCAGCAGGAAGCTGGGGTCCAGCCCTGGCAGCCTGCACTAACACAGCGCTGAATTCCTACACATTGCAGACAAGCATTTTTTAATTCAACTTCAACGTCCAGCATGGGAAAGGTCTATACTGGAAACTCTCATCTGGTGAGCTCAGGGGAAATGGGTCTCTAAGCTAAGAGTTACTGGTCTCTTAGGCACAAGTAATCATGACTGAATTATATTGGTTCTGTGTAAACAGAACAAAAAGCCAAAATCAATAGCATACATGCTTGCTCCTTTAAATAGGCCAAATTTTGAGAAGAACCAGCTGAGAAAGACAAATTGGGAACTGCTTTAAACAGCTCAGGAGTTGTCCAAAAAGCATGAGAGTTGAGGAGCAAGGCATGCAGGTTTAAAAGCCCCAGAAATTAGATATGGGAAGAGGAGAATAAGCACAAATTGAAAGCAGCCATTAAGGATGATAAAAGAGAAGAAAAAAGGAATTGGCATGTGATAAGCAATGCAGAGTCCATGATTTGTAGAAAATCAACTCAAACAAGGAAAATAAAGATAGGAGAAATCTCTGACCCAGCCATCCCTCATTGCAGCACAGGGTCCCCATCGTGGCCCCCCGCCACGTGGAAGCAGCTGAACCCCCAGCAGCAGCATGGGAAGATAGAGCCGGAGAAGCCACATTTCTGTCCACATTTTGGAAAAGCCAGATGACATAACCAGATGACAGTGAAATACTTTCCATTCCAGAAGTGACAAGGAGGAAGCGTTTCTCAATCCCATCCTGATAATTGAAACTAAAAAGGATTAAAATATCAGGCTCTCCCAAACACAAGCACTGATTTTCCAGTTTGGCTCAGAAAGCTGGGGAAGCTCCAAGGGACTGGGAAAAGGCTTTATGTTGTGTCAGTATGAAAAAAAGAAAAAAAAAGGAAAAAAAAAAAGAAAACAGGAGGCTTTGAGTAATTACAGACCTCTTCCCTCAAGCCAAGCCCAAGCAAATTAAGAAAGCAACTGATACGGGGCTCATTAATAAAGAAACCACAGATAATGTAATTAATGCCATGGTTTTGAAAAGAGTTGCCATGTAACTATTGGTATCTTGCCTGAGGAGATTAAGAGTGTTTTGTTGACAAAGATAACAGTGTTGATGTAATGATCCTAGACTTCTGTAGGGCTTTTCAGTTAGTACAGCTTGATAACATGATCCAAAAACTCAACCAACTTCCTAAATGGCAAACAGGTTAAAACCCAGCTTGGAGCATATCTGTCTACAGGAGCCCAGACAACTAGTGTAACATGCTGCCCTAGTTTTCAGCCAGGTCAGGCTAGGTAAAATGTATTTCAAAGCTTAGTGTCTTCTCTCAGGAAACACGTTTGTTAACAGAAGCCTCTTTTATCCAACAGACCAAAGTACAATATTATTTACAAGCTCAAGACCAGAGAAAGAAAATTTTAAACTGTTTTTTTCTAGTACATTCTAGCATCAAGCCCCTGGAAGAGGGTCAGTCATGGGAAAGTTGAAAACCAAGGCTGGACTCCTTGCTAAGCAAGCTGTGCTGATTTAAAGGAGGAATAACTGCCAGGAGAACCTATGGGCTGTGTTCAGCAGTAGATAGGTCAGGCATAATTATACCTTTGACCTTCAGCATCCACAGCAGGAGTGTGGGGAAAAGAAACCTTTTCTGGTGCTCAGCACAGCCTCCCTCTGCTCTGCACCAGCTCTTGTTTCCTCGGAGAGGTGCACCGGGCTGCAGTCCTCAGCTGGGGCATCACTCTGTCCTCCTCCACTTGCTTTGGGCCAGGAGTGCAGGAGCTTGTGTGCAAGAGACATTTCCAAACGCTCAATCGAAACAGGAATAGCTCAGCCCAGTGATCCCCACATCACTGCTTTGTGTAACCACAGGCAGAAATTTTTACTCACAAGTTTCATATATGGCACCCAGGTGCCGGATTTCAGAAGTGAATACATTCTAAGCCTAAATGATTTCTTTTTGGAGGTCCATGTGAGATGCCTCAGCAATGCCCTGTTTTCACAGGGGGTGTTCAGGGCTCCCTGGTATCCTACTTAGGCACTCAAAATGAAACCGCCCAAAAGGCTGAACATCCCTGCAAGCTCCACATCCAGGGGCCGCATTCAGACTGGAAAGACCCTGAAGGCCTCCCTGTGCTCCCTGCCACACTCTCAAATGGCACAAGTGCCTCTCCTCCAACAGCCTTTTCCAGAGCAAACGCAGAGCAAAAACCATTTCTGAGAGACCCTCGGGCAGAGAGCAGCCTTGCTGGCATTGCACGCAGGAGATGTGGCCGCCCCAAGCACACAGCCATGAACCCGCAGCAGGACACGAGACACTGGTGGCAAGCGCAATGCCCCGTGAAGTTGCTTGAGCAGGAGCAGAGAAGCTGCCGATCAAGCCAAGCTCTTGCTGCAATACTTCTGGCATATGGCAAGCCATAAAAGTCAGCAAGGACACAAAAACTGAACCCAGGCAGAAGGTCAGATCATAAAATGTGGAAGAGTAGCTGTAATTCTCACTAGAGGATGCCTCATGGCTTGGTTAGGTGGTATAGCACTTTATTTCTTTGACATGGGGTGGTGGTTAAAAACCACTGCAGTTCAGGTTAACCTACTCCTTTCATTACATTTATCACACAATGGATTTGAGGTGCAATAAATTATCCATAGACACCTAATGCTACCTGAGAAACTGGTTTCAGATGGCTGAGATATTAAAGCTAATCAGAAACAAGAACAACCATCTCAAGATAACACCTGAGAGCAGTGGAGATGTTGCGGGCTCAAGCCGGTCACACTTCCCCCACCAGAACTTCGCTACGAACCCAAAAGGGTATTTGGTATTAGCCCAGGTGATCCAAGAAGTCAACAGCCCAAAAGGTCAAGGGAACCAGTGGGGTGGAGGAGTGACTCTTCCCCCACGAGGGCTTGTCTTTATTAGGCAAGATGGACCAAGCACAAGCTTTCTGTGGGAGGTATTTTAAAGACCAACGTCCAGAGTATGTACATCTGATTTACACAGGCTTCAGACTGTTCTGATTTTAAAGGAAGGATGCACTGGAAGTACTTCAACATTAAGCAATCAAAGGTGCTAACAAGAAATTAGCAACTAAATCTCCATTTACTGCTTTCAAAAATTATCTTTAAGATGGACCCTCCTCCTAAATTTTAAGTAAAGCCAGTATTTGGCTCTTTGCCATAAAACCCCCAAGCTTTTCTCCTCTTCTTTGCATATGAATTCTCTTAATCATCAAGAACACCACATTGTGATTTGCTTTATTCAACTGGAATGTTTCTTGGTATGAGCAAAAACTAGCAAGAAAGCCCTGTAAAGTAAGCTCTTTTACTCTGTATATTGCATATTTAAATTCCTCAACAACAACAAAAAAAATTTTTAGTTAACACACTCAGACTTGGTAATAAACAATAAAAGTCACAATTTTTTTTTTTTCCCCCATCCAGGTCATAGTAATGTCCAAGCTCATTTTGCTCCATCTTCTCTGCTGCTACCAAGCATCGCCTGACCCAGGAGAAGCATGCACTCATGTATCATGCCACACAGGAGCATCTCCTCCTGCTTAAGCTGGTACAAAATCAGGAGCAGATACAAGCATTTGCCCAGCACTTTGCCGTCTGGTTCATTTGGCCTCCTGCTCCTTGGAAGTGTTTCTGAAAAATTACTTGCAAGGAGCTCCCTAGCTGCTGGTTTACACACACCATAAAGCTTGAACCGTAATACCAGCCTCACCCCACAATTTCCCTTTCAGGCTGAAGGACAGCCTGAAGTCTACCCAGGCTTTCCACCCAGCCCATCACCATGGATTCAGGCCACCCGCTAACTGGAAAGACACCACGCTGCAAAATAAGGCGCTCTCCAAGCTCTAACAGCAGAGTCCAGGCTGAAAATTTTAAACCCTTGCAGAAGTGCTCAGATGTTAATAAGAGACCTACCTTGGGTTTTGTAGTTTTGAAGACCAAAGAGTATGGCAAGGAGGGGGAAGCAGCAGTCCCCACTGCTGAAACGCCGTATTTGTACGCACAGTGACCAGGTTGGACTACTAGGGAGCTGTTACTACTTAAGGAGCTACAAGCAGTTGTAGGATAGAATGAGACTGAACAAGATTGCAGCACCTATTTTGTTCAATAACAAATCTAAGCGTGAAAGAAGAGACATGCCATGAACAAACTGAGCATTTGCATAGAGCTTTCACAGCATTTTTTAAATCAAGAAGAAATCTCAGAAGTAGTTTGAACTGTCCAGATAATTAAACCTGTGAAATCTTGTCTCTTGGGATATCAGTGGAATTTAAGCTTTATCTGACTTTTGGCTGAATGGCTTTAGGATCCCAGATCAAATTGCTTTATAAAAAGCCATGCAGTTTAGTAATCAGCTCAGCCCTCCTGCTCATGTACAGTACGGGCAGACAAAGAAAAGACAAAAGATAGAAGTGGCTCAATACCATCCATGTCTCAAAGATTACTCAAATTACAATCTACCCCTCAAAAAAAAAAAAAAAAAAAAAAGTCACAAAAGGAGCAGACTGCAATTCAGGTACAATTTAGGCTGCTGGTAACAAACAACTAATCTATTGCCTTCATCCACTTACATCTTCATCCACTGTCACCCTAGCGCTCCATAATTATTTAGCTCTAATTAGCAATTAAGGAATTCACCAATATACTAATATACTTCTATATTAATATACTTCTAAATGAACAAAGGCACAGAAAGTGTAACTACAAAGTATAGCTTTGGATCATCCCTGCAGCAGAACTGATCTGGTCTTCATTATTTTCAAACTGTAACACACTAGTAGTGCATTTTTTTCTTTTAATAAATCCAAACGTCAAGGATCCTGAGGCGTCTCTGGTCCTGATTAAGTGCTTGAAAAATAAACTTGTCCCAAATCCAGAATACAGTTAGTCTTCCCCTGTAGACCTATGAATTTCTCCACTTCTCTTATTATGGCAACGTCTCACCAATTCACAGCAGTCACTGGGAGAACTGCTGCCAGCAAAGCTGGCTGGCAAATGAGCATCAGATGGGGGAGCACATCCTAAACAGGACCCATCAGGACTTGCGGACTAGTTGCAGGGAGGTAGAGATCACCTTTCAGACATGCTCAGGAAGAGTGATTTTGCCATCTCGGGTCATTATTATCATTACAAACCCAACCCCTAGGCACCCTCATCAGGAAACCAGCAGTACGCTCACCTGTAAGCCTGCCTGCTGCTGCGACACCTGTGTCATGATCAAGCCCTGGAGCAGACGGTCTGAACCCAGCTGCAGAAGGCCACTTGGCCATACATGATACGTAGTTTTCATGAAGGAGTTAGCAAGGTGTAGCCAGATAGTTTAAGCTAGGCATGAGAACAGAGACTATACCCCAGTGGTTAACAGCAATGCCTGGGAGGGTGAGGGGAATACAGAAAGGAGTCTACTGCTCAGTCACACACGCAAAAAAATCTCAATTTACGTTTGCTGGCAGGTTTCCCCCTCAGGATGTCTGTTTGCATGAACTCGAACAACAAACCTTGGCTAGAAATCCCACATAAAGCAGAGACACAAAGGACTTGCAGCCTGCCTCACTCGGAGCAATCGCTCGTCTCCCTGGTGCCTGCAGAGGGGCTGGAGACACGCTCCGAGCTCCTGCTGGGTGACAGCAGCTCTGACGAGGAGGAGGCAGCCCCAGCACCACGAGCACCCGTGGGACTTGGGAGCAGCCACCCCTCTCCTGCTGCCAGGCTCCTCGGGGAGCCGTGCCAAGGAAGCACGATGCTTTGTAACCCCCAGAATCACAACTGCCTCCTCCCACTGCAGAACTTCAGCCCTTCCCACCTCCTCAACGACGGCAAGCAGCGGCAGCAAGTCCTCCCCAGGCAGGCGTCACGTCCCACACGTGGGCAGAAGCAGCAATCATCCAGCCTCCTCCTTTTTCCTGTACCATGCAGAGACCTGCCACTCTGCTAACATCACTGTTTCCTTCCTTCCAAGAAAATCCAGCTGCAGCCAGGTTTACAGGCAGATCCACAAATACCTCTGGACATGCAGTGGCCTGATCCATCTCATCACCACCTTCACCAAGCCACCCCTCCTGGGCTCAATGCAAATGCTCAGGAAGGTCATCTAAACTCACCTTGGCCTCCACCAGCTCTGAGACGTATCAAGTTACATTCAAACCATTAAAGAGAGGTATTGCAATAAAGAAAATAATAAATAGTAACCTTGGCTTTTTACCCAGTTGCTCGTTAGAGCAACTCATTTCCCCAGGAGACATCATGGTGGTGAGACATACCAGAGGGACATGGGGAGGGGAGTTCCCTGCACATACCTCCTGCAGCAATGCAGGAGAGTCATACCTGAGCAGCAGAGTCCTGGATTTCATTGGTTTCTTTTGGCACCTAGACAGTTGGAGAGAGAAAGAGGAAAAATATCACTGCCCAAGGACCTGCACTGGCTTAAGCCTGTGCTTGCTGTTGGCTCCAGGATTGAAGAGCGCACTGCCTCTGACTGCACGGGGAGCATCCAGGGAATGAATGCACACTGGGAACCGGTCATTCATAGCAACATGAGGGAATAGCTTTTAATTAAACCTCCCAAGTTTGGGGTGGGTTTCGCAGTTTCTTTTGGTTTTGAAGCTAACCAGTCCTGAGGAGGGCCAGCAAGGGATGGAAACAGGTGTGATGTGGGGCAGAACTATCCTGTGGGTTCCAAATTGCAGTCAACTTACTGATGCTTAAAATAAAACCTCCTCCCTGCTGGGTAAGCCACTGGAGCCATTCAGGTGAGTGCTCCAGGCCTACAGAGCACAGGATAACACAGATATTAAGAGCAGGTTAAGAGGAACCCATCACCCTGCAGTCTCAGAGGACACATCTTGTAGCTTTTAAGTCAGAGATTTGTTCTTAGCTCTAGGGAGTGAGTCCAACTTATCTCAGAGCTACAGCCAGTGCATAAGGGCTGTCAGCATGAGACATGCCAGCTATCATTTTGGGGATGACCATGGGTTACACTTGCTGGGAACTCAGACACACCGATCTCCCTTAGAGCAGGCAGACAGCCAGCGTGACCCGCTTTGCATTACATACTCTGCCTTCTCTGCATTTACTCTCTGGCAAAGCCAGCTCCTGGTTAATTCCTCACCATCAGGGCTTTTCCTAAAATCCTCCTCTTAAAATAATACAGAAATTGATGCAGCCCATCCTGGGGAATGGAGGAACCACTGCCGGGCTGCTCCAGGGTGTCCCCACTCCCTCTGCTGCCTGGGCACGCCAGCACCAGGGTGCCGGAGGAAGGAAACACGGGGCGGGACCCAGACCGGGCAGACGCCCCGTCCCACACCCAGTTCCCTCCCCTGACACTACCCTTCCCCAAAAGCTCTCCTCACTAAACCATCAGAAAAGGGTATTACACAAGGGACATTCGTGCCAAATGCTGACATTAGGCACTTGCCTCTTCAGCAAGCCTTTTCCAGGCAGCTACAGAGCCCTTCCAGATACCCAGCCTAGAGAGACGAGGTGTCTCCCTGGGCCAACTCCAGCTCCTGAGGAAAGCCTGGGTGCTTCATGTCTTTGGGGATTTACCATGTGATCTGGGCCTTTTGGTGCAGATGTATTTCTTGAAATATTGCTGAACACTGTAATAAGGGTAAAATCCACAAAACTTCCAATTTCCAGCAATGCTGACAAAACAGAGGAGACAACCTTTGAAAGCACAATGCACCAAAGGGTGCAATGTGGCAATCTTGCTGGGAGTGAGCAAAGGTTTCAGTGATGCACAATTCCCAAGCAGAGCTTTCACTCCCTCCCAAAAGCAAAGCCCCAGCTGCAGCATTACTCAACAGCTACTCAAAACTTTCCTGCCTTAAACGCATGAGCACATATAGTCGTACACACACCCAGGCTTTCTTTGGCTCAGAAACTCTCCCTTGAACTCACTCTCCCTTTGCACCAAACCCATCTATGATTTGAAGGGAGGGTTTGGATGCTGAAAGAACCACCGCCCCATGTGCTGGCCACCACCGCCTCCTTGCATCTCGACTCAAACTGGAGACCCAAGTACTTCCAGGCTGCATTAACGCTCTGGGTTGGTCCTTTCATTTGAATCGTGTTACACCAAAGCAAAGCATGGGCCAGCAACACCCAAACTTGTCAGCTGCCCTCAGCCACACCTCTGGCCAGGCTGGTGAAAGCTCCCGTGGGGAACTGAAGCGGTTGAGGTTGAAGGAGTGCATGCACGTTGAGTTGTAGCTGTGGCAGTGCTCACTGGCGGCTGCTGGGTCTCCCATCATGAAGGTCAGTTGCTGTAGAGCACCCTGGAGAGGAGGAGACACAGAAACCATAGTTTACCCACATACTTCCTCCAGTGGAGAGGAAAAGGTCTGGGAGGCAGGGAATTGGGAGTTGTCTCTAGCCTGTCATAGCCAGGGACTTCTTTACAGGATGGTTTAGGCAATCAACATTCACTCCACATCTTCAAGAGCTGGATGCAAAAATCCTGGGAACAAAGACTAAGGGCCAGCAAAGTGCAAGCTATTCTTGAGTTAAATAACAGTGTGGATTCCAGAGGTGATAAGCAGGATCAGACCCTTACTATTCACCTCCAAAAGACCACCATCCCCAGCCCAGCCTGAGCAGTACCCCAGTGCAGGGGCAGTACCAAAAGGAAACACTCCACAGGCTGACAACTGTGTGCCTGCAGGCAGCAAAGGCTTGCAACTCCACCATCACCTCCCTGCATACCTAAGCCCTCCAGCTCTCAGCGAGGCAGCAAGGACTGCTTGGCTGGGTGCTGCACGGCAGCAGGGAGCTGCTCTTGTACTGCAGAGGTCCTGCTGAAAACAAGGGTGCATGAGGAGAGAGACCAACAGGAAAATACTGTGTACGGGAGAGGACTTAGAAGAAGAGAATAAAGCATGATATTGGACTGCCAGCACAGACCACCAGACAGAGGAGGGAGTGAGGTAGATTTAGAAATGCCTGTTTGTCTGTATAATGCAAAGTGTCAACCTCCAAGGTTCTGCAGTTGTGAAAATCAAAACTGATTCAAAAAGGGCTTCCCTGCTTTACTAGGCTGCTTTCACATTTCCTCCATTAAGCTCAGGGTGACTGAAATAATTAGCAACACAGCACCAAGCTTGAGCAGCTTTTCTGCATGACCCAACTATCCAGAGGGAACATCTGAGCCAGCTCTGTCCACCCAGTGGTCCTCTGCTACCTCCCATCAGCAGCAAATGCAGAGAGGAGCATGTCTGACCTGCCAGCTGACCTCTTCACTAAATGAGCTGAAATCTTCCTCCCCAGGCTGGAGGTGCAGCTGGGGAGCCCACTATAAACCAGGGACAAGGAGAGAGCTACACCAAAGAAATGGAGAAGAGCTTCAGATCGATGACACAAGCCAGGGGTTGCTCTCAGAAATGTCACTTGGACTTTTTCTGTAAGAGCTAGATCTGTTTGATCCCCTCAGTTTCTGTGTATGAGTTTAACCATCAGATATATTTCAACACAAAGCCTGACAGCCTTTGAATTTATCAGGCATTTTAATAAGGCATCTACTTTGGCCCACTGGGAATCCTTTGCTTGTAAAGTCCTCAGAGCAGGGACTTTATCTTCAACACATGCATGGGACAAGCTCCCCGGCCAAATGCTTTGCATGCCGACTGCACAGATGACTTCTGTACATGGTACAAGTCATGGTCAACAAGAGAGGATGACTGTACGTCTGTAACCTAGAGGTCTACTGCTGACCTGACTGCTGGCACTTGTGTTGTCCTGACCCAACAGCAAGCACTTTGCACAATTCAAAGCCTTTGCAAAGCTCACCCTCCCCAACTGTAAAAATAGATGGTGTGTTTTAGGAAGAGAAGGCAATGGAGTCCTTCAGAGGGAGTTGCAACCTCACTTCATGCAGCCAGAGCAGACTATGTCCTCAAATACAGCCCTGCCAGGTCTGCCCAGCTCTCACCTTAAAGGGAATCTCAAAGGACTCGATCAGGCCTCCGATGATGATCAGCCCCTCAGTGTTCACTCCCATCCCAAAATAATTGGACCAGCTCACTCTGTCCACCAGCCGGCAGTCCACATGCAACTCCAGCCTTTCCAAGGAGATGCCAAGAGCAACTTGGTGCCAGCGCCCATCGCCGAGAAAGGAAACTGGGAACCTGTGTGCCCCAGAGGGCGAAGGGAAGAGGCACAACATGAAAGTTAGGTCCCACACCTTATGCAGGACTAGGCTTCACCCTTACCAGCTCTCAGGGTCCCTCATATATCCATCCTTAGTGCAGATGCAAAGGACAGTACTAGAGAAATTAAGTCTACCTTATTGTCACAAGTAAGCACCATCACTTCTCTTCCAGCATAGGAATGCTATTTCTATCCAATGGATTTGGGCACATCTACAACCAGTTGAGGCGTTTGGGAAATTATTGGTATTTGCGTCTCCCCACTTGATTTATCCCCAGGTATTTGAACCTTTTTGTTCTTTGCTTTGTTTTCCAGATCTGCAACATTTTGAAAGAGGAGTTAGACAGTGACTACCTGTGCAGTCATGTTACCAGGTCTGAGGGACCATCACCCAGGTGGTGGGACACAACCTTGATTCAGCTGAGATGGGGTCAGAGCAGCGCTGCTCAAAACCCATAGCAAGAAACCCTAACTCTGGCCTTGGGAGCAGAAAAGGAAGCATGAAAAGGCAGAAAAAAGCACCTGAGCTGGAACTTACTCATAGTGTCTCCTCCTTGCGGTGACAAAGATCAAAGCATATGGGTTAATCCTGATCTGGAAGAGCACGTGGCTCCGATGGCTAAGGATGGTCACTAGGCTGGTGTCTTCCTTCAGCGAGTACCTGAGCTTCATCAGCACACTCAGCTCATCTGCAAACCTAGCAGAAAGAAGCAACACACGGGATCCTGCAGCAGCTGCTGTATCACCGTGAACTGCCCTCTTAGGACAAAAAAAAAAAAAAAACCCAAACAAAAAAACAAACCAAAAAGCCAAGTCACAGCACAAATGAACTGAGTGAGAACAAAAAATAGAAAACCAAGAGCAAACAATCATTCAGGTTGTAAGGTTAGGTACTCAAAAAGAAGCAGCCAAGCCAAAATTAGCCATGCCCATATAACTTTCATGCATCCTTCTCAGGTGCAATCTCAGCACGTGCTTATGTAGCTGTGCATGATTTTCCATGGGATTCCTGCCCTGCCCACTGCTGAGATTGGATAGTAACCCTGTTACAAGTAGCTCTTCAATGCTGTCTTCTCTCACCATGTCCAGTGTCCTTGTCCACAGCAAGCTACAGCTCCCTATCAAGGACAGCAAAGGTCCAGCTTGGTCTATGCCTCCACAGACCAGCGCTTTAGTATCAAGCAATGCTGAGGGATATGGCTGTGCTGTCTCTCTTGCTCTCTCCAGTTATGTGCTGGAGCAGAGAGGTCTTCCTGATGGCAACACCAAGAAAACACATTCCTGGAAATGGTCAGTCAAGCACTGTGCCAATGTGTCTTCCCTGCACACAACCAAGAAAGATGGAAGAAAAGGAAGAAGCACCAAGCTCAGACTACAGAATGGATGTGCCATCTTTGTGTCATTATGGAATGGGGTCTTAAAGTAACCCCTCAAACCAACAAGCATGCATGAGATGATTTTGGGCACCACCATACCAATCCCATCCCCCTGAAGGCAGCCTACCTGTCCCCAAACGCCTCCCTTGTAGGGATGTTGAGAGTAGCATACTGCCCAATCTCCAGGATGCTGCAGCTGGCTTCATCATAGCCAAAGGAAATATTGCTGAGGTCCTGTGCATGGGAAGTAATTTTGTCCAGCAAGTTCACTTCATCTGCATTGGGGGAGAAGAAAGAGATGCTCAGAAGCTGAAATACCTTCACTACAGGGCTCTGCTCTCTTTGTTCTTCCTATTAGACAACAGACAAAACCCCCAGGAAGAAGAGCATACAGTTTGGGGAAATTAAAATAATTCACAAATTCAGTAAACTCAGACCAAAACAAACATTCAGATAACCTGAGAAGCAGCCAGGTGATATTTTTGAAACAGAATACATGCTTCAAGGCCAGTGTCCCAAAGACATGAAGGGCCATTCCTACCTCAGCAGTGGTGGTACCTTTATGACCATATAGTTGGGATGCTCGGGACTGTGAAGCAAAGGATGGGACACAACTGTTCTAAACCAGAAGTCCTGAATCAGCAGGGTACAGAAAATCCTGCTCAGCCCTTTCCCAAGCTTCCTTGTTGATGTTTGTTCAATTTCACTAAAGAATTGGACCAAGGAGGGGCGTCCCTCACTGAGATGGGTGTCCTGACCAGACCACAGAGGCAGTCCCCTCTGCCCAAAGCAGGGTTCATCACTATGACAAGGGTCAGGAGCTCCATCGGGAGCCATGCTTCATACAGTACCCCTTTCCCAGCAGGTGAAAGGCTCACTTTCAGAACTCTGCTGTGAGCATGCAAGATGGCTTGAATTGGGTGAAAGCCCCTGATGTGGGCTATCTGGCAGCACCATCACTTCAGTCTGAGGAGATTTTAACCTCCTTGGTGAACAGAGACATTCCCTTTCCAAGTTCATTCTTCAACTAAAGAATCCTTCAACTAGAGAAATACCTGAACAAAAATTTGCTTAAAACCACAAGGTTTCTTGTTCCCCTCCATTAGCAAAAAAAAATAAATTGCAGACATCTGGCTCTACTCAGGCACACTGTTTCTACCTCCAAGACATCTACAATCAAATTCCTCCTTTCTTGTCCTCCTTTTATGCTGCTGGTCAGTGTGGCAATAACCCTGCCACCTGCAAGGGGTGGGGACAAAGGATAGACCCAGGGCAGCACCCTATGGGTCCAGCCTTGCAGGAGGGGTCTGGATCACTCTGGACCCACAGCCCCCTTGACTGGGAGGGCCTGGACAATCCCACTTGATGACTTGTCAACAGGAATCCTGCCATCTGCACTAGCAGCTGCCATCACTTGGGAGGCATCCAGCCTCTGCATTCACCCTTATTCCCACTGTTGATGAGGTGCGAGATTTATTTGAGGGCAGATGAACAGCCTCAGGCATGCTGCAACCTGACAGGAGATATACATACTGTATAGATCTGCTGCTCTGGAAAATAACAAATCAATTGAGCAGAAAGCTGCTTTGATCCAGTTCAGATGCTAACATAGCAGTCCTGCCACCATCTCCTCAGAAGATTTTGCAAGGGAAAGAGCTCTGTGCTGGGAAGGAGGGGAGGGAATGGGGTCCTGCAGGAGATGGAGCCATTTGTGGTCACTTGGGATTTCACCAGCTCCCCACATGGTCACAGCATCAACATGTTCCCAGGCAACTCTCAGCTCAGCAACATGAGCATGCAACAGCCTTCAGCAGCAGGAACACTGCAAAAATAGTACCAAGCCAGATAGGGTGCAGGGCTGAGCCCCTCAGAGACTTGAACAGCCATTAATCCTGAAATGGTATTGAGTCAGCAGAGTTTATCAGCCTTGCAAGTGTTGTGCATGCACAGCATGGTGAATTAATCTGAGACCAAACACAGCCGACAGAGGGGGGGGGAAATATCAGGAATGTTTGTCCCTTCTCATTCCCAAGTGGTTTTGGGAAGCGATTTCCCAGCTGTGGACACCAGTGTATGTGCCAAGACCTGCATGTTCCATCTCCAGGGGCTGCAGCCCTCATCACCAATCAGCTTTGCTGGTCATTACAGGCAGACAAGTGTGAATTCAGTGGATTCTGTCAGGTGAAGGGCCTTTCCACACAAGCTGCAGCTGGGGACTTAATACTAGAAACAAGATGCCTACATGAAAGTTTTCCTGGGCAGAGTATGGCCTTAACACACAACTTGAGCATTTGCTGAAAGTTAAAACCATGGTCCACGACAACATGTACATCTAGGGTTAAAGTTAAGCATGTGCTTGGTGCTTTCCTAAGTAAAGTAGCAGAGACTCCTCTCTCCCCTTGGCCTAAGAACTGGAGGTAGCTGGAAAGCGATCCCAGGGGCAGGGCTACGCCAGCAGTTTTAAACAGCCGGGGTTGGTGTTTGCCTCTAGACCTCTCACCAACCCCAGGAGAAGAATTTGGCATAAAAGAAAAACAGAATTAGGAGTAAAATTAATGAGATCTCCTAAGGCCCAGGGAAGGGGACAGGTAGGAAGCACAACCCCTCAAAGCCAAGGGAGCAGGCATCCACAACATGGAGCACCAGCACACATTGCACCTACCAGCCAAGCAAGAGACAAGTTGATCCCACTGTATGCCCGGAGCAACCCCAGCTCCGACAGAGGAGCTATGCACTGCTGCAGCCATCAGAGCCTGAACGTCACGGGAAGGATTTAGTTGTGCTCCCATCTCTATGAACACCTCTCCACACGTTTGCATGCACACTGGGAGCAGCAGAGCGAGAGCTGAGCACAGCCACCCCACAGCCGCCGCACGATGCAGGCAGTTCAGAGGATGATGCCAAAGCTCTACTGGAGACAAGCAAGGACAACCAAACGACAACAGGTCACTTCAATCTCCAGAGAGGGTCAGCACTCGAACCCCAGCAATCAGCTGCACAGTTATATCCTGGGCAGATCAGCCACTACAAACACCACTCTCCTCCCTCTGACTTCCTCTATAAGCCAAAAGAGAAATGTTGATATAAATGATGTGCCTCTCCAACACCAGCTTTCACTCAGAGCTGGGGAAGCTGGAAAGCAGATGCCCTGCTGTTTTACCAGCTCCAGACTGCAGCTCCGCACTGCATTTTCTTCCCACTCCCTGTTCTCCAGAAGCAGCTTTCCATGTATTTATTTTAGCCACATCTGGCTAGCTGTTGTGCCACTGGGGTCTCAGAAATGCTTGCAGCAGAAACTCATGCTGCACGAGCCAGCAAAGCAACAGAAGGGATTGATCTACTACAGACACTTTGAAGAGCATCTTGCTGCGGTAGCTGCGGGCTCATGGCACCGCACTCTCATCCTGGGGCAGAAGCTGATGCACAGCCAGGTTGTTTACGACACTGGATTTAGTGCTCAACCAGCCTCAACACCAACGCTTTTGTTTGCAACTTCTCCCCAGGATTAAGCAAGGGTCAGCTCTCCATCCTGACGCTGCTGGGTTTCTGGTTGTTTACAAGAACATCATCATGGATTTACTTTCAATTTCAAAGCAGGTTTATTTTCTCTCTTTGCTTTAACCTCTGGGAGCAGATGTGCTGCTTCTCAAGGACACGGAATACCTGTGGAAGTGATTCTCAGCTGCAGGATGTGAGTCACCAGCTATCAGAGATCAGGGTCAGAGCCTTTCTGGGAGCAGATTAATGCCAGGCAGGTGGATACTAAAAATGCAGTGAATGCAGTCACTGCAGCAGCCAGAGCCAGGGATGGGACAGACCGTACATCTGGTACAGTAACTCTATGTTTCCTTTACAAAAAATCATGTTTTCTCATGACCTTTCAGCTTTCCTAGGGCTCAGGTGCCTAATCCCCACAGGCATTCACCCCACTGCCTTGCTTCACCGCCAGGCTTCCCCATCTCCTTCCAGCAGCCACCAGTGAGCAGCTCTGCTCACAAACACTCTTTCTACCACTGCTGAGCAACCTTCACCACCAGCATGCTCCTACCTCCATCCTGGAGGCAATGCTGCCCAGGACCCCAGAGGCAGGGCTCACACCAAGGCAGGGCTCACAGTCCAACTGTGTTTGCATTGGGCTCTAGACTCGAGTTTTTCCTTGCCCATCTGCAGAAAAGCCAGGCAAGACTGCCCACAGTGCACATTCAGGATATTCTGCATACCAAACTGACATTTTTGTTATTCAACCTCAAACCAAAAGCCTGCAGAATGGCTATTTCTATGCTGGAGATTCCTGGAGTTCAACAGCTGCTGCCAAATTCAGCTTGCCTCCAGGCTCCTAAAGCAGCACAGGAATCCTCCCAGGCAGCCCAGTGCCAGGGAGACTTGTGCATGGGCCAACCTCAGCAAGGGCAAGCACCGGCCAGCGGAGCCAGAGCCAAGAATGCGGCGTCCCAAGCTGAAGTGAACCACAAGCTGAAGTTAGCCAGCAGTCATCAGGGTGCCAGCCATGTTTGGGGAGAAATACTTCCAAGGATGGGAAGCACAGCAGCCAGTGCAAAGGGGGACACCTATAAAAAGCTATTAGAGATAGAACATGGAACTGCTGAATCACACCCCATGAACCCACTGTGGTGCTTGGTGTTGTGTCAGGAGCTCTCTGCGTCCAAGAGCCCAGAAACCATACCAAGAGAAACAGACAGACTGACCTTGTGTTTTAGCACAGGTGTCCCGGCAATCCTAAGCTGAGGCTAGAGGAGAAAACCAGCAGAGCCTTGCAAAGTTCAGCAAGAGAAGATGCATTCTCCAATTATCAGCGGTGTGCCCTGGACCATCATTGCCTCCAATGCCTTGGTCTGAGCACACCAGTGCACTTTAAGAGATGGTTATTTAAAAAACTATGAGTTCTTGTTTGTTTCTTTTGTAAAAAAAGTTAAACAGTAAATCCCCCCAAAACCTACGCATCACTTTTTCAAAATGAAGTCACTTAGAAAAACACATGGAAAAAGGGATTAAAGACTTTACCCCACCACTCTGAGAGGTTATAAACAGATTCCAGCTCAAATATTAAGCACACGAAAAGCACCGGCATGTCTAGGATAAAGAAGAAATGAAGGCGGAGGGGTCTGCAGATGCCCCTGCACTGTTTGGTGTTGGGGACTTTGTCAATGTACCTGCATCAGACCTTAAGCTCCATGTTTTCAATACAGGGTTTTCCTGCCCTCATCAGTCTTTTGGCCACACACAGAGTTAAAATTCCCAAGGAACGAGAGGAGAAACAAGAAACACAGACAATGCTCTGGTCAGACTGGGAACGTAGAGGATAAACCCCAAAGGTAAATCCACCCTTCAAGGAGGAGGGTAGGCAGACAGGGAACCTTGCGGAGAGGGATTGTGGTTACCCTGCAAGGCCAACTGGAACCATGCGTGGTGTACAGGCACCCACAGCCTGGCTTGGGCAGTGGAGAGGGAAGGCGGCAGGGAGCACGAAGGGCCAGCAGGCAGTGCCTTGCTTACAGGCACAGACCCAGGGTGGCAAACACAACAGGCAGAGCCAGCCACTGGTAACAGGGTCCACAGGCAGCCCCAGGCAAAGCTAGCCACGGACCAAGTCCAGGGTCCTCCATGGAGGACATCCAAGTGCAAAGGGAGACACGCGCAGAAGCTGGTCTGGAAACAAGGCTACAGTGTGGGTGTGAAGTCCGTCCAAGAGACGGAGACAAAGAAGGGACAAGAGACAAACATACAAGGCATCCACCCAGGAGACAAGCTACATCCAGCACAGGTCCATGGTCCATCCCAGTGACAAAGCCAGAGGCAGGGCTACAAGCAAGTGCCCTACACCATAGCTTAGGGGAGAACTAAGGCCCCAGGGCTGAACTTAAATGGGCTCCTGGGATGAGGGCATGGATGGAGGTTCCAGGTGAGGCTGGTCAGGGCCATTAAGGCCCATTAGTGTTCTCGAGGACCAGATAGGGTTCAGTAGTGGTCCTCCACCACCCCACCTGATCCTTGGGGCTTCATCTATGAGGAAGGTGTTCCTTAGGAGGGCACCCCAGGTTGCAGATACAGAAAAGTGACTATGTGTGCTTTCCTCTGGCTTGTACACACATGTGAAGCTTATACTCAGCTTTACGTTCTCCCCAAAGGAGGGAAATGAGGGAACAGGAAATTATATTCAACAACGTAAAACATAGTTAGAGCCCTAGGAGAGCTCTTAACAGGATCTGTCAGACTGAGTCACTTCCCCTGGATGCAGCACCACTGGTTGGAACCTGAAATAACTGGGCTTGGCAAGCCCTGGGGACAACCCCAGAGGACAGCCCTGGTGTTTGCTGGCTGGGGAATAGAACATATGACCTAATGGGTCTTTTCTCCCTCTAATTTCTGAGTGCCTTATGAAAATGTTGTGCCAGAAGTCTGCTTAGAATCACAGGCCATGCACTTCAAACTCTGAATTAGAGAGGCTTGTGTATCACAGATAGAATTTAATAATAGGCTGTCTGCATTAAGTGATGGAAAAAGACTTTATACTGGGGAAAGGGTTTCCTAGCACCTCACACCACTACTTTAGCACAGGCATGGTTCGTAGCCAAGCACTCAAAATAAGACAGCCCTTCCAAAACACTGGTGTCCCTTCACTCCCCTCTTGACGGCTTATACTCCTCCACCCTTTGCCTCTTGAAAGACGTTCTCGGGCTTGGAGGTTGTGCCTGACCTTCTCTGAACCAAGGGGACCCAAGACGGCAGCTTCATATTTATTTGGACTTGCCTGATGACTCTGCACATTGGGTGGACAAAGTCAAAGACACCTTGGTAGTGTGTTTGCAGAACATCAACCCTCCAGCAGTTCTTCCTGCTTCTCTTTCTATCCTAGCATTGCTTGTAACCTAAACAATGTCCATGGCAGCCAACCATGTCACCTCCTGTGCCACGTTTGTTTCCTACTGTTCCCATTTCCCTTGTCACCTAATAAATTCTTTTTAAGAGCAACACCACAAGCCACACGAGACGAGGTTTAAGCCAAAGCGCACACAGCTCGCAGTGACGGACCTGCATTCAGAGGGTTATGCAACAGGATAACCTTTGCCTCCCTGCTCTGGAGAGCAGAGATAATTTGGTTTTACCCAGTGGCTGCAAGTTGATGGGGACAGAGCCAAAGCAGGAAGAAAAAGAAAAAGCACATTTCTCACGGAGAACGTTGTACCTATTAGTGGAAGAGTGAATGCAACCACCGACCCACAGAGAGGACAGAAAATTTCAGGGAAGCGAAACCTTTTCAGAAGAAAGAGCTAGTGGTACATATTGTTTAGACAGGAAAAATGCGAGTACAGGCTTCTTTTCAAGCTCATTACGCGGATCTGCAGGTGTGCTGCCGCTCCTTTGTACAGGCCCAGCATGGGGGGCTCTGCCGGGATGGGGATGGGGCTTTTGGGGACAAAGTCTGGGGAGGAGGAAGGGCTGCTGGAAGTCGAGGATGACCCTGAATAAGGATACACTGGCTACACAAAAAAGTAGGCCAAGTGACAGAAAAAGAAGAGAGCCTGCAAAAGAGCTTTTGGGAGAAGAGCAATGGGATCAGGAAAGCAAAGAGTTTATGAGTTGCTAAACCCACAACAGGGATGATGAAACCAGAGTGGCCACAGGAGTGGGGGAGTGGGCTTGGCGGGCATTTCAGCCTTCAGCTTCATCATCCTCATCAGGTCTTCTCTCTGCAAATCCCAACTGCCCAAGCCATGAGATGGTGAGAAAATCTCATCCCATTAACTGAAAGAGTATGTTTCCTGCCCTCTGGGGACAGGGAAAGGCTTTGCAAACATGGACCAAATCAATATCCTGACAGCTGAGAAACGAGAGTCTGAAGACCCTTTTGAAGTAGGTGCTGGGAGGGACTGGAAGGAAAGCTCACAATGGCTACCTGCTCTGCCAGATTTGGTGGCCTCAGCTGGGTTGGTTTGGTTTTGTTTTGTTTTTCGTAAGAAGAAAACAAAAAAGAAGCCACTTCTAACCTTCCCAAGACATGTACTGAGACATTGTGCAGAGCTCCTCAGCCATCTCCTTCCTGAGCAACCAAGAGAGTTAACCTTGACCCAAAGCCTGGTCTCTAGGAAAATGCTGTGGGGTGCTACAGTTCAGCCCAGCCTTGCACACCCCTCACCCCATGGGCCACACATACACCCTGGTTTGTCTCCTATCCCCTGTTCTCCACGTACTCTCCCCAGTTCCTCCCTTCTCTGCTCTGTACATGCATGTCCTGTCCCCTCCTGGACCACTGACAGCAAATGCTTTTGGGTTGAGCTCAAACCCTCACTTTACTCAAGCCAAACACTGTGGAACTGATGTTTTATCTATATTCAGGGCTTAATAGGTTTAGCTAGAGGGGTATTTTTAAATGGATTTCATTTAAACCTGTGCAAATCCCTGCACAACCACTCTTCAATCTGTTCAAGTCTGCCCCACAGCAATTAAACTTAATTACTGAATTACAGTGAATCAGCATAAACCAGATTTGAATTGGTCTACAATGCCTATACAGAGGATTCTGTGGGATTAATTTAAAAACAACTAAAAACCATACTAGTAAAACTTGTGTGATGCTGAGTGGGGACAAGTCCCAAAAACATTAGCCCTCACTGTCGTTAGTAAATAAGCTTCTCTTTGTTGCTCCATTGTCAAAGTAAATGAATGGCAAATTCTACAAACTATCACGCTCCAGGGGCTTGTTTCCAGCATCAGGTTTCCAAGAGCTTCCCTCTCTGTTGTTTTGTTTTATAGGGTTGGAAGGCACACATGTAAATACGCACAAAGCCACTGGAGAAAAGCAACGAAGGGGTGATCATGAAAACCTCCTCTGGGTGGGATGGTCAGCGCCAAGCAGGGCAGCCCATGGCACAGCCAGAGTTTGTACCCCTGATTTTCAGCATCTTCTTGAGCTGATGGAGACCACATGCACGTTGGTGTGCACCGCCTCCCCCCACCCCGAGCTCCCATGCACAAGGCTTGTCTGGATTTGACAGACTTCAAGGTCAGGACCACAGGGAGGTCCCTCCAGCCCCCATCCCTGGCTCCAACAGCAGATGCTTGCAGGGGAGGAGAGGAAAAGGGCAGGAACAGAGCAAGTCTTTCCGGCTGTTTCCTTCCAGCTCCCTGCAGCGTAAGGATTTGCTGAGCCAAAGGCAGTGTCCGTGTTAGCAGCCACTGGCAGGGACTTGAGCTCAAGTCTCTCCTGTCCTGGGGAGCACTGGAGGATACTTCTGCTCAGCTGGCTGTGCTACCCAAGAGATCCCTGGGCACACAGAGCTTTCATTGTCTCCCTTTTGAGCTTTCATGGTGTTTTGTGAAGTCTTAAACTCCTCCTAAGGCAGAATGGGATGATTTTTAAAATCTCAGCAACGTGTTGAGGGGGGTAGGAAAGCTAGCTGTAGCACAGCAGTGCACAAGCAGCCCCTTTGCAGGCTACGCTCTCCAAGCAGCGGTAGGAAGGGAAGGAGGTGGAAGGGTTTGGTTTACGTCCTAAGTCCCCTTTCTTCACCAAATGGCAGGGGGATCAGCAAAATATACACCAGAAGCTACAAAACTGAAGCGAAGAGGTAGAGGTGAGTAAGGCAGAAAGATTTCTTACAAAAGGAAATGCAATTTCAGAGTTTTGGAATGAAGCAACAGTTTGATGGGAAATGTCTACTTTTGAAATACCTTGGTCCCCTTCCTCTCTATTACAAGTTGATCTTCACTAATGTTTCTCCAGCCTCCCATTGTCTTAGAGTAGTTATTTTAAAGTCTGGCAGAGGCTCAGTCTGAGCTATTATTTCAACAATGTTTAAAGTGTCTTGAGTAACAAGGGAAACGATCGGGTTAGTATTATCTTCTGCTGCAGACATACACATCTGGGAGACATTACATCCTGAGAAAATAAAAATAAATATGTCCAGGGAGCCCATCCTGGGAATTCCTCTCATTTCAGCAAATAAGGGCTTGGTGCACCCCAAACCAAAATCCTTCCTCCAAACTCCCTGCTCCTGCTCCTTCCGCTAGTGATGAATCAGTTCATTTGGTTTAGTCTAACGGCATTTTTAAACTGTACGTGTAACTTCATTCAAGGCTGAAAAACTGAAGCTTAAACCTGATACCATTGGCGATGTGCAAGGCAAGCCAGATCTAAGGCGAGATGCCCAGATGTTAGTCACTGGTGAAAGGCAACCAGAAAGAGTCTGATCGTGTGCCAGCAGCCATCTGTCACACTGCGAAAAAGCACAGGTTGGCTCAGGATCTCTGCAACTCCTGTTTTCCAAGTCATAATCAAAGTATCAAAAAACTGCGGGCAAGTAGCAGCAGTAAAGCAGTGAAAGGTCCTTTGTGCTTTCAGGCCCAGGGGACGTTATGTTCAAACACCGGAGCTGCCCCATCTGGTCAGACACCAGCACCTGCAAGTGCAGCTTCATTTCTGGTAGTGGTCACAGCTGGAGGGAGCAACAGCACATCTGCCCAGCTGGCACAAGAAAGAGTCTCAGGTTAACTTAAACCTGTGCAGACTGCACCAATGAGCATCCATGCGGGAGCAGGGCTTGTGCTGTCCCCAGCTATGTGCGCAAGTCCGTGCCAACTGAGATCCCTGGGAGAATGTACACAACGTATTTCCTTAAGCATCCAAACGGATACTACTTCACAGCTTGCTGTGCTCAAGCAGATCTACCTACGTAGTGGCTCACCCTGATGATTCAACATGTTACCCAGGTTTCCATTTCCACATGATCATGTGTACATTGATTTTCCTTTTGCACAAGTGGAGAAATGAAGCAGAGCTAATCTTGGGAGGCACTGTGAGGATATGTGTGTTGAGATAAGTAGGATGTACATGTGCATATGCTAGCTGAAAGGAAGGATCACAGAATTAGCTTGCCCTGGAACTCTTGCCTGTCTTCTCCTGTGTCTATCCTCCCTGCTCCCTCGAGACCTATGTGTCAAGCAGTGATCTCTTACGCCCCAGCTAAAGCAATAAATGTTGCAGCTTTTAACCACAACAACCCCACCATTCAGTCCTTGCGTTGACCAAACTCACTGCTGTTTTCTTCATTGCAGCCAAAAAAATCAGAGTGTGTTTTCCCTAACTTGGCTGATTGTCACCTCTCAAACTCTGCTGCCAGCAGACCTGAGGGGCAGGAGTCTTTGGCAGAGCTAGAGAGGCACAGGCAAAAGGGCAACCTCCAGATGAGCCAGAGATATCCAGAGAGCATGCTTCCAAAGCTTTCACCCTTCGTGTGCTCAGAGCTCCTTTGCAGAGCTGCCTGCTAACATCAAGCTCTGGCAATTGCAACCCTCTTCCTCTGCTGGGTCTCAGTGTGTTCATGACAAACATGTTTTATCAACCTCCCTGCAGTGGCCCAGAAGACTGATTGGCTGGGGGAACACGAGGGAGTCAGATAGCTTCATTTTCCAAGCTTGATAAGAGTTGATGACTTCACTCAGGGAGAAATCATATAATGCAACTGTAAAGGTCTGGCTCAGGTCACTCTCACTTCACTCACCTAGGAAATACCTTGTTACTGCATCCCTCTAAGACGAGATGGAGAATGGGCAAAGATCCTACCAAGAATTTACTGTGCCCTTGGCCTTATGCCCTCCAGCCCATGACACTCAATGTACCATCACATGCATACACATGCATGGAGCTGGCAAATTCACACTCAGAACCATTTTGACTCATATGAATTCGCAAGTTCAGGGGTGACAAGAGGCTGGAGCAGGAAACCGCAGAGACTTTGCAACAAACTTCTCTGCAGTGAGCACAAGACTCCAGTGTTCATGATGGTAGACTGTGCCCCAGCCAGAAACCCCTTGGGGTGGGGGGCCAGGATGCTTATCGGCATCTGCTTTCACATTTAAAGCTCTGTTTCCAGCATGCCAGTCTGCAGAGAAAACCTTGAAAATATCGCCCCAGAGTAATCAACGGTCCCAAAAGCACAGGACAAACATGACAGGTACGTCCACAAAGCTGGATGCACACCAGTGCTGCCTGTCCCATGGGCCTGGCTGTGGAGAGAAGTTGGCACTCAGGGAAGAGAGCTTGAGGGCAAAAGCCAGGGGACACGCAGGGGACATGGGGCCGGACACAAGGCTGCCAGGGACATGCTCCTGCACTGTGCCAAGCACGGTAGGCAGAGAGCCAGGGCCCCAGCCTCGTCTGGGCTCCTGGGCACGGTCTGCTGCCTGCCAGGCTCCTCCAGCCACCCGCCTGGCAGCGATGGGACCGGGGATGCTTCATGGGAGCTTGTGGAAGACTCGAGGTCTCAACTGCTGGCAGGGAAAGGCAACTCCTGTCTGCTTTTCTCAAGAGCATGGGGTCTATTTCAGGAGACTCCCTACTGCACAAGCATCTGGCAAACCTCTTACCTCTGTCCAAACCCATCCTAACTCAGGGCAACTCTTAGCCATGCCTTCATTCAGCAGGGCCAATTTTCCCCTTTAAAGAATGGCTACAGGTCAGCACATGGTTTACCTTAGCTAAAATATAGCCACTTCATGCTGCAATTAATGACTTTGGCGATACTGGCATTCCCTGCAAAGCAGCAAGGGTCCCATGCCAAGGGAGAGGGGACAGACAGAGGCTGCTCCCGTGAGCCTGTGCCTGCCACAGCCCCGAGCTGGCAGAGCTGGATCTGCCTGAGCTGAGCCTTGCCACTGTGCCTTGCAAGTGCCTTTACCAGCTCCTGTTACTCAGCATATGACTAATGCCCAAACTGAAATTAGTACCGTGCACTTAATTAAAGGGAAAGTTTTCCACTGCAGGCAAGTGAAGAGCACAGTGCTTTGCAGGGATCTATTTCTGCTTCCTTTGCTTTTAGATACGCTGTTGCAAGGGTCAGTGCTCAGGGTCTGACCTGGCGTTAAAATTCATTTGATCGGGAACAATGTTCTGGAGGTTGTACCTAGCTACCACGCATTGTCTGCCCTGGGGGATCTGCAGAAATGGAGCAGGAATGAGAGAGAGAAAGAAGCACAAGAGCCTCATGCACCAGCAACAGCACAGCCTGGGGCAGAGCAGAGCAGGGGCAACAGTCCCGACCTTTCCCTCACGCTCCCTTCAACACAGCTAACAAGAATAAAGAAAAAATTAAAAACGAGTGTTTCCCAGACTAACAAGCTGACATTTCACAGCCAAAAAGCACTCTGATTTTCACCTCAGGCAAAACATGTGCACATTTGTGATTCATTCCACACTCATGGCTGCCAATTTTCCTGCACAAACTATTGAATTGTTGCGGTTTCAACCTTTACTCAACTCCTGAATGCTCCTCCAAGTTCTTTATGCTCAGTGTTTCGCACAGCTACTCACCTCTCCCCCTCCACTGGTATTTTTACACCCAAAGTATGTTTGGGTTCCCATGAGCCTTCAAATTTCATGCAAGCTGGTCGATGCCATGAGCTGCTGCTTTCCCAGGAATTTGGGCCACCTGCAGAGGCAGGGACCCTGAGACCTCCAAGCAAAAAAATCTCTTGTTGTTTCATCAAAGCCTCATGGGTCAGGTTGAGCCCATAATGCTTGAACCACAGTTCAGAAGGCTCTGAGCAAATAAACACAAACCAGGATTTCCTTCACATGGAAAGAAGTTGTCAAACCCCAAGCTGTGCTGGAGGCACAGCTTTACCACCCCCAGGAGGGGGTGACCCTCTCAGAGCTCCCTCAGCAGACTGTTATCCACCACGGTTCCCCAAGTCTCAAGGCTGAGCCCTGGGTCACCTGGATCCTGGGCAGAGGAGGCTCTGCAGGCGGTGAGCTTGGCTGAGGATGGGCATGGATGCTCCACTGGGACTGAAGATGCCTCCTGCAACTTCGTTTAGGGATGAAGTCCCAAGGCGGACACACTCAGCACGTGGGCATGGGTTAACCTCTACAGTTGTCAGCCTTTATACAAAAGCCCACTGTTGGATGTGGAGATCCCCATCCATTTTCTCCCCAGCATTCAAAATCCCCTTCCTCCCTGTGAAAAGCATCCTGTCCAAAGGCTGGTTCATGCCCACTCCTGTATCTTCTACTTCTAAAGCTGCATTGGAACAACCTTCCCACTAATAATGTCTTCCCAGCTCAAATTCAGTTTTCCCTTCTCTCCATTTCTTTATTAACCTAGAGAATTTCCCAGGGAGAAAAACAGAGTTTCTTATGCAGAAGAACCCAGAGGAAAATCTCTCTTTTCCCACCAAAAAACAGTTTTCAAGCCTTTCTTATTCATCATAAGCAAAGCTGAGAAAGGCAGAGGTCACACACGCTCACCCATGCACACTGCCTCTGCACAACCCGTCTCAGATAAGAGTGCAGATTTTGGGAGAGCCCCAGACACAGAGTTGACAAGTCTTGGTTTAACAGCAGGGATGTATCTGCCTTGCAAAAAAAAAAAGTGCTCTTCATTCCTCCTGCTGCCTTTGTGCAGGAAAACCACATTCATTAGAGATGCACTACTTCTCTGAACAGATGACACTGAGAAAATGCTGGATTTTGGATGTGGGGGATATATCAGGGTTAAAAAAAATTGCTGGAAAGAAATCAGTGTCAAACAGAAAACTTTCGCAATATTTGAGTAAAAAAAAAAAAAAAAAAAAAGGAAAATGAGTCATTTTGAGTCAGCCTAGAAATGAAGGGTTTCATCTTTGTCTGTGGATGAGTTACCTCTTTCTTATTTTATTCAGTGCAAGTTACCTTTAGTTAACTAAAACACAGACAGCTGTTTTGAAAATGAAAATGAAATTTTGTTTTTAAACCCCTGAGATGTCAGGACATTTCCCACACCAAAAAAACCCCCACCCGAAAGCTTTCTTTACAAAACACAGGAAAACCAACTGTTCTAATGGTTTTGAATTTCACTCCCACTTCTCGATTTGAAATTATTCACACGACTAGACCCAGTTTCAGTAGCTGCTCCATCCACCCCTCTTCTCACCACATGCACCAAGTCACTGAGACAGCTCTCTACTAGCAGCTCAGCTTCAGGCTCCACCAAGTCCGTCAAGGTCCATCAAAGCAGATCCCCAAGCCCACCCTGCCTCAACTTCACTGCTCCTTTACCTGGAAGCAGCCAACATGAAAAAATCCCCAAATATAGTCTTCTTCTGTGTAGACATATCTTCTGTTTCAGTGCCTCAGCACCTTGTCTGGTAACCTCTACGGCAAATACTTTGCTACAGGTCTATTCTGCCTCACTTTCAAATCACCTCTAGCACAACGTGCTCTGTAGTGATGAAGAGGACCACCCAAATAACCATCTTTATAGATGCACACGGGTTGGAAGACACCAGAACTCCTCTAGTCCTCTACTATGAACTTCACCCATAACCCACGCTGGTATCTCTCCAGCTTCACTGAAGTGAGCGTACATTACACTACTGCCCTGCCACCTCTGTGTAATGATTAAAAAGAAGAAAAGCTAGACCCATGAGCTAACTTCCCAGAATGAAAAAGAAGGGTTTGCTAAACTAAAACAGTGTATCTCATAGTGCTCCAAAAGTGCCAGGAATTATTTTTTAAGCTGTATACTGTATCCAGTATCACAGTGGGAGAAATCCTTCTGGTGGAAGATTTCAAGGTTTCTTTGTCCAAGACATTAAAGCATTCCCAGCTTGTGAAAAACAATCCTTGCCACCTGGCCTTGCGTCTTACTGCTGGCAAGTAAGATAGCCACAACAAATCGCAGATCAGGGAGGTTTTACATGGTTCCTGGGAGTGACCTTGCAAAGGGTCTGGGCTTTGCAAGCTGCTGAAGAGATGCCCATCCTCAGCAATGTGGAGCCAGCAGCAGTGAAGCTCAAGGTCTCAGCCAATACGGACCAGCCTTTGTGGGAAAACTGGGAGCAGAGTGAGGATGGTGTTCAAGGCCAGGTTGGATGGGGCTTTGAGCAACCTGGTCTAGTGGAAGGCGTCCCTGCCCATGGCAGGGGGGTTGGAACTAGGTGATCTTTAAGGTCCCTTCTAACCCAAACCATTCTGTGATACAATTCTGCTGCCCCTGCTCTCAGCAGAAGGCAATGCAGACAGACAAAGCAACAGTATATTTAATGGCCCCACCAAACTGAGTGGAATACATGAGAGACCTAGCAATGGAAATGAATCAGTAAGAGCAGGGCTTGGAGATGCAAGGAAAGTTAAAACTGTTCTTCTCTAGAAACTAGCAAAATTATTTGAAGTCTCAAGAATCACTGAAAGCTTCAGTGAATAAGTATGAACATTACACTATAGCCAGAGTTTCTACTTCTGTATTTATCACCTGTAAAATATACGAAACCCAGGTATCACCAAATAAGACAAGAGAACCTGTAGCAAAACCAAAGACCATTTCACAGCAAACAGGTGTCTAAAGACATAACTTTGAAACAAGAACTTTCCTAAAACAGAATCACAGAGATAATGCACCTACCTGAACACAAGAGCAAGAACTAAAGCTAACTGAGGAAGCCCACAACTCCCCCATTTAAGATTATCATCATAATGTCCATATACGTTTTTCAAGGCTTTTACAAGGGTACACCTAAAATATCATTTGAGAAGTGAACTGCCAGTGGCATATCAACTGCCTAGTTACTAGCAGTGTTTGTGCCTTGTCTGACTCTAGAGGAGCACAGTTTCAGAAGCTGGAGGCCCATCCTGTGAAGCCCTCTGCACAGAAGTAACCCCACCAGACTCCCTGGAGCTCTTTTCCACTTGACAGAACAAGAACCTGTTGAAGAGAAGCAGCAACCACTTGACTGAGATAAGGAGATCAGTGGGGATACAAAAAGCTGACCAGAGATCTAGGGAAGTCCTGCAGCAGCATCCCTAGCTGCTCCACCATGGTCCTGACACTAGCAAATACAGAATCCTGACCTCATTCCACTCCAGGGGCAGATGCTCTTAATGATCACCTGCACTGTATGATTATACCCCTTATGTGCAAGTCAGTTACTTGCTCAAGCCATCCCTGCTGTGCAACCTAGATGTCTCCATCTCTTGTTTTCAGATCCACAGTGTCCTTGGCATGCTAACAGAGGAGTGAAGCCTGCATTTACAGTCACCATTTCAGACTAATCACTTAGAGAAGTCAGGCAAATACAAACCTCCCCATTTATCAGCAGAATAGTTGAATGATTTGACTGTGGCCTGCTCATGTCAGTAAGCATTTGCAGGATTAGACCACAAACGTTACCTTACAGAGAAAAAATTAAAATGCAATCCTACAATCCACTTTTACTAACATTAGGGAAAAAAGAAAACAGGGGCAGGGAAAAATGCCTGGACTCACTCCTGTTCCTCAGTGATAAAAGTGTCCTGCTTCTTGTTTCCATGGAGAAAGAACAAGCTGTTCATCTTGGGACACAAGATTGAGATCTGAACTCTCTTCATGGCTATCAGACTTTCTGTATTACCTCAGACAACTCACTTATGTCTTTCCATGCCTGAGTGTGCTCATGGGTAAATTGAAATTCAATTCAAAATCCACACTATTCCCTTTCTAAACAAGGATATGAACATATACCCATATAAAGTACTGAGCAACAGTTAACAGTTCCAGACAAAACCCAGGAAACACCTACTTAAACTCAGCAAGTGGAGCCTGCCCCCTTAGAGTATTTCAAGTTAGTAAGCATCTTTCACTGCACTTTTCATATATCTTCCATCTGAGATTCCAGGAACACTCATAACTCCTGAACAAAGTTCAGCTTTTACAAGACAGCCATGAACAAGGAGCTCAATTTTCTCCTTGCAATAAAAAGATAGATGTTAAAACACTCACAGAAGATCACAAAAATAAGACTACATAAGACAGGAAGACACTTCTGTAGGCCAGTCCTGCCTGTAGTGAGGTCTCTAGCAGCGTTCCCATGCCTCAGGTGCATCAGACCAGATTCTTAAAAGGTTTCAGATTCCATTTCAGTATTCAGCAAATCATGGAGTTTACTACAGCCTGAGTGGTGCTTGATCTGAGAAGAGATGATCTACAGACACCTAGTGTTTTGTATTCTCTTCTGAAACCAACATCAGTGCAGGAGGCACTGCTGCCTGCTTAGACATATAAAGTGGAAGCTGTTTTGAAATGGTAAAGTGATTTCAAAAGTACTCAAGCTTGATTCTTGTAGATTCATTTAATTTTTATTTAAATCTCCTTTCACTGTATTACCATGTTGAAAAAATCTTGCACCAAATTATCTTTTACAGTAGTCATTTCCCAAGTTTGATCTTAAAGATGACAGGTTTCTCAGCTGAACACCAAGGAAAGCAGGCTGACCCTATGTCCCAGTTTAATTGTAGTTCTTTTAAATTAGTACTTGTAGCAGGAGAAGCAACTATGAAATTAATAAATCCAGAAATTCATGAAGTAACTATAGGCTTTCTGAAAAACAGTGCAAGTGATTCATTGCTTTAGTTAAACTACTTATCATTAGCTCAAGTGGCAAAAAAATGAAGACAGCAGCTGGTGCTTCAACATCTTAAAAATGCCAAAGATAAGGCAGCAATTGGTCTCTTGGGAAAGGAACTTGACTGTAGCATTCCCTCCCTCAAGGATTCAACTTCTAAAACCCCCAGAACAAGAACACACACACTCTTCTGGGAATGTCTAACTCTGCATCCTTTTGATAAAGCAAACTTTAATTCATTTGGGTTAAACTGGGGAGTTAAAAAACCACACATCACATTTTTACTCTCCTACTTTAAAATGCAGTCTGTAGGTTCAAAGAAGGGAATGCAATCACTCAAAATATTCCAAGACCTTTCAGAATAGAATATATTAGAACATTATAAAACAGATGCTCAACATCTAAAGCAGTTTAGAGCACAAAACCTAGAGATTAAAAAACCCAAGATGTTTATGTAGATTATCACAGTTCTGAAAGTAAAGCCATTTTTCTCCTAATGAGCCTGAAGCAAGGGGCTATCTACCATTATTGTAGCTCTTCTTTCTACCTGTTGGTACTGGCCAATAGCTTGGGGGATCCAGTCCTCCTAGTATGCAACACCCATCCCTGTGTACCAACTGTTCACATGATCAGACATTGTATTTCATTATCCCAGCCAAGAAAGCCTTTACTTCCCAAGAGGTTTGACTTCTGAAAAAACAACAAAAAATGAGGATTTGTACCATTTTGTTATACTGAGAGAGAATGCTTAAGTTGATAAACACCTTCCTTTCCCCCCTCCTTCCTCAAGGAAGATAGAAAATATCTATTTCTGTAGCAAGTTTCAATTAAAAGGCACAAAGATAAAATTTGATTGAGACATCTGGAAAACATAACAGCAAGAAGTTAAGATGCATAAAACCAATTAGAAAGTATTCACTGTTAGCTAAGTGCTTCACATCAAGCATTAGAGCTTGGTACCTTATTGTTATCAAAATACTTCTGTCTATATTCTAGCCTAGTAATAGGAGAGACATTTCTATTAACAAGCATCTAAGCAACTCTAGTGAGGTTACTTAAACCAACATTTCCACATGATTAGAAGCAGACCAAAGGAGGAATTAGAAGCCAACAGTTGATTTGTCCAGTTTTACCACACTTAGTACTCATTCAAATACTATTTCACCTGGCCTACCACTTGGCTAGGTTTGGTAGTTCACAAATAGCTTGTAGGAGCTCATCTCTGAAATTGTTACTTGTCTGTTAAGTTTGGCTACATTGGCCAGATGTTTCCTCAATATTAATGGAAAGCTAAGTGGTGAACACTTTGAAAAGCTATCTGCTTGAAAAAACAGACCAAAGTTAGAAGTAAGACTTCAGATCTCTTCTTACATAAATAAGCAATAACTTATTCCTATCAATCAACAAACTGATAGACACATTGCACTAAAAGAAATTTAAATGCATCCCATTTATTTCCTTAAATATAGACTTAAGGTAAATCTTAGAAAACTCCAAAATGCAAGACTACTTGATGAAACAGTTGCTGAGATGTCTACACCAAACATTCATTTCAGCCAGCACCCTGACTAACAGCACACAGGTGTACATAGCCACAGATGAACCCAAGAACCAAGTATGGCATAACCTATCTCCAGACTACTCACTCAACTTCCCACGTACAGCAAGCAGCAAGAGCAGGACCGATCCACAGAGGAAGATGAGCCTGGAGCTGAGGACAACCCCAGTGAGCAAGGCTAGGCCAGGCCAGTGACAGGGTCCATCAACAGCAAAGACAATGCAAAATGATTAGCCAGGTCCAACATCCAGGACAGCTGGAAACAGGGCTACCACATAGGCCTCAATTCCATCCAGGACAGAGAACAAAAGGCAGGACCCAAGACAAGCTACCTACAGCACAAAACCAGACAACAAACAACAACACCTCCCCCTTGGCTTAAATAGGGCTCCTGGGCCAATGGGCAAAGGGTTTTTTGGGACGCTCAGGTGGGGCTCATCTGGGCCATTAACACTAATCTGGGCCTTCAGGGCCTCCCTACAGTCCGTCTTAATTTGCTTTCTCTGTGTCTCTCTTGCTTTTGTTATAGATCTTTGTTGTCCTCTCCCACAGTCATCTCTCCTGGTACCTAAAGAATCATTCTTCCTGTAGAAATTGTGTGATTATCCTTCTCACTGCTCCCTGAGCCTTCTCCAACTCTGTATCCTCCTGTGGTGGAGGAAGGAGAGCAGAACTTCAAATGGAGACAGAGATACTACAAACTTATACAGGGCATAATTATTACCTGATGTTTTGTTCTCCAAGCCTTTCTGATAATTCCAAAACCTTCGGGTTTTGCTGGCTTAGTCGCTACTGAGCACTGAACTGCCATTTTGATAGGACTGTCTATTGAAATCACACCAATATCCTGAATAACAAAAATCTAGAACCCCTTTTTTATGCACAAAGTTAGGATTGCTTTACTTCCCCTTACACTGAATTTCCTCTGCCTTTTGTTGCTGAGCTGGACAGTATTTTGCGGTACTTCTGCCTGTCTTCCTAGCTAGCTCTCATGATCACTACCTTGACTAACTGAGGATCTTTGGCAAAATGGGTTCCCTGGCTGTCCACTCCCCTTTTCTGACCATAGGATGTATCTGCCTTTCAGACCATCCAGACTGGGAGGGATGTCAGAGTAAACATATCTGGTAGGATGGTTGCAAGAAGTCTCCACCAGCGGCAGACCTGACTCCTAGCCCCACACTGGGATCTGTGGGCACCCCAGCATGCTGTGGGCCTGGTAGCAAGGGATGCAGTGGGGACAGGAGCGATGTGGCACAGAGCAGGTACAGACTGGGGTACTCATAAAAGGTCGTAGTATCTTTGCCCCTTACTGTGTTAATCCACCTCTGTATTGTCACCATTTTGGTAGAAACAATGTGTCTGGCTGGCAGGCAGAGGTGCAGGAAGGAGACATTTTTGAGCTCTGCTATATATAGTGCAAGTTTGAGGAACTGTTGCTATTAATCTCTATCCCAGCAGCAATTTTCCTGCAGCGGGGGAAGAGAGAAGCTTGGGGGTTATGCAATTCCCAGGATATAATGCATACATGCATACATTATACCTCCTTAATTGAAAACTTCACGTTTGGCTTTAGGCTTTACCCTGGAGAAAGCCTGCTCCACATCTCCCATTCTCACCCATCCTCTCCCTTTGCCTGTTTTTTTCAATCCTTCTTTCCTTGGATCAGTCTCTTTGCTGTGTTGTCTAACAGGCATTTACAAGCTTTGGCTTGTGTAGGCAGCTCATCCTTTCTTCCAGGTATCAGTGTGAACGCACGGGGCCTCCCCTCTAAGCTTTCACATCTCCTCTTCCAGCTGAGGATTCATCCATGGATGGTCCCCTTCAACAGCAATGAAACACCTACAGCCCCAGCTCCCAGCCATTTCTGTTGTCCCTGCAGCACTCCAGGCTTCTTCAGTGCTATTTTAGGAGTGATTATCATTCCCCCCTGGGCTTCCCATGTCTTTGAAGGTAGGCACAAGAAGAACAAATCCTTCCATTCCCCCACAGCTCTCATTTGCTCTTGGACTTCTTGGAGTTTTCATCCTTTTGTCTGTGTCAGCCCATTTTCCTCCTCAGTCCCAGCAAACAGTCTGCTGAATACTTCCTTTTCACCACAGGTTGCAAAATGCCTGCCCTGTTGAGGACATGTAGTCTCCAGGCAGACTACAGACTATATCCCAAACCCTGTAATTTACAATTTGTGGTCAAACACACCACCAAGCATGTTAGCCCTCACCCCCTGCAGACACTCACCCTTGCAGAGAAGGAAATATTCTTTCCTCACAAGAAGTCCTACCTAAGCTTCTGACTTTGTCGGCTATCCTGGTCACCGGGGTCTTCTCTGGGAAAGCACTACATAAAATTATTAAAAGCACTGCAGAAATACATACATTGCCATGGCTATCAGGAGCTAAGCCAAGGCACACAAAGACCTGCTAGGTATGTGGAATATTTCTTTTACTCATGTCTAGTGCATTAGAAGTTCAAAGGCAAAAAAAATGCCACTTTTGCATCTGTTGAGAACAGCCAAGCAAAAACGTGCCAGAAGCAGATCTTAGAGAGCAGAAAGCTGTTTTGCAACATCGCCCATAATCATGCTTCTCAGCTGATCTTACCCAAGCACTGGAAATTGATGTTCGTAACATGAAGAGACACAGAATGAAAACAGTCAAGAAGTCATAGGCTGAAAAAAAAGTTAATATGCTCCTGCTCTCCTAGCTCTCAGACAGTGTAGTTCTCCCATGAAGATGATCTGAAAGTTCAGTTCCTTAACAAATAATCACAGAAATCTCTCTTTACTGGTCATCTCTTTCCCAATCCTGGCAATGCTGATTTTTTTAATAGTGCATATGCTCAAAAACCAGAATTTCTCTACTCTCTTTCAAAGACTACCTCAGGATTAAGAAATCTTACAGAATCTCAATCTCCATTATATTTTATTAATTTATTTTCATTTTTCCAAGTTCTACATCATGTATCAATTAAATAGAGTATCTCCTATCTAAACAGATACAATCTTCACATTACTTCTTTACTTCTCTTGCCAGAGCACTATGCTATACATATTGGATTCTTCCAGTAGAAAAGATTTTAAAGGAATTCTCAAAAATTTCTTAGGTATTTTAAATTATGTTTTTCTCTTTCATAAACTGCCTTAAGTCTAAGTAACATTTCCCAGCTGAAAAAAGTAGCTACTATTACTGCTGCAGGTTTGGTTTCGCTTTTCGATTCAGAAATTGTAGTATTAGGAGTGGGAACAGAACTCAAACATGCTGTCCACTGTTATCCTTACATCTGTTATCAGGAACAATGTCTGTGATGAATTAAATAAATCTTTTATTTTAAACACAAACCCCCACAAAATTATCATCCATCTGCTTGAGAGATTGCACTGCAATTTTCCTCTCTGAGATGGCAGCTTTTGGTTAGGCATTGTAACTTTTATTTTTGCTGTCCCATAAGTAATGTTATCCTTTGCTGACAGCATTCCTGAATATATGAGAAATGGCTTTACACACATATTGTAGGCAGCCAACACTATCAGGAGCCACTACAAGAATGGAGAGGGCAATGTTTGAAGACCTGATCATACACAGGGCTTATTAACACAATTTCTATCCAGACATCATCATGTTTATGATGAAGGCTTAAAGAAGACACGAAAAAGACATATCATTCCTTCCATAAGCAAAAAGTTATGTATCACATAAAGCTAATTCAGCTGGACTGTGAAATAGTTCCTGGGACTAGACAAAAAATAGCATGCAAAGTGACACTCTCCAGACCTCCCCTTTGTTCTCTGCTCTTTGCTGCAGCCACTTTCCCTTCAGTGTGGAAGCTGAGTTGCAGGATGGGTGCAGAGGAGAAGAGAATAAGAACTACAGGAACATTCTCTTCTGTTACTTCAAAACAGTAAGGCGGTACCATCCCTGTGGAGCTTAATGTCCTCCGTGACAGATGCCCAAGCAGGAGACATTATCTCTCGACATATTATCTCTGAACAACCAGCCAGGTGGTTATTTCACTGACAGCTTATGTTCATCTCTTGTTCATTTGCTGAGTAAGCTGTCAGAAATATAACCCTCTGATGCTGTGAGCCATGCCAAGTCAAAACAATCTTCTGCTCTAATGTGAAAGGGGGAGGAAGTATTTTCTTGCTCTTCTCTTTTTTGATAACTACTTTTATTTCATTGGTATTCCTTAAAAATTAGTGATGGGCAGGCAAATTTGTGCTCTTACAACCTAAGCAGCTGCAGGACCCATCAAATCACGTATTAAGTTCAGGCTACAATGAGTTGGAAAAAGCTGTTTAACAGATACAGAGGTAGAGATAGGGGTAGTTCTGTGGGCCAGTATCAGGAGAGAAAGCTAATGGAGCAGAGATTGCAAGCTGCTGCGAGACTTTACTGCTTCTTTAAACCAAGGCTACTGTTTGTTTATTATGAACACAATCCTACTAGGCAAAAAGTACCTTCCAAGACGTGTTGAGCAGATTCATTATCACCACTGTCCTACCTGAACTTCTCCCAGGCAGGTTTTTTGGAAGTGAAGGAGATGCCACCTCAGGAAACTAGAAATGGGCAAAGTTTATCCCTGTGGGATGGAAAATGACATGAAAACTGTCCGTCAGGGGTGTCAGGATAAAACTGTGGAGAACCTCGGATCCCAAACTGAGTCTTGGTGCTTATACCTCATAGCAAAATAAAATAAAAGAACTATTTTTAATGCTTTCAAATGAAACATGACTAAATTTAGAGCTAGACTTCAATGTGGAAAACCCAAAACAGTCTGCATAAGATTGTCCTAAAAGTATCTAGCTTCTCAGGCTGGCTAAAGACATCTGATGACTGGTAAATATTTGCCTAATGCTTAAAAAATTTCATATAATCCCTTTGAACTTTTCAAGGCTGTATTGACACTGCCGCTGCAAGTGTTAAAACATAAATATGCCTCGGGATTTAAATGTCAAATGTACTGATAAGACATTTCTGGATGCTTTGTGGTCCAGCAGGTTCCTTTGGCCCAACCAATTCATCTTGAATTCAGTCAGATTAATTGCAGCACAAACACTTGCAGGTTTACTCTTTGCTTTTCAAGATCAAAGAAATATGTAGCACAAGACTTTATGAATCAGTCACAGAAGTGAATTTATGCTTATCAGGTGAACCTGTTTCTCTTCAGTCTTCATGCGAAACAGTGAAGACTCATTTTCCATTTTCTATAGGGCTGTGTGTTTCAGCTAAAGGCAGAAACGTCCTAGCTTGTGGATAAATTAGTAGCATATTCAATTCAGAAAAAAGATGGACTTGCAATTTTCACCCAGGTTGGCAGACATTTGTCTTCTATTTTCACCTCCAAAATAAAATTTGCTATGTAATTCCAAGCAAATCACTTCACCTAGATCCTGCCTTCATCTCCTCTCCCACTAAACCATAACCACACCTGCATCCTCCTGTCACAAGGTGCCACTGCAATCCTCAATGTATTTTTTTGTGCTTGTTGGGTCCTACCTAAAATGTTTCCTAAAAAGCACAAAGGTTTTTAAGTTCTCCGAAAAAAGGCCAGGAAATGGTAAATTATTGTTTGTAATTAAAGTCCAATGTATAAATATTTTATCTGCAACTATAAGCACATGCAGCTACATTCCTCAACCTATTAACCTACATTATTAATACAAGCATGCAATGCCATGGCAACTGACTGTAAGAACAACAGTGTTCACCAGTAAAACAGGAATGTGTGTGCACATATATGAATATATGTATTTAATACTGGAGATTATGTGTCCTGGTTTCAGCTGGGATAGAGTTAATTGTCTTCCTAGTAGCTGGTACAGTGCTGTGTTTTGAGTTCAGT
>JAVJGG010000053.1:10173135-10205123 GCA_035590195.1 Aviceda cuculoides | reverse complement strand
TTCAAGGCCAGGTTGGATGGGGCTTTGAGCAACCTGGTCTAGTGGAAGGCATCCCTGCCCATGGCAGGGGGGTTGGAGCTAGATGATCATAAAGGTCCCTTCCAAGCCAAACCATTCTATGATCCTGTGATAGGGAGGGAAAAGTTTTATTGCTGGAACAGGGCTGGTCACGGCAGTCTGCTGGATCCATCTACACTGGCACATCTGTTTAGGTACTGTGTGGAGGAGCTGGAGTGGCAGGACACCTTCAGGCATCTGCACAGCATCCCTGTGGGACAGGCAGACCCCTACACCTTTGCACAGCTCCCGGGCCAGCGAGGGTCAATGTCGATGTCCAGCATCTGCAGCTGACTCAGGAAAGGCAACCCCCTGTTTCCTAACCCTGGGCTCCACCACTTTTTCTTCCCAGGAATGTGCTGAGGAAGCCCAGATCTCCCCAGAACACGTCCACCACAGGCAGAAGCAGCCCAAGTATCCGACAACAGTGCCTTTGCAGAGAGCATGGTCCCAAGGGAGGAGAGGATTTAAGAAACTGGGATCCCATAGGACCTAAATGGCCTACACTTCCAAAAATGTTCTCCACACCTCACTTGTGAGTTCCTTAGACATGGACAACACTCTGCCACAGCACAGCTCTGCTCCTCTAGGCTCTCCCAAAAGCATCCCTAATAAGGAGCAACTTTACAAAGGTACAACAAATACTTCCCTGAGGCTGGTGTGCTGCAGACACCACGGGATGGTTGCTCTTGCTCTCCACACCTGTATTTCCTAAGGGCAGAGAACATTACCTCCGTCAGCAAGACCTGGTAGATTTATTCACCGAGCAACGTGCAGATTGCTGTAAGCACAACTCTCGCAGGGCTCCTCCAAACTAACTGGGGTGAGTGTGTTTTCAAGGCATCAGATTAAATGTCCTAGAGATTACTGTAACAGTCTCTCATGCTGGGCTTGCAGCAGTGCTTCCAGCCTTTGCAGCACATTGCAGTGCTCTGTGAGCAGCAGGACTACATGAAGCAGTGACTTTGCTTCTTTTTTTTTTCTAGTTTGGAAGTGAAGCAAACAAAAAAATAATGTAAAAACTGGAATTGGCTTGAACTGCTGTACCTTTCCCACCAAACCTCCAGCAAAACAAATACTTTAAGGAATCAGCTTAGCCCTAAACACTTAATTATATTCATTCACTATAAAATCTGAAAAACATGGAGCCAAATCACAGGCCTACAAAGTCAACGGAGCTGTTTCTGCCACAGCCCAGGGACCAGAACACTGCCTTAAGATGTGGGACAACCAGTCAAATACCTCATCTCCCTAAAATATTTGATTTCTACATTTCAAGAGCCTGCCCTGCCCTCCTGTTATCACTGCCTTAAGGTACAGTGAGACAGACTGCATACAGCTACGACTGCACAGTGAAATGCAGTCAGGACCTGCAAGAGCTGGGCTGTCACTGGAGAAGGGATGGCCAGCGCTGGGCAGCTCTGTGGATGCTAATCCCTCCTGGAGAAGGAGCTATGGGCAGTTACTTTTCTACAGAAAACCACAGAGGAAGGGCACAGGGAAGGAGACACGACTGACAGTTCTGGTTGAGGTCTAGGGAGACCCATGTCATGGTGTTCAGCAGCAAACTGTCAACCAAGCTAAAGAGAAACCCTGGCTGGGGTGTGGAGGTCCTTGAGGAGCTACAGATGAAGCTTTGCTCTGCTCAGCTGCAGAAGGAGCTACAAAAGCGACAAATCCAGGGCATCACTTCAAACACAACAGCAACCATCACCCAGAGATGTCAGTAATCTCCTGATTATTGCACCATGCTTTGAGCAAGCAGTTCTTGTGCTCTCTTTGATATGGCAACTGTTGATGCTACAGGCTTCAAAAAAGACAACTACTCTCCTATACGCTTACCCACTTTCAGGTTTGAGATTAGAAGAAAAATCTACTCATTTATTCAAGCAGTGCAATGTGCATCTCTTTATGCTGTAGAAAACCTTGATGCCCATTCCTTTGTCCTTGGCAGTCAACTCTCCTCTAGAGGCAGGGCTGTAAAGCAGCAGTAATGGACCAAGACCTCACCGTGCACAACCCCATCAAACAGAGGGGCCTTCTTCAGGCTGCTTAAGAGACAGGGCTTGAGCTGCATTAACCCCTGCTCTCTGCAGCAATGCTTGTACCCGGGTATTAAGAAAGAGAGAAAAAAAAGGGGGGGGGGCAATTAATAGGAGCAAGCTGGTTCCTGGTTGGCTCAAGCCCTCTCCAAGCAGGGAGGAAGGGGTGAGGACAGTCCCACGCTGGTTCTGCACATCGGCCAGACTCTGGCTGTTTTATCAGGCCATTTATCTCAGTTACTTCCAGTCCTATTCTGTTTCCAATCAGCATCCCCTACCCACACAGCCTGGGCCCTGTGGGAATTCCAGTAAAAGCCTGAAAGCAATATAGAAATGAAACAAAAACACATTCGGGGAGATTAAAGCAGGGGAAAGGCAACTGTGTGCTGTGAAAAGGAGCAGGGTTCATTTTCTCGCATCCTGCTGGGTGGAGAAAGCCTGGGGGAGTGCTCGGGGAGCTCAGCCCGGGGATGAGGCTCCTGATGGCCAGCACCAGCCAGGAGGGCACCTCGACGCTGCAGCCAGATTTGAGTGAAGGAATTATTCCACTGCTCAGGGAGACGTGCGTGTGCTGCACGCGTACTCCACAAGCACAGAGCACGCCTACAAGCCAGAGCACGTCTGCCACCGTACCGTGAGTCACAGTCACATGCAGGAGGGAGTCAGGGCCAGGGGCCTCTCTGTCGTTTAAGATTCAGAAGAATCTTAATGCAGATTATGAGAGGTGGCTTGAAAATTAGCTTTGCCATCCTTGCACCTCTTTAAAGACACAAGTGTGCAGTGGGGACCTCCATGCTTCCTATCTCCTTCAGAGAGGAAGGCTGAAAAGGGCTCCCTTGGGACAACGTTAGCCCGTACTCTACCGAGCTGCAGCAGAGACATGTTCACAACATGCTTCTGCAAACTGTTTCTGAAGGGGGAAAATAAACATAGCAAATAAAAAAAGCAAGACACAAGTTATTTTAATTAGGATCAGGAAGGCATTTCAGGGTGAATGCCCCAAACATCCCCACTTACTGTGCTTTAGCTTTCACTGCAGAGCAGTCTTGGACCGCACAAACAGACGCCTTTCTGGTGACACAAAGCCAGAAGAAGTGCTGTGGAGGACATCTCATGTTCTCCAACATGGATAGTATCCTGTCAACTGAAAATCCAGGACCAGGCCAAGGTAAAAACCACAGAGTCCATATAGAGTGGATATAGGGGTCTTGGACCTGCTACTCTGTGGATCTGCTTTTGGTAGAGCATGCTACTTGCTGACGCAGACAAAGACTTACTGCTCCAGCTGCTGGACTCATTAACAGCTCTGTATCTCTCTTTAATTAAGCTTCCTGAGTCTCACAGCTATAGAGAAAAGCTTGGAAAACCTGACTGCTGATGGTTCAAGCACAAAAAGTTGAATGCAAAGGTTCAGAGGTGATTTTTATTTATTCTTCTAAAACCTGATTTTTATTTTTTTTTCTTTTTTAAATCCAGGAGTTTATTATCCCACCCAGAAAACCATCCAGGTTACCTCTACCCCCAGGAGGAAGCTGTTGTCCATCCACCACATCCCAGCCCTGATGAAAGCTTCCCTCTCCCCACAACACTACGACCAGAGTTGGTCCGGCCAGCCCCGCAGCAACTCCTGTGCCAGTCTCTGCTTGCTCCTGCCCAGCCCCAAGACCTCCTCGCTGACAGTAGCAAACACACTCACAGGTTGGCCCCACAGATGAAGATGTGGGAACTCATGTCTGCAGTGAACCGTCCTAGAGAGAAACACTGCCTTCCCCTGCAGAGACACCTCCAGAGAGTGGTTCTGGGAGAGGAACAGCCCCGGACAGACCCCCCCAGCTCACAGCCATTGCTGAGATCATGATCCAACCTCTCCCTGCCCAAAGCACCTCTGCTGCCATGCTACAAAGAGCAGGGGTGCCTCGGCTCCCAGCTGCCATTGTCCAGCGCTGGCCATTGGGAGCATCTCAGGGACCTCCTGGCTCTGTGGATGGATGAATCATCCCCAACACCCCAGAATCACCCATGGACAAGGGGGAGCCTCTTTTCCCCTTCCCCCTGCATTGGCAGGAGAGAACCACACCATGGCCAGGGGATGAGACATCTGGGTATTTTTGTGTTGGTCTGAAGCTCAGACCACACAACATCATGGCTGCTGGAGGCAGCAGGAAGGGATTAACTAGAACTAGCTGGTTCCCTCTTTGAAATGGCCCCTAAAAAGCACTCCTGCTGAGCTCCCCGGGTGAGACCCAGGAGTACACAGGAACCAAGAGGAGATCTGGCTCACCCTTCACAGGTTGGAGTAATTCTGGATCACTCCTTGGCCTGTGACGGTCAAACCCTTGATAACTTCCAAGGCAGCCACTAAACCCTTTCGCTGGAGGAAACTTTTCCTGAGCAATGTGAAAGGAGGAGGGATGCACGAGCCACCCCTCTTCTTAGGGATCACTTTTAGAGGCAGCGTCTCCCCACCACCAGCCACCATGCCCAGAGCAGGCACCACTCCGGGGCTGCAGAGCGAACACATCCCAAAAAGGCGCGTGGGGCAAGGGAGCCTGGAGACAAGCCACAGCCTGCGTAACACCACTGCAGCTCCAGCCGCCCCACCAAGGAGCCAGGCAGCACATGCCTGCCAGATGCTTCACATTTTGGGAGGAGGGGAGGAGAGGTCCAGAGGTCAAGGTCACAAGCAATTCTTGACTCCGTTTTTTGTGAAGGGGCCATGCAGGGGGAGAGGGAGCTGGGAGGAAATACCAGCCTGTGTGTTTAAAAACCATCCAGGGTGGGATTCACGGTCACGTTTGCACATGTTTGGCTGAGGAGAGGCAGGAAGCTGCAAGGCACGGGTGTCCCTCGGCTGAAATGAAGGGCTGGGGAGGAGGCAGAGCAGTACAGCCTGCCGGGACAGCCTGGGATGCTCCTTCCTGCATCGCTTTAATGCCTCCAAGAGAGCTGCAACCACCCAGCTTAGGATCAGCCTCCAGCTATCGATGTTCCCCCTCTCCTTCTTCCCTTCTTTGTGGGAATGAAATGCTGTGCTGGGAGTTGTAATTCCCACATCAACAAGGCTTGGAGCTCCCTCCATACCCCGGGACTTCCTGGAGTGTGTCAGCCCTGTCTCCCCTTCCCCTCAAACGGGCCGAGCGTTGAAATGAGAAACCTGCAGTCTCTGACGTAACCCCAGACACTTCTTTCCAAGGCTCAAGACCAAGTTAAACTAAACCAGACTGCACATATCAGAAATAAGAGCCCAGACACAAAGGAACAGTTTCGGAAATGCCACTCTTGCCTCTGCAGGAAAATGCTCACCCAGCAGCGGTCATCTCCAGGTGGCCCTTTCAATGGCCTGGATTTAGATGGACCTGCTTCGAGCAGGGCCTGCACTCCATGATCCCCAGAAGTCTCTTCCAACATGAATTATGCTGTGACAATCTCCCATTCCTGGATGTGGGTGATATACCTTCTCTACACCTCCTGCCGCTGCATGTAATGTTAAATAGACTTGTAATATCTCAACAGCTATAAAACTTGATTTCTCACCAGCCCAGCTCTTCCAGAGAGCAGCAAGCAACTACCCCAGCAACATCAGTAGTGCTTCTGGGGCAGTCACACCCTGCCCACCCAGAACCGTGACTGCCTTGTGTATTTAAGACAGAAAAATATAAAATCTAAATCATTAAACCACAAGAACCAAAGATATAACTTCTAAGCACTGTCTTCTAAACTGGGCATGCCTGGGATAAACAGTGAGGCACAGCATTTTTACTGCTTTAATTTAATTTTGGGTCACTTTTGTTCCATTAGCATCCACCAAATGGTATGAGACTGGTCACTGAGCACAGGATCTGCTCCTATTTAAGCATTTTCAAGCCAGAAAAAATCCACCAAAGCACTGTGATCTGGTGTCCTACAAAGAATATACCAAACAAGATCTCCAGCTTAACTCCTACTTTAAGACCAACAGCTGTGGCTGAATTTGCAAAAACATCTTTCCTTGAGGAAAAACATCTCATCTGGATTTAAAGTCCTCCCCGCAACTAAAACTCTACCACAACCCAAACTTGAGGTAGGCCAGCAGCGAATTAAATAATATATACAACCAACATATAGATTGTTACAGCTAACATGAGAGGTTACAATTAAAACCAGCAGAGCTGTGGAAGAAAATTAACAGCACTTTTACTGTAGAAGGTATAGGATTCCCAACAGTTCGCTCACTTGGAGAGGGAAACCACGAGCGAGGCATTATAAAATAAACCCACTAATAAGTATTCAGAAAACTGCCTACCCTGGGCAGGCGCCTGATCTCCTCCTTAGAAAGACCCACCAAAAGAAGTTTTTGCTCTAAGCAAGTTCAGCAGCTTAAAGGCTTACCCTGCAAAGGAGAGAAACAAGGTGTCCCTCCACCATTAAAGCACGGTACATGGTTTTGCAAGACCTGCCCAGTCCGAGCAGGATGACTTTTGCTTCCCACAAGCCACAGGCACACAGGGAGATGGGCACCACTTTGGTTCATCCTCAGCAAGCCAGGGAAGCGGCTCTCCCCCCGGGGGCTGGCAGCAGGTCAGGGGTGGGCAGCCAGCCCGGGAGCCCCCAGCTTTCATCCAGGTTCAAGCCAGCCCGAGGGAGCAGGGGCAAGCGCTGACCCTCCCGGCAACGGCAGCCTCCGATTTACGGCCATCGAAGCTGACTTCAGTCCCAAGGGATCTGATGCCAAGAGCTGGTGCAAACTGTATGGCAACTAGAAAGTACCTGGCCATCAGCTACAGCTTGGGGGGGATTAAATACATGCTCACCCCCCCGTAGTTCCCACTGGCAGGTGGGAAGGAGGATTTTCCTCCTCTATACGAGCCCCAGGAGCAGGTCTGAGGCAGCTCTGACCTGCTTTGCTTTTGTCCCTGCAATGCATCCATCCCTGCAACGGAGCACATCCGTGGGAAGGCTGGGGGTAATTTCCAGCTGCCTTTTTTTGCTGCCTATGGAGCATAGGAGGGCTGAGCATGGGACCTGCAATCTGCCCCAGTCTGAAATCTCGTTCAAACACTCCTGTGCGAGGAACCTGGGCCCTTCTCTCTTCCCAAATGAGTACAAAACCTTGCAGTTATTGACATGAAACAGGAACAAATTGTGCAATTTTTCATTTAGGTTGTGGTAGGGAGCTTGGGGCTTGGTCTCCCAGGTTTGCTCTGAGGCCACAAGGCAGAAACATGATCTTCGTGAAATGAAAACAAACCTCTTCATGTGCTGCCAGGAATGAAGGTCCCTACACCACCAGCCCTGCCCTGGAAGAAAGCAAGACCCTGCAATCAGCTGATTGCGGCCACTGAGTTCCTGCAAAATCTCTGGCAGCCACACCACAAAGTGTCTCTGTGCCGCTGTGCTGGCTGTGTTCAAACCTCTGTTAGAGAATCCGTGGGGAAAACAGCAGAGGGGCACTGAGGAGCTGGCTGGATGCAGGCACAGGCAGGAGTTTCCAAGTGATCTAGGACAGTGAGGCCACCTGGCCAAAAAGCTGTTAAGTCGCTCAAACTCTACGTACAGAGCGCGCATCCACTGGTTTTCTCTCTTTCTCCCTCTTTCTTTGCAGCTCACTTTAAACTCCACACCCCATGTCCTCTAGTCACTGGCCAGGGCAAGGAGGTCCACGTGGCACGACGGAGACTAGGTCCTCTGTCTTCTCAGCTCTCTCACCCACATCTTCCAGTTTGCCACCTTCAGAATTAAAATATTCATAATGCTTCATTAAGGGGAAGGCGGGGGGAAGAGAGCGCAGGAGTTGTTTAAAATCTGCTCACACAAAGCTCGCTGCCAACTTCAAACCCCTCTGCATCGCTAATGACCTTTTAATAGCTCTCATTACAGATCATCTCTCTCAGCCCTGGTACATTGCCACCTGCCAAAACAAAGACCAGCATTTCCACAGGCAAAACCCAACTGTTTAATTGATCCATTCAAGGACTTCAGAAAAGTATTAATAATGCAACTCTGTCAAACTAAAGGTTTCACTCCTGTGCAGCAGATACTCTCACTGGATGGCAACTTGTTTAACCTGCCTCTTTAATCAAGTATTTCCCACTCCCAATGGCAGCTGCCGCTGAAAATGTGGCTTAGAAACAAAGGCTCAGCAGCAGGAAAGCAGAAAAAGTAATAATAAAATTTACCTCTTTCGCTCTGAACAGCCATACTTAACCTGTAGCATGTACTTATAATCAAGCATACACACACTTAATTGTTAGTACAGAGATACACGAGCACCCCAAAACACATCAGGTCTGGGTCCTGCATGGTGCTGTACACATAGAGAATACCCCAATAAATTCTCCTTCCTCGCCCTATGACTCTATGGTCTTCATGCCTGGGGTTACTTTGAATATCTCTTCTGACTTACACCTTTGAGGCATGAGTCATGTCGTCCTCAGCTCTTGCACTGCAACATGGCATTTTTCCCCAGCTGGTGGGATCTGCTCCCAGCAAGCCCATCAACTCCTGCATTTCTCCGTTACAATCCAGAGTGCTCTGCTGAAACTGCAACGGCATAAACATTGGCACTCACAGGGGAAGGGAGAGAGGGAATGGATAAGCATAAGACAGAGCAAGCTGGCAAAATAACAGCACTTCTTCAAAACATCATGTCTAGCAGGTTTAAAAAAAAAAAGAGAAAGTGAGGAGCTAATGGAACATAATCTACTGCCTGGCTGCATTTTGTCTTGCAAAGAGATTTCAGTCAGAACCACTACAGAAAGAGCAAAGGCACGAATCTGTCTAGCATCACACCCTGCTTTACAGAGAGAAAGCACAGGCAGAGAAACAGCAGCTAGTGCAGGGCCATGGCAGAGCGAAAAATCAGGAGCCCCAGCCCTGCTCTGTGTCATGGCCACTCGATCCCACTGTTTCCCGGTTCAGTCCTGACTTCAAAGGCTACGGACGTTTCATTTCCTGGGAATCACCCATCATAAAGTTAGTTATTGCGCACACGTGTGTGGAGCCCCCCCCACCAGCGAGCTTTTGCATGGGAAGAGCATTCGGTCCTTAGCTCAGTCCCAGCCATCTGCTCCCAGACACTCTCCAAGTCAGGGCACTGGGCATCCAGCAACTAGACCTTTCCCCACCCCAAAAAAACAGGCAGGGATACTGGACTAGCTTCTCCCATCAAAACCACCCAGATGAGCTGGTGTGAAAGATCCCAGACCCTTCTCTGCACTAAACTGTCCTCCCCCCAGCCCCCCATGTTCTCCTGGTTTTCATTACCAGCTCTAAACACTTGGGACTGGCTGCTGTGGTAAGCATCAGCTGCATCCTCCACAGCTGCCTGCAGTATAGCAAGCAGCCCAAGAGATTATCCTTGCAGCTGTCATGGATGAGTTTGGGGCTGAAGTGCTTTAAGATGTCTCTGCAATATATTACCTACCTGCTTCTCCTATTTCTCCAAGTCCCGCTGGAAATATTTGATGTCTTACCAAACGTATCAACTTAGAGTACATCCATCTTCTGCAAGTGGGGAAGCGTACCTCTGCATAATGTTAGTTATGAGGGTAGTCAGCTTTCCACAAAAAGTTAATTACCTTTCTGTAGGTTTTTTTTTTTCCTTTAAGAAATAGAAACTGCTATTTGAGTGATTTTAAAAGACCAAAAATAAAAAAAAAAAAAAAAAAAATTGACCTTCATTTGCACTCTGGTGAAAGCAACAAAAATCAACTGTTTTCCCTGAGCTAAATCTGTTTGACCTGTGCCCAACCCCTATAATTTCCCCTCAGCATGTTTGGAAGGTGATGAACTCTGCACACCTTCCATATGGAGTCATTAAACACAACAAGGAACACCAGGTGTTGCAGCAGCAAGTCCTATCCCTAGTGCTGGGTGCCCACCGCCGAGTAGACCTCTCAAGTGAACATAAATGCAGATTATGAGACTCCTTAGAGCAGGAAAAAAGGCTACGTGCACATGCAGAGATTCACACCACCCTGGGAATGGGCTTAAAGCCCATGGGAACGTGCTTCAGCCTCACGCCATGACTCTGCTCTCGGCAGCAGTATCTCCTGCCCACATTTTTTTGGTGGCAGGAAGGTTACTGTGCCATTGAATGGCAAATGCCCAGCCTCTGGGAAAAGCACCCACATTAACTCCCCAAAGTGGTGCCAGAAGCTGAGAGCTACGTGAGCTACAGGAGGTTTGGCCCTTCCTTTCCATTGCCCCCACTCATCACCGGCACCAAATCTGCACGTCAGCTCTTTGCTACCCAGCAAGACTGGCCAGGGAAATGCATGAAGCACACTACACAAGCAACTGCAGCAATATTTCAAAGCTCACCCTTTGGGACAGCTGGGACCAGCGAAGGCCCAGCCACCCCCAGCCTGGCACGAGCCCCCAGTGCTCAACAAACTGCAGCGAACATGAGAAATCCCAGCCTAGGGGAGATGCCAGCATTTACACCCTTGCCCTGATGCCTGGTTGTGATCAGACACTGAAATACCCCTGCCCCACCCGTCTTGTTTCAGAGCAGAGAAAACCTGCTGCCAAAAAAAAAAAAGAGCGGGGTGGTGGGAGATGGATGTTTTAAAATAGCCTGACAGTTCACTGTCATTTTGGATAAAACAGAAGAAATTCTGACATTCTTCCCAAGTGAAACAATTCGAATGAGATCTGTGGAAATGGACCATCATATTCCATTTGGAGGGAGCTCAGTATTGACCTTCATCACCTCGCGGAGTGGTGTTAGTTCCTGGAATTAATGGACCCACTCTCCTCCCTGCTCACCCTGCTTGACTGGGATAGGGAGGGAGAAGCAGAGCAGGGCAAGGCAGCCCCCAAGGAGAGGCGATTTGATATCTCCTGGGCTGTACAGTTTGTTCTCCAGGCTGGAAATGGTTTTACTGGGGTTGAACTGGCCTGAGTGAAATATTCTATTTCTGTTTTCTCAATTAAAAAAACTACATGTTTTTTCTGAGGGAAAATTTTATGTAGGAAAATCTTAGCATTTCAGATGCAGAAAGTGCATTTTCATGTTGAAAACACACCAGAAAGATGTGGGGGAAAATGTTTCCAGCTAGGTCTGCTGTTTGAGGCTAGATTCCCTTCCGAATACATCTCTGTTTTCTGCCAATTTGTTTACTAATCATTCCCATCTTTCAAATAATGAACTAATTTACAAAGAACTTGACTGTATCAAAAAAACCCAAACAAACAAAAAACCAGCAATGCCCTTGCAGGCTGAGCTGCCATGGGGGATGCCATGCACGCTCAGATCAGCACAGGCATTTTTCAGATACAGCCCAGTGCAAGCATCTTTCCAATTTTCAGGTACATCCCACATCCCAAAGGGCATTGTGCCTCCAGAAAACCCCAGCTGCCTCCCTCTGCCTGGGGAGCTGCAAAGCCGCATGATCTACACTAACATCTTCACTTTCTTAAAAAAAGAAAAGGAGTCAGAGCTTGGTAAGCCTAAACAGAAAACCACATGTGTCTAAAAAGGGGCAATCACTTTTTGCTCCTCATCACGGATGCTGAGAGGGACCTGGAAGAAAAGCATCCAATGATGAACCTGCTCTGGGAAGGACGATGCAACATTAACAGAGGGATATTTGTGCTAATGCCAGTGTTAAGCTTCTGAGAAAGTTTTGTGTGGATTAACTGCTTGGCGAAGTCTTTAATGTGCTTGGTTATTCAATAAAGTTACAGCAGCTCAAGCAAGCTGGTGTGCATCATCTGGTGAATGCTGGCATGATAGCTGGAGCTTTCCCTGAGTCCCAGTTCTGGGAGTCATGGGGATTAGGCAGAAACTCCCCTTCTGCTCTAAAAAGAGGATTTGTGAACCTGCTTCCTGTGGGAATAAGCACAGAAGTGTGTATCTGTGTCTCGATACTCTGGAAATAAATATTGGGTTCCTTGACAAACTCTTCAAATGTTTTGGACTGGCAACACTGACAGAAAGACTTGACAACCTCCAAGCACCGAAAAGGACACTTGGGTGAAGAGCGATTTTGGCGTAGCCATCACTATTCACACGATGCCCATGGTAATTCGGAACCAGCCAGGACAACTACTCCAGCACAGCGTTCTGCTCAGCTTGGCTGAACAGCCTCAGAAACCCTCCCAAAACCCTGAGCAGACCAGCCCTGGCTGAAACCTCATTAATTAACCAGCCCATTACCCTCTCCTCCCAGGAGTGGACCCCCATGGAAAGGCAGGAGGGGGGAACTCCACAGGCATGTCCCTGTTTGCCTTCCCCAACAAAAACTCCTGCAGCAAGAATTCCCTGCCACAGCTCCGATGAGCTTTAGAGGAGGAACCAAGCCACATTTTAGGGCTTGCAACAGGGCGATGGCCTCGGCAGGCTGCGGCGGAGCACGTCGTCCAGCCCTGGCCACCAAGCAGTGGATGGGAGGAGAGGCAGAAAATAGAGAGGGGCTTTGATGATCGAAGGGCTGAAGAACCTGCCCTGTGAGGAAAGACTGAAGGAGTTAGGTCTATCCTCCCTGGAGAAGGCTCAGAGGGACCTTATCACAGTATTTCAGTACTTAAAGGGCAGCTACAAAGAGAACGGAGGCTCTTTCTTCACAAGGAGTCACATGGAGAAGACAAGGGGCAACAGGTACGAGTTGCACCAGGACAGGTTTCATCCTGATACAAGAAAGATTTTGTTTTGCAGTGAGAACAATCACCCATGGGAATAACCTCCCCAGGGATGTGGTGGAGTCCCCATCGCTGGAGGTTTTCAATGTGCAATTGGACAAGGTGCTAGACAATCTCATCTAGGCTCGCTTACTCGCAAAAGGTTGGACCAGGTGATCTTCTGAGGTCCCTTCCAACGTGGGTCGTTCTATGATTCTGTGATTTGATGGGAATGGGGGCCAGGCTGCTGAGCACCCTGGGTGGCAAGGGTCTCCTTGCCCCCTCCCAGAAACGCTGCCCTCAAGCAGGCACCACAGGCAGGGAGGAGAGGGAAAAGAAATCAGGAAAAAGAAATCCACCTTATCACAGCAAATCTGGCACTCCTTCCCGCAGACCTGCTGCAACCCTTCTATGAAACCACTGCGGCAAATCCCATGAAACAAAGAGCCTCGCGGCCGCAGGGCGAGGGGCTGCTGCGTCCCTCTGTCCCGCTGCCTGCCTCCCATCTACCCAGCCAGCACCAGTGGCCGCGCGCCGGGGCACCCTTGTCCCCAGCAGCACCGGGATCGGTGCGATGTGACCTCAGGTGGCCTTTAACCCCGCAGGAATTACACTGCCGGGAGGGCTGGGGGAGCTAGGCCAAGTTCCACGTGGGTAATTAGTGCTGCACTAATTGCCATCATTGTGGGACAGAGATGCACTGTCAAGGTTGATGTGCCCTAAACAGAAGCTGATTTTTGTCACCATGTTGCTCTCTTGAGTCCTTGAAGTGGGAAAGGCAGGGAAGGAGGGTGCTTAAGTCTTAGAGAGGTTTTTTTCTTAATTGATGACCACAAGAGAGCAAAGCTTTTCAGCCGACTGCTCTGTCACAGGGGCTGCAGGTTGAATTAAGCCTTTGCACAATGAAGGGACAAGAAGGACAAGGAATCCCTTTGCCACCAGCCAGCAGTCAGGAAACACTTCGCTCTGCCAACGTCACCGTCTGCCCCCAGCGAAGCAAACCCCGGTCAGCACCAGGTCTCACCGCGCTGCTGCACCCCACGGCGCAACTGGCCGAGCCGAGGGTGCTCGGCCTCTCGCTGAACTCTCCCACGCTCGCTGTGCGACGTGAAGGAAGGGGACGGACCCAGCCTTGCCAGCCTGGTTTTTTTAAAAATAGGGAGCAAAGCACAAAAAAAAAACCCAAACAAACTTGCTATGCAATGGTGGGTTGGGACAAACAGCCATCCGCTCTCTTTTTAGCTGAAGGAAATGAGGTTTCTGTGCTTACGTCTGTCCCCCAAAATGCCGCCGGGGCTGACAGGCAGGAGCAGGGAGAGACCCTTTCCCCACCTGCCTGGGTAAGAGCTGCAACACCAGCACAGCCCCTCGCAGACGCCAGAGCACCCCTGCAGAGGAGGGCCCTTCCTCGCACCCAGCTGGGGCCACGAGGACCGAGCTCCCAGCACCCAGAAGTCCCCACCAGCCACCCGATACCCACCACCCCTCCAAAGGGCCTCCTGAGCTTTCCTTCCCAAACAACCCTCAAACAAAACCAAATCCCAGAGGCACAACCAACCCCATACGCCACAGCGATCAGGCGAGCAGGCTGAGCCGTAACCATCCCCAGCTACCGACAGTGGTACTGCAGCCAGCAGCGCTTGCCCACGCAGGCTTAACACCAGCCCCGTGGCCCCACGATGACTACAAGGCTTGTGAGAGCGAAGATTAATGTTATGTATATATATAGCTCACACTGAACATACACAAAGAGCTCTGGCTTCCTCGGCCGGGGGTGGAACGACGTTACGTCAGCCCCCGTGGCGCAGCCGGGACCTCGACCAGGAGCAGATGGCGGCTCCCCCTGCAAGAAATGAGGAGACTTTTGGGAGCCTGCCCCAAAGCAAGGGGTAGGGACAGCCACCCCGAGCTGCTTCTCACACCAAACCCTGTGTCCACCCCCCCCGACTCCTCCACCTCACTGGAGGCAAACCTGAAACCAGCAGGCTTAGCTTGGGCTTGAGCCCCGGGAGCTGGAGCTGCTTGCCAGCTCCAGGCTTTGCCTGGGAGAGCAGTGAGGCTTCTGTCAATGTTTCGACAAGGGCAGACACCAGTTTAGGCGTAACAGCGCACGGCCCAGTTCAAACTGTTTATTTTTCCATGGGTGTGATGAATATATCATCCAGCTCAACTCCCTGGTAAGTTTATATGATCGTAAACCTGCAGTGTGCAGGCTATCCATTACACTTCTCCTCTAGAAAAATCTTCCCCTAAGGAACAGCACTTATTCACCCTTGAAACCCTTTCCCAGCACACTGGAATTCAAATGTAATGATTTCCACCTATTACATGAAAAATTAAAGGTGCAAGCTAGCATCCTTGGCTGCAGGGCAGGCAGGAGCACCTCGGTCCTCATTTGCTCTGCACAGTGGCATGAGTGGGGATGTGGGCTGTCAAGAGCCAGAGTCGGCCCAGGGCAGGATCCAGACCTGCTGACACAGAGAGAGGGGGCACTTTAAAAAAAAAACCAACAGGGAGAGAGAGTTTTTAGGAAATGAGGCTCCGTATGGCCCATTGCTCGTGGAAGGGTTTAAGATTTTATAACTTGGTCTAATCTGGAAGGATTTCTCATGGGGATGCTGCCAAACTTCAAGTCTGCGCTCCAGCTTACAGGAATACAAATACGCACTGAAGACAGGGATCCTGGGAACTGCTGGACAGTTTTGGCTGAAATTTTTCAAATAATTCAGCATGAGACAGATGTATAACAGACTTTTCAATCCAAAGAGCTCACGTTCGGTGAAGTTAAACACCACAGCAAGAAACCACCATCACAGCAGCTGTCTGGATACAGCAGCCCCAGGAGCGGTACCAGCTCCAGGCATGCACACCCCCCTAGTGTCCCTGCACCCCAGTGTACCCATCCCTTACGACTTTGCCATGAGCATCGTGTGTCTCCCGTCACCTCGGGAAGAAAGTAGTGGCAGGTGGGATGGCAGCATGTCGGGGGCAGTGTGAAAACGTCCAGCACACGCCACATCCTGAAATGCAGTGTCATGTCCTGGGTCAGTGCCTTCTCCAGACATGTCAGAGGAAATCGGGGCCACATCCAGTCTGGGGTTCCCAAAGCACCCAAGCAAGCAGGCACCCAACTGCACTGAGTTTGGTGCAAGTGGGGATACAACCAGGCAACCCAAAGTTACCAAGTGCAAGTGGTGGCATTTGTGCCATGTGCATTTGTCCAAGGGAAAGCAGCAAGGGCCCCTGCCTCTACCCACCTCCTCCCAATTCCCGGACAAAGGAACCAAAGGATTTTAGGGTGGAAAAGGGCTCTTTCATCCAGCAGATAATGGCTGGAAACTGATGCTCAGCAAACTCAGACTACAGATAAGGGGGATGTTTTTCAGCTGCGAGGGCAATCGCTCACTACAGCCCACCTGGGAATGGGCCAGCTTCACCATCGCTCCGAGTCTTCACGCTATGATGGGACATCTTTCACATCTTGTAGGAAAACGGATACACTCCTTCAGGCCCGGCACAGAAATTACTGCACCGAGTTCTCCAGGTTTTGATTCTTCTTTTTGCAGGGGAGCAAATCTGACTGACCTGCCAGCTGGGCATCTCAGCCCCCCGGGAAACAGCGCAGCCCTGCGGCAACCCCGCACCCATCCTTCCAGCCCCTTTTGAATGGACCCAGAGCATGACAAACCTGGCTGGCTCTCCCCTCCATCCGCTGGTGCAAAAAACCTCGGCTAAGAGGAGTGCACGAAGGACCTCTGAGATAAAAGCTGCATTGTAAAAATATACTGGCAGGCTCTGTCTGGCAGCTCACGCAACTTCTGCAAGCCCTGAAGTTTTAATCGTTTGTTCTCTGCCTTCACAGGGGCAAACAGCCACAGGGGAAGGCTGCACAGATGCTCTCTGCAATGGGGATAGAGGCAGTGACCCCTGTATTTATGCCACTTTAAATGCACAATTTAGGGTCTTGTTAGGGGAAAAAAAACCCAAAACAACCATATAATTGCCTAATTGAGGACTCCATAGTAACATGCATGCACCGGAAGGTCAAATGAAGATGACATGAAGAGTCCAAATCTGGTAATTCTGGATTTTTAAGCAATCTGACTTGAAACTAGTTGAGATGACCATCATTTTGTAAGCTTTATATACACACACATGCACATGCACAAATGTGATCTATATCATATAAAACATATGCTATTGTACATACACAAATAGTACTAACACATCACAATTTATGTATGATTTTTGCATATTTACATTAGGTTAAATGTTTAGTTTACAAAGTCCACATACACATCCTACACATATAAGCACACACTCGTATAAGACATCAGATTTGAGGAGCCTTGCTGCACAACACTGTATTCAACATTTCGGAGTACCAGACCTCCAGGAGGATAATTTACTGAAAGACTACTTTCACCAGCCCTCGAGCAAGAAATACCATCTGCAGGAGCCAAGCGTTGCATTTTCAGATGCGTCCCTTAATTAAGCAGATTTTAATTGGGCGACTCTAAGCTTTAATTAATGGCAAATTGTTCGTGCGCATTCATTTTTGGGTCATGTTCCCAGACGGGATTTTTCTGGATTGGTTTGGGGAGTTTTGTGTTTTGCGGGGCCGGGTCGCAATTATGGTTATTGCACTTTACAGGGAAAAACCAGCTCCCAGGAGCCCCGGAGCCACTGGGCTCCCACTACACCGAGGAGGTTTCCCACCTTCCCCTCCTTCTTAACCAGGGTATCCCCTGAATAGCAGGGTGAGCTCAGCAAAGCCCCCCAGAGGCACTCATGTTGTGCCCACTGGCGCCGGCACATCTGGGCACCGGGACATGGAGGGGAAATGCTCAGAGGCAGCCAGGGCTTGTGCAACCCCACAGCACCCCAAATTCAGAGAAACGCTGCCAGTGCCACCTGTCCCCCACCATCACAGACCCACAGCACTGTGAGGGGTCTCACTCAGGAATCATTACAGCTCAAACCGTGAAAAATAGGTGCAAGTTCAATAATTCAGCCTTGGGAGGGAGGCACCCGGGGCTTTGCCTACCCTGCACAATGTGCCGTGCACACCAGCTTACACACAGCTCCACAGCAGCAGCGGTCATGGGGAGATCAGCTCCCACCCGCTGCCTTGTAACGGTCCAGTAAAAATCAACCTCTTCACCATTTCCAGGCCAGCTTGCTGCTCTGGGTAGCGTGTGGACTAGGGCTCAAGGGACGGATTTGATTCAGTGCAAACACTGTTTGCCTAAAGGGTTTGGGTGTGCTCCAGGGGAGCAGTGCTCACGGAGGACAGGACACCGGGCATCCCCATTCCCAGCACCCTGGAGTCAATTCCCACCCATTTCTGGCACCCTCGGCCCTCCTGAGATCATCAGCGAGCATCCTTTTGGTAACAGCTACAAACACAATAAATGGCAACAGCCTAGTTTCCCTCCCGGATGGCTTTGCCTCCTGCTTTTACAACCCAAAGCCCCAGCTGGGGCTTATGAACTTAGAAACTGACTTCTCCCAAGCATGAGCCATGCAAACCACTCTTCCAGCCTGACACAAGGGAGAAGACGGTGCCATTCCTGTGACAGCAAGACTGCAGAAGTACCAACTGCTTGCTACCCCAACCCAAGCAGAGAACCAGGAGGCATCAACAAATCACCTAATCCTGACTGAGCTGGAGTGAGAAAAGAAGACAGGGATCCTCATTTCCTAATGGATCCATCTAAGAAACGGATCCCAATTTCATTCCAACCCTAAGGTGCCACAAATGCCGCACGCCATGCCCTCTCTGCCGCTGCACGGAGCAGAGGGAACGTGCAACCTCAGCAGGGTCCCACCAGCTTCGAATACCAACTCTTGGCTGAAGTCATTAGCTGCTCTCCTCTGGCACTCACTCCCCGCTTCAATTATTCCCCACTTGACTCGGGCTCAGCGTGCAAAGCACCCAGGCAGCCGCAGGAGTGCCACGGGTCACTGCTCCGGCTTGCAAAGCCGAGCCCAGCTCCAAGGGCAGGAAGGCTAGCCAAGCTCCGCAGCCGACTGCCCCTGGCTCCCCATCCCTCTCCGTGAGCACAGTTATTGCAGCCGTGCTGCACAGGCCTTCCTCGGCGCAGAACTGCACCATCAGTAGGGACTGGCTGAAAAACAAGAGCCTCAGCTCCAAAGAACTGTCTTGTTTCATGCCAAATCCTGAGAAACCCACACTTTTGGAGGACTGTGCCCCATTCACCAGCAGGATCTACAATAAAACCTGAAAACCTGCCTGAGCTCGTGACCTTTACCAGCCTGGGCAGCAGTGATCAAAGGGTAAAGGCACACATCTGCACCATGCTCAGCCAAATCATCCTCAGGGCAGCCCCATTACCCAAAGGAAATAAAAACATATAATGAGCATGAAGCTTCCTAATGCTGCTGCAGCCAAACGGCACTTCCCGCTCTTCCCTTCCCTGCTGTGCCCAGGGAAACACTGGGCTGCAGACACCCCTCTCTGCCCTCTCCCTTCCTCCCCACACAGCCCAGTACCTTCACTGGAGTTATCATCTCCCAGGTTCCTCAGTTCAACCCCAGTTCCCCCGCACCTTATCCCTACTTGGATTTTGCTCCATTTCCAGCCCCTGGAATGCAATTCCCAGCTCACTTTCCCAGGCTGCGAACTGTATCACTCCATCCTTGTTTCCGAGCCAAGGTTCAAGTGGAGTTAAGCGCTACTGAGATAAATCAGTGGTTTCCCTCTCAGAAACACATTCCCACCAATGTGGCTGTATTGAAGCCTCTGGCGTGCTCAAACATGCATGTTTTGAGGCAGGGGTTCACGCAGTGAACAGGAGCATGAGGTCACTGCTTCTGACTGGGACCCGTCCGTGTTAGCACAATGCAAATGCAGCAACAAGTGTCTTAGGAAGAGTCAGTCCTTCCTTCAAAATAAACATCCTTTTTATAGTCACTTTATTAAAGTGCTCGCCATCTCCTGCACAGCCTGTCGCTTCCCAGTGAAAAGTCCCAGCCCCATGCACCGAACTTTGGGAACGGCTGGCTTGGAGTTTTCATGCAGCAAACCAGTCCTGCGCCCCATTTCATGGGGCGAGGGGCCTGGACCCCGCTGGGTTCGTCCCAGGCGGGAGCCGGGCAGGGCCTGCAGCCCCGGGGAGGGACAGGACTCGGCGTTCCCCGAAGTTTCATGAAAAGTTTCAGGAGAGTGACTCGGTGACCAGCCGCAGAGGCGAAAGACGAGGGGCACGGAGCCATGCTGCAGTGCCCCAGATCCAGGAATAGCTCCAGCTGTGGCACGCACAAGCCCGTTGTGCTACATTACAGGTCGGAGAAGCCTCTCACAGATCCCGGCAAGCCCGGCTGCTCTGCTCCTGCAGGGAGAGGGACCCCGTGCCCCGCTCCGGAGACCCCTACGCCACCCCGCGACCCCCCAAAGACGGCCCTTGCCGGCCAGCCCGCCCGCCCGCCATCCGCCCGGGCAGTGCCGCACGGCGGTTTTCGGGCGAGAGCGGGCGGACGGGCGGCTGGACGGAGTTTGGTGAGGGGCGAGTTCCATCGGGAGCTGCTGCAAATCGGGGCGTAAAGGGCAAAAACAGTTACCGCAAGCGGAGGCTTCGCGAGCGGTGCTTAATGCCCCTAAGTAAGCTATTCTAATTATAGCAAACGGTTCGGATTAAGGGGGAGGGAGGAAAAATCTGTTATTGACGAACTGTTTTATACTTGGCCTCCCTTGCAAATCCTCTTGGGCGAAAGAGTTAATCGGAGCCGCCAGGGAGCCGGCTCTCCCCGACGGCTCCGGGCTTTCCCTCCCTCCCACCCTCCGCCGCCGGGGCGCAGGGCAAAGCCGGCAAGTAGCCGGGGAACGACCCGGGGGGCTTCGCCGCAGGGGCGGGGGCCTCCGGAGAGCCAGCGGGCGGCTGCTTACCTTCAGGCGGAGGCAAGTCGGGCTGAGTGCTTGCGGGCTGGGGAGGGACGTCCTCGGCCGCCGCCGCAGAGCCCCTGTCCCCGCGGAGGCTCCGCCGGGCGCGGAGCGGGGCGGTCGGCGCTGGGCGCGGGGAGGGGAGATGCGCCCTCCAGGGCCATGCGCTTCTCTTATATAGTCCGCACCGGCGTACTCATTTGAGTACTATCGACTTTAGGTGGGTGGCAGTCGATGGAGACACCTCTGGTAATCACTCTTGGGCTCAGAGAAGGTCTCTTCTGACAAACTTCCTCCTCCCCGTTTGTCCCCCGGTGGATGACAACTGAAAGCTGCGTTTGAAGTGGCTCTGATCTATCTGTGAAATTAGATTTCCCTGAAGATTGGGAAACGCTTACTAATAAAGCTGCCGGCTCAAGAGATTAAAATGTGCTTTAACTTAGCGGGATTCCCTTGGGAATACAGCAAGAGAACTATTCCCCCCCCTTTTCTCATTGAACAAAGAAGCCGTGAGCAGTCTGAAGTGTCTAGAAATTTGGTTCTGTTTTGATGGCAAGGAAGGTGGAAGACTCTCTTTGGCGGGTGAATTCACAAACTAGGGACCTTGTCAAAGTTTGTTTCTCCAAAACAGCTTTTTAAATTTTTTGACAGCGAGACTTAATGAAAAGCTAGCAAAAAAGGTACTGACCTAATGAAACCATTGAACCCACAGGTTAAAAAACTTGCCTCCTAGAGCCCTAAATATGTAAGCAAACAATTATTGAACAAGATCGCAACTTTTGGAGAGGAGTGCATACAGGTGGTCTGGGTAGATTGAAAAACAATACAAATTTTTAGAATTATACCAGACATTATTTCACATTATGACTGAATTTGCAAGTATAACTCTTTGTCAGAAGGTACCACTGAGATATTTACTTAATAAGAGTGTGAGAAAAAGAAAAAGGATTGGAGCTATCCTTGAAGATGTGAAAATGGGGGATTTAGATTTGAAAGAGATTTAAACTGTTCTGCATCTGTCTGACATAGGGCATTTCCCTACAAACTCTGTCTCTTTCTCAAAACTGTACATTCGTACCCTTCTCTGGTTATCTGAGGCAGTGCACACTCAGGGCGGTATCTTCCAGGGGCTGCGTCATCGCCGGTGATGGGAGCCAGCTTCTTCCCCCCATCCTCTTGTGCCATCCTCACTCACCTTGGGGGGGGGATATACCACAGGGGTCAGTGATCAAACAAAATTTAACTAATGAAGGGTTGGTTACAAAGGGGTTTATCACATAATTTTTTTGAGAGGTCAGTGTACCGCACTAGATAAACTAGTCTTACCTGTGGATTCCCAGAGTAACAGAAGGGAAGTGTCAGTCTTTTCCTCACATAATGATTTCCTGCTTTTACCTCTTTACTAGGGGCATAGAGGAGTTTTATTTGGTCAAGCTGACGGTTAGGTTGAGTGAAGAGGAAAAGAGAGAGCAGTGATAAGCTGAGAAATAAACCAGGATATTAATTTACCAGCTCTAAGACAAATCCCAAAGCTTCTCTCCATTTGCTTTGTTTCTTTTATTTTGTCCTCAGAGTCATATTGCCACCACAGAATCGGACTGAATTCTCCTCTAGAAATGACCAAAGTGTTACCTTGACTCGAGCTCCTCTGCCCACCTTCATAACTAGTCATGGATTAGATTTACGTCTTCTTCTAGCTCTGGGAGCAGGACACACGGGAAGGAAATCTATGTGGGCCTGTTATGACAGAGTAATTTTTTCTGCTCATAAAAAAATCAAAGTCTTAATTGGGTGTCTGTTTGAGGCAGGTAGCAGAATACTCACAAGAATTAAAAGCAATATTGCCAAGGGCAAGCAAAGAGCCCCTCTTCTGTCCCCTACATCCCCCCAAAAGATCTAAGAGGTCTGCAAACTGCTATAACAGACTATGCAAGATTGATAAACAACATCCTGGAGCTGCTAGTTTGGGAAAGTTTGTGACTCCTTAAGCAAAGATTGTCTAATATGTCACCCACATTCAGTGGGTTTCTAAGATATAAATACTGTTACAAATACTAATGCTGCTAAATTTTGTTCTTTAGCTTACATGATGAGGATTTAAGGTTTTAAAGCTCCGTGTTGGAACCCTGCTAGGCTCTTTACTGTTGTGAGCCACACAGTTTTACCCTTCTTTATCTCCACTCTCACTTGCTTGCCTCCTTTGGAAGAGCTACGTCTTTCTTTCCTTGGATTGACATTATACCCATCCAGAGGGCAACAAACAGTTTTTTAATTATTGTTTTAAATTAAACCAAACTGACAGGTTGCTTCATTTGTTACCAGAACTTTTTTTTACTTTTTTTATTTTTTAAATGTTATTCTTTGTGTATTTTTGGAAGAATAAACAAGAAGTCAAGGAAACAAGAGAGTGGGTGTCCCTGCAGAGCAGCTTGAAAGGCAGATCCGTCAGGCCCTAAAGTTACTGCAGTGATTCCCATTCACTTTTGTAGGAGTTGGAGCAAGACTTAAAATGAAAAGAACAAATTAGAGCCATAGCACATCTAAATCACAAGGTCTAAGTAGCTTTTTCAGGTTCTTTCTATGCCCAAGAACAATAAAGACTTATTTAAAAACAAAACAAAAGATTTGTTTACTATGATTGTGCAAAGCCTTGTCTCTTTTAAGTTGTTTTGATATTTGAATTCTTCAGAGAGCATTTGAAAGAATGGCAACCAGAGGAAGATGACTGTTTTACTAATCCCAGGCAATTCTGGCAAGTTGAAAACCAATTCTCAGGTCACAGTTACATTGGCCCTATTGTTAGTAGCTCTAATGTGCCTCCTCATCATTATATGGAGAAAGAACCTCAGCATGAGACTTGCTTCAAAGAGAACATCTTAAGACTGCACTTGGTATCTTATTTAGGAACTAAAAACCTGTTCATAGTGAGGCTAAATAAGTGTTGTTATTTGCTTCTTGTAGCCAATGGATTTAAACAAGTACATCACATTTTTTTCTTGTGGCTTGTTCTTTTTATTTTCTGATCTGTCTTAGTCACAAGTCTATGTCCGATTGAAGTTAAAAGCAAACTAGTTAAATTGTCATAGGGGTGACAGGGAGTTGGAGAGATGATCTAGTGCTTTCCATTGCCCAAGGCAGAGCCACCTGTACCTATGTCATCAGGGATCATTAATAAAACCTAACTTTTAATTTTTCCGATCAAGCTCAACACTTCAACCCAAATCCATTAAATGAAGAATTGGTAAATGGTGGGTTAGTAGTGACATTTTACCTTGGGATTTACACTGAAATATAAAAAATATCTAAATGTATTCCCAAGGCACACACTCAAAGAAAAGATGGGCTAGAGGAAAGATTTAAAATTTAGGTGTCTCACTGTTTCTAAATAAATCTGTCAGCCAAAGATTTCCATGGCCACTCATCTAAATCAAGAAGAAAAACAGAGAGAAAACCTGGTTGTGTTAAAGTCCATGGGAAATTTCCTGTTGACTTTTTTGAGCTGGGATTTAATGCAGGATTGTTACTAAAGGAGAGGTGAGGAAGTGAAAAATGACCTCAAAAATATGAATGTATTAGACAAGGCAGTAATTTATAGATGGTTGCTGTAATTTCTGGTAAGTAACAGAGGATTCCAGCTGGTTTTCAGATCACACTATTTCCTTAAAATGAGAGTTTTTAAACAGCCATATATATATATATGCCTGTTGAGGGTGATATACTGGGTCCTGCCTCAGTGCAGAGGACTTCATCAGATGATCTCTTGAATATGTCTTACAGTCTTTTATTTCTATGAATCTATAGATCTTTTGCAAGCAGCTTTTAAAGCACAGGACACACTAACAAACTGGCAAACAGTAGAAGGCCATACAATTAAAAAAGTAAAACAGTATCACTAAAAGAGATGTGAGAATCAGTGTGCCATATATATAATAACTTAAAACTTAGTGCATCTCGTAACTCGATCCTATTTTTTCAGCATTTTTTGGTAGAAATAGCACAGCAGGGAATTGTGGTGTGTTCTTAAGTTAATTTTAGGTAGCAGGTTCAAATGCTTATTCTGTAAAATAAAGACCATTGTCTTTCCAATTAAAAAATAGCAGCTTAGTTTTATTAGTATAAACATTTCTAAATATTTTTTTACTACAGAGCTATAATGATCTTTGCTGGCTTTATCATTAGAAATTCTACCCTGAAGTCATCCCCATGTGGGTTTGGGGGGCATTTTGCACCTGCAGTTAAGATACAGCAAGTCATTTTTGGAAGACCTTTGGCTCCCCTGCACTCTGGAAGGCTCAGCTGGAAACATGAAGCAGCTTCTGGCTGAGGTATTTCAAGCAAAACCCCAAAAACTAACCTACAAGTTGTTCAGCAGGAAGCAAAGAGGGAATAGGAGAAGGCTGTGAGGAGCAGAGTCCAGTAGGACTGTGAAATAGTCCTTCTTCCTACTTTTATTTTTCCTGAAACAGTTTCAGTAGTGAAGGTTTTGTTCCTGCACCGTCTGACTGTCTGCAGCTGGGACTATTCAGCTGGAGGCAGCATATGGGAGAAAACTACTGCGTTCAAAAGTAGTGTCTGGGTCTATAGATGTTATTTCACAAGAATCTAACCCAAGTACTTTCTCTCTTAGGCCAATTGATACTGGGAACTTAATAGCAAGAAATGAATATTGCTTGCTTTTTAAATTGTTCCCTGGACAAGATCTGCAAACTTTCCAAAGAAGAAAAATGGGAAGACTTTAAAACCCCAAGAGATTTTGCAGGACCAAAGAGTAGTGTACAGAGGAGAACAGGTCTCAAGGGCCATGCAGTAGCAGTCTGACCAAGGGACCCTTTTGAACTGCTTGCAGTCCTTCACAAACGTTGTGACATGGATGATTTGAAAGCAGTTATTTGTGTTACCATGACTCTGAAAACTGACAGTTTATCTTAGAAAATCTCCAATAGTTGCTTGGTTTATTGTCAGCTTCTGATTTTGACCAGAATTACATTTAAGAAGGAAGTAGCAGACACCCCCCCCCCCCCAAGAGTCCTGCTGCAGGCACCTACTGTTACCTTACCCCATCATCAAATCAAAAACAGGTACCAAATAGTCCTGCTGGTTTGAGTCTTTCTCTTTGGAACCCAATCCTGGATTCTCAGCTGTGTTGGATGTAGCGCAGAAGACAAAGTCCTGTTTCTAAGGTAATGACAGCTTATTACACCTGTCATTATAGCTATTAAAAGAATTAATTTACAGATGCCGTGGGTCAAAAATTAATCTCTTGCCTGACACAGAAGACATCCTCACCATGCGCCCTTCGTGACAGCAGATTCATGACAGCAGACAGCAACTTAATGACATCACCAAAAAGCTGACTGGTGACCAGAATGACTGTGCATGTGACATGGGTTCCTTGAAGAGCTCTCTCCGGCCAGCATGAGGACCATCATCTAAACAGACAGATCTGTTTCCATTCAACAAAACCAAAAACTGAGTGGCATTTTCAGGGCTTGGCTACTAGGGCAATGTCAAGCAGAAGACCTTATGTTCATATCTTGGTGTCTCTGACTCAGGAAAAAAAAATGTTTGATTTCCTCTTTCCTCTCACAATGACATCCTTCAGCCAGGGGAACCTGGACCTAGGGATTTTTGGAGGGAAAGGTTCAATGGGACCCTTCACAGGAGATGGAGAGTCACTGCAGGTGTGCTGCATCAGAGTGGCCTGAGTCTAGAGCTCACTGACCGCCTCTGCTGAAATTGTCTTTAAAAAGAAAGAAAATTATGATGGAAATGTTCTGTCAGTGATGAAAGAGGGGGCTTGAAGGGTTTTAGGAAAAAATGAACTGTAGGGACCACCCCAAATGAGAAAGTCAGCCAGCTCGGGCTCATGCCACCTCCAGAGCAGAAGTTCAGATATTCAATGTCATTCCCTACAGCAAAGATATTTTCTGATGATGCATTACATAAAGGAGATTTCCACAGTGGTCTCTTGTGATTAACCTCTGGTTTCTTGTCTGATTTCTCAGTAGGCTGGCAAAGATTCCAGACCTGCTGCACACCAATGGTGTCAATGCAGGAGATTTCTAAGCATTTGACTTTGTGCCACGTGACAGTTTAGTCACAAACTTCAAAAGTTAACATGGCCTGAATTCAGTGGATTAACAACTGGTTCTCTGAGAAGCTTCATAATAAAAATGTTTGTGTGGTAACCTCATTTAGTTGAATAACATGCACATCAGTGTTGATTCGGGAAGAGATTTTCAGCAGGATTCAATTTTTAGATGTACAAGCAATGAAGAAAACTGGTCTCTGTTGCAGGCCAGTATGGGTGCTGGGACCAAAAAGACAGAATCAGTCAGGATGCAGACAGATGCAGAGAGTGAAGCTATCTGAGGCTGGGTTCCTACCTGAAAAACAGTTGCTCTGAAAAAAAACCCCAAGTCATAACTGGCCAAAGTAATGCTGTTGATGTCCAGAAAGAAGAATCTCAACTAATAGTATTTCTCACTGATGAGACTGCTGCTCAGGTCTCATACTTGAATCACCAATTCACACCTTAGGAAGAATAACGAAAACTAGAGACAAATAAGGAGTATGTTTTTAGGTTTGGAAAAAATATGTTAAAGCAAAAGACTCAAGCTTATCGGAGAGAACCTTGAGCTTAGCCTAAAAATATCTACTCAGAAAACAGAAGTTTGGTGTTTGGAAACTCTTTAATTTAGGAACATGAAGTTGGAAAAGACCATCATGGTCATTCAGTTGATAAAATTGATATTGCGAGTAAGAATGCAATAGAGACCTAATTCCAACAGAGTATAAAACATGCACTCTACATGCCCTTACAGACATTGGATGACACAATATTTTTAAATAGTCTAGAGCAAATTTAAAATGTCTGTAACAGGCAAAAAGACAAATCTATAATATCTGAAGGTACATAAGGGAAAAAAAAACAAGAACAATGCCAAAGACTTAAGGCCTTGCAGGAATAGGGAATTTTTAAAATAAACTGACCTGAGGAAGCAGGTCATCCCCTTGCTATGAATGTCAGACTGCTTCTGCCTACCTGATCTAGAGGAAAAATTTCATGATGACTCCAGCCCTGGTGACTGATTTATATCTGAGCCTGTGATTATGATACACTAGCCAAGCAGCTGAGAATTTAATGAATTACTAATGGGTCTTTTTGACATACTGTCTCCAGCTGTGAAAGTCTCCAGTGACTCAAAGGAAGGGAAAAATACCAATCCTTTCCTCCTCTCCCCCTCCTGAAGCAAACGAGGCATTGAAGGGATCCTAAGGAATTTTCATCAGGTGGCTAGTAAAAAATGGGGTTAAAGCAATAGAACTGTAATAGGTGAGCAGTGATCCTATAACCTCCAAATTCACTTGGATACAGCCGCTGGTTATTTTTAACAGACTACTTCTAGGTGTGGCATGGTTGTGTTAATAGAGGCAGTGGGACCAATGGCTTTATCTCCCCCCCCAGCACCCCAGCTTTTTTATTAGTTCTCAAAAATTAAATAACCATTTGGAGGAATATTTGATAGTAGATTTTGTCTATTTTTAAGATGTCCATCCTTTAATAAGAGTTAATTTGTAAAAGTCTATAGCCAATGACAGAGAAAATCACATTATAACAAATTATGTCAATGTCTTCGGGTCTTATAAACAAAAGAAATAAACTGTTCAGTTTGTTAACATCAGATTTCAAATCCTTTTAAAGACTTTGCCATATCTGTGGTCCCAACTTTTGAAGCTTTTGATGATCATGAGTGGCACTAAAAAATTACACATGATGTGAATGTGTTTTTTCTGATAAGTTTGAAAAGAACAAACATTTTGTTTTGCTTTACCTTCTCCTGTATGGCAAGATTGGATCATTGTAGAACCCAGCTCCAGAATAATACCCCTCAAAAAAGAGCTTGATCTTCCTAACTCTTTTCAGTTGTGTCTCTTCTTGTCTTCTTTTCTTATTCCCTTTCTGTCATGGTACTTCCACATCTAAAATACTCACCTTACCTATTCCTTCAACAGCCTCAGTTTCTCGTTGGTACACATTGGTTGATCCTGCCTTCCCCTTTCAGCCATGCATCCCCCATGCTGTTCTTTTTCTTTTCATTTAAAATGACACATGACACTACAGCTGAAATATCAAACGTTCGCTCATGCAGTTTTTTTACACGTCCCTTGTATTTTTAACAAACAGAAAGCCATATACTAAAGTTCTTTGTTACCAAGGAAAAGAAGAAGAAACCATACTAAACACACACAAAATTTCTGCTAAACATTTGTTTCTTGGAACAAGAACTATGACAATTTAATAAACAAAGTAAGTAATGCTTTTTATGGTTTTTTATGTTTAAATTTTAATAATTTTTTTATTGTTGTTGGTATTTTTTCTTTTTTCTGTGGTGTTGTTTTTTTCAAATTGACTTGGACATTTTTAAGGGAATAAAGATTGACTGACAGAAAATCAAGCTGTGTTAATTACATGCTGTACTGTTGTTGGAGATTATTTTCAGTTTAGCTGAAACCAATATTAAAACTGGAAGTTGTGCTGAGGTTGTACATTCCATGTTCTGAATGATTGCATCTTTTGCCACAAATCCTGGCAGTGTGACCCTATGGGAGCTAAGCTGTGCTTATCTAATAGCTTCCGTTGGATCCCTTTCTGTGCGCCACTGAAGAGGCTCCTCAATTCACATAACCCACTTTACATCAGTGTCATCTCTCTCTTAAAACTGGGGATGTGGTAACAAAGAGTGTAACAGAAAGGACCAAACGGAGCAGAAAAAAAGAAAAAAATAAAGATGTATCAACTCTTCCCAATCACTGGCAGGATTAATATGAGGCACACCATGATGCTGCCTTAGAGATTAAGACAGCCCTAAAGGTGCTCCCTCGGCTGCTCAGAAGCAGCGTTGCCTGCATATGGCCCCTTCCCAGCGTCGGTGAAGCTGCTGACCCTGCTCTGACAGACAGCAGAATGCAGGCACTGGCAAGTGGCCAGGGCATCTGATTCCCAGATGATGACTCAAAGGCACAGGGACAGGGGAGGCTTGCCCTGTCTAAGGGAACATCCCAAGGCACTGGGAAGGGTATTTGTTGGTTTGGGTTGGTGAGTCCTTTTTGGATGATAAATGCCTATTTGGAGGGGCTTTTTTACAAGAATGGCCATGGCAGTTATGTGCCTGACCTGAAGGACCGAGAGGACAGCCTACAAAGTCCAGCTGCAGTGATTTACCCACTGCTCAGTTTTGCCTCTCAACACTACTCCTGTCTTCATAACTGGAGAGTAACATGAACATTTATTATACCTTGTTAAAATCTTTCTTTATTTGGCCTGTTTTCCTGAGGTAGTGAATTCTCACCCAATTACATTATTTGTCTGTAGCTTCATGCACAATTTAAACCAATATGTAATTTGGAATAGCTGCCAAAAAGATCAATGCCATACACTGCATGCCTCTGGCCACCAAATTTCTGTCCTTGAGCAACATGTTAGGCTGGCGCAGGAGTTCAGGTGGTTGCTTGCTGGACTGGGTCAGGATACTGATCCAAGCTGAAATTAGTTCCTAATGGCTAGTTCCCCCATGCAGCAGACTGTATAGCTCACAACTCCTCTTGTAGATATGAGGAAGCAGATACCATGGAGATGTCATGAAGAGCTAGTAGCAAGGGAGAGGCAGGACTGCATCTTCCAGAAGCAATGCTGACTTAAAGTGTTCACAAATATGCAGCTGCAGATGAGACCATGATGGCCTCTGCCTATCCTAACAGCATTTGAGTGCAGCGGCCATTTCAACTATGTTGACCAATGTGTAATAACAGATAAAGTTATCCTCATATTTCTCTAAACATAAAAGCCAAAGGCAGAGGGAGCAATTCCTTAGTGCATGGAGTGTGAATGGAACTAAAAATCTTTACGAGGGATGCCCTGCTTTTCTGCCCTCCTTCCCAGAAGTTCGAGAGAGAATTGACTCAGCAGGAGGTGGGCCTGGTACTGTATTTGTTACTGCTCCGTGTCTCCTGTCTCATCGCCTGTTTTCCCTCCTCCACAATTCTCGTTTCATTTTCATCACAGGAATTTGAATATGTTGCTGGGCAAACCGCACAAGGCTCCTGCAGCAGCTCTGCTAGCACTCACCTGCTAGGCAGCACCAAGACATGCAAAACCCAACTGAAGGCTATAGGCAAAGGCTTTATTTGCCAAACCCTTTCTTCCCTCCCCTTCTAAATAAAAAACTATAGAACAGATTTCAGCTGCCAGACGTGATGCTTTAGAGTTTATAAAGCACTGTGAAAAAATGTGTTACTAAAGCTAGTGGATCTAAGATAAGCAGATCTTCTTAGCCCAGACAAAAAGACCCTTAGCTGTTTGAGGAGGAAGACTAAGAGCAGGGATAGCCTCTCACACACGGCCTGCCTGCAGCATATGGACCTTTACTAAAGCTGATCTGAGCAGGTTTAACTTACTTGGATGTAAGCCCTACTAAATATTTGGAGAGTAATGCAGATTAAAAAAAAAAACAAAACAACCAACAACCTCCCCTTTTCCTTCTGTATGACACACTGTCAGCTCTGTAGGGCAGAAGAATAAATACTGCAGACAATGCTGAAAAGAAAGAAGAATATAGATGTCTCTGACAAATGGTTCCAGTGACACAGTTGAAGCACTCCCACTCAGTTATCTGAAGCAGCTACCTATCTAAAATGAGCTTCGCAGGTACTTTAATCCCTAGCTCAATTTTCCTCTAGTAGAAGATTACTTAAATAACAAAATGATGGAGAGCTAAACAACAAGGACTTCATTGTCCCATTAGGTGCCATTGCCTTTTTCAGCCCTATTCATCTCACCTTTGTCTCTATAATCTCTTTTTATGTTGTTGAGTTCATTGGGAGAGACCTTCTCTTTTGCTCTCTGTGGAAAGCTGCTTTTCTACTATTATTATTAACAATAATAACACTAAATGAGTCAAGGAGAAAATTTAAGTAGGAAAGATAACAAGCTGGGTGGAGGTGGAGGAGGTAGAAAAATTGTTGAAAGGACTGTTGAGTGAGTGGAGAAGCAGTGTTGCAGGGAGAAGGAAAGATTCAAGGAACGGAAGGGTTAAGAGAGGAGGAAAAGAAAGTCTGAGTCAATGCAGAGTAGGAGGAGGTGATTAAGAAGAAATCAAAAAGTTGCATGTTAAAAGGCAGGAAGAATTTTCTTACAGTGAAATCAGAAGGGCAGGGAGAAAGAAATGGAAAGACAGAGAAAATCCTGAATAGGCTGAAGGAAGGAAGTTGTACTCCACCCCTTTTCTATAATGTGGAGAAACTGAAGCAAATGAAGAAGTGTCTTGGTTTGAAAGACAGGTGTCTGCCAAGGAAGGCAGGAGCCCCCCCCGGAATGGCAGATG
>JAVJGG010000053.1:10129062-10173035 GCA_035590195.1 Aviceda cuculoides | reverse complement strand
CCCTCCGCCCCCTCTCCCCCCCCACCTCTGCAGGGGTTAACCCACAGGCCTGCGGGCCCAGCTTTGCAGGGGTTAATGTGTGTCGTCGTCCCCCCCCCCAAATCCGACGCTCTTCCAACGCCGCCCGGCGCTGCAGGGCTTGGAGGGGGGATCCCACCCACCGCGGTGTGCAGATCTGCACGGGGGAGCACGGACACACACGCTTTGTACCTCAACTGGGTGCTGCGGGGGTTAATGACCCCCCCCCTTGCTGGGTTGGCCTCCATAGGTAAAGGAGACACACCACCACCACCACCCCCAAATAAAAGTTGCTGCAAGTGTTCTTCCCGGTGCTTTACTCCCAGAGCCGTCTCCCAGCCTGCTGCCTTCCCCAGCGGGCAGTGGGAACACAGCAGCCTCCCGCCCCGGCATTTTGGGATGGGTGGGGGACCTCAGCCTACCAGCCTGTGAAAGCTGTACTGGTACTCTGCTTTTAACACTTTTTAACACTTTTAACACTTTTTAACGCTTTTAACTCTTCTCACCCAGAGTCTGGGCCAGTTCGCCCCCTTCTTGGCATGACATGGGTTACATCTCACCTCACTCAGGTCCTGCCCAGCCCTCACACCACTGCAGGCTCCTCCGGGCACCGTCACCCTCCCAACTGCTCCTTAGCACCAGCCACAGCAGCATCAGAAGTGGAAGGTATTTGCAGACAGACACCCCAAAAGTGAGTTTCCCCAGTCGCCAGCCCAGACAGCCCCACGTCCGCAGAGAGCCCTGCTCGAGTGCCGCCCCACGGCAGACCCTGCTCTGTGCTGCACATCAAGCTCTCTGGTAGCACCAGTGGCACAGACCCTGACGCCGTGGCCACACCGCTTCCCAGGACTGCTCTGCCCTGTGTGACAAACCCCTGGACGCTCACAGAAGCCCTTTGGGGGTTTTAGCTCAGGCCCACGGAGGAGGCAGGCTCGCTCCCAGTCCATGCTAGTATTTTCTCTGCAGCAATCACCCAGAGACCCCCAAAAATATGGGAACCTTCAGCGAGGGGCAGCCAGACCTGCCTGCCTCCGGGTGGATGTCCCTGACAAAGCACAGGAGGTGATCGAGCGCCCGGTGGTTCACGTTGCTCAAACGAACACTGCACCATGGCAGCACAAAGTCAGGCTTCTGTAAGCTCGTCTCTTAAGTCCCGATTGCTGCTTGATCTCGGGGAGACGTGAGCCCAGCTGGGTGCAAAATGTTGCCATGCTCACCCCTCTCTGCCCTTCCCCTGCCACGCACCGACTCAGCTTGTCAAGGAAACGAAGGTCAGAGACACTCAAGGAGTCATTTGCTTTGCCATGTAGAGGACTTTATTTGTCAGGAACAAGTGACACAGGTTTGGCTTTCCTTTCTCAGGTGCTGCTGAATCCCTTTGATTTCCACAGCTGCGACCTTCTGTCCCAGCAGCACATCTCCCGTCGCAGCTCTTGGCTCTGTCCTGCAGCCAGTCTGTGCAGAGGCTCTGCCCTCCGCTCCTTTCACAGACCACCATCCCACTGCAGGAGGAGGTTTTTGGGGTAGATCACCTGCAGAACCAGGTCTTTTAAATGCTCTCCACTCCATGAGGAGGAAAAAAAACCTTGTAAAAGGCATGCATTTATTCTGCCACAGTCCTGTCAGCTCAGCTCAGCATCATCTTTTTAAACACGCTATCATTTTGCTGAATCCAATAACACAACACAAGCACATCCTCCTCAGCCTCCTGCGAGAAAATGGGGTTTTATACCCTGTGGATATTTCAGACTTTTGTGCAGCAGTAGCTGGACAAGGACCGTGCCTCCTCCTCCTCCTCCTCCTCTCTTTGTGCTGTGCTGGGCAGAGAAAAGGCTGCCAGAAACAGAGAAATAGTAAAAACAGACACAGACACAGTGCTGGGATATTCTGTTTCAGAGTGATGACAGAAAGTGGAGATGAGGATAAAATGAATAAACTATGGTTATTGATACTGTTTTCTTTGAATTAACACAGCTCTGCTCCATCAGCATGTCCCAGGCTTCCTGAGCTGGTGAAGGGCTCTATTCTGGTGTTTCCATCAGTTTGCTGGGGAGTTGGCTTGCTCAGACCTCCCTTCTCAAACAGCCTCAGCAGCTCCTTCGTGCTGACTCACCCACCTCAGGACTTCACCCCCACAAATATTTGCACAGCCTTATCAGAGCCACCCTTCTCCATCACGTGCAGAGCTCCTCACAGCTATCGCCATAAATCAGTCCCCAACCTTTCATCATTTTTGTTATCTCTCCTTTTCTTTGAATTCCCTCCAATGAACCAACGAGCCCACTAGTGAGATGCCAAATTCCCAGTGTCACCTCACTAGCATCCTGTGTATGTAAAAAAATCATGCACACATCAGTGATTTAAAACACCAAGACATGAAGGAGGCAGAGTAACCTGTGGGAGCCCAGGAGACCTTGTCCTCACTTCTGCACTGGCTTGGTGGGTGACTCTGGACAATTTAGTCCCCTTGAGGTGCCTCAGTTTACTTTTTTTATCACATGAAGATGCAAAACTAGTGTCTTTTGCTCTTCTGCAAAATAGTTTGGAATGTGCTGAGGGACAGCGTTGAGTCGAAGCTCGTCATTATGAGCAGGCACTTTCTGAAAATGGTGCTTTCTACAGCCCAGATCTACTTAGGGCTGATCAAGAGGGATGAATTCCACTGGGGTGAGTAATTCATCACCTTAGAGGGCACACAGTCTGCAAATGTGACTGGAATGGGGAATCAGCCGGATGACATTGGGTTTTCATGCTCTGGGGAGTACAAAAGGCCAAATTACCTGAGCACATCGGACTCAGGTGTGTTCAGTGTCTCACCCTGAGTTTTCTGCATCTCAAGACAAATATTTCAGGGAATGGCACTCAAAGAGTGGCAAGGTGAGATGAATCAGCCTTTTTCCATTTTTTGTTTCACTAGAAAGTAGAAAAAGCCTGAAAATGCTACCCCTAATCATAAAACAAGGCATGGGGGTGCTGTCCTTGGAAATACTGATCCAGATTTTATCTGTAGGTCTGGGAATGGAGATACAGAGAACAGAAATGTAGTAGTCTCTTCCAGCAAGATATGCCCCTGATGGGAAGAAACCTCGTGTAAACCCGCTCACAACATTTTTGCATGAACGGTGTTACACTGGTCATGAGAACCAGGCGGCACTGAGGACGAGGTACAAAAATAGAGCCATTTTGTGGAGTTCAGCTGAACTCAAACCGGAGTAAAGCAAGACCAGGAGTTTCAGCTCCAGTGTCTTGGATGTGGGAAATGCTTTGAGTCTGGTAGCAGGGATCCCACCTGCTCCAGCTCTTTCACCCTAGAACTCAGGCAGTCCCTGCAGAAGTTGTTGGGTACGTTGCTGCCTTGGTCTTGGTCTTTCTTTGGACCGAAAGAATACAACTGAAATAAGGATAAATAAAGAAAAAGTAAAGGGGGGGGGGGGGGAAGACAGAAAGCTGCCAAAAGGCTTTTAGGATTTTAAAACACATATGGGATTGTAAACTGGTTTCGGAGGTCCTCTGTGATACACATCTGGAGGGGAGAGATTGCTCATCTGGTCCTCCAGGCAGATTCCAGCTCCCCAGATGGTTGAGGTGGAGCAAATGCCATGGGGGTCTCGGCTGAAGTCAGGATGCACACTGATTCTCAAATCTTGTGCTGTTTTTCAAACCTTCCCTTGTACACTGCTCAGACACATTCAGAAAGCTCCGTTTCTGAAGTTTACTTGGGATAGCTCAAAAATGTAATAAAAATCCTATTCTTCTCCCCTATGCTCCACTGTCCTCCCGCCCAAGAACCCCAAACCCTGCACACACCAGACTACAAGCCCAGAAGTTCTTCTGCTCCAGACTTTGCTAATAATATACCATGTGACCTCAAGCAAAACCATTTTCTTCCCATGCTACAGCCTGGCCTGGTGATCAGGATTTCCTTGCATTTCACACAATACCCAAATCTCAAGTGGGACCTTGGGTGGTCTCATCACAGAAAAGATGCAACAAGAGAGAAGAAGAGTTGAATACTAAAACAGACCTCGTGCTCTGAAGAGTACTGAAAAATGCAAGAATGCGATGGTTCTCCCTTCAGCAGTGCTCTACAGCTGCTATTGATTTTTCTCAATAATTTTTTGGAGAGTCTTTGGCATTGTCAGAAGCATCACACCAGCAGACCCTGATGCAGGAGATGCATGCAGCGGATTTCTCCCCCTGGTAGGGAATGAGAGCAGTTCTCCAGATATACAAAGAACTGAAAAGTTCTTTCCTCGTGTACCAACAGCCCTTGGGTTTTCTTCTCAAGGCTCAGTGCAAGCCTTGGGAGTAGGAACTTCAAGGTACACTCAGCAAGTATTATTATTATTATTATTACTAATTTTTTTTTTTCTACAAGTGCTATGGCACATCCTGGACACATGGCAGACACTGACACCAATCGAACCCCACATGCTACTGATTTCCATGCCCATGCCTACCTGAGGTAGCACCAAGAATACTTGCTGGGAGTGGGTTTAAGGTTTAATAAGGGTTAATGCTAAAGGGAGCCGCACGCCCAACATTTTTGCACATCAGGAAGAGAAACATCTGTTAAAAACTTCAAAGGAATCAATCACTGCTAGGGGTTTTTCGTAACCCTCAACTTAAATTATGCAATTTTGCTGCCTGTTGGGCCTCCAGGAACTGCAATCTCCACACTGCAAAGGCAAATTTACAAACAGCTCCCTACTCAGACGGAGCATCTGTGAAGCCTGTACGGAAACAAACACAGACATGGCCAATTTCTTACAGCATCCCAATTTGGGCAGAACTAAATCCGGTTTCCCACCAGATCTCACGGGCTGTCACTCAACGTGGTGGTCAAGCCGAGCTGCCTCCCGCGGCTCTCTCCTAGGCAGCCCGCCGGGTGGGAGGCTGCTCTCAGGATGGCGGTCTCCCAGTCACTAGGCACACTGCACACACCATCTTTGAATTTGTAAGGTTTTTTGCTAAGTTTTTATTTTAATTCAAGGACTTTGCTTCATACAAAATGTAATTGTAGAAACAACTGCAGAATTCAAAGTTTGGCTGATAAATATTACTCAGGCAGCAAACTAGGCAATCACAGAACCTTTTTTTTTTCTTTTTTTTTCCCCTTTTTTTTTTGGGTAAAGTTCCGCTTGTGTTGCATGTTTGGAACTTTTATAATTTTTAACACCATTTTTTAAATATAAAGTTTTGCAACAAACCCCCAATTTATATCAAATATAATTAAAAATTAACAACTGATGAATACATTGTATCAAAAAAGTACGAAGATAAACATTTTCCATGCACATACTTTTTATATATATGTATATATGTATATATTTTACATGCAAACATTACTTATTCAAAGTACAGCCACTACGAGACTGGTTCTGGATGCAGAAAACTGATCGGTGCAATTCAAGTTTGGCAACTCACTATGAGGATTCTTGGAAATATCATGTATGCATTGAAGAGACAGCAGAGAGGCTGTAAAAAAAGGTAGGAAAAGGGTTATGAACAATTGTGGTCAGGCTAGTCTGTCACTGGCATCGACCCCTACGAGGCGGGTGGAGGATTAAACAACTTGAGATTCTTCTTCGTGTTCTGCCTAGGAATTGGAGTGACCCAAGGCCATAGTTTGGCTGTGCGCTTCCAGATGGTGTGTTAGTGCGGGGCTGTGGGTTTGAGGATCTAAAATGGTAGAAGGGGAAAGGTGGAGTGGAGAAAAAGACAAAATTATTCAGTACAGAAAGACATCTCTTTTGCTTTCCAGTGTGGGTACAATGTTTGCATGCACTGTCAGAGAGATTGCGTTTTCCCTCTCCTTTACTTCCTGGAGTAAAATAGTAACGTTTTCTTTAAAATTTCAAATAAAGTGTTTGTGCCTTCATATAAGGAAAATGTACAAAACATTTGGTCACAATCATGCTGAAGCCCGAAACAGGAAAATCCAGCAGATAAAGCTACAGAACGGATGGAGGTCTTTCTGCCTGGTGGTGGTTTGGATATGTTTCTGAACGTGTCATCTTGTTGCATAGCCCTCCGTTTGCAAATTACAGCTGTTACTCATGGCGGACCTCCGGCTACCGCACTTCCTTTACTCAAAGTGCACATAAACGCAGAGACAGAGTTATAGACAGGAGTTATCCTTTAGCAGAATCCAGGGATGAGATTGGCCAAAGATTATTATTTAGTAACAGGACAAAAAAAAACCACAGAAGGAAACAAAACCAGGTTGAATTTCCTCAACAGAAGAGCTACAGGAGATGTGAAGAGCCACTCTACAGCAGACTGCTCCCTGCCTGAGGCTGAATTACTTTCGCTGAGAGCACGCGAGACCTCCCGAGAGTTTTGGCACCATCCAATACCCTCCAACCACACCAGTGACAAAACAAATGACCAGGGTCCAGCAGGATCTCTATCTGTCCTAAGCGACCTGGAGAAGTTTCACAGTTCTGGGGCTTGGCAGATCCTCTGAAAAAATTCATCTGTCCGACCTTCCGCTCCTTCCTATCAGCATTTTTAAGCAATGTGCTCGTCTGGCACCTCCCACCCTTCCTCCTTTAACCTTTTGTCGATGTACTACGTGTCCTCTGGCCGCCCTGTGCCCCAAATTAGCCCTACAATGGTTCGTCAGACCACAGACACAAGGTCCTGCCCAGGCTTTTCTTTCAGTGCTCCCTCCCCACCTGCACATCGTGGTTGCCTCTTTCCCAGGCTCAAAGTGCAGAAATCCAGACATGCACAAAAGAAAGAAATCGTCCAATGCAAGAGTCATTACAAGAACACAGAAATCTCATCCCTGAGAATCAGAGTTAGAGGTTTTGCTTATTATTATTTTTTTTAACCTTCTCTTAACAGGCAATAAAACCAAGACTCTCTCCAACTGCCCTCAACACAAATTATGCACCGTGGAACATAGCCAGAGCTCTCGCAGCCCGACTGTGACTTGACATGCAGTGTGAAAGACGCTGCTTCTCCTGCACAGAGCATCTCTGCAGATGCTGTACTTTTCCACCTGCATCTCTCCCGCAGGACCTAAACACTAGTCAAAGAGAAAAGGCCAGTTTTGTTTGCTCCAATCACTCCCCTCCCACCAATAAAAGTATATATATTAAAAAAAAAAAAAAAAAAAAAAAGAGAGAGAAGAAAGAAAGAAAAAGGCCAAAAAAACCCAAACCAACCCCAAAGTATGTTTGCCTTCCCCACTGCAAGCTTCCAACCTGGTACTCGAATACACTGTCCAGTAATGCGACGCGGGGCGTTGGGTGCACCACGGAAGCTTCGAGACGAGCGGCTCCTCCCAGCTCTACCCTCCCTCCCCTCCTGCCCCGCCCCATACTCGCCCAAGGTCTGATGCATCGAAGCGAGAGGTTGCATCGTCGCTGTGAAAGATTTCAAAGGTTAGGCACTTAGTAGTGAACAACTGGAGCATTCGGTAGAAACGGTGGGACCTGGAATGACAATTGGACTAATTCTCTACATAAAGAGTATTTTTTTCTTTTTTTTTTTTTACTGTACAATTTACAAAAATGCACACAATGAAAAGTTAAAGTTCTATCTAATAGCTTGATATAAAACCAATAACATTTCTTCTTCTCACCCCTATGCTTCTTCCTCTTTTTTTTTTTTTCTGGATTTCTTTTTTTTAGTTGTTTTTTGCTAAATCAAGCTTATATTGTAAACAAGACAAAACAGTGAGGGCGTGTTGCGGTCAACAGGAGAGAGGAACGGAAGGAAAAGTCTCAGCAGCAAGGAAACAGTCCTTACAAAGTAGCTCTCTTGTGGCTTTATCATGTGTCAGTGTGAAGGACCCGACGTGGTGAGTAAAATAAAAGAGATCCACACGGCAGCGGCGTCAGAGCAGAGTCCCGGCTGCCGGAGCACTCGGTCAGCTCGGGGGTGTCACTGGCTCCACCAAAAAGGATTGCTGTGGCTGAACATCAAGTCCCAACGGACTGTCCTTTGTTCTGGTCTGTGTTTCTCCACTCCCAGTTTCTTGGGTAGATCTCTTCCTTCTTAGCGGTGAATGAGATAAAACACGGATGAGATCTTTGTTCATGTGTGTCTGCTTGCAACCCTCGACACCCACCCTGACTGGGGAAAAAAAAAAAATAATTAAGAAATAGCCCAACAAAAACTGCGCCAATCTCAAAAAGAATTGACAGTCCTCTTTTTCCGCCATCAAAGGTGAGGACCACTCTTCTCTTGGCTTCTCGTGGGTGTCACAGATTGGCATCTGGAACATGTGTTTGAACTAGACAAGGCAGTAGGGAGGTGGGAGAGGAGGAGAGAGAGATGCGCTCCCCCCGCTGCCTTCCCCCTAAGGAGGGAGCCTTCTTCCTCGGTTAGTCTAGTGAAAAAAAAAAAAAAAAAGAAAAAGAGAGGAGAGAGGCTGCAGGAGTGTCTCCGGACCTGGGAGCAGAGCAGTTCTCGCGGCAGGGGCTGCCCCGTGGGCCCCTCCGGCCCCGGGCACCACGCGCGTTGGAGCGCGCAGCCTTCCAGATGATAAAACTCATCGATTTGAAACACGCACACCTTGAAGGGTTTTGCCATGCCGCTAGCACCAGTCATCCTCATCGGCTTCGTGGTAGTAACTACGTCCTCTGGTGCCAGTCCCGGGGCCCGTGCTGAGACCCAGCGTCTAATGGTAGCCGTTGGGCACCCTGCGGATTTGGTGAGACTGGGAGGTCAAGGAGGAGACGTAAGAAGTCCTTGAGGACCGTCCCGAGTTGGTGGCCACCGCCTCCTCGAAGGTGAGCGTGTCCTCTGGCACCGCGCGGTAGGGGCTGTCGGCGTCATCGCGGTGGCCCAGGTAGGGGTCAGAGCCGATGCGGGCCACCGCCGGGGGGGGCGGCTGCTGGTCCCCGCGCAGCAGCGCGTTGTGCTCGGACAAGCCGCGGCTCAGGCGTCCCGGGGAGAAAGCGGGCAGTCCGGTTTGGAAACTGGTGAAGTGCACGGGCGAGGAGTTAGCGGTCTTGTAAGTGATGCTGGGACGTGGGGTCAGTGGAGTCTGTGGGAGCTGCCTCCGACCCCGGCATGGGGTACTAGCACCAGATGTCGACAGCAAGGGGCTCCCATTAACTGAACCACTACCCTACATAAAAATTGGAACAAAGCAAATCAAAAAATAAAAAAGGGAAACACCAGACAAACACAAAGGCAGGCAGGTATAAAACAGAAGGAGAAGCAACAGAAGGGAGAGACAAGTCACAAGAGGAAAGAAAAGCAAAAAAGAGAGAGTTTAGACAAGCACAGTTAGGGGGAGGAGGTTCTCGAGAAATAATTCAACGTGAGATGTAAAGAGCTGGAGAACTAAAGTTCTGCGAGCGGTAAATAAGAACAGAAATGATCAGAGCATCGGTAGGACGCAAACTGGCAGACGGCTCCAACAGAAGGGGACACTGTCCGGAGGGAAGGCATCCACATCATACACAGGCTTGACATGCGCCTTACCTGAACTAGGCGGGAGCAGCTCAAAAACCTACTGGTTGGGGGGTTTTTTGCAAATAAAATTTTACAAAACAGCACTCTGCTTTCAGGCAGATTTTTGCGGAACTTCACCTGACAGTTGTGAATGCTGATGTTGGGGATCACTTCTGTTGTGAAAATTGGATTATGTAGGAGGTGGATTTGGGGGCAGACTATTTTTTTGTAGTTTTGGGAATGAAATGCATTTTGATTAAATAGCCACTTTCTGAAAAAAACAACAAAAAGCTTTTTGGACAGGCTTTAACTAATTAGTTCCTTAAACAAAAATGTGTTCACTTTCTCCTCTTTAATATTACACATTTGATTTTTGAGTGGTAGAAGAGTCTGGCAGCTTCCTGGGTTACTAATAGCAACATGTGGGAGTGAACTAAGCTACAGAAAGTTAAAAAAAAAAAAAAAAAAAAGCCGTAAGTGAGAGGAACGGGCCCTTGTTTTGGCATTTCTGTTTACATTCTCCCAAGGCGATACATCAATAGCCCTGCGAGCACATTTTAAAAATCCCTCGGCCTTTCGTGACCTAACATTTTGAGACTAGACCTTTAATTTTTAAAGAGCAGCTTTTCCTTCCTATAAAAACATCAGGTTGTTGCTTGTTGGGCTATCAATCAATGCTTGTTCTGCTCTGCCTGGGTTTGCCAGCACAGTTTTCAGGGCAAGCCCGGCAGTGCTGGAGGCTATCAGCCCCGCAGCTGGGTGTCGAGGCTGTTTTAGCTGCTGTTGGCATGAGTCGTGCCATGTCTATCAGAAGAAGAGGCAATACCCGCGTTATCTGGGGGTGCGGAGCAGCGTGGGTGCCACTCACCACAGCCCTGCTCTCCACAGGCATTGGGGACTGATATGGCATTTGCTGCTCGTGCTGCTGGGGCAAGGACTCACGTCTTTCACAGCCTGGAAACAGAGTCTTTGCCTTTCTCTTCTTTCATTTTCACCTTCTCTCTTCTCTGGCTTCCCCACATTTCAACCTTACTCTCTGCTACAGACACATATTTCCATCCCAGGTACCTGTCTCCCTGGCCGAGGTGCCTCCCCGTGGTGATGGGGGAGATGGTGACCACCATCCGGTGACCTATAACATTCCAACATCCAGGGGAAGATGCCCAGCTTTTTTCAAGGGCCTGAGGTGGAGCACCTCAAAATTACAGTACTTACAAAAGAAAGCAGAACTAAATTGTTTTGGTAAGTATTGAGCTGTCTAAAAATGGGGGGGTTTTGTGAGATTTTCAAACTGCTTTTATGCAGGACCAATTTGGGAAATGAGCTTGATTGTAAAAAAAATGGTGAGGTCTTTTTTCCAAAATGTCCAAGCAGCTCCTTCCTGCTGAAACATTTTGAAATTCCAAGCAGTCCTCTCATTTAAAAAAATGGTTTTCCCAGATTCATCATGAAATGGGATTTATATTTAACAATTTACCTGCATTGAAAAGGAAACAGTGAAATAATTCACAGACGATGCATAGCATTTCTGTGTGAGTCAAAGAAAGCATTGTTAGTTGACCCAAAATGAAATGTTCATGGATTGGTTTTCTTGTCTCCTTTTTTTGCATTAAGAAAAACTCCAAAGAACTTCTCTTTGAACCAAACCTGTCCTGATTTTTGGCTTGGCTCTAGCTGGAACGAAGCCACATTTTTGGCAGGGTGAAGCCTAAACCAGCTTCTCTTTCTGGTACATGCAGGGGCCTCCAGGGACTTGGTGAAACGTGCTAGGCCAGGGCTCCTGGGAAAAGCTGCGTCTCCCAAGGAGAGGGACAGACTAACAAAGAAAATGCTTGAGAGCTAACAAGCACCCTGTTATCGAGCCAAAATAACAGAGGAAATGGACTGACCACTTCCTGCAGACACCTTATTGAGACAAGGGGTCTTCAGCTCATTGGGACAGAAGTGTCATGCTGGCTTGGCTATTTGTTTAATCTGTTTTTTTCCCAGAACAGCCAGGTGATGTATTAGTAGCTCCACTCAAAGTAGGTAGCATGTGAGTGGATAAAATACATGGACACCAAAACAACAGGCTTTCTCCTCCCTGCCTTACTAAACCCCTACAGGACATGGGGGACAATACAGACTTCACTGGAAGTGGGGGAACGGGTTTATAAAAGGCAGCTGATGGTCTAACGCTGAATGTCTATGAACTATGGGAAAGTTTCAGGTTTTTAATTAAAACATATGTGATATTTAAAGTTCTGGTAAACTGAGCCTGCAAGAAAGGAGAGGCATCATGCTAAAAATCAGTGCCATCTTCCCGCCTCTCAAACCAGAGGGGGAAATTAAGAAGTGGAAAGAAAAACTTGTCTGAAAAATCAGGTGAAGGCCAGTCACGGACTGCAGCAACTGGAAGTGGAAAAGACCTGTTAGTCTGCAGCTCCCTCTTGCTATGGCCGCACACAGTCCTGGGTGCATCAGACCTTACACCGATGTCACATCCCCTCCCAGCTGAGAATGACTGTGCAAAGCGTGTCCCATGCCCTGGGTGTCTCCAGAGCTGCAGGGCAGCAGCCCCTGAGCAGCCTCTGATGCTGCAGCCTGGACGCTGCTAAGGACCATGCAGGGAGAGAGAAAGGCACGGGACAGGGTAAGGAGACAAAAAGCTCCCTCATTTTGCACTTTGAAGCCTCTTCTTTTAAATCCTTCCCCCAGGCTCTAACTCACGCCGATGGCAGGATTTCCTCCCGCTCCCCACAAGCTGATGTTGCTGCAGGGGCTCATGGCTGACAGTCTCGCTCAGCCCCCCCCAGAGACCCGGCCACTCACACACCACCAGCAGGCTGCAAATTTAGGGAGATTTGGGAGAGTGGCCAGAGCCTCCCTCTCGGCACAGTGGCTGTGCATTACTTGGAGATGTTTGCAGGGATCATGCTGGCCCAGAGCTGAGCTCTCTCCCCTTCCAGCAAGGTCCTGCCTTCTCCTACATTCCTCCTCTCCCTCAAAGTGATATCTCCTCCCTGCTAGAGAGCAGATTTGAAGATTGATTTGACACAAGGGAAAAAGGAATTTGTCCTCAATTTTCAGAAGATTGACCTGTTCCATAATACAGGACAGCTCTGAAACCCATGCAACAGCAGTTGGAAAATCCTGTTAATATGAGCAAACCCTGCTGAAACCACAGCTCTGGCTGTCTGGAGTCCCTATATGGTTTTACACTGGCTTGTGCTGTGATGGCAAGGATTTCTGTGGCAGCCACCAAATGTCTGTGCGCAGGGCAGCAGTAGGTGCTGGATTAATACAGCCGGCAGGGGAATGGTTCAGCTCAGCTGCCCAGGTCCCATGCCATGCTACCAGCCTGCCTTGACTCAGATACACTTTCTCCACCAGCACCAAGAGCTGCCAGTTCTCAGGTCTCCCAGGCTGTTCTGCTAAAACCACAAGCAAGGGTATTCTTGGTAGTGGGGTCTCTGTGAGATGCCTTGAGTCACTCACCCTGTAGGTGGCTACTAAAGAGCCATCAAGTGACATTTCCATTCCTGTTTGGATGTGAAGCACCAAGCAGGACCTCAATGGCTTTATCTCCTACTGCCTGGCCTTCCTTCCCCATTCAGTCTCCTTTATTTTCAGCAAAACATAGAAAAGGTGTGTACATCCCTGGAAGACCTTAGGGCTTTTTCCCACCCTGCATCTCCTCACCTGTCTGTGTGGACCTTGCTCTGGCCCTCCGTTGGGTGAGGTGGGCCTGCTCTGATCGGCAGACTTGGGCTGAGAACGGTCCCGGCTGCCGTAGCGGTCGCAGGAGTAGAAGCGCTGCTTTTCAGAGGAGGAGGAAGAGTGCTGCTTCCTCTCTTGGGACCGGCCGCGCTCCTGCTTCTTGTCCTTGGAAGATGAGTCACCAGACTGGGCCACTGAAAGAAGAGTGTTGGTTGGGGGTCACCAACACAGGGGAAACTCCCAAGTGTGGAGCAAGGAGGTCCTTCCATGCAGATGGGACCCCAAATCACATCAGATGACTGCTCAACAGCCTGAAGGGAGGAGGACAAGGGACAAATCCTTGTTTGCGAAGCACTTACCAGCTTCTCCATCGGCCAGCTGATGGGGTGACCTGTCCAAGGACTTCTGCTTCTTCTCTTTCCGCCGGTGGCAGCGGTGGTGATGGTGGTGATGCCCTTGCTCCGGTGGCATGCGTTCCAAGGAGTACTCGTAGAGGTGCATGGCGTGAGGGCGCTGTGGGGTCAGCGTGGAGACGGAGCGCTTCATGGGGCTTGTGTCCGGGATGGGCTGCAAGGCAGACGGAGGAACATGGAGCAGGGTGAGGGCAGGCGCTGCACCATGCTCAGCTGCTTGTTTCCCAGCATGGGGAGAGTTATACAGTAAGAGAAAGGGGCAAGGAGGGGAAGGAGAAAAATGGTTAATTGGATATAACTGGAATGGGCAGAAGGACTTGTGGAATGGTAGACTGAGTGCTAAATTTGAGGAGCAAATGTGATCTCCGTTTGCTGAAACAGGCTTTACTTTTAGCAGATTGCCAATCCACAGGTACCACGGGCGCAGAGCGATACGCAGCACTTCACACCAAACACAGCATCACAGGAGTCAACAGTGGATTAGCAGGGGCATAGGGCAGCACAGTAGCCAAGCGTCTCAAAGATACTTCTCCAAGACTAGTTTCACCCAAAGCTGCTTCAGGGCATGTGGTCATCCCAAAGCAACTCCTAAGAGGAAAGCATGAAAGCGTTGCTGGGCATCACATGGAGAGGGAGAAAAATCAGGAGTAAGTGGGCAAGGTACAGGCCAAGCCACTGAGAAATTACTTCTATCTCCCTGCAACTGAAGATGACTCCCATCAAACATTTAAAACTCTCTTGTTCCACCATCACTCCTTGAAGCCCTTGTGGCTTGGACAAGCAGGATATGCATGTGCGTTCTGCAATTCTACCAGGACATCTCCAGAAATGACTACTTGGGTTTGCTCAGATCATTTGTGGCCAGACATCTGGGAACTGAGTGCAGTAACACAGCTCCCCACAGGCGTTGCTGGACCCTGTCCCTGTGCCAGTGGCAGCTCCAGACTCTGCTCCCTTCCCTTTAGGTTCAAAACCTGACAAAGATGCTCTGCAGAAACCAAGACAAGTGGACTGCAGCACAGCTATTGTCACAGCCTCTCCCTTCTCTACTGCCCAATCACCAGGTATAAAGCTCAGAAAATGAGAACAATTCCCATGTGTCCTTCTCTTTCACTCTGCTGGCCTCCATCTGGCTCAGTGGTGGAGACAGGTCTTCATCCATCCTCTGGAGGCTTCCCCGGCTCTATACCATTGCATCAAAGCTGCATGTCAGAGGAAAGACCTCAGAGCATGGTGGTCCAGCCTGATGGGGAAGGAGCTCAGGGTGTCCTCCGGTCCCCCAGCTCTTACTCTTGTTTGAGTTCACAATCCAATATGTGCTTCCAATGACAGTTCTCACAGAACATTTACTTTGTTCATTGTAACCTTTCCAAAGAACCCTGTATTATTTTTACTGTCTATGCTATTTTGTTTGCTTATCCTGAAATTCAGATCTCTGCTGCCCCGTGATATTTACACAATGCAAAGCCAGTTGTTTCACAGCTCTGCTCGTTATTTCGAGTGGAAAGAACCACTCTCCCTCCCAGCGGGCTGGCGCAGGTGGATTATCTTGCGTGCAAAAGTGCAGCCCGGGTTGAATTTTTGTTTGGTGCTCTCTCTTTTGCTAGGCAGTTACCCAAATTTTGGTGCTTCTGGAGGGCAAGGTGGAGTGCTAGAGCTGGAAGGTTTGTCAGAGGCACAAGGAAGACACTGCTGGGGTGGGGGAGCACAGCATAGCCCGTGGCATCGGTGCATCCTCAGAGGCTGCACCAGTGCAGTTAGTGGGACCATGTTGTGCCGCATTTGTTTCCTCTTGTGGCCCTTGCTGGGTGGGCAAGGAATTATACTGATGAGCCTCATGTTTGTCCTCCTTGCTTGCTGTTGAGCCTGAAGATAGAGGAAGGCAGAGAGGTCTGTAAACTGGATGGTCTGATGGGCAAAAAAGTGAAAAGTGAAAATACTTCCCACTAAAAACACCTATCCAGATTTCCAAAATCCATATAGGAGCTGTCAGGAAGAAGACAACAGAAATTTTCCCCCGAACCCCAGCCAAATTGATAAGACATGAACATTTCTCTTTGGACTTTGGACCTGATTCTGTGTTTATTCCACGGACAGAAGTGCCTGCTGACACTAATGGGAAGTGGCAAAGCAATGAATACGCTTTCCATAAATCCTGACAATGCTCTCGTTACGTTAACGGGGCATGCACAGACTCCCCACAAGCCTCGGGAGACTATACCGTAACCCTTCTGAGAGTTACTAATTGCTTCTTCATTACCAAACCGATTGTTTTCACTTCCTAAATTCCTGTGCAACAAGGCATACAAAAACAAATAAATAAGCAAAACAAACAAACAAAAAATCCCTGCTATTACAGCGTGCGGCGTGCAATTGTGGATCGAGGGAACTGCAGCAAAGTGGAAGGAGATAGCAGCTGCGTCGGTGCAACATTGGACTCCAAATGAGAAGGGAAAAAAGTAAAGGGTTAAGGAAGGTTAATTATTTCTTAACATGAATTTAATAGGATACAACTTAGTGCAAACTACATACTGCTAGGTAACTCCCAGGTGACCGTGCTTTGCTCCTCTGCAAACAATTCGGACAAGATGAGAGACATTATTTGAAGCAGCCCCACAGTACAGCCATTGTCAGACATCACGGCAGATGTGCAGCAGACACGATGACGACAAGGGAGGGGAGGTGATGGGGGAGGAGGACAGCAAAGAGGGAGGGAGGAGGCAAGATTGAAAGCATAGGAAGATTTTTTTTTTTTTTTTCCAAAGTCGAACATAAAAAGACAGAGGAATGACAGGCAAACAGAAAGGGAGACACCCAGAAACAGAAAGCATTGTAAATAAGAGTTAAAAAGAACTCAAAGTTTAGGGGGAGCAGAAGCAGCACGTGAGAGGGAGGGTGGAGGGCATGGAGGGGGAAGACACACACAGAAAGTACATCAGTTATTCAGCTAAAGCTACAACCACAAAAACATTGTATCATTAAATGGGCTTAGATCTGCTCAGATATTATGGGCCTGATTCATAACGAGATTAGACAGCTTTCACATGGGACAGCTGTGTCCTGGGGAACACGTACCATGCTTCTGCAAGAGACACTCACTTCTGCAAATATCTGACTGCAATGGAGAGGAGTTTCCCAAAGAAAGGCTCGTGCTGCTGGCATTGCTGCTGTCAGCTGCATTGCCTTGGAAGGAAAGATACTACCTGTGGTCTAGAATAAAGAGCAACTTTGTTCTGGGAAGGGGGAAGGGAGGGAGTATGGGTTTGCTTTGGGGTCTTTTATTAAGCATGTTGAGTAGTGTTCCCGATAACACAGAGAATCTCAGCCCTCATACAAAGACTGCAGTTTCTGAAGTCAGCTGGGAAATTTGCTAGCCGATGAAGTATAGCTTGTGCCAGCCTGAGCATGTTAGCAAAAAGATTATATCTGTTGGAGCTACTGCTGTGTATGCAATACACAGGCTTTTAGTTTCAGGGTGCAGTATATCTTTCATGTTCTGCTTCCTGTGCAGGGCAATGGAAGCAGCTCACAGCCATGGGCTGCTCACTCCTGACTGTATGAATCAGGCCCTTTGAATGAGAGATACGACTACGAGTGACAAGGAGGCAGGACAGTGACTGGAGAACATCTGGGACAACAAGCTAGCAATGAACATGTGAAATGCCCCAAAATGATCTGTGAAGACCATAACATCCTACACACTAAGTAGTGTCCACAAGTTGCTGTAAAAGTCAACTCTAGTGACGAGATTTCTTTACAAGAAGTAAAAGAAGGCAAATCCTCAACATTTTACTGACCAAAGTCACAATACGGTATAAGCTAAATACTGTGGGAAGAGGAAAAAAAACAGGGAGGATGCTTAGTGTCTCAATGCAGCCTTCCAGGCACAGGCTCCCTGTTTTTTTTCTGTACCTAGTACATTAATCAAAGAATCACAGCACTTCTCCAGCTTTCTTTAAGGCTATGGCAAAGGAGCATGCCTTGGCTGTCTGTCTGCATAGATGGCATGCAACTGTCAATGGGAAACATATGCCTTTCAGGAATACAGGCTGGCAAACAGCATTGTCCCCAGTTAATCAGAATAGACACTCTTGCGTAGGTAGTCATCAGTTAGCTACCCAGACAGAGGAATTTCTCTGGGTTGCTTTGTGCTGCAGCCAGGGATGAATAAAACTGGGGACGGTGCTATGTCTGTACATGAACACCTGCCATCCAAGCACAAAGATGGTTACCTGTCTCCAGGCTAAACAAACATCTTTTAAAACAAATATTCCCAAGCAACTTCCAGCAACATGGTAAGCAGAGAGAAGACACTGAATTCTCAACCCACTCTCAGTCTCCCACTGCCAGTAAAGTCTCCCTTCCTCACCTGGGTTTCAGCGGCCAGGCGCGGCATGGAAGCTGCCCGCCCCTGGCTCTCCAGGCCTGGTTGGTGCTCTCCGTTGGCAAGTGTAGGGCTGATTTCCTTCATTTCTACCACCTGATCAAAACAAGAAATAGTTTCAGTAGCAAGAACGTGAACATCAGCTTTGAAGCCATCATCTGAGCAGGCTTCTGCTAAGTTTGATTTAATGTGAAGAGATGCTAGTATGGGAAAGAGAGTAAATTAAGAGCTGTGGAGTGCCCATGTTACTCTATCTACAATGCTGTCTTCAACAAGGACAACAGTGGGCCAAGCTCTTCCACCAGCCATGGCAATGAGCCCCAGCTGTGACCTGTGAAACCCCTCATCTGAGTTTGTACACTGATGACAATGGGATTGGGACAATGGGACAACTAGGAAGAGAGAACCTTAAGTAACCTATTGCAGCAGACACATAATTCCATGAAAAGAGTGTCCATATGTACAGCTATCAGACTGTAGAAGCTACCAGATCCGTTTTTCCTCCATAATGTTCAAGCAAACTTGGGGTTGTACAGACAGAACAATGCTTGTCGCAAGGGACAGATCTAGTCTACTGCGTTTCACCCTGCCCTCACCTGTTTTTTTCTGAACATTTTCTAAAATTTCTAAAAATCTACTGCATTTCTAAAATCTACTGCATCTCACCCTGCCTCCACATCTTCACCCTGTTTGCTCACCCGTTCAATGGGGATTTCTTCTGAGTGGCCTCGTTCAAAAGCTGGTGTCCTGGTTTCATAAAACATGTCCTGGGTGCGTTGGGTTCCCCAAGAACTGGACTCTTTGATCCCACCCTCTGGGGCTGGCCTGGAAGGAAGGAAAAGAGGAAAAAAGATTAACTCTTTTGCAAAGAGATTTTTCTGACCTTATTGTGATGAAGGTAAACCACTCAGATACCTTTTGAGGTTTCACTTGTGAAAATAGTTGCAGGATAGGCACAGCTGCTGGTGAAGCTATAAGGTCCCCTGGATTTTGCCAGGGCCACTTCCTACACAGCCTGAAGATCCCATGAGCAACAAGGAAATCAAACCAGCCATCACATTTTTTTCAGTAACTAAGGAAAACAACTTCTACAGCTTAAGTTCTGATGAAGAAGAATGAAGAATTTTGGAGTTCAGGCAAATTATGTGTGAAAGACCAGTTAGACATTGGTCAAATACATCTGTGGCCATGCTAAAGTACATTCACTGCATGTACAGTGGTACAGATGTCCCTAGGTTTCACTGCTGAGTCTGATGTTGGTTTCCCCATTGGACTTATTTGGGAAATTTAAACTTCAGCTATCACTAAAAATCCATAGTGCTTGTGACCCAGAGGAAAGTCACCTGAAGAAGAACAGGAAATGGAGAATTGATTAGGGATCACTATTACTACAACTGCTTGGTAAGCTCTCTGTGGAGGTGTTATTTTGTCCAAAGAGAAAGAGCCAGATTCTGTCCTGGAAAGTCTCAAGGAGTTCTTGCTGTTACCAAGTGCCATGAGCTCTAGGGACGACTTTGTTCCCAAGGACCTTTTGACTCCCAAGAACTCACTGCAGTGGTGGTTGGTGGGTTGGCGTTTGTTTGGTTGTTTTGCAATGATCCCAAATTCCTGTAAGCAAACTCGCACAACCAGCCACAACAGAAAGCTCTCCAATTAAGATTCGGAGAAGACCATTAAGAAAACACGCAGCTCTGGAGAACCCAACACTACTACTGCGTGGATAACTGTACCTGAGGTGGCAGTGGGAAGCAGAGCCACACGGAGGCATGTTGGTAGCCACTGGTGGGAAATTGTCCCAGCCACGAAGGGGCTGCTGGTCTTGGTATCACCAGCTGTGCTGCCCCACCTCTTAGAGCAACTGAACCAGCAGTGGTCAGGGTTGATGCATACACCCAAAGTGCCCCTTCTCTGCATTACGGCTTTGGAGGGGAGGTCACGGGATACTCACAACGCGCCCCCATTGTTGAGTGAAGCTGAGCTTTTCTGGCGAAGGAACGCCTTGGCGTTGTTGAATGCTGAGGGCTGGGTTTGCTCCAAAGTAGCCTTCAGGGGGTGGAAGAGCGATACTGGTCCAGGCTGCAAAGCACAAGGAAAGGTTGTCAGAGACAGAGCTGCATATGGAGAGGATGGGCTGCAGTGCTTTTCCTAGGTAATAAAAAGTCCATTCTGTCACCCTGAGAGATCAGCCCAGCAGAAAGCACACCCCAGCCTTCCCATAGCTGTAAGAGGCTCTGAGGGACACTTGTTGCCCTCAGCTTTGCACAAGCCAAAGTTGTGCTGCAGTCCCCCTTCCCTCTAACAAAGTATTCCCCCGGTCACCAGAGCGCAGCAGGGATTTCATACACTGGTATGACCAAAGGGACTGTGCAACTCAGATGGCTTGTTGTGACACCGGGTCAGTTGTAGCCTCCCACCTGTGAGACAGACAGACAGACCATGCTGGAGATCAGCTGGATGATCATCCTGAAATCAACAGGTATTTATCCTATCAGAAACCACTGGGGTTTCAATCCCAAGCCAGTTGTGTGGAAATATTTTTGAGAAATAGTAAAAATCTTCAGATCTATTAGAGCCAAAATGATTTTGAATAATTCCCATTTTTCAAAAGTAACTTAAATCTTTTATAGCCAAACTATCACCAGCTTTCAATAATTCTTTGGTGTCCCAAAGGAATCTTTTGGTGTTCCCCACTCCCTAGGCCACTTCTGAAAATAGGAGTTAGACTGCCAAATGTCACTTGACATTTTTTGGAAAAGATCTTTCCAGACCTACTGGAAAAGCAACTGCAACAATTTTTTTAATTTATATTTTTTTTGAGAGAGAAACTTTCTGGAGAGATTTCCACTTTTGAGAAAGCATTTTCAAACCCTGCCTGGAGAAGCATCCAGACTTTCTGGATGAAACATGCCAGTGACTCTTGTGGGAGCTGCCCAACGCTGGCGAAGAGGCTGCCCAAGAAGGAGGACCAAGAAGGACACCTTTTGGCTGACTACCTGGCACAGGCCTCCAGGTGGCTGGTGGACTTGTTCCCTGCTGTTCTTGTTCTGCTTGTAGAAGTCAAATATCATCAGCGCTGCATAGACCTTCCCCACAGTCATCTCGTCAGCTGTCAGAGGATGGTGAAACACAGCAGAGACATTCAGGTGAGGAATGGGAAAGGATCAGGAGAAGAGAAAAATAAGTCAACGAGCACAAGAAAAAACAACAAATGGGCGTGAAAAACAAGGAGAAAGAACAGGTGACAGAATAACGAGGCAAAACAGACACAGGAAAATGGGGAAAAGAAAAAAAGACCAAGAAAAGCTTATAATAGAATTCTTCAGATCTTTGCCTGTTGCTGCCTTTCACATCTGAGGAGGATGGCCCCTGCCTCTAGCTCTCTGTGGCAAACATTCACAGAGACCATGTAGAAAAGAAACAGGCAGGAAAACCCTGTGGCATTGTAAGCATTGCCCACCAAAGAATTGCTAAATTAATACCAGATCCACAGCCAGCTTTTTATCAACAAAGAAGCCTTATTCCTATTTCTCTGAATTATGGTCAACCAGGGCATAATGGACTAATATACATTTAAAGAGTATTTCATTTTTCCAGATGTCTTTTTTCACCCTCATAGATATGCTACCAGCCCTTCCCTGCACAGCAATGGAGCACTTACCACACAGCAAAGAGTTAAAGCAGCAAATATACAGGTATATAGAGGGGAGGCATAGGCATAGAGGAGGGGAGGAAAAGACTTAAGCAGTCACTACTCACTGATTTGCACCTCATCAGCTCCCTTGTTTTTCTTAATTAACAATGCCTTTATTGCTTTGCACTGTTTATCATTAATCAGGAATCCTGGCCCTTGACTGGGCCAATCAAGATAATGGCAAACTTTCCATTTTCTCAGCACATTTGCCCAGGTCATCATGAAGTAACACACAGGCCTTTAGCCCCCAAATACCTCACTTCTGATTCTGTAAGTTCTCAGCAAACTTTAATTTTCTTCTCCCAGTTTTCTGGAGGTTGGATGGTAGAAATGGCTCTCCTGTCCTGTAAGGCACAGGCTGGAGGCAGACAAAGCTATGAAAAAGCTCTGGAAGACACCACACAGGGCATCGGTTCCTTCTTGGCTATGTGTTTTGTTGTTTGGTTGGGGTTTTTTTTTTTTTTTTTCCCCTAAGTATACAATTTTACTGTAGCATAATGAAATACATGCTAAATATGACCTCAGCTTTCCTGCTCCTTGTGTGACCATGGCATGGAGGTGCAGGCTGTGAACCCTGCGGAGAGGATACCTAGAAGCTGAACAGCACTCGGTTTCTTTGCTGCATCCTCTAGATGACTGTACACGTAGACGGGGCTAGGGACAGAGCAGGCAAGGAAGGAGAAACCTACTCTGGGCTTCTTAGGTGGCTGGGATGCATTGGGTGCTCGCTGATGAACCACTTACGTTTGTGAGGAGGCACCAGCAAATCCAGAGTCTTCTGGGACAGATTGGGCCAAACCAGTGAGATCTCCTTTCTCAACTCAGCATCACACTGGTGCTGTTTAACACCCCCTGCAGAAAGGGAGAGGAGAGAAAGAGGGACATGGAGAAGAGCAAAAATCCTTGTCCTTTCAGTGCATACTGCTATTTACACAGCAAGCACAGAAGGCATTTCCCTCACTCCCGTTTCTTGCCAGCACCAAGCCAGCACCAGCTGCAGCAGCTTTTGCAAAGGGAGTCAGTGACCTCCTCCATGACGAGAGTGAACTCAGCAGGACCATCATCGCTTCAACCTGCTGGCTCTCTGCTGTTACTTGGGGCTTAAACTTAAGCTCAGTCTTACTCTACCCAAGTGCTCATTTGGGGTGCTGGATAGAGTCAGCAGAAAGCAGCAGCACCTCCCGGGTGCAATGCGAAGGACCTGGTCTGAGGTGCTGGACTATGAGCAATGCCATGATTGATTACAAACCCTCTCCACCAACTCTTTCTGAAGTTTTTGGCAATGAGACATAAGCACGCTGTTCTGTATCAGCAGCATCAAACAACAGCTATATCACAATGTAAAACAGAAAGACCAAACACAGTGGCATTATTCAAATGGCCAAAGTGAGGTCTCAATACACAAGTGGAAAGTGATTAAAGTATATGTAAGCCAACAGGCCAGCTCCCAGATGAATGCACCACGCAGTAGGCAATTAAGTAGTTCATCTGAAATGACAGAGATTATTTTTCTAAGAGAAAAGTAATGGGAGGAGGCTCTGGGTACTCTGCTACATGGTGGTTTGAACTCCCACACCGAAACTCATTAGGGAGGGTTTATTAAGGGCCTGTTAGTCCCACTAGAGACTCAATTAAATGTAACACAAAACCTATTCAAATGAAGCACATAACAACAAAACAGGTCAAAACCTCACAACCCATAGCAGATATAAACTTTAGAAAGAATCCAGCACTATTAACTGAGCTCTCTTCTCTGGTTCCCTTCTAGTATGTGGCCAAAAAAAGGGTGGGGGGAGTCTTTTTTCAGCTGAAAAAGGATGTTTGAATTACCATTGCTGACAGGTAACTAGAATCCTAAAATATAAACTCTAAGCATCCTTATCTAGAGGTTATTACTAAAATACAGTGCTGGCCCCTAAAATCCTGGGCAGTCCTAAATGCATCCTTAGAAATGAGTGTCTGATACTCACTGTCACTCCCTATGGGAGTCCCAGTGACCTCAAAATTTTGCCTTCTTCCAGCATTGCCTACCCAAAGCAACAAAGACAAAGTTTAAGCAGCATACGAGGGAGGCAATTAATACAGAGAGGTTGAACGGCTGGCCTAAAACCACTTAGGAAAAGCACAACACCCTAACCCTGCCCTGCCCTTTTCTTGTAAGAGTATTGTTACCTCCTGTTAGCTTTTAAATTAGGTATAAAAGTGCTTTGGCCAGTCATGCCTTGATTCTGACCCCAGCCAGCCTGATTAAACAGTGTAATGACCCAGAGAAAAGGCCAGTGTATTTTACTACAGTGAAATGTTTAATTGGGAAGTCAAGTAAATGCCTGATTAAACACTTAAATAATTAAATTTTATCTCAAGGCAGAATGTGGTTCACGGCACTTGGTGCCACTGCTTTGCTGCCAGCAGACAGCAATTGGAGAGGAAGGGCTGTTTTTTCCCCTCGTGCTGGAACAGTTTAGAAAACAGGTGTGGAAACTCTCATTTCTGTTATACAGCAACGAGCACATGCACAGGGCTTCTCCTTGGAGATGTCCCAGCTGGGATGGTCAAAACTGTCCACATCTCATCAACAGGGATGCCACGATGAGGCCAGCCCAAAGGCAGAGTGATGTTCAGGACCCCTCTCTGTTGCCTGTCCCCAAAGCTCCCTTGTCCTTGGGTGCTGGCAGAGTGCACGCAGGCAATAGGAAAACAGGATTTCCACCTGGCACAGAATTTCTGTGGTTTCAGGAGGACACCCAGCTAACAGAGAAATTGGGGTTTGAGCCCATGCATGCTGGCAGACATCACCTCCCTCTCACCTGAAGCGAGTTTGATTTCTAGGGCAGTGCGGATCAAGGCCATCAGCGTGGATGTGAAGTGGACGGTTAAATCTTCAGGCGAGATCGGCATGTTCATCCGCACCAGGCGCTGGAGAGAGAAACGTGGTGGCTGTGAGTGTGGGTCAGGATTCCTCCCCCCCACCACCCTTCCCTCTCACCTGCCAGCCCTTAGAAATAGCCAGATTACAAACGTGTGTTCACCTTTTGTGCACTGAGCTAAAACGCATCTTCTCCATATAGACATCAACTCCTCTTCAGGAGCAGGTTTGAGCTGTAACGGTGACTTTAGCACTTAAACAGTTGACTTGCCAGCATTTGTACCGTAATCCTACAAAGACAGTTCTTCCAAAAAAAGTCAGTTGAATGCTTTCATCCCATTTCAGAGCCTGGTACCCTGCTGATGAAAGCCTCCAACTACGTCTGCAGCCTCCAGACATGTGGCTGGTACCCATCGCGCCTGTCAAAACAACATGCTCAGGAGATATAAAACAGGAAGCCACCTCCGCCATCCTTTCCTACATCGGTTACCTTCACCTATATTCTGATTCTACAACAGGACCAACAGCAACAAATGGGACTCTCCAACGAAGTAAGGTGATGGAGGATTTGCATCCACCATCCAAGGATGCGGCTCCATCCAGAAAGTGACTGTGCTTCTTCCAGCTGTGCAGGTGGCCTTGCCAGTGAGTGGGATGCCAGGAAGACACTTCTGGTGGCAATGACAACAGGAGGTGAATGCTTTGTACAGGACCTGTGCGGACTCAGGAGTGGTCCTGCGATGATGCATTTTGTATACAGCCTGAAGCACATTGGAAAATAAGGCTGGTGGGCCCTGTGGTGTGGCTCAAGTACTCTGGGGCAGTTTGGGACTGGCTGCAAATAACTAAAGGTGTGCAATATCCTTTTTATTGGAGACTGGTTCTGTCTCTTACCTTCTTTCTCTGTGGGCATCCCAAGAGCTCTGAAGGTCAACTGTTCCTTCCAGCCAACGAGCTACACAGCTCCATCTGGACCTTACCCATAGGGGAAGAGGCTGGATTAACACAAGCAGGACTATAATTTCCCCCAGTTATGTTCTTTCAGTCCAAACATGGAACAGTTCCCCAGGAACAGTATCTTCCAAGATCTTCAGACCTGGTAGCAACTCCTTCCCCATCACCAGTTAGGACCGCCTCTGATATGGCAAATTCATCATTCTTGTAAGCAGTGAAGCACCGGAGGTTGCTTTGGAAAGCTGTGGCTCCCTTAACACTGCTGGCAGCAGAGCATGTAAATGCAGATGGGGAGAAGCACTCTGCAAGCCTGGCTGATAACCTTAGCAATGCATTTAAAGGATGGATTTCTTCTCCTTCGGCAACCTAATGATTTCTCAGCTCCTCGGCTTTCACAAGCTCTTTAGAAACTTCCTTGGCCGGAGCCATATCAGACAAGCCTCTGTGGTTCCATTCTCTGAGGGTACATGCAACCCGAGGAAGTCACTGGACATTAATTTGTCTGAGCCTTGCCTCGCAGCAGCCTGTAAAACGAAGTGTTAGCTTGGCCTGGGCCCCTTGCTTGGGAGGGAATTTCATTCACATCTGAAAGCTGCTCAGGCTGTTATTTTGATCCATATCGCTGTACAGAAACCTTCTCTTTGTTTAACAACAGCCCAACATGCTGCTAAAGAAATTTAAGCGCAGTCAGCAGCGGGCTGCAGACTCGCCGAGGCAGTAAGCTGCCGTGGCAGCGAGTACACAGACGAGGCCAGATCCCACTTTGGCTCTGTACACTATAATACTATGCAATGTTAAGGGCTGCGAATGTTTCTGAGAGATGCAGCTTTGCTGGTGCAATCCTCCCTCCAGACGCACCTGCAGTGGCTCAGGGGTGCCTCGTGCAACCCTGCTCATCCTCCTTGCTGGCCTGGGGAAGCTGTGCAGTAGAAGCACCACCGTTTTGCTGGTGAAGGGAAAGATGGTGTAGCTGAGAGCAGGGACGTGCCTGGAGTCTCAGGCAAGGCAAGAGGCAGAGCAGGGCAGAGGGCTCAGTATAAGCGCTGACTCCCACTACTATGCTCTACCCAATACCAAGCCAAGACTGGTGAATGAAGATATGGTCCCCCTTCCATCAGTGGGTTAGCCTCCCTGCTTAGAGAAATCCCTGAAACAGTTTCCCACTGGTATGAACTGAGCTCCCTTAGGTATTTTGGTGTCCTGAGAGAGAACAGACTCCAGCCCTGATACCTTCTGCCAGCCAAAGAGAAAACGTCCCCCCCGAGGGGGAACATGTGCTGGTGCTGATGGGAGAGCACAGGGCACTGGTCCAGTGCAAAACAGCTTCTTCTGAAGTGAGCTGACATTCAGAGGAGCCGAGACCTCCTTATTTATCTTATTACACGTCTTCGGATCTTGTTGCATGCAGCAGGGACAAGAGACTCGTGTAACAACCTACCCTGTCTCCTAAAGTCTGAGACAAACCATTGTAATCTCAAAGAGCTTTCTTAAAGCGTGACCAGAGGTTATCTTCCATGTCTGACAAGCTTCAGAGATAGGGAAATCAAAGCCAAGACTCTCCTCCCTTTATAATTCAACGACAGTATCAAATGCTGGCAATGCCACAACATTTTTTTCTGTTCACTTGTGTCAAATGAAACGGGATTTTAGTTCAGACTTCTGCCCTCAGCACACAAAAAGTCACAATACAATTATTATACCTACGTAAGCCCATAGTTACCACTTACAGAGTCCCACTGACTCCCAGTTCAGTGGGAGAGAGAGTTAAGGGATGGAGAGATAAAGAAGATGCATGGAAGTGAAGAACAAGCAGATGAGAAATAATTCCTCCCAGGAGAGCTCTATCCTCACAAAAACTAGTGCCAAGAAACATTTTGGCACTGAGACATCCCAGGTCCCCCCAGCTGACTTTCTAGAACAAATTCCCAAAGGGAATGGATGCAGAATCCAGGCCACATGACAATGCTATATGAAAGTCTCTCCTCCTAAATTTTAATCAGGGACAAAAGATTTAGAGGGAGATTTTCAAAGGGAATGCACACTTGCAAGAAGGCTGGCTGAGCAAAACTCAGGTGCAAGTGCTGAGCAGGAGTGCTGCAGACAGCCACCTCAAGAGTCTCTCCCTAGACCACGTCCCTTCCCCTCTCCCCACGCTACCCTCAGCACTGCCTGGTCTACAGCATTTTTTTACATCCCAATAGGAAAACTGGTCAAACGGGTTAACCCAGACACCTTTAGGTCATTGCCATTTCTGATCTGATAAACCATCAGCCAACAGAGAGTGTGGTTGTTGTGCGGGTCCTCGCGCATCCTGCAGCCCCTAGCTGGGGGCCACTGGCTCTAGTGGTCACGTCAGGAGAGGGGAGGCTTGCTCTGGCTTGGGTGGGATGTCTCCTCTTTCCTCTCTATTGGGGTGGCAAATAGAGATGCATCTCCCCGTCCTCCCCTGGGGCAGGTTGTTGGCAGCCAGTTGAGGAGCACTTGCATTGCAAGGTTGGTGGTAAGTTGCACTTACCAGGGCAGAGAAGCTGCCCATTTCTTAGCCAAAAAAGACATTAAATAGGACAGAAGTGCCTTATAACCTGCTGCAGCTAAGCCCAACAGCTTTCAGCTACAAGCCACCCCAGATCCCTCCTGACATCAGTAAAAACTTTCTTGGAAGAGCAAATTGAGAAAATACATTGCTCAAAAAGATACGCCACATTTCTAGGAGAGCTCCTACTGAAGATGAAGCAGCTGGGAGAAAGAAATTGATTCATCTTTGATTCAAAATAGCTTTGCCACCACACCATGTGGGGGAGGCAAGGGAGAAGGCAGTTTGGTGAGACATGCTCACACCGTGTCCCCGCACCACCACTGACACCCAGAGGAGCCAAGGAGTCAGCCAGATACTGGCACAGCCATCCCAGAGGAGGGACTCAGCACCTGAACTTGCCTGAACATTGTCTGGTGCCTTTTCCTAGTGCCAGAAATGCAACTGTAAGACTGAAACTGCAAACAAAAAGAAATCTTCATTTCCCCCCCAATATTACAAAACAACCTCAACAAAAAAGTACTTCCTTCCAACATGTGCAGAGCAAGAAATTTCAGTCCTTTCAAAGCTACTTTCTAATTTTGCCTATATTTTAATTCATTTACCTTTCTCTAGGAATCCAATTGAAAATGGTAAAATTTCTCAAAGTCAAATATTCTGATTGACCCAAAATTTCTCTTTGAAAAATTAATCAAGAACTTTTGATTTTCACCCTTAATCAGGATAGAAGATAAAAATATCTATGTTTTTCATACAGCATGGGCAACAACATGGTTAAAAGAACCCGAACCAGCTGTTTAGCCTGTACACAGTTTAAAGGAAAATTAACACCTCCCCATGTATTTGCTTTTTCTCCTGGCTGAAGTTGCACTTCAAGACCGTGTCTTACCAGCTCCTCATGCTTTGGAATACGACGCAAAAAAATTGATTTAAAAAAAAAAAAAAAAAGTAATCTGATTTGGATGGTTTTCCATCTTTCTAGATCCCAGAAGGAAAACATCCAAGCCTGCTGATGCAGATAGCAGGGGACCCAATGCTTCCCTGCACTAGTAAAAAGCTTGCATCACTTGGGGTGCCCTGGGAATTGCTAGCCACAGGTGAGAGATGTTCAGGTGATTAATAACTAGGGAGCAGGAAAAAAAAGGTAAAAAACCCTCCCAGGTGCCCAGACCTAGCAGGAAAGGGCTTCCCTGCTCTCCATGCTTCTCCTCTTCCCCTCCTCATCCCCAATTGCCTCCAAGAGCATTTGAGGAAAAGCAGCCAGCAGCAGATGGAGTCCCTGCTCCTATTTCCCAACTGTGCTTGGGGAACCCTTCTCCAGCCCTTGATTTTAATTAGGTGGTTTCAGAGGCATCCCCCTCCCGAGCAAGTGAGGGCAAGGGGAGCTCATTAATGTTTCTGCAGGAAAAGCCCCCAGAGGCAGGAGCTGCACCATTGTCTCTAGACTAGTCTCCTAATTAACTCTGTGCAGATAACGAGGTAGAAACCGATTACAGCCAGGGTTAGGGAGGCAACGCTTTTTGCTCCTATTACTTGCGTGGTCAGGAGGGGCGCAGACACCCCTCAGCTTCTACTAGCGATTTAATTGCAAATAAACAAAGACATTGCTAATGAGAAACCAAACCTTTGTGTCAAGCAGAATTGACAGAATTTATGCCCTTTCTGCAGATCTTCTGCTTAGTAACTTCTTGGAACATGTCCGAATAGGCAGGGAACATGTTAGAGAAATGGGGGAAAATTTATCCCAATGTCAAAAGCAGGGATGAAAGGTCTCCTGCTGGTTCACAGCCTGACCCAGAAAGCGAGCACTGAACAGAAATATCTGCACCATAAATTTTATTCACCAACACATTTGTCCAAACATTAGCAGGAAGAGGAGCATACTGAGGTATGAATGCCAGGAAAACTAGCTGGCACCCCAATGGGTTTGAATTATTAAGGGCATCCCATCAGCAGCTCCCACACAGCCTCTGGGACAAGAACTGCTCTGGGAATAATCCCCAAACGTGAATAAATTCGGGACAATGGAGCTCTGCTTGTGGGAAACGAGGCTGAGTTTGGTGAATAAATTATTTGCTATGAATAATTCACCCTGACCTAGTTGTAATTATTCCACTCTCATTTAACTCTTCTGCTGGCTTCAGAGAGGTTGGCCACGGCCTTCCTCCCTCTTGCAGCCAACAGAGGAGCCAGGCCTGTGCCGTGAAACGTGGGCTCCGTCTCTGGCACACAACTGGACCTGATGCATGGAGCGGTCATCCTACCTTCAGGACGTGTAATCTTGCTCCTTGTCCAGCAAAAGCAACGCATGATGCTGGCTCCGTGCAGAAGAGGTAACAAGGTTGGGCAGCTGGCAAATGGACCATTCAAACTCTTGTTTAGCCTTGAGGGACCTAATCCAGATTTTAAAATCCACCTGGCTGTGACAGTCAAAGTGAGATGAAGCCCTGGTGCGGATGGGGAGCCAGCTAAGCCCTGAGATCACCCCCCATCACCTACCCAGGAGCCTCGGCCATGTCAGGAGGTGCTAAAGGGAGAGCCAGAGCCCTCCTAATTCCTGCAGTAAATCACCCTTGAAATATGGTGTGCAAAGCTGTGCTTAGCAGCACCAACAGAACCACAAAATAAAGTCAAGAGCCCCCTCCAGCTGCCAGCATTGCCCTGCAGACTCCATGCAGGGCTTCACCTAGAACTAGACTGGGACAGAGGTGGAGATGTGCCTGCTGGTAATGCTGTCCTCTCCTGTCCCCACAGAGGGAAGTAAAAAGATGACGCTGAAGAGCAGTGGGGAAAGGCTTGGGTTATTGCCTCTCCTAGCACCACACCACTCCTAAGAATCACGCCTTCACGCTCTCAAAAAAACCCTTCTCCAACCCCACTATTGCAGCAACCTGCAAGATATCTTGATGGCACTGTAGTGCCAGAAAGATTTAGCAGCGTCATGGGCATTTCCTTCTCCCGTTTTCTCCAAAGATGCACGCAAAGCTCTGTGGTGCAAAGGACGGACTGACTCCAGCTGCCAGCAAAGCTGGCTGCCACTCTACCCTCATTGCTACTACTGAATAGCATATAAAACCCCAGGACCCTTCACTATAGGCAAGCTGAGTCTGTTTAAAAGGCCTCAAAGTCTCAATATATGACTGTAAATGGAGAGAAAAAAACACTACCACCCTTGTCTGAAAATGGACAAGTGATCAAATCTCAAGACACCAGAGTGAAGTCAAAGTGGTTTTCTTCCCTCTTTTCATCTGACTGGGTAGAAGAGATTCTAAAATTCAGTTCCTTTACCCTTTTCTCCCCCCCTCCAGCACAGGATAGAGCTCTCCTGGTGCCTAAGGAATGAATGCGAGCAGAGGACCCCACACATGCACCTCCAGGCAAGCAGCAAGCCACGCGCACGAAACTGCAGAGGCTGGTCACACCAACCAAGGAGAACAGTTGAGAAAGGGGAACCAGAAAACAGTAGAAAGGAAGGACAGCAGCAAAGGAGGCTGCAAAGAAGGAAAAATCCAAACAAAATGACAGTGTGCACATACTGAGAAGGCAACACAGACGAAGACGGGGAAAACACACAAAAATTTTGCAGAGAGAACTGGGAAAAACATATATGGAAAGAAAAAGGGTGGACATGTGGGGCAAAAGAGTTTCTGCCGGACAGAACAGTAAGGTTTTTAACAAATCATTTGGTTCAGAAGGAGAGAGCATAAACAGCGCAGAGGCAAAGCCCTGGCTGCTGTCGGCACTGACTCAGCTACAGCTGCAGGACGAGGGGGTCGTTGTCCCTCTGCACGCTGGCTCTGCGTGGGGGTGTGGGTGGCTGGGTGGGCTGCACCGTCCTCACCAAGTCTCCCATCAACTGTGGGAGGACAGAAAGAGTGACACCGGGCGGGGGGGGCACCCAGCAGGTGTAGGGCAGGGGGATGCCGCGACATACACACAGCCATCCTCTGCGGGAGGATGCTCGGCACCAATCTGTCTCCATGGTCATGCTGTTCCTAGTGCTGCACATGGAAGTGGAGGAGGGAGGAAGCGAAAACTGGTACTGCCTCCCCATGAGGGTTTAGTTTTATCACCAGCCATAGCTGGGAGTGAGGGTCAGCCCAAGCTGCAGCCTTACACCATGGGAAAAAATTAAGATCTGGAGAAATCTGATGTTCAGTCTAGATTTGAGCTATTTGACTTGAACCCATCTCTATGTATGGTTCAGTCATACACAGACACCTTTTAGAGGTTTCTTAGTAGATGGGTAAAAATTTAAAAAAAAATCAGGAGTCTCTATTTTAAAAAGAAACCATTCATATGTACCTAAGTTCTGTGGATTTGTTCTGTAAAGAAAGACAGACAAATTAAATGAGATACCAGCTAACTCACAGGGAAAAGACAGAGTAGGGTAGGCACAGCTGCAGTGCCTCTGCCCGGGGAAAGTCTGCTGCAACAGTTGAGAACGATCACATAGAGGCACAGAGATGCCACACTATGAAAATCAGCCAAAAGTCTTGTTTAAAAAATGCCTATTTTAACACGTGATCTTTTTATCCCCTTTTATTTTCCTCCTTTTTTAACCGTACAAGATTTGGGAAAATAAAAAAAAAAAAAAAAAAAGGAGAGCTTTACGCTTCTGGTACACATGTGTGACCACAGGGCAGATCTGGTGTCCCAGCTGCTAACACCTATTGCCAGACTTGCAGCAGGACACAGCTCCATTTTAAGTCAATGGAAACTCAGAGTTGCCAAAAGGAAACATTGATTGCTTTAAAATCATTGGGTTTCTGTGTATAATTGGTACCTCTATATAGATGTTCATCTATCTACTCATCTATATGAAATAGCCGAGACCTGGGATTAGGCATTTTGGCATATCTGGGTTTCTTAAGCTTAGTTCTAGTATGGTGGGTATGAATTGCTCATAACAGAGATGCTTTTTTAAAGCAGCTACCAAAGTGGCCAGAAACAAATCAAAAGGCATGCAGAAAAGTTATCTAACTGGCTTAAGGTTAAGTTTAATATTCTTTTTATTTAAAATCCTAACACACTGAGGAAGGATCTTGTAGGAAGCTGTATCTGAACCTCTTCTTGCTGCTAAGTGCCCTACATAAAGGCAGGCCCAGGTTTGGGTTTAGCTTGAGTCTCTTCACAAAATCTTGCTTTTGTAGGGCCTCAGTGAAAAAACAAGCACTATTGGAGGGGCTGTTGTGATCTGGATCCATTGCACCAATCGTGGTGGGGTGCAGTAATTAGGCTTGGTGGTGGCCAAAATGACATCACCAGCAAAGAAAACTCTGTTGAGTTTGATGGATGCTCAATTACACCAATGTTAAATGCCTATGACAAACCTCTCCCTCCAAAATCGTGAGGTTCAATGTTAAAAAATTCCAAGGAATCACCTCTGCAAATGCAAATTTCCAAGTGCCATGCAAGCTGTTGGGAGAGCAGCGTGACTTTCACTGGCAGGGTCTGGGTCTGCTCCGTAATTTCAGCTTTGTGTCTCTCTGAGTTTCCACTGCATTCATCCAGGCAGTGTCTGAAAGGCGGCAGCTAGCAGCCTTTTGGGTACAATGCACTTTTGTGGCTCAATTAAAAAGTTTTTCAGAATAAACAATAAGTTTGAGTGATTTCTTCATCTTACTGTCTAAATGTTTTCTGTTAAAATAATTTCTTTCACGTGGGTATTTAAGGAGCCCTTCTGGTGTTGCCTCTGTTTAATAGCTTGCTAACTCCTACAGTACTGCCTACTCTAATTACTCCAATCTAATTAAGAGGGGTGAAAAAACAACATACTACTAAAGGGCTAGTGAGAACAGATAGTCGAAGAGCTGCAGGAAGACAAATGGGGATCATATTGGCAGGGTAATTTGCTCATTAGCACCTTCCCTCCCCAAATTAGCCTAAATGGAAGCAGAATGAGATAGGAAAGATAGAAACACTGATAGAGATAGCGGAGACATACTTAGAAAGACAAACTGATGTGCCATAGTTTCAAAGACCAAAAAAAAGGTTACAAAATAAAAAAAAAAAGGCAGAAGATCCAAAATCCAGTCTGCTTGGAAAGCAGAGAAAGCACCAGAAAAGTCCAGGAGAACAACACTAATGCCACAGAAAACCAGCACCCACTTCAGCCACAGCACAAAAAGCTGGTGGTTTGGCAGGAGTTTCTAGGGGGTTGGTCTACCTTATAGGCAACACGAGCAGGGCATTTCTTTCCAAGGCCTAGAGGTGGGGACATGTGTCTCAGCATCTCATACATGTCTGTGTAACTGATGCGCCCGCTTGGAGTCAAAGGGAGGGAGGCAAAAGCAAGAGGACACGGAAATCAAACCAGACCAGGGCAGGGCAGAGGAAGGAAGGGGATGGGGGAAAAGGCAACACAATGGAGCAAATGAAAAGGAGAGAGAAGAGAAAGCAGACAAGAAAACAGAGATCCGGTTAATCAGATTTCTCAGGAAAACAAAACCAAAATAAGGAGGTAGGTATATAGAAAGGTTTCTCCACTTCGTTGCTGTGTTTCAATGCCCAACATCTCCTCCTCACTGCAGGGAAATCCCGTGGCCGGAGCTGCGCCTCGGCACGTGGGTCCCTGTGGGGAATGATTGATGTCTCTGCTCGGGGTGGAGAAGGTGTGGGGAGGGCTTGGGTTTGGATGGCTCTTTGTGGGGGTGAAGGGATGTTTCCCCTTCTCACCCCCGCAAACCAGTCAATCAAGAGGCTGTATTCACCATGCCAGGGAGAGCTGGTAGGCAGAGTTATGGGACAGGGAGAGATAGGGCTTAGAGAAAATATTCAGCTTTCCTTCAGTGAAGAAAAAGTTTAGGTTTCAGGTTAGCCTGTGGGCTACGAGAGAAGTAAAAAGCCAATCCTGGTGTGTTCGCTTAGAGGACAGACTGGGACTGCTCCGATTCCAAGCCAAGGGTGCAACTTTGCAAAACCTCAGCCAGCCTAAATTTCTGCTCCAGCCTGACCTCGGGTTTGACAAAACCAGAGCCCAGCACGCAATTTGCAGGAAGGTCGTGGAAAGGGGACCTATTTCTCCCTTACATTGATGGGGCCCCTCTTTCATCAGGACAACGTTAACTGGTTGTTTCCACCACCGCAGGCAGGTGGCTGTCCTGCATGTTAGAGGGAACTGGGAATTGCAGAGATTTGGGAAAAGGTCCTTAGACCAGCTGATGGCATACTGATGGCATCTACCTTCAGCACACATTGTTGGTAAATAAAAACCTGCCCTGAAAAGCAAGGGATGCAGAAACAGCAAGTTCTCCTGCTTTGCCTTTTTCTGACTACTGAAACTGGGAGCATGACTGTGACAATCTCATTTTGTTTTCCCAGCGAGCTGGCTGCTTATTATATTGTGCACATTGGTGCTGCCTGTCAACTGAGGAGACCTAAGTATATTGCAGCATGTTATTAATTAATGTTTAACCCCTGGAAAAGCAGGACAGTATCATCATCTCCTCATACTAGGAGGGAAACCAAGACCTAAGCACCCATTTGAAACCTCTTTCTCAAGCAGGACAGCTACAGAAGCAGGCACTCACATACCAGCATGCTCCCCTGGCATGGATCTTAATTCCTATGTAAAGCACTGATGCAGGAGGGGGTGGAAGAGAGAACTTACCAAGCCAAAAAGATCTATTCCTGTCCTTTGTAACTAATGCAGTTAAAATATCACACAGGTTTTATAGCCCAGAGCTAATTTAAAAGCTGCTGAGAGACACCAATTGTAATTACAGCCAATGGCTGCTCTCTTCTGCCCCTGCTCCCTGGCTGGAGGTACAGGGTCTCATGTCTTCTCTGCAGTCCTTGTTAACTCTTAATTCCCTGTCAGGTGTGGAAAACACCTGGGCTGGAGGGAAAGAGAAGAGTAAGCTCCATACTGGCTGCTTCCACTTCTCTCTCCTTCATTTTCTGCTCTCCACACACTGACTGCAAGAAAATCACTGCCTGTAACTGGGACCCCACTGGTCTAGTGTCATCCTGTGCTGATTTCTTGGCAAGATCGGTCCTTAATTCCCCACTTCAGCTCCCAAGCACAGTATACTTTTCCTGTGCCATGAGGCAGGAGGTTTCACTGGATGTCCATCATAGCTTATGATCTCAGAGATGTAATTTTGTTCCTAAGGCAATCTCTGGCTGTTGCTGTTGCACTGTGAAAAGCTCACCCCATCATCTCCCCCCAGCCTAGGTAACCACGCCACTCTGCTGCCCAGTTAACTAGTGCCCAGATCAAATGTCTTTTCAGCTCAGGAAAGGGAAGGGTTCAAATGCTGGTCATTCAACTGGCGTGACAATGCTATGAAGCCCAAGCAAAATGGACTTGCTACTCCCTAGAAATCTTGGGATGACATTTCTCTCCAGTATGCATATATAGAGAGAAAGTGCTCAGATACTGTGCTGCTTTTCCCCAACACTTCCCACCTAGACCCGGCAGGATAGAAGCTGGAGGGTTCACTGTCTCATAAAGCTGCCTGTCTCCAGCCAGCTGGGGTGTGGGAGTAGACAGGGAAGAGATGCATGGAGGGAAAAGGCGGCAGTCAGTCAATCATTCCTTTTTTCAGGCAAGGGGTTAGTTATGTTACAGTTTCTTTTCTGTACTGTTTGCATTTGCACTTGGGGGTGGGTAAAAAAGAAACAAAACCAGAACTGAAAATGCTGAAGGGAGTCTCTGAAGTTCCAAACCTTGTATGCCACCCTATGAGGGCACTTCTTTCCTAAGCCCAGGGGTGGAGCAATTACACGTAACAAATTGTACATATCCTTATAATGAATCCGGCAACTGGAAAGAAAACATCAGATGTTACGACAGCAAAAACCAAGAGGAATCAGGTTTTTCCCCAGGCAATGAGAAGTTGGAAGGGCAAAACACACTGAAAAGCAAGGTTAGTCTGACAGCAACTGGGCTTGCAATGAAGGAGGCACTTTAACAGAGAGAGAGAGAGAGAGAAAGAGAACTTCCGACTGCTCAACAAAATCTCTATCCTTGGATTTTCTTCTGTGAAACCTTCAGTGCCATGTGCAAGCCTTTCCAACCATTGCATTTGGTTACCTTTATCACTAACGTTTTAACTCCCTGTGCCTAAGCATCTGCCTACAGACAGCCCCTACCCACCACTCAGGTGCTGTAGCAGCCCAACAAAACCAGAGCCTGCAGCACACAAATAGCCTATTTAATGGATTATTACTGAGATTCAAATGAGCTGGCTCAAAAGAGCTTGGGAACTTTTACCTTCCACTGTTACCACCTACATAACCCCAGCAGGGCTGTACTCTGCTTCACGGGCAATAAGCCATTCGCTAGAAGTCCTGAAACTGCCATCTCGAGAGCCATCTTGGCCATTGGCACTGGGAAAATCCAGCCTTTGTTACCAGTAAGTGAAATCAGATGCCTTGAGGTAGCTTTATGGTCAGTCTCATTAACTCCCAACAATATTTTCAGCTAATTTAACAGCAGGATTGGATTTCTTAATCTTTCATAAGTAACCAAATTATGTACAAAAAGAGCCGTACTGAACTTCAGAATGACCTCTAAAGAAAAAAACAAGATTATTTGGCTTCACTATGTTTATTTTGGTACATTATATAAAGAAGTTTGGAATATTTTGGAATATCTCCTTCAATATTACTGCTTTTTTGGATGTGAAAAAATAAGGTCTATTCAAAACCTTCACAATCAGCTCAAAACTATTAATTCAGAAACAGATCAAATGGAACTGTGCAAATCTTGGCTGCAGGCCTAAACGTGGTTATAAAAAGTATATTGGTTTAACTGAGTCAAGAAGTTTACTGTAATTTTAGAACGGTTTTGTAAAATCAACGTGTAGTAAATACGTATGAGCAGTTCCCTGAGCTCTCTAAGAATCCGTGGAAGGCTTGAAAACCAGCAGATGTATTGCATCAGAAGGTCATGGAAGCAAATCATGATGAATCATGACAAACAGGGATTCTTTCCCAGGTTGTTTAAATCTACTTGAATTTTGTTTATTTTCATCAGCATCCCTTTGTCTCAGACAGCTAAGAAAAAGCTCTCCCTTGGGAGCACCTGCCTCCTCCTGACTGCTGAAGGTGCTGCCAGTTGCATCTTCCTTGGCTCTTGGGAGCAATTAATGGGAATGGGATGGCAAGACCAACATTTCCAGTATCTCTAAGGGCTATGCACTGGGAAGGGTGGTATAAGAGAGATAAAGCACTCACTTTATATACCTTGAACAAATAAAAACTCATAGAAATCCAATTTTCTTTTCTTTCACAGTTCATCCTTAAATTCAGTGTTTTCACTTCTTTCCTGACTAACTCACAGCCCTGGACCAAACCGCTGTGTACACCCTGTTTCTCTCACGCTCTCTTTTTCTGCGAGCCCAAGGTTTCTGCCACCCCTAAATCCAACAGTTTCCCCATACTTACCCCTACTGAGTGTGACACATACCTAGAAGAACAGCCGCTAGCTGCTTTTTTTACTTCCTTTTGATTGTTTTTCCCCAGAAAAGTTTACAGAAAGTTGGATTTTGTAACAGAAACAAAGGTGATATTGGAAATAGGTATGTAAATGCATACACATTAAACCCATGTGTAAAATATTATCTATATAACAAAAGCATAACAACATTTGTACTTTTTACCCATGCAGCATCTTTCATCGAGGGACTCAAACTACAACAAGTGGACAAACACTGTAATTCCCTTTTCCTTGAGACAATCAAAGAAGAGACCTTGAGAGAGTGACAGATGTAAGTAGGAACCAGCTCACCTGCATCTAAGTATAAGATAAGACTGCCTGGGAGTCTTCTTTCTTGAAAATTATGCTGTGGTGATTCTTTATCATTCCCCTACACATGTCTATACTGGGAGCTGAAATGCTAAAAGGAGATGGCTGACATGGAAAACAAAAATTGGATCAACTTTTTCTTTCAGTGAGTTTGACCAACTAGTGGAAAAAACAGCTAAATAAAAAATGGGTCCTCTAAAGCTCTGTGTCTTCAGATCAAAATGGGCTGTACTGCTGGGAGCTGTACCTTAAAAGGCAGGTTATTAAGCTCAGTCCATGGACAACTATTGTGAAATACCATGTCCAGAGCTTCACAAAATTTCAGCCCAAATGATCACAAGATCTGTTCTGGCCTTAAACTGTGAATGGATTTCAGATTACTTTTAAATTGCGGAAATGTTAGTCCCACTTACAAAAACGTAAGTGATTTCAGTGGAATTATTCACACACGGAAAATCTGGAACATTCACATGTTTTAGGATCAAGGCTCAAGCATCACGTCCTGGCTGTCCTTTGATTTGCAATTCTGCCCCTGGTCACTCTGCCAACATCAATAGCTTCAAACCAGAGCAAAACAGGAACAAGGTTAGAGAAAAACAGAATTAGGATCTTAATATATGACATATTCTGTATTAACAGCTCTAGAAGCGAAAAGGTTTGGCCCCTAAGTGACTCTCAAAATGTAACGTCTGCGCTCAGAATTAATAGAGTGAGCAAATCTTTCTGTAAACTTAATGCTTGTGCTTCTTATGTGTGGAAAGTTCCTGAACATATAAACATTAAAAAAACACATTGATACTAATTTTTTCCCTTGCAGGTGTGTTACTCCTCCCACGGATGCTAATCAGAGCCAAGACTATTTTTCAAGGAGAGAACAGGCACTCCCAAGTTTTCAGTCTCATTGAGATTTTCTATTGGTAAGAGATAGGACTGGATTTGAAAAATTAAAAAAGCTATTTACTGCCTGCCAAATACCCACAAAGGACTTATCTCTGTTACAGAGCACCTTGTAATGAAAATCTGCTTGGAGATTACAGTTTGCTAGTATGTGTGCAGTATATATGCAGGCTTGTAGTAAGGATGGCTTTGAGCTAGTTAAAATCACACACAGTTCAGAGAAATACAGTCATTTGGAATAGGTTTACATTTAAAGTTAACCTAAATCAATTTAACTGAGATTTTAAAGCAGCTTAATTGCATCCTAGCAGGGAGTTTGAGATGCTGATTATACAAACACTTTCTGCATCTGTCTCTACTGAAGGGAAACAAAAAAGAGTGGAAAGACTGGAGGAGCTGGAGGCAGCTTCATTACAAATACAGAGGAGATTCATTGCACAGTAACTCAGGGAAGGAAAATGGATACAAAATCAGTAGGGCTTAAATAAAAAAAAGTTTCCCAACAGGCAAATTCCCAAGCTGCAGAACATCAGGGAAATTACTGTGACCTGTATCTCAGAGCATCTAGAAATGAAAATAACACAGTCACCAGGACTGTTGTGCAGTAGCTTCCTGTGGGCAATGGAGAAAAGCAATATAGTCAGTCTTGCTCTAGAAGTGATCACTGGTCAGAGCCATTCCCTCATTTTAAAAAAATTCCTTAAAATGCTCCAGAAGTGGCTCTTGGCTCTGCCACAGCACAGTGCTACTCCTCCGCTGCCGCGGTACATAAGCCCAGGTGTGCAGCTTTCCCTGCGAGTGTCTTTGAATAAGAAAAACAAAGAGATAAAACCATAAAACCAAACACCTCACCGTCTGGCTGTGAGAAAACCATTTCCTCCTTTAACACACTCATACATCAGGAATATTTTATCAGAGACTCACTGAGAACTGAAATGCTTCCAAAGTTAGGCTTATTGCATTTTCTTCTTACCTTTTTGCACGTCTTATGTTTCAACTGCAAGTCCAAAAGCTAAAATATTATTTAGAAGAACAAAATTCCCTTCAACAATTTGATGTCATTAGAAGGAGGCTTCCAAGATCAAAACATGGGGTTTGATGAGAAATATCTGTTTAAAAATCATGTTTTCAGCAAACTACTGTTACATGAGAAACATCATGTCACTCCCTGCTGCCTCACAGGTGGGTGAAAACAAATGATGAAGTCTGAGCCTGTAGCACTTGACTCAGATGCAAAGCAATGGAGTACATCACCTCTTTTTAAGGGAGAGAGAACACCTTGAAAACTTGAAAATTTTTTGTGTGTGGCCTCAGGTCTCTGCACAGGATTTGTGAAACCATTAAGGTGGTTCTCAACTAGGAGAGAAATGCTGCACAAATGAGGTATAACAAGGCCTAGCCTCTCAAGTTACCTAAAGTACTGCCAATAGCAAGAGATTCAGCATATTTTTATCTCCAAAGTGGATGCCGAAACCAAAGGCAATCAAAGCTCTTTTGGAAAAGCTAAACAGCTTTTCTTCTTGGCCATTTAGCCAAGATCATTTGAATTTACCCTATTAATTTTTGCCCCGGGAAGGGGGAGGGAGGAGGGTGTGTTTTGCTTTCTTGATTTGTTGGTTTATGTCTATCTTGTGTCTATTTGAAGGAAATGCCCTTGTAATGACATCAGGTTTGTTCATCTCCAGTGCACAGTGAATTGAAGTTTGAGCATTTACCACCAATGTTACCTCAAGCTTTGGAGTTGTTTTCCTTCTGGAGCCGTACTCCTATTAAAACAGGCTGTATGTGTATAGATATGGTATTTATACACAGTGTATATCCTATTTCTCCACATATAATTGTAACAGCCTACATACCAGGCAGCTGGGTCATATTCAGCCCAGACACGAACAAACTCATCCAAATGATGGGGCCCAAGGATGGAGGAGTCTCTTGTCAGGTATTCAAAATTGTCCATAATCACAGCCACAAACAGGTTTAACATCTGCAGAGAGGAAGCAATAATGCAGTTAGAGAGAAAGGAGAGAAAGAGAAAGAAGAAAAAGAAAGAGAAAGAAGAGAGAAAAAGAAGAAGAAGAAAGAGAAAGAGAAAAAAGACAAAAAGAAGAGGAAGAGGGGAAAAAAAAGCTGGAAGGGGAGCAGGTATGATTCCCTTAGCAGGGTGTGTGTTTTCTACAAGAAGCAGCCACACCCTAGAGAATAAACTCTGCAAACTTGGCCCTGGGTCCCTGGGGACCCTGCTGCCACCTCCTCCTCCCCTGCGTGCCGCAAGCCACTTCCAGCTCTGCATTATGCAGCAGGTTTGCCACAGCTTTTGACCGCAGACAGTTTGGCCACGTCCCCGTCACTGGTGATGCCCTACGGCATGACCCATCCCAGAGCCCAACTGGCTCTTGCCCCTTCTTCACCCCATGCCAGCACAGACCAGCCCATGGGTGCAGCGGCTGCTTCACCAAGCAGGTGATGTGAACTTTTGCAGCACTTTCATACCAAGGCACGTTGAGACAAGAACAGCTAGAAGAAAAACCATTCTTCAGCCTGAATGTCCTATTTTAGGTTCACAACAATTCAAACCTTCAAAGACCCCCAGAAAGACAAGGGACAGGACACACAAAAGGCTCCTGTCCCTAACGGCCATTAACAGAGCCCAGCAAACGCTTCTGGCATATAAAGATTCTCCTCTCATTAAAGCCAATGGAAGAGTCATGAGGATTTCAATGGAAAAAGATCAAGCTGCAGCCAGCAGAATGGAAGAGCAGGAGGGCAGGCGGGAATGGATGCTCCTGTGCCAGATAAAGACCTGACTGGCACAAGGCTCCTTTCTACCTTCGTTGTGTCTTTTGTAGGGAGGCTGAGCTGCTGCCGTGAGTGCTGCTCCTCCACACCATGCTGAGCAAGGAGGACTGCGGTGAAGCAGCCTGTGAGCTCTCACGTGGGGATAAGCAGAATTAAACTGAATATGAATGTCCTCAGCTAGTCTGCTGGTCATCATTAAAAGAAAATCAGGCAGTGGAGTTTGGGGTTTGTGCAGTTTTAAAGAATTCCTATTCCTGTGTGATCTGGAGGGAGGAGGGGGTCTTGGCTCTTGCTGGGACACATGATCCATGAGTACAGACAAGCACAGTCCACAACAAATCACCGTATCACCACCAAATGCTAATCAGGGACTTCTCAGACCTTTAGTCCATCTATTTTTTGGAACCCACCCCAACAGAAAGCCAGGAGCAGAACCCAGCCCCCCATGTATCAGTGTCCTACACTGGGGCACCGAGGTGTCTCACACCACCCAAAGGCCTTCCGCAGGCCAAGCCATAGAGCACAGAGCTGAGCACACACTAGCCCTGCTAATGCCTCAGCTGCAAACAAGGCTTCTGCCTCTCTAGCAACATGTGGGAATTCACCTCTGTGGCTGAGAGTTAGGGATTGGCAGCTCAGACGAGCAGCAGCACTACATCAAACAACTCTGCTGGGTTTGGGGAATCAAGCTAGTACTTCGTGCCACCCCGGTTCCTAGATGCTCGCAGGGTCTCTGTGCAACACAGCCTAGACAAGCCCTAGGATCTCACCGCTGTGCACCATGCGGTACTGGACAGGGATGTCCAAACCAGCTGTCAATAAACTGCTCAAAGGCTGCAAGCACTGTACCCGTATCAGCAGGGCTCGCTCACGTGCTGCAGGTACCCCACATGTAACACAGTACCCCCAGAGCATCAAGAGACAGCAAAACTTTTGAGAGTTTGACCCTTGATCCCAAGTCCCTTTCCCTTGCTGCCAGCTGCAGCCAAGGCTCGGTACAGTTTTCCTTTGCTTGTGTACAGCTGTTTCTAAAGTTCTGTATATTTTTACATTTCAATTTATATTTTTCAACAGTGTAAATTACAGGAGGAAAATTATGTCAAGCTGGACATCCACAAAGAGCCAGAAACAACATTTAAAAACAAATAAATTATCTAATTCCAGCCCCAGTCTATGGTGTAACAACATAGAACAAACCATAAAAACGTGCCCTCCTGGCAAGGCAGTGGCTCTGTAATGCTTTAAACGCTTGTGGGGAACCACATGTTTCATTGCAATGAAGTGCTGAACACATTTTAAGAAATGAGTTACAGCCCCGTCCTGCAGCAGTCCAGCTGCTTGGCTTTCCGCTGCCTATTTTTGGAGCCTGCCCTCCCTGCCTTGGCTCTTCACGAGGGCTCTCCCCTCTCTCTGCCAGCAAGCTCAGGGTGCGGTTTCATGGGGTTTTCTGGGAGCGCTGACTCAGGGACAAAGCTCACGCAAAGCTGTATTTTGCACAGATGTGCTCCAGCCTCCAATTCTGCTACTACATTTCAACTGGGACGGCTGA
>JAVJGG010000053.1:10094576-10121313 GCA_035590195.1 Aviceda cuculoides | reverse complement strand
GTGGTTGAGTCACCATCCCTGGAGGTATTCAAAAAGCATGTAGACAAGGTACTCCAGAACATGGTTTAGTGGGCATGAATGATGTTTGGACTTGATGAACTTGAAGGTCTTTTCCCACCTAAATGATTCTATGATTCTAGAAAAAAACCTTATTTTTGTAATCCTCCACAACATAAAAACACAGCCCTGTGTTATACAGCTTCACAGTTTATATTACCAAAATGCAGTGCTTTGGGTCTCATCTCAAGATTCTACCAAGACTGAAACCTGGTGAAAGCAATTTAACCATACGCTTGCTGCAGACAAATAGGCAAATAGCAGGCATGAAGGCACTTACTAGTCAGACTAATGTTTCCTTATGTGAATACCCAAGTCTCAAGACTTTGCCATAGGGATTTTGTAGTACTTTCAAGGGCAACCTGAGCTTTGCACACTTGCTGCAAGTCCGTATCAGTAGCCATCCGGCTTCCAGACTCATCTTCCAAAACGTTCAGGACATGCAGTGTTCAGGGGATGTTCAGTGCAAATCAGTTAGATTTTCTGCAGAATTAATATTCCTGTAATTGCTTTGTAGAGGTGCAGAGAGGCTGTTCCCTTGGCAAGAGGAAGCTCTTTGATACTCAGTGGAGGTTGCTACAGACATGCCAAGCATTACCATCTCCCTGTGTCTCTTCCCTGCCTCCCACCTGCCTAACACTCACCTTAAAAGACTGCACAAATGTCCAGAGCAAGATGCGGATAGTGTAACCCTGGCGAAGGAGCTTGATAAGTCTCGCTGCCCTGAAGAGCCGCAGGAAGCTGAGGTTGATGAAGTTGTCCTGCGGAAAGTAAAGGTTTTGTGTCCTTCAGAAATTAACGCGATTAGAAACCACAGCCCGCAAAAAAGAAATTAAAATTACCAGCTTCACGATCTAAGCAGCAAATCGGCCACCAGAAAACCTTCCAAAAGAAACATTCGTCAGTGCAGATCACTCCACATGCAGCAAGTATGAGAAAATCCCTCTCCACAAGAGCCCTCCCCTCTGCCACTGGGTCAATGATAGAAAAGGAAAAGGCCCTTTCACGCTGTCCATGGAGGTCTTGTTTTCTTTGAGTAAGGCAGATTTCTCCCCCTAAAGACTCAGGGAGAGGTAATGGTGCCGTATTATCATTTTGTAAAGGATGAGGTTGTTTTGAAGTCTTGGTCAGCCCACTTTCCACAATCAATTGAACTTAAGCCAAGACAGTTGCGAGGGACTGCGTATATAGCCTCTATTGAAACAAAGAAAGGCATTGTCCAGTGAAGAATAAAACATCCTTGAAAGAAAGAGGATGTTTTCTAACCTGGAGGTTTTAAATGTTTATACAACATGTGACTGGACAGGCTCGTCAAGGAGAAATGGCACCAGCAAGACTGTTTGGAAGATGGATCAATGGCAGCAAATCAGCTGGGGAGGTTGAGTGTTCAACAGCAGGAGGGTGCCTTAGGAACCTGCTGCTTTTTTTAATTATTATTAAACGTGCCTTTGCAGGTGGGTCAAAGAACTGCTGGAGACAGATTCTGATTTCCATTTGTTTTGTATGATTCTCCCCACCCCACACCCCATTTTTTCTTTCCTTCAGGGAAAAGAGGTTTCTTGCCCCAATGAGCTAATCTAGAGAGGGTTCTTTCCAAAACAAAACATGCAAAAGCCAGATCCCTCTTGCCCTCCTATTTTAAGGAGATGAAATATATCCCCCCCCTTGCCATACTGATTCCAATTCACTTATTTGTGAATCTCTGTTCCCAGCCACTTATTTGACTGAGTTAGCTAAAGAGAGAAAGCATCCCACTTCAAACTATCAAGCAGTGGAGTGGAAAATGTAATTATAAGGAGCTCTTGTTGGTAAAGATGAGCAAAAATAGTCTTTCCCTTGTATTACTGTTTTACCAGAAGACACCCAGTCATATTGAACTGACCCATGTTTCTTGCTCATTTGGCTACAGAGCTCATGCTGAATTTGGGGGGCTTGTTGGATCTATTCATTTATTTAAATGCCAGCTCAGTTTTTGGGCCATTAGCATTGCATTCCACCAATCCCATCAAAGAGTTCAAGAAATCAGTCTCAGGCATGCACTTCGTTTCTCTCATGTTAAAAATGCAAGCAGCTCAGAGTTAGGCACAGACCGTATATCAGACTCAATCCTCAAATAAAGAGAAAAGAGAAAAGCACAGGTATGTTCAATGAAAAAGCAGACAACACTGAGCTCATTCCAGTCAGCAACAGAAATCAGCTCTGGCAGGCAAAACACAAGCGAGGATTCCCCTGGGTTGTTCAAGGTCAGTAAAACAGGCGCTAAAAATTCAGTGCTTGTCTCTTGGCCTCAGCTCCTTACATCACTTATGTTCCTTTCACAAAATACTGGCTGGACTCACCTTAGCAGGTAAGGGCCACATAAGACCGAGGAGGCAGAGACGGATCACGGCTGGATAACTGGGTGCCATCACTAATCTGCTCCCTAGTAACCTGGTCCCCCTGTGCTGGCTGTGGTGCCACCCGATACACCTCTGCAGAGCAGCTGCAGTGGGTTTCAGTGCAGGGCAAAGGTTCAACCCAGAGCCTGTTTTAATCATGGAACGTCTCCCCACCAGTGGGAACTGGAGCAGACCTTATGTGTAATGTTTGTGGCACTTGGGCATCAGGCCTGCAAGTCTTTATTCCCTTCAGAGCAATGCTCAAGCCAGGTCTTTCCTGTGCACAAGCTTAACGCTCCTCCAAGGAGCATGTGCACAGGCAGCGTCTGCAGGATCCCTCTCTTTGCGTATGAACTTGTCTTACCTCCCTCTTCTCACATTACTGCAGCTTAACAGCAATAACATTGTTTTGCTTAGACTTTGCTCTAATCTTATAATCACAGCTGACATCATGCTTAACATCTGCTTTGGTGTGGGCTGACTGCAAGGTCACACTTAGCACAGGCTATCCCTGTGCTACGTGAGGCTTTATACAGGACAGTCTGTATACGTGCAATATGAAACAGGGGGCTCAAAACTGTGCAGTTACGTCTATAATACCCCACTCCCTGGGATCTGGAGGGACAAACAGTCCATAACCCCCCCCCTTTTTTTTTTTCCAGCCCCAAGCCCTCCCTCTGACTCATACACTGCATTTCCTAAAGCGCAGCGGAAGTCTCAGCTCTGCAGGGAATCACTCGCAACCCAGGAAAATCCACCGTCACCAACATTCACAGACCATTCGAAGGACTGTTTTCTGCGCTGTTTGTAGCAGGGCAAAATTACGCACGCTCGTGATGGATGGAAGGGTTCCGCGTGTGTAACCCTCAGCACACCACAGGTAGAAAACCTGTCCTTCAACACCTCAACTGTCCAGGCAGGTATTAGAATTGCATGCAGTTAAAGGGGAAACTCCACGTTGCAATATTTCTTGTGTATAACAGTGGTTTGCATCAATTCTCCTCCCACTTAGCCACCTTTGTAACATGACAGGCATATGATCATGTTCTGGGTTATCAAGGCCTTTCCTTCCAGTTTTTTTTTTTACTTTTCTGTTGCACAGATGCTAAAGGCTGACTGGTGCTCACAAGAGCACCATAGCTTTATGATTTTACGATCCGCCTGAGGACTAGCAAATTATGTTTGAAAAACATTTCTCCCGGCCTGTCACTATTTTCCTACAAGAGGGAGCTCTGGTACTGAAGACACCCACCACCCGCCAGGCCCTGGGGGGTCTGGGCACAGCTGGGCACAGCCACCGCTTCCCATGACAGGAGCATGATGGAAGCCCAGCCAAGAGATGCATCCCTGGAGCAAACTGCAAAGCAGGAGGGAAACAAGGAGAACATATACCACAGGTAAAGAACTGGCCTTGATTGCTGTCCCACCACAGGCATCCTGCTCTTTTACCCTTTCTTAGGGTATTTTCCATTCTGAAAAGCAGAAAATCCATGAAGAATAGGGCATACAGCCATTGCCTGGATCTGTTCCTCCAGCCTCTTCAGCAGCAGAGTGGTATCCTCCCCAACGCAGGAGCTCTGCCCACTGTCTGCAGGGATGCAGAATGAGCTCTGTTCTGTACACCAGTGGCAAAGCACCAGCTCGGTGGGTTTAGTGTTTTGGATTTTTAAGTTTGCAGTAAGAATATGAGGTTTTTATGCCATGGCTGGAAGTACTCTGCAGGATTTAGTGAAGGAGGTAACATTATGCTGCCACAAAGCAATAAATCTAGCAGAAGTTGAGCTGTTCATCCCTGCTTCTTCCTGCAGCCCAGTTGCAGAACACAACAAACCCCTGGACCTGAAACTTCAGATTTCTGTCCTCGAAATGAAGGGCTCACTGAAAGTTGCAAAGAGCTGTGGGAAGAAGAATCCAACCAAGCCAAGAATGGGGTCACTCAGGAAGCTTTGGCAGTTCTTCTCATCTGGCATTAACAAGAGTTAACCTATTCTGCTAAGGAACTACTGTCAAGGAAATGGCTGTGTTCCCATTTAAATGTCTGTGGCATTGCCAGTACTGAAGAAGAGTTCCTGAATCTTGCACAGGGTCTTGGCTTCCTCTGAAGCTTGGGGAAAACCCTTGCTGACTTCTAGAAGCCAAAGATTTTTGCCACACTTGTCTGTGTCTTGGGGAATCTGCCATTACAGGCATGGCATATCATATCATATCATGTCATATCATATCATATCTCCTTTCACCCTGAGCCAGAAACACTGGAAAAATGTTTTTATGTACGTGATGCCCAGATCTCTCCTAGTTCCCTACTACCTTTCCACTTCGGTGCTTCTGCTGTAGTCACTGTAGGCTCCCATCATCAGCAGAGGAAGGAAGATGGCAGCTCCAGAGGACAACTTGGTGCTCCAAAGATGTAACTTGGATGCTGAGTGATGGAAGGAGCCTGGACCTGCACATATGACCATAGAGACTGCAATCCTAACAAACTGCAGGATGAGCATTTAAAACTTTAACCTGCAACATGGACAGCAACAAGGCCAAAATTTGGCCAAATGGAGATAAGCTGATTGTTTTTCAGTATATTTTGATGTGCACAGCTGATGCCAGAGCACACACCTGTGCTGCCTGGGCCAGGGGTGCAGAAGGCAAAGTCTCCAAAGTCATCCTCACAGCTCATTTGTAATGGTTCCAGCCACCGCAGCACACACAGAGAATTCCCTTAGATTGTACTAGGCAAACTTTTAACTTATACATTGTTGTTTCCTTCTTTGCTGCCTCCTAGCAGAAAATTCACTCCTGTGCCCCTCAATGAAGGATGCATGGAGCCTATCTGCAGTCTGTCATGAAGATTCACTCTGATTTTTTTCTTAACAGCAACTGTGCAACAGGAAGTCCAGATCTCAATGCAGATCCAAGAGCTGCTGTCAGGTGGCCAAGCAAGTATTTTTTACAAGCTTATGGTCTCATTTGTGTTATTAACCATAGCCAAAATAATTAAGAATGGAAGAATATATATAAGTTTTAGATTGTATTTTTCTGTATTCATCCTCTTTTGCTTAATTTATGATTTTCAAAGATGAAAACCATTATTTCCAAAGGCATCTTTGGAATCAGGCACTAAATTCCCAGTGGGACCTGGTTCAGCCCTGTTCATAACATGGCTTATGCATTTTACTTGAGATGGTTGCTTTTCCATCCAGGGACTCTGTGTCCACTGTGGTGGCAAAATGTTTCTATATGCTGGTATCACAAAGAATTTTCAAAGTTGAATAAAAATCACTCTTTCCTATGACTTCTCTTTTGATTTGAGGGAAGCAAGTCTGTAATCACTTCAATAATTTTTTTGCCTTACACTACAGTGTAAACCATGGGCTTAAAATACCTGTAAGGCAGTTCTCTTAAATGTACTGCTTCCCTTTGCAGAAAGCTCAATGCATCTCATCATAAAAGAAAACAAAGCCAGTTTCTGAGAACTGAATTTGGTACCACCACTTACACAATGAAGGGTTCCCCAGCCAGCCAATCTTCTCTACTCCAGGTCATCCAGAAGCATCCTTCCCTCCCATTCTCATTCATTTTTCCACCAAAATAAAGCAAGTGTCAGTCTCCCCTTTATCATTGTCAGGTGTAACAAACAGCGGAGAACAGGCTATTGGTAACTGCATTTGCCTCACGTCACCAATTAGCCAAGGGGAAGAAGATGCAGAACAGAAGCCAGTTTTGAGGCACGCTGCAGTGAGGCTTTTTCACCAGTGCAATCGGAAATCTCGTCAAAACGAATTAAATTAAAGAAAAACGAGAGAAAATAAAAGCAGAGAATTTAAATAATTGTTTAAATTCAATGAAACCAACCGTGTCCTATATGTGATGTTTTCATGGATGGATATTTGCAAGTTTATTTACAAATTTTTTTTTTTTGAGCAGCAGGTGCACAACATACAGACGGAGACATGGTTTTCGCATTGTATGTTGATTGGATGGCGTGATTCAGCAGGTAGATAAGGAAAATAAAGAACAAAACAGGAAACAAAAGAGAAAATGAGTAATCAGGACAAGCAAAAAAGGAAACTCTGAAAATTTCACTAGAAAAAAATTGTTGGGCTTTTGGGGGTGTTACTTTATGATAATTATATAAATAAAAATGCTTCAAACCAAAACAGATTCTGAGATCCTAAAGGTAACACAGACAGTGCAGTAGTTATTTGCATTTCATTTTGTAATGCAAATCAGGAGACAATTCACAAACACTTCTCAGCATGTTTTTTATATTTCCAGGCATAGAAATGGATGTCAGTTTGCCATACACCCATTTGGCCTCCTGAGGCCAGCTGTGCCAGCAAGGACACTTCTCCTTAATGCCACCTATTTTACCTCAATTACTGAGAGGGTAAAAAACTGACATACGTGTTTTTGCCTAAGGAAATAAAAAAAATATATATTCCACTGCATTCACAAAGTAAATTACATATGACATGACTAGAAAATTAAAATAAAGCAATTAATCAACACATTTCTTTTCCTTTTATCTTTACTTTTCATTGGTTTAAAAATACCGATGCAGCAAGGCTGGTGGAAGCTCAGTCTCTCAAGATGAGACCGCCCAGGTGAGCAGGTTTATTTACCTCGGAGAACACTTATAGCTGGAAAATAGTCATGGAGAAAAGTGGTGCTCCTGCAACTATTCATGAGCCTGATCTCTAAGTCATACCCGGAAAGCATCCCCTCCCCACAGGGAGCTGGAGGGCTTTGAGGGTGGTTGTTAAGGGGACAGATGCAGACTGAGAGTTGAGTTCATGTTGTGGCTGTCACCTGGGCTTCTCAGCCTGAGAACCCCCCCATGTGAATGGGTGTAACCAGGCTGAAGGCACATGGAAGGACTAACGGGGGCTACCACCCAACTATCCCCACGGCTGCCCGTCAGCCAAGGAGAGGCTGGAGCTGAGGAAGGCAGATGGAGAAGAGGTCATCCTCTGTTGGGGACACAGCTCGGAGCCATGACGAGTAAAGACCTGCTCTCCTCTTTGGTTATTCTCAGCTCCGTAATGCCGTGCAGAGAGCTGCTGCACCCGTCATGCACACAGCCAGAAAGTTGAAGTGGGGCTCAGCACCAGCTACAGCATTTTGTGCAGAGTGGATGTTCATCCTGAGCCTTAGTTACTACTCTACCCTACCTGCAAATACAAAGGGCAAAGAGTGGTTGGGCAGAAGCAGTGGGATTAAAGACTCCAGGCTACATGCCTGATCTGTGCTCTGCGAATGAGGCACCTATCAGTCCTCACCTTGGTCCCTGCTGTTTGCAGACAGCATGCTCGCTATCACCGCATCAGGTTTTTCAGCCTTTTCTACATTTTTTAATTTGTTCTAAATACCAGAAGTATTTGAGTGACTTAGGTGCGACTCCAGTTTAACAAAACAGCAGGTTATATATTACCAAGATGGTTTCAAGTGTAACTCTTCCAGGATATACATGCATTATGCCACTTTCCAGGCAGTCAAACAGTCCTGGCATTTCCCAGGCAGCTTTGGGACCCCTTGGGTTTCCCTTGATGTGCTGCGGGTCAGAATAACACATGCTGCAACCTATCGCAGAGCCAACAAAACGGGACCGGAGCAGAGTGCCGGATCCTTCTGCTTGTTTTCCACCCTACATGCCACAGACTGTCCTCAGGACTGGAAGGGGAGGAGTGGCAGTGGAGATCCTGGTACAAGACTACCTCCACCACATGCCACCAGATGAAGCAGAACCAACTGCTCCATGAAAGGTGTCCTGAAAGCTGCCATTAACAATTCTGTTACAAATGTAATCTTCGGGGCACCACTGCAAACTCCCACTCAGGTAATTAAGCAGTACCTCTGAGACCTGTGCATCACTGTCACCTTTAAGCAAACGAAGCTCCTAATGCTTCTTTAGCAAGCTGTGCACAATGCCTTTGAACTCTCAGCCCATCGTCCCTGTCTGAGGCTGAGATGGATGTGAGCAGCTTAAGGAAACTACACCCGTGGCTACAAAAGCTGTTCCGTGTGGATGAGCGTGCTGCTGCAGATGGACACGGGCTGGAGAGAGATCAGAGAGGAGCTCTATGAAAGAAGTTTTGAAAAACAAGTCTAACAAGAAGCTGGAGGAGGGACCTCTGGGCACACTCTGGCTGCAGGGGAAAGCATGTGGAAAGGAGACATGATGGCTATACAGAAATGCTGCAGAAGAGGAAGATTTAGAGAGCAGAGCTCAAACAGGTCTATGGACTGAGACAGAAGACCAAGAGGTCAGGGCCTGGAGTAGTACTGGGGGACACAGGGCTTTTATATTAAAGACATGTTTGTGAAGCAGCTTTGTAGTGGACACACTGCCAGGGGAAGCTGTTGAACTACCTTAGAAAGTCCTCTCCAAGGTTTGACTTACTGGATCTAGTTAATCATAAACCAAAAACCTCTCCATTACCACCTGGGAGGATAATGGAAAGGTGTATAGGTGCTTGGGAGCCTAACCCTATTGGAGTTTACTGACTGTTTTTAGAGGTAATTCATACTGCTCTTCAAAGGCATCCACAAATTGCTGCTATCTTTGATGCTGAAAATGAGAGAAATTACTGCAGAGTGGAAGGGTGATGCTGTCACTTCCAGCACCCTCGAGGTTATTGCATCAGTGCCTGCCAACTCACACAAGGGTATCTGGGAGCGCATTTGCTCTCCAGCCCAAAGACCAGGAGAGGGGTGGGGAACCTCTGCCTACACACTAACTCTCCTACCCTTAATAGTGGGCCAGCAGAGCCAAGGGACAGCTGCTGCTTCCAAAAAAGCTGGGGGCATGCATATACAGCCCCAGGCATGCTATGGCTTTGCCTTAAATTCAGTGACATATCACAGCCCAACCTGATCAGTCCGTATCCAATTCCCCAGGTGCCAGACACCCTCGCCGAGGCTGGGCCACCCCCGTCGGTGCTGGAGGGAGAGGCAGTGGCCTGTTAACTGAGCAGGGACTGCTACCTGCCAAGCAGGGAACAGGCAACACTGATGGCTGCTCTCTGCCTGCAAAATAGCTGTACAAAGGAGGATTTTAATAAGAAGTGTGTGGGCTGGGTGTTGTGAAGGAGACACCTTCCTGAAGGAGAAGATGCAAATCTCAGGGAGACCACAGCCTCCCTTACCATGCCTGAGTTGGCTGTGCTGCTTCCTCCCAGTAAAAGTGGCTGAAGGAAGGGTGGAAAAGAAGCATCAGTCTGTTTGTGGCTAACTTGCAAATGTCTGCACAGATTTTCAAACCAAGGCAAAAGTTTGGGTGCCTGAGTCTGGCAAGAAAGTGTGTCCCACAACAGAGGGAGTGGAGGCAAGCATCCAGTGCCTGCCCACAGTGCAATAAATCTCGTAAGCACTTAGAGAAATGGTAGTCAGACCTTGTGTTTGGTCTGAGTAACTTTACCCTGGCTGTAAGCTGTGCATTGAAAACAAAAGGTTATCCAAAGTCTATGAGATAGGATTCACCAACTGTTAAATAAACACCATTTGTGTGGGGAGTAAAACTTTGGAGTTTTGCGTGCTTTTTTGTTCCAAGGAGGTTAGGTAATAACGTATTTTGTTAGAAACAGTAATATAGTCTTCAACACCAGCTGAATGTCCTGTAAAGAAGTTTGGGGAGCATAGTTCTTAGCACATACAACACAGAACTATAAGCAAATCCCAGGGACTGAGAAAACAAATTATGGTAGAGTTCAAATTCATCACATACAGATACAGCATCATAAGCTAAAACATGCATTGGGAGAGGAGAGGAGCGATTTGTAAATTGGGTAATATCAGGCTGACAAGGTTTGAGTTAGACATTTGCTGCACTTATGGAAAAATCCTCTAGAATTTAATGGCAAGTTTGTACACTTCATGTAATCTACAGGACTCATTAGCAGGGAAACAGCAGTCATTGTAGGGATGGCCAACAAATCCTATGGTAAAGTTGTTTGTTTGTTGTAATAATTGCCCCACAAAGCTTTTGTGCACATAATTCCCCCAACCCAGATTGTGCAGGCTGATGAGTTTCTGGCTGTTTCTACGTTCCCATCACTTCTCCCCTTCTCACTTCTCTTATCGCCTTCACTCTGCCACGTGACTAAGATTATGTAGGAACCCCAAGGGACAGACGTGTGTGTGTGTCCTGCAAAGCACCTCACACTATAAAACAGCAGTCTTCAACAGAATTCTTTTGATCTTTTCCCTCTGTTAAATTCAACAGGATTTTTCCATTAATAGGCAAAAATGGCTCAGGGTTAGAGTCATTTACTGAACAAGACAGAGAGATTGTTTCCTGGCAGAGTCACTGGCACTGTTGCTCTCATCACAGCTTTTTGCATGAAAGTCTTTGGGGCAGACAGCCGTGCTCATCTCCGTGGAAAGAGCAGAGCTACTAGAAACAGGCTGTCAGGTCACCCAAGGACATCATCACACAATGAGTCCCAGAGGCTGCTCTAGGGAATAAGGCTGGTAGGGAGAAGGTGCAGCATCTTGACAGGGCACAGCTTTGTTGGTAAATGAAGCAAATTGAGCAAACTGTACTTACCGCAATCTCTGTTACTAAAATATCAGTAATACTTCCCAACACTGTTACAAAATCAAAGACATTCCAGGCATCTCGGAAATAATTCTGCCAAATAAAAACACAAGAGGGATAGAGGGATCCAGGGGTTATTTTTTTTTTTTTGCAACACAGTCTTTTTTTGTTTGTTTTTAAATGTACATCATGAAATAGAAGCATTTCATGTAGATAGGAAACAGCTGAAAGTAAACGAGGAAGGCACATACCAGCACACCAAAGGCAATGATCTTCAGCACACATTCCATTGAAAACATGGATGTAAACACAATATTCAGGCATTTCAACATTTCTTCATATGCTTCTGGAGCATCATAGAACTAAACCAGGATGGAAGAAATGCTGTTACTTGAAGATCACTTACAGAATAAAACCTTCACAGCTAACTTGCCTGACTGCAAGACTCCTGCTCATTTTAGTGCCAGATTTTGTGCTCACTTTAAGCAAGACTGGGGGTTACAACACAGTTATTCAGTGCCACTCCAGAAGCACACTGTTGCCTACATGCTATCCTAATGGGACAACTGGAGATAACCCCAGGACTGGGAGACTTTTGCTGGTGTACATCTCCCTGTAGGTACAACATGGACGAGGAGAGAGGAAGGGCATTTTCAAAACTAGAGGACAATTGTGGAACTGTGTTTCATTCCAGCAGACCCTAAGAATATGGTGATGCCTTGTCTGTGAAAATACTTTAAGCTAGGCAAGGGATAGGAGGGGACATCATCCACAATATCGAGCCAGCTGCATCTCTTCCTCCTAAGCACTGTGGATCATGTCCCAGAAGCTTGACGCTGCTGCAAATTTGAGTAATTTCCCTGGCATGGCTGGATTTTGAGCATCCCCAAGAAGTGACCCTGCTCTGCAGCAGGAAGCCGAGCTGGGAGCTCAGGACCTGTGGAGCCCAGTTCCCATCCCACTGGCCATATGCTGAAGGGGCTATGAGCCAAACCAGTGCTGTGCAGGGGAATCCCATTCGCAGTATCTCATCACAACTAAACCACCTCCCTTTGGGGAATAAAGGAATCCCAAAAGACATCTAAAAACAACAACAGGCAAATGAGAAGTGGTGGCTGCTTCTGCCTATCCCCCTCCCAGCTCTCAGGTTGAGAGTACAAAGCCTCTCCAACAAACACTGCATTAGCAACCCCGAAATTGCAAAGATTCAGTAACAGCCCACTAACCTTCATCATTAGGACAATGGTATTGAGTGCAATCATGACCATGATAAAATATTCAAAGGGAGGGGACACCACAAATTTCCACATCTTGTACTGAAAAGATTGCTTGTTCTGAGGCATGTAGCGGGTCAGTGGCTTGGCACTTATGGCGAAGTCTATGCAGGCCCTCTACAAAACAAAAATGGGACGAAAACAATACAAAAAAAAAAGGGCTGGCAGTCTCTATCACTCAGGATATTGTAGGGCGAGTGAGCAGAGCATTTAGTGGAGGATGGTATTTCTAAGTGTTTCTCACACATGGTGCGAGTACTGGCTACCCCTGTAAAAGGCAGCACAGGATCCCCAAATTGTGATCACTTTTGGACACTCGCTGAAATATTAAACCCCACAACATGCCTATGGTCCCCTGCAATCCTAGGAGGCAGCCCTCCAGCCCAGCCCAGCTCCCAGTAGGTGCCAGTCATTTCCCACGTAGGGAAGGGAGTTATAAATCCACAGGCTCTCCTCAGAAAATACTCTGCCAATTCCTCCTGATATGTAAGTGCAGAAACTGGAGGATTGGTAAAGATGTTATCTGCTTTTAAAAAAAAGTATTGTGAAACTCAGGAAAGTTCTCACACACAGCAAAACCTGTACAGCTAATAACATTTCATAAAATGTGAACTGAACTCAACCAATAAATTATCCAACAAATATTCCTGGGTGAACTCTCAAAGACCCCCTTTACTTGGCTATTTCTGTTCACATTATTGTAAGTATAAAAGTGCATTAAAAGTTAGTTTCAAACCACAAGAAGTTTTGATTCTGGAGCATTTTCTCATCTTGGATTTAGATAAGAATTCAAAGTCTTAATTACTGCAAAAATACTTTCTGCTCAGTTGAAAAATAAAGTGGGTAAAGCATCTCTAAATATACTGCTTTATTTTGGACTTTTTGTTCATATAGACAAACAATGCATTAATTAATAATTGATTAAGAAGTCATCTCTTTTCATCAAAAGTCGGCTTCCAGTTTCAAAATAAATGAAAAGAAATGGTTCTTGCACAACAGGTCATTGAGGCTGTGGGACCCCAGACGAAGGATGTTGCAGATGCTAAAAATCTGCATGGATTCAGGAGGAAGCTGGATACATCCATGGAAGAAAGATACACAGATGCCACGAACTAAAGAAAAAACACGTCCAACTCAGGAGGTTCCTGAGCTGAAAACGATGGAACTTGCTAGGACATTAAAGAAAAGCCTCATACCTGCTTGTCCTGGTCTTACACTCTTCCCAAGGCATCTACTTTCCACTGCTGTCAGGAGGACATCATCTCAGCCAGGCATAAAACCAGCCTGGTGAGAGGAGCTTTCCTTTAGAGAGCCGTAGCAATTGTAGTTCAGTTTGATTTCTGATGACTGGCCTCTAAAAGGCCAAAGATTTGTCTCCTTTCACACCTACATGCTTGAGCTAACATGCAAGCCTATCTTTGCTTTGAAGCAGAGGTGTGGTCCACAGGAACGTGTGACAGTGCTCACTAACTTGTAGCATTCTGGGGGCTCTCCCTGGTTTTGTGTTTGTGCAAAAGCTGAAACAGTCCGTAATTTGTTTGGTCTCTATACTACACACCCTCAAGTAGCGACCACGCTAAAGCCCCCCACGGCATGGGGGGGACGAGGAGCGGGCTTCCACCAGTATCAAGGTGCTCTTAGCCCCCAGGTGCTAACTTCAGATTCAGAAGACATGGGTACCTCATTTTTCTCAAGGCTGCATTCTGACATCACTTTATCTCCTTGCTCTTGGAAGGTGATGATGATTAACGCCACAAAGATGTTCACAAAGAAAAAAGGGAAGACAACAAAATACACCACGTAAAAGATAGACATTTCCATTCGGTAGCCAGGGCTGGGACCCTGTTCCTCGTAGGTAGCATCCACCGAGTGCTTCAGCACACTGCAATCAAGCGCAAAGAGAGAAGAAAAGTCAATGAAATCAGTGTGAAGCACCAATGACACCCTGATAGTCACTCACTGGCCTTCACTCACATGGAGGGTTTTCCACATATGCTCAGGTCAAACTCTCTCCCATCTCTACAGCTGGGAAGAAGTTTTCCTTGAGGATATTTTTAGGGAAACCCTTGCTGTTTTCACCATTCTGCAGAATGATGGAGATTTGTTATGTACAGATCCACTTATCCCCCTGGCCAAGGGAAGAGGATACAGTTAGATCTGGCTTCTCTTCTCTGGTCAACAGGGATGAAGTAAGGATGGGAAAAGAAAGGTGTTGATGACTTCCAAGTAGGGGAACACAGTGAGGGACTGGAGAAGGGAGATAGATGCTGTATGTTTTATTCTTTATTTTATGAAACGGCTGAACGTGGAGGACAGGGAAGGCCTGCCACAGAGAAACCCTGACTGTGAATTGTACTCCATGTGTCCCAGCAGAAAAATGTGCCAAAATAAAGTCATATGCTGAACAGTAAATATAATATTGGGACTGTCATACCCACCATACTTTCAGCATAGGTCGCAATACTTTTTGCCCTCATTTTCTTACATTCCCATTATCAATTTTACACCTGGGAAAGGCGTGCACGTCCAAAAGACAGGAGCAAGCAAGCTATTAAGTACTGACAACTACCTAAGCATCCCTGTGCAAGCTCAGAAGAACGAGGAGTAAAATGAAGAGCCCTGCCTGCTGATTTACCCAATAATAACACAAGGCAAAGTAAAAGCTTAGCTGATAAAAGACTATTCTTATTGCACAGTTCACCTGCCATTTACATGTCCCTCAGAGCTGTGGAAAGCTGCCATTACCTCTGCAATCACTGACCCCACCAGTCCCATGTACTCACGTTGGCCACCCTTCGCCTGTGGAGACAGTGAAGAGCGTGAGCAGAGCCCAGAGCACATTGTCATAGTGGAACTCGTATTTTTTCCATTCCCTGGGCTGTGCCTCCACCTCATTTTTTTCATAATCGAGGTATTGACCCCTAGGGAAAACAGAGATTCAAACCAAATGAGAGAATTAAACCAAATCAGCCATTTCATATGAGTCACTGAGGAGCATCGAAAATCCGCAGTAGCAGAGTCCGACTGTGCTATGTGTTAAAGACAAATAAAGAGAGAGCCCCTATGTTTGTTAACAGAAGTAAAGGCCATTCTTCGAGCCATTCTGAGACACAGGAACTGGACCTGAGGTCTAGAAATGAAAGAAACTGTAATCAGGACATTCATCCATTAGGCAAAGCCAGCAATTAACAGCATGCTGGCCCCCAGATTGTCTGACCTCAAAGAAAACTGTGCTGCTTGATGGGAAAAAGTCTCTGGCTCCTACTTCAGAATTGGATCTAACTTCTAACTGGGTCCTGCTTTGAGGGGTCGAGGGACCTGACATCTGGAGAGTTCCCCTCCAACCTACATTTTTCTATAATTACACATTTTTTTCTGTAATATATCTGCTTTATTGCAAGGAAAAACTGCAGTGACAGCCTCCGCATCTGCAGCGTGCACGTGGTCCAACCAGGGATGTGCCCTGTGTTTGCAAAGTGGCAGGAGAGGGGTAACATGGTGTAAGAGTCGGTCAGAAGAGGAATATTGTCTCAGCCTTGTCATCAGAGACTTGGACAATCAGGTACCCTGCTAACATCTTGACAACAGTCCACAGCGGCCTACCCGAGAGGCAGTTGCTGATCCGTGGAATGGAATGCAGTTCCTATGGATACCAAGGTGTAAACACCCCGGGATGGAGAACAGTGTGGTACAAGGTGTGCTGTACTATTCTCCGTTACTTAGGGGAGTTGGAGCTGTTAGGACAAACCGCATCGCTGCTATCCAGGATTGATCACAACTGCTGCCTCAGCAACGATGAAGAAATCATAAACTTTGGGTGAACTTTGCTCATTATAATGTCATTATAATACAAAAACACCCCTCCTGGCCAAAAGCTACCCGCCTCTAAGGCTGAACACACCCCGGACACTCCTCCTTGGGCATGCGTGGTAGCCTCACTCGAGACGGCGAAGACTGGCAGGAGAAAGGTGGAGATTGGCCAGAGTCCGTGGGACAGAGGAGGAGCAAGGTGCATCACCTAGCATAAAAGATGTCTTCTTAGCAACCGAACTTTGGAAGCTTTCCCCACCGAGGATCACGACGATCGGAAGGACCAGCGGGATGCTGCATGGACCTGGGACCATAGGGACGCCTTGGACCCGTGGTGGTAGCTATTACTCTCTTTTCTCTCTTTACCTTTCCTGTCACACTTTTACCTATCGCACGCCACTTTACGGACACACAATAAAGTTTCACTGTTTGATTGAAGTAAAACTCCCCTCTTGGATTTTCTTTTGCACTTTGAGATCGCAGCAAACGAACCATCACACGTCCGCCGAGTGGAGCAGACCGTGACATAAAATCAGGAGCAGACCTGGACAGTGCTGAGAATGTGGTTTGGGTGCCAAGAAAAAGGGCAAGTGAGGAAGACACACGTTGTGGTGAGTAAAGTACCTTGACAGTCTGCTGCAAAGGACAAAGCAGGACAGGGTTTTTAAGATATTCAGATACTGACCACTTTTCTAGCTAATTAGGAGCTCTTTAACTTCCTACTGACTCACTTCTGATTATTTATTCATTATGTTTTCCTAATTCATACAAGCCCTAAGGATGAAGGTAGCAGGTAGAAAAAGGAGTCACACCATCTCTTCAAAAAACTTTTACCTTAAAATCATACTTAGAATTCCCTGGGAAAAGGAGCCTGCTCCCCTGTATCATTAAGCATTTGGGTAAGGATTGGCTAGATCAGACCCAAGAATGATGCAGCTCTTAAAACAACAAAAGGGAAAATTCATCTCTAGGGTAAATGTGCTGAAGCATTGCTCTTCCTTAGAGGAGACTCATCAAGCTCAGCAGATACCTGACTGATGCAGCTCTGGGACAGTCAAGGGAGCTGCTGCTACCAGAGGAAAGTTGGGCTCCACACCGACAGCCTCTGCCCCCGGCCATACCTGCAGTCCTTCTCCAGCTCCTTCGACTCATCGGTGCAGTAGAAGAATCTGCCTTTGAAGAGCTGCACAGCAATGACGGCAAAAATGAACATGAAGAGCATATAAACTATGAGGATATTGAGGACGTTCTTCAGGGAATTCACCACGCAGTCAAAGACAGCCTGGGGATGGAGTAGAAGAAGGTTAAGGGGTTGAAGAAAAGAAAAATGCATCTAATGTCTTGGCATTTAGCATTTAACTACACCTGGAAGTAATTACCCGACCTACAACCCATGAATGGTTTCATGGACTTGCACACCAAGTGTTGGACCAAGAGTCATGCTCCAGCTGTGAGAAATAATGCTGGCTTCCTACATCTCCTGCTTTCTCAATGAGTTTGGCTGTGCCACTGAATTTTCTGGTGCTGCCCGTAAAATTCATAAAGATAATTGCAGCTCATTGACATAAACAGTAGTCCTAAGCAAATATTTCCATGGCCAATTATGAAATGAAAAATGTACTTGTGTTTAATTTATTCCCAGTGGATAGGTAAAAATTCATCAAATATGTTACTCATTGACCATTATTTGAACTGTTTCAATAATAAGAAAAATATACCAGACACAAAACAACCAAATGCTTCAAACAATATTTTTCTAATGAACTGTCTATCAAAAGTAAGTGTGACTAATCTAGTCAGCATATGTCAGTTCTGAACTCCCTGCAAAGAACTTCTCAGATACATTTATTATTTGGTTATTAGTCACTGATTCATTGTTACAAGTAATTTGCAGTTTAATTTTAGTCTAAGTTTGTCATAATAATATAAATTGAATAGTCTTACTGCCGAAGCGTGGGGTTTGTACAATACTGTTCCTGTTTCTCTGAATGGAAGTGAATAATTCACAAAATTACACTCACGATGCAACCCAGAAATCCTGAATTGAAACACTGGAAATATCTCTAATCACTCCATTAATCTTGCTGATTGTTGCATACAACATCACATCCAGGAAAAAAAATAATTGAAAGAACTTAGAAGACAAACCATATGAATATGACTTCTGCTTCACATAAAGAGTTCTGAATACTTCTTTAGAGGTAGTAAAATTACTCTGTAAAATGGCTCGAAAATAAGGAAGACATTCAACAAAAAGCAAGCATTCAGTGTTCTGCTGTAGGACCGAGCTACTGTTGTCTATTTTATAATCTAAGAGCTGTACGTTTCAAATTTCTAAACAAATAAAGACCATTTTCTACATTGTTCAACATTACTCTTCCTTATCAATTCAGGTAAATTTCATATGCATAAAAATGCATAAAGTCAAAATTATTTAAGCATGAATTATGGGGAAGGACAGAAGCAAGACTATGTGACCCTGATTTTTACATGCCACTATGTGAAAACAGGAATTGTCAGACATAGTTTCACCACTGCAAAAGCACCCATCACTTCTTTTTCCCCATCTCTCACAGAAAAGAACCTGCAAGCAATAATGCCACATGAAGACGTTCCACAATAAGTGTTCAAGAGTTCCCAAAACTCAGAAATTATTAAATTTTGTAACTCCTTCCATTCTCTGCGTCCAGGGGCTGGTTGTATCTCAAAACGTTTGTGAAATGATGTTGAATAAGTAGCCACAGGCCATTACATTTATTTTACTTTGTAACTTAGTATTCTAGAGATGAAAGGGTACTGCTATAAACCCCTGCACTATATATTCTTTAATAGAAAAGATGAACAGATTAAAAGTCCTCACAGAGCAATGACATTTCCCTTTAGACAGACTGTGGAAAATCTTGCAATATTCATGTTAAGCTCTCTAGGGAAAGTCAAACACTCCAAAACCTATTTTCTCTTATATCATTTCTAAGAGCATCACACTTACGAACTGTAATTTATTTGCATTTTTTTCTTCTCTTTTTTTAGAAGTTTGATTTTAATATGGAGTCACAATAATTCATAATATTGCACACAATGTTTGCAAAAGATACAAGTGTTTGGCATTTGCTGAACATCTGCACAGCTATTTTTATAAATCTGGCAAAGAGATTAATTGCAACAAAACAAAAGGAACACAAATAACTCGGATTAAGTTTAGTCCATCAACTTCCACTCAGATCAGCAGCAAACCTCCAGAGAAGGAAAGATTTGTGGTTATTCTCTAACCTTTAGTTTTGGCAGCCGTTTAATGGTCTTCAGAGGTCTTAGGACCCGCAGAACTCGCAGGGACTTGATCGTGTTGATGTCCTTGCCTTTGGTTCCTCTGCAAGGGATAAAAGGCACAAGAACAGAGGGAATAGTTTGGTCCTGAGGTCACTAACTAGAATATCTACAGGTACGCAGCATGGTTTTGGTTGTGGAATAATTTGGGGATTTTTACAGGTTTTGGGTGCCATCCTCACCACGGATGCAGACAGTGCAAGGTCTGCACATGAACGCCCACTTGAGACGTGTTAATCACCGCACAGGCGGAAGGCTGTGGGCAGGATGTGGTCCTTCCAGCATTCAGCCACACATGCTCTCCAGCCTTCACTCACTTCCCAGCTACTCACCGAGCATCAGCCAGGAACCAGTGACCTTCCTGCCCCAACTCCCCACCCAGGCAGCGGTCCAAGCCAGGGCAGCAGCACACCTTGGCTGCAGCCACCAGGAGAGGAGGCTCAGTACATTCATCCCAGCCCCAGGCAGGAGAAGTGAGAAAGTCACACTTGGCTCTCCTCCCTCCCAGGCACCTGGGTGAGACAGGAGGATGTTTCTCTCTGTGCTTCTTGCGCTTCTCTGGCAGGGACGTTGTGTCTAGACAAGCAGACAGTGACCAGAGGGAACTGGAGCCTTCACGGTGAGGGACAGAGCTCCCCTGGGGACCAGAGCTGCTTCATGTCCATACCCTCATCCTTGAGTCTCTCTTGGAACACATGCTACCAAACCCATGCGGGAACATGTAATATGACGGCATATTACATGCCTGGAACAGTGCTAGGGCAACTTCCCACTTACGCATGCAGGTGCTGTAAGTCACATTTTGGTTTTAGTTTTTGTTAAAACTGAGTGCAAGACTTGAGACCGTTCCTCTTGCTACCATTAAAAGGTTTTTAGGGGAAGGACAAAGTTCCTTTCCTCATGCACTTCCAAAATAAAAAAAAAGACACGGTTACATCTTCTTCCAACCCAACAGCAAAACAATGACATTCCCCTTCATTTCATATGAAGTGAAAAATGGGATGAAAATCTTTAACAGAGTTTTATTCACGACTATAGGTTTGGGTCTGAGACTGTATTGAAGAAACACAGGTGTGAATGAGTAACACATTGAACAGATGCTGATATACCTATTCTATGCTCTTCCAGTTTGCTAAACATTTCTCTTCTCCAACAGGAAAACAATAGAAATACAGGTAACGTGAGAGACCCACAAGAGGTATGTGCAGGTAGTGGATTGCAAAGCTTCCCCCATCCTGCTAGCAGCCAGCCCTGTCCACTATGCCAAGGGATAAGCACCAAGAGCAGAGGAAACCACCCCTTTTCGTGGCTGGCTGACCTTGCTCAGCCCTGGAAGGTGTCATTTTGCAATCTATCCACTTCTAAAAGACTAATAACTCAGTACTAATACTGTACTATTCAATACTAGCACTGGACTGGAATCTGCAACCTAGAAACACACATTCCTGTCTCATCTCTGGTCTCTTTCTCCAATTACCAGTCACTGCAGTTGTCCTGAAATGCAATAAGCAGTGAGGCACAATGAATTTTTGGAAGGCCATGGGTTGTTTCCCAATGACTTATACATTGAGTACAAGTTGCCTTTGCGCATGGTTTAATAGAAATGGAGGAGAGGGGGAACAGGATGGAGGCTTACCTGTCCTCTCCCTATCTCATCTTTCAGGGCTGCTTTAGGGACATTTTAATCAGCTGCAGATGGATCCTGACTGCTGGCATGGCTGTAAATCCAGGTGATTGAGCTAATACTCATGGAGTTACAGGGCTGATTTAATGCCACAAAATAACTATTATACATTTAAAAGAAATCATTCTTCATTCTCATTAGAGACTCTTTAATCTGGTTAAGATGAAGCAGACACTGCCAACATAGCTTTTACTGGCTTCCTCTTCAGGTTTTAGCATAACTGAAGATCTGGCCCATGTTTGGCTTTGCATTCTTGCTTTCAATTCACCAACTCTTAGCAAGCAACAATCCTGCCACGGTCACTTCAGCCGTCTCCCTGTCACCATAGCCTCCAGCTGAGCCACCCAAACTGGAGCTCACCTACTCCCCAGGCAGCTTTGTTTGATCCTTAGCAATGCCCTGGCTGTACAACAATTTGTTCAGCCTCTTGAGGAGGACAGTCAGTGGCAGGAGGGAAGTAGAAGGGGAAATAGGTTACCAGGACGGAGGTACACCTGGCTTGGCCAGCCAGCCTGTCCCCACGGCTGATGGTCACCCAGCACATGCCCATCACATTGGCTGCCCCTGCTTCCCCCTTGGCCCTCTCCCCTCTGGAAGGCCAAGCAAATCATTCCAGTTGCTCCATGTTACCCAGCCATTTGGAGTTTAACTCAATGAGGAAGCCAGAGCAAAGAGGGTGAAGAGGTAGGAGCTGAGGAAAGTAGAGGTGCGAGGAGAGTGAAGGTGCGAGGAGAGTGAAGGTGAGAGGGTTAAGGGACATGGGGTTGGGGCAGTAGGAGGAAAAAAGAGGTGAGATACCTCGGCCCAGAACTATATTCAATTCTAGATCATTTGTGGCCATGTTTCTGGTTTGCAGATTAACACGCACAGCCCAGTTTAGCGGCACAGCCACTGGCAGATAGCAGCTGAATTAGTAAACCTCAACAGCCCTCACCTGGGTTCAAGCAGAACCAGAGAATATTTCTGCGTGGTGTCTTCCAGTGCTCCTGATTCCAGGAGACCTAACCACCTATTTACTACACTGCCATGCATTTCCACTAAATAACAACCGTACTAATAAGGCCTCCTGGAAGGAAAGTTCAAGATGAGAACAGAGAAACTTCTTGGCTCTGAAGGAGCTAGCTCAGGTCTCACAAGCCTGAAGCAAAAACCTCTGTGGACTTAATATTTCTAGGAAGGTTAAACAGACCTACTGGGGACTAGTGAATAGGTGGGGCAGAACAAATCCTTCCTCCTGGGTCTGAAAGAAGCAGCTTCTTTTCCCTTGCACGGGAAGGTGTGTGGATGACTGCACTGAGAGCTTGGAGGTGAAGGGCAGACAGCTCCAGTCCTACAAAATTCCTTCTGCCTGAGTGAAGGACACTAAGAAGCATTGATTTTTATTTTTTTTTTTCCTTTCAGGCACCTAAGCAAACAAAGAGTTTGAGCCAATTAAATGTTAATGGGATTTATGATCTAAGTCATCTAGAGAATCTTGAAAAATCATACTTATTTCTTGTCACGGTAAGGTTCCTGCTATAGGAGAAAGCTTTTTCAACAGACTGGTACTCCAAACTAGAATGATGTAAATTGCATTTTAATTAAATGGAGCTTCTGCAACTATTTCAGCCTGTCAAATAAAACCTTAAGGGTTGTTTTCGGTGTTTTCAAGAACCCCCTCTGAAATACTGCTTTTTATATCACTAATACAAAGTGAGACGTCCCACAAAATAAAAGGTCCAGATGGTACTAGGATTCAGTCAAAAGGTGTATAGAAGCACACATTTGACCAGAGTATTTCTCACAACAAAAATAAATTGCTATGGAAGGACAAGATCTTAGGCGACTGCAGAATAACAACTATAAAATTCAGAAGAAGTATAGAAGAGCAAGCAGGATAAAAACAGACAGTGAACAGAAGCCCAATGACTTAAAAAAATAAAAAAGAACAGCACAAATAAAAAATTGCATTAGGTCAATTCTGGTTACATTAGGTCAATTCTGGTTGCATTAGGCCAGTTCTGTTTTTCTGAGGGAGTTTGCTGCTCATTCATTTAAAATATTAAAAATATTTTGGAAGAGCTTTGCATGGTCTTTTTTCCTTTAATAAATAAAAGATCCTTTAAAAAATTAATAGTTCTTTATAATGGAAGGTTCTTGTTTCTGTTGCTTCTGCCAGCAGCTCTGATTTCATGTAACATGGGCCTCTTAGAATCATGTCATCAAATATTCAGAGTAGGGTGGGGTCACTGCCTTCTGTGATTGCCTGAAGTCCCCAAGGCAGAAAGTGAATTCCTCCACCAAAGAGTAATGAGCTGACACAACTCTGCCCCAGCAGAAAGCCACCCTCTCCCAGGATCTACATGATCTGGCTTCCTAGACAGAAGAAAGAAACAAATACCCAATTTCCTGGACCACATCAAAGACCTTTCTTTACGTCCTTTTCATCGCACCTCTGGGTTATCTGCTGTGGAGAAGCCCACCTGAGCTCCCGTCCTGCTTGGAACTGTGGTGTGAGACCATGCAGCTCTGCCTCCCCTCCATCCCCGAAGCAAAGCTGTGCTGTACCGCGCCGACGACAGAACTGCCACCTCCTTGCAGATGGTTAAATGCAACTTTTGCTACCTCCTTCTTTACAAATTGCCCCTGCCAACCTCTCAAAAGGTCTCTACACCCTGTTTTCATGTCAAAGACTTTACACCAATGTCAGAGGCTGACAGCCTGAATCCCAGCTGGGTCGTGTTGTCCAGACTGCACAAAATTAGTCCTGAAGCTTCCAGCACTGCTAATGCAGTTTAGAGGTGCAATCCTCTGAATGAGAGTAAAACTGCTTCTTTAAAGCTAGTTATTAAGATTTGCACGAATTGCAACTCACACATTAATGATGTACCTACTAAGTCATCCCCTCAAATCTTTTTGGTACACATGTATCTGCTTATCATGGTTTCTGACTCTCTGGTCTACTCGGCTTTCTAGTCTGCTTCTATCCTCTGCTTAAACAAAATTGGGATGAATGAGGATTGTTAAGGAAAAATACATTTCACTGAATAATGAGTAATAAAGGGACAAAGAAGTTGATGCAATGGGTGTAACATGGTTCGTTTCCACAGTGGCAAGTGTGTGTACACACATCTGACAGGCATAACAGTGCAGCAAGAGACAGGAATAACATATTACCCCATGAAACTCCTAGAGAGATTCCAGCAAGAAGAAGACAAAGAAAGAGCAGAGTCAATGACAAACAGATACATAAGGCTATACAGTGCACCCCATGCACATACAGGTATGTGCTGGCAAATAATCCCACCCCTTGTCCCACACCCACCAACTCAATGTTCATAAAAATAAACAAGCAAGGAAGCAACAGATTGGCTATACAGCATATACCCACACATCCCCCCAGGGTGCCTCAGCCCTTTTGACTGACAAGCAGACAGGGCAAATATACCTTCATCCTCCTGACACTTAGGGAGATAATAACCTTAATTGTTTGGCAAATGCTGTTTGATTTTGCAAACAGCAGTGTGAAATTCTGTGCATCTCAGCCACCTTTCTGCTGTTGAAAATTTTAAAATGCAATCTCTTTGCTGCTATTCATCAGCCATTTCTATTGAGCAAGTACATTTTACACCTGGGGCTGATAAATTTTGATGACAAATTCGCTAGCTTGCTTTAAGCTCCTCTACTTCTATTTCCCTAAAGACTAAAACATGTCTGTATGTTTGTGGCATGTTTGTCTCTAGAAAAAGCAAGGAATTTCTCTTTGAAATACATTGCTAAATGGAAGACATTATTTTATTATCATCACCATCAGTATTACTAAAGTTTCTAGCATCTCACTGGGAGCCTTGTTTTAAAAAGGTTTTTTTTTTTTTAAACTACAGTCAAGCACAGAATAGCTTCTAAAGAGCTACAGGCAGAAAGTAGACTGACAGCTAGTTCGAGAGGCTGAGATGGATTTTATGAACCTTGCAGCAATGACTGATACCATCTCGTATGCCTAAACAAACACAGGCTGTTGCAATATTCCGGATGGAAGAGTTTCAGGAAGCTCTGTTCTTCCTGGGTTTTCAGTGATATGTCTATTCAGCAAGAAGTTGATTCACATCACCTTCACTGGACACCAATGAGGTTAAGAACATGCATGAATTAAATCACACCTACTGAGTGGCAATCGTGTATTCTTGCAAACAGAAACTGGTAACAGCCACATTAAATACATTTTTACAGTGACACTGATGAGTGACAGGACTGCCGTGTTTGCTAGAAAAAGCCCACTAACAAAACAACAAAGATTACCCAGTTTATTCTCTAAAATCTCATTTTCAGGATTATCAAAATTCAGCAGGCTTGGCGCACCCATCCGGTTTAACCAAACGACTCAGCTGAGCTAAGGACATGACTACCTACCCAACTTTCATCTGAGCAGTCTGAGACTTGTTAGTATTCATAACTGGACTAGGGGGAATAGAGAGCAAGTCATCTCATACGACTGACTGGATTTGCTGCTCTGAGGTTAGACCAGAGATACTGCAAGTATTCTCTGAACTGGACATCAACACTCATTGCCTGCTGAAACATGGACATGTAGCAGAGGTTAAAGTCATAAGAAAAATCACAGAAGAAATTCAAATTTTTCCAAGTCTCAGAAATAGGTTTGACTCACTTCAACCTGGGAGACAATAAATAGGCAGGCAGGTTTTTTGCATTCAATTTCTGTAAATCCCTGCTCAATACTCAAAGAGCATGTAAAATAGAAGCAGCTTGGGGCACACTATTATGAAGCACAGTCAGGAGATGTACAAGTAATTTATTTAGAGGCTGATGAGGTGCTGTTAGATATTCATGGCCCAATGTGAGCAATAGAAAACCTGAGCACAGTCTCAGAAAGATTAAAAATTATTCATTTCAATCCATAACTTGTCCAAAAGAAAATCTTGTTCAAAGAGAAGATGTTTTAAAGGCAAACCCTGATGTTTGTCCTCACAGCACACAGAGCTGCTCTGAAGGGCTCACAAAATGCTCCTTCTCCCAGTCTGCCTTGAAAGTTTGAATTCTTAATGGAAAAGGGAAATTCTCAGTGAACCACAGGCTTGAGTAACATTGTTTTGCAAACTAATACTTGTGACTAATATTATTTTACTTTTATACCTCTCTTCAATTCAGAGGAGCTCCATTTACTTGATAAACCTTTTTTTAGTCAGTTTTTGCTTAACTCAGTCTGACCACATCCAGTTCTGAAAGATGTTATGCTAATATACTTCATGTGTGAAACTAAGCCACACATATGTCTAGTCAAGTTTAAAAAGCAGCCTCATTTTGGATGTCAAATTTTAGGTAAGCAAGACATCCACCAGACCCACAATTGCATCTCAAGGCAACCTTGCTTACAATAGAACACTCAGCTGCTCTGAAAAACAAATTTCTAATGAATAGGGACAAAGTCTTTAAAGAGGGGAGGACAGTGTCCCTTTGAAAGAAATACCTTGGACATGACTTGCTCCAAGTTCTAAACAATTCTTTGGTGTAGGATTGGGCACAGAAAGCCCAGATCCCAATATCGCCAAGTGTCACTCCTCAACTGGCTCAAAAAATCCTACCAACAATGTCAATCCCATCTCCTTTAGGAGTCAAGAAAAAAAGGAGAGTTTATCACCTCTGGAAGGAAGGGCGGGCAACTTGGGAGGAGTACAGGGATCTT